>JAJTUV010000039.1:440000-1040000 GCA_021653895.1 Mastomys natalensis | reverse complement strand
TCGGAGGGACAGAAGGCAGGGAAGAAGCAGGCGGCACCCATCTGTAATGGTCTATAAGACTGTGCTTCTTTTGTGCGCCATTACCATTCAGATGAAGATGGACTCTGTGATTCTATGACTTCTCCCTGGACACCTTCCTTCTTTTCTTTTTGTGGCCTTTCTTCTCATCCATTCCTTTCTGATTTCTCCCTTCTTTTCTTGTAATGATGAACTTTTGTGTATCCCTTTTTGTGCTTTCACTCACAGAAGGCCACTGTCAGAGAACAGCTGAAACTAAATACCAACAGGCTTGGGAGGTGGATGAGTTTGTTCAGGACAGCTGAGGGCACAGGCAGTGTCCCCAAGAGAGCTACCTGGGTCAGGCTGGGTCTTAGAGTTCCTTGTATCTCTAGAGACCAGGGAGAGACAGCCATGGGCTTCTGTGGGAGGTTTAGGAGCAGAAGAGGTGAGCATGCCAGGACCCCAGTCCCCATTCCATTAGCCAGGCACCCTCTAGTTTTGGCTGCATAACTCAGAGGTGTTTCCCCTGAGAATCTGAGTTTCTTGATATTCCAAAGGCCTTTGGTCTTAGCAGTAGCGATGACTAATTCTTTTCCGTCAGCAGCAAAGACTCTACTGTCCTTTGAAAGGAGCATGAGTAATGGACGCACTTCTGCATTGTGGCCCTGCCTTGCCTCTCAGTCACACCCAGGATGTCACACACCACATTTCTCATGGCACCTATATGTGTGCGCACTCCCCTGCACATCTACCAGTGTGTGTGTGTGTCTGTGGTGTGTGTTGTGTGTGTGTGTTTATTTTCCCTCATTCCCATACTTACAGGCTCCAGGTGTTCTCGGCTCCACACACTCCAGAGGCCAACACATTGCAGTGTGGTTCATGTGCCTCTTCATAAGCAAGCATGTGCTGCCCGGCAACTCCATTAGGGCGTTTTATGGCCCGAGCTCCCAGGTGTTTGCAGACCTAACACTGGCAATGACTGAGTGGGCCTTTTGGTGACATGTCCATAAAATCTCATAAATCGTCTCTTTGCAATGTTGCATGCACATTTTTATTTCCCTCAATAAATACACACATTCTTATTTCCTAACACTAGCACTGGCTGGGTGCCCAGCCAAGGAGTCCACTTCCTATCCATTTGGTTAGGATGCATAGTGGCATAGGACAGGAATGGGGGCTTCTCTGTTCATTGATTAAGAACCTGTGACATCTTTGGGGACCTGTGATAGTAACAGGCAACAGCTGGATTTGGGTGAGATACTGGGGTCATTTTGTTCAGACACAAATTATGCCTCCCCCTGGGTGAACCACTTAGCTTTTAGTTTGCTTAATTATTGCATTTAGATTCCTTTCACTGACTTTGTAGGCAAGGGCTACGATTAAGCCCCTCCCTTTTAGATTTGAAAAGTGAAGCTCAGAAAAAAATAAATGATGTTCAAGGAAAGGTCTGGGTCTCTGCGTTTAAACAATGCCTTATGTCATCTTGATGCAGGTGGCTAAGGCCACACTTTGAGAATGAACATCATCTGTGGTTGTGACTCGGACCACAGGACACAAATTGTATTTTCTCCTTGTTTAAAAACGCCTTGGGAGTAATAACTCTGAAAAAGTGAGGAACAATTCGAAGAATGAACAGTTGGTACTTACAGGGTTGGTGGAATTTAATGCCACCGGCTTTGGAGGTGAGCCTCTAGAAAGGCTGGCTTGGTTGGGGTCATCTGCCCTATTCATTGCCAGTGTAGTTTCCCCTACTCCTGGCATTGCTATAATTTTGATGCAAGTCCCCCTGTTTCTCTTTTTAAATGACCACACTTTGCATGGGCATACAACTTCATTTCCTTCAAAATTCTTCCAAAACCTCACCAAGGCCCCCAACGATTCCAGGCAGTAGGATGCTCGCACCACATTGCTGACTGAGAAGCAGTGGTGTTAAGGTGAAACATGATTACTACCAAGTGGCAGAGTCCAGACTGTGAGCCCAGCTCTGCGGTGTCAAGTGGGGCTTGCTCTCCACTCACAGCATTGTCCAAACATTACCACTTGCCTACTGGCAAGGAGGTGCTGGGCTGTGAGCTTCAAGAGCCCAGTGCCATTCATGTTAGGAACCACAGGGCTGAAGCACGTATCTCCTTGTTGGAGAGGCCGCTGAATGGAGAGAGGAAAAGGGAAGTGAGGGTTGCAAGCCGGGATGAAAGGGCCTGTCTGTCAGCATTCTGTGCTATTAATGAATGCTAATTGCATAACATGTCAGAAGTGGAAGGGTACAATGTAAAACAAGCTCTCTGCTCCCACTGTGCTGCATAGTTTTAGGTCAACTTGACACTAGTTAGTGTTACTGCATAGGAAAGAACCTCAATTGAGAAAAATCCCTCCATAAGATCAGGCTGTACATATACCTGTAAGGCATTTTCTTTATTAGTGACTGATGAAGGAAGGCCCAGCCCATTGTGGGGTGGGGCAGGGGCACCCCTGGGATGGTGGTCCTGGGTTCCATAAGAAAGCAGGCTGAGCAAGCCATGGAGAGCAAGCCAGTAAGCAGCACCCCTCCATGGCTTCTGCATCAACTCCTGCCTCCAGGTTCCTGCCCAGCTTGAATTCTTGCCCTGATGAACAGTGATATAGAAGTGTAAACCAAATAAACCCCTTCCTCCCCAACTTGCTTTTGGTCATGGTGTTTCATCATAGCAACAGTGACCCTAACTAAGACACTCCCTGAGGATGTTAAAAACCCAAATAAAATAGAATACAGGGAAGTATATAGGACTCGTCATGCTTTGGCATGATCTTCTGAGATGCCCCATATGAATGGGCTATCAATGTGTTTTTATAAAGTTTGCAGAGAAGTAAAGAGAATTGACTCTAGTTTAGCTTCATACATTCCCAACACTTGCCTCTCTCGATTTCTCCAAACTCATGCCAGCGTTGATTGGAGATGGGGTGAAGAATAGCCACAAATTTAGACAACAGAAAGGTGTGTACAGCTATTCACACACACACTCTGCACTCATCTGTGATGCTATCGGTCTATAGGGACAGATACTGATACTTTCTGGATTCTGCTCACCCTTCCAGGCACAGCCTTGAACCCTTTCCTCCTGTGTCTTCCTGTTTCTGATTAGCCTTACTCCCTACTCTGATTTTAAGCTTGTACTTTCCTTGGAAGCAATAGAACACTGCAGTCTCTTAGAGTCTGGTCTGTCACCTGCGGGTCTGTATCACATCAACCAAGCGGCTTGGGTGGCAGAAACGCAGCTTTATATAGGCTGAGCAGTATGCACTCTTACTTTCCAAGCAAAATCTGGCCACAGTGATTGTTTGGTGGTCTGTCTGTCAATAGGCATGGTCAATACTGAGACTCACCAGGACATTTTTCCACGGGACAGGTGGTGCCACCTCAGCATTTCTAAGAGGAGCAGTTCTCTTTGCTCACTGGAGAAGATGCTTATTCTGAATATAGATTTGTCTTCTACACCTTTACTACAAGCTCCCAGATCTATCATGGATTCCCCAAAGCCCTTACAACCTGTCAGCTTTCTGCATAGCATTGCTTCTGAGTAGGAAAGTCATTTGGTGGCAATGAAGGACAGCAGTGGGCTCATGTCCACTAGGTTCATTCGCCCTCTCAGTGTTTTCAATCGCCCTAAAGCAGATGCCTGGAGGAATTCTAGAACTAGACCTTTGAAGACCATATGCTGCCAGCTGGGTGGTAGGACTGTAGAGATCTGCAGGTGTCCCCTCATGATGTAGAAAATGCATTAACTCAATCTGCAATGTTTTCTCCCACAGCCAGATCCTTTCACTATTGCTTCAGTTATCTGAGATTTAAAACAATGTTCCGTCCTCCAATAACTTCATGTTCTCTGGTCTGAAACATTTAGAACTTCTTATGGTTTGAATATGCAATGTTCCACACAAGCTCATCATTTTAAACACTTGGGCCCTTGCTGGTACAGAACCTTTGGGTATAAAGCATAGCTGGTGGATATAGGCAATTATAGGGTGAAACTTCAGGGTGCTAGCCAGGCCTCTTTTCTAATCTACCCTCCAAACTTGTGTTCCTCGTTGTTGATGCTATGTGAAAAGCTGATGCTAAAAGGTCTTGCCACCAAGGACCAGCATATTCCAATAGAACTGAGAATCAATATATATTACATAGATTTATTAGCTTGGCTCTTGCCACATGGACTGGGTTCAACATCAGCTGTCTACACATTGGAGCGATTGAGAATTTGATAACTGCTGAGTCCATGAGGTCTGTATGCTCCAGCCATCACAGTTAGACAACAAAGTCCTGGAGAGCCATTGGTCTTCAGTCTGCCTTAGAAGACTGAAGCATCATCAGCAACAGAAGAGTAGATGCACTCGCAAGCATGGAGAAAAGGTAGGTAGGCAAAAGTAATAGGGCCTTACTTTTGTATTTCTGCTGTTGTAGAAAGGCACTACCTACTCTGAGGGAAACTCCTCCTGTCTCAGATAATCTGTCATCACAATCCCACCTGAAGGCATGTCTCTTAGTCTCAGATCCTATCAAGATGACAACTAATGTTAACCATTACATCCCTGAACTTTGTGTCAAACTAAACCTCTCTTCTCTCTAGTTTTTTCTGTTAGGTGTTTTGTCACAGTAGCAATAAAAGTAAGGAATACAGAACTTAGTGGAGAACTGTTCCCTACAAAGAGCATAGCATTGGGTCAGTCAGGCCTACCTCGACCTTTCTGGCTCCCACATGCTCATAATGTAACAAAACAGGGAGTTAGCTGAGTGGCTGAGGCAAGTGAGCCTAAATACCAAGAAGATGTGCTATTACAGCTGGGGATAAAATGAATTAGGCTGAAAAATGGTCTTTTAGGGGGCTGTTCTCATGGTTCCCAAGTCCTGAGATAAAAGATGGAGAATTTCAGAGCTCAACACAGGCATGGCAGTAATAAGCCAGGCCCAATAGGGATGAAGCTTTATCATTAGGTGAGAGGCAATGGTGAACCAGAATGCTAAAGACGCTCATGGCAAAAGGAGCATTGCAAGGCTAGCAGCATGATTATAACCACCAGCCACAGCCATGTGACCAGTGGCAGAAATGAGTATTATGAATACTATCAGTATTTCTTCTTTTTTCACATAATTATATTTGTATTAATGAAGAGTTTCCCCTTACTACTATTATAAACCTAGACTAAGTTATGGGCTAGCTAACAGTATACCTTAGTGATGTCACCCAGAAATGACAAAAATGACTTAAAAGACAATGAAATGTGTTATTTTGGGGTGGTAGATGGTAATAAGCCTGTTTTTTAACTGCATGAGGCACAGTGGCGTTAACTGTGACTTCATTATTGTCAATATGCAAGTGTGGTTTGAAACAATGTTTCTATAGTAGCACTATTCACATGGCCAGAATGTGGAAACAGCTTTGAAATCCACCAGCAGATGTGTGGACAGGGACAGAGCAGTGCAGTCCTCAAGTTTTGTTTAGCCATAAAGATGAATGAAGTTATAACTCTTTCAGGAAAATGGGTAAAACCAGAGACTATCATGGTCAGTGAAATAAGCCAGACTCAGACACATCATGTTTTTCTCTCATATGCAGAATTTAGATTTAAATATGAATATGTATGACATAAAAGGAGAAGGCAGACTATGAGGGCTGAAGGGACTTAATGGGAAGAAGAAGATGGAAAAGATCATCTTCTTTGGGTAGGAATAAAAGGAATAAAGTGTGGGAATAAAGGAAGACAAGTATTGGGACTGGACTGAAGTCTAAGAGGTTAGAGCCTGTTGCTCCTGCAGAGGGCCTGAGTTCCATTAGCCCCCACATGGTGGCCCACAACTGCCTGCAACTCTAGGTCCATAAGATTCTATGTCCTCATCTATACTGCAAGGGCCCCAAAATGCACATAGTACATATCTAGACAAAGCAGACACACATAAGATATAGTGAATAAACCCAAAATGATGAGTAAAGGAAATATTGCATGTTCTTTAAACACCTGACATTAATGTAGAAGGGGGACTGTCTAAGCAGATGCAGGGGAGCAGGGGACCAGCAGGCTGAAGGATGGTAGGCATGGGAAAGGGATGGAGAATGGAAAACAAGGAAAGATGACGAATGTGAATGTTAACCAAATTCAATAATGCACATACATGAATGCCATATAACAAAACACATTATTTTGTATCATTACTTTAAAAATGAATAAAAAACGAGGAAACTGAAAACAAGATTGTGTGTTAATGTTATGCTGAATGAGAATGGGCTGTGGTCATGCAAGTTTAGATAAGCTAGCATTGTTTCCAAATTCTCTTACTTGATGGCTCTAGATTAGCTCAGTCATGAGAAACATTTCCTTAAGATGTATGAGGTGGAAGTGAAGTAGCTTCCACACCACTCTGATGGTCAGTGGCTCATTATGGAGCCAGGAGGGTCCCCAGTCCTGATGTGGCCCATGCAAGGCCTGGTGACAGCTGCCTGAATGCTGTCCACTTTCTCTGAGCTGTGATCAGCTGTATGTGAAAGTCTCTGACAAAGAGTGTCAACTTCTGATGGTGCTTGATGAGGAGAATGGAAGATGAAAGTAATTAAATCCCTTCTGCTCCCCACTTGACACCCACTTTGACGTTTCCACTGATAACCTCACTGCCTTTAGATCCAGATCCTGATACAGACTCAGAAACCTTTTATACACTTTCTTCCCATCTCCACAATTGTTTAAGGTCTAATTTTTACTGAACTTGGAGGTCACATCCTGTGCCACAAGCCATGTCAGGCCACCTGTCCTCAAAACTCCAGTTAAAAGAGACAGAAATTAATAGCGGGAAGTGGAATAAATGAAGATTTAATCAATATGGTCACACTAGGGAATGAGAGAGAGAGAGAGAGAGAGAGAGAGAGAGAGAGAGAGAGAGAGAGAGAGAGAGGGCCCACAGTGATTCCCCCCATTGGTCTTCTGGGTCTGGAAGTGGCCCACCACCACTGACCTTTCCTTGTCAGGGATTTAGTCTTACCTTGTAAGGTGACCTAACAAGTTGTTAGGACTATGTGAAATCTCACTCTGGGAGATACATCTCCACACTGGCTGGTGTCTTTTTCTTTTCCTAGTTTGAGATTCTTGGGGGATTCTATTTCTGTGGGGCCCATTGTTTCAATGGTCTGGTAGATTGAGAGATACAAATGTCTCTTTAGAATATCTTAATTTCTGCCAGGTCAGTTGCATAATCACTGGAATAAACCCCCCATTCCACACTATTAGAGGGCTCGCTTAATTGATTAGTAATACATTCAGAAATTAACTTTTGTTAGAGAAATGACAGATTTATTAATGACATGTCAAGTATCTTCTAGGCTTATAGGATGTAGCAAGGGATGGGAGAAATGCATATTTCTTTGGATTTATTTACTAAAATAACATTTATTGGTTGTTCTATGCCAATGCCAACCACCCTCAGATTCGCTTCCTGCACCACCACTGTGGACAGTAAGCAACTGCCTTGGAGGCCAGCCCATGATCACACACTGCTCTTGGGATCTCCCAGTTCTCGGACCTGTTTCACTTTGAAGTGACTCACAGTTTTGCAGATTCTCCAACAGTGACCCTTTTCTTAGGGACCATGCTACCCAGTCCCTCTCTCAGAATTAAGGTCAAATTGTCTTCTTTGAAATAAGGTGCAATGTGGTTTCTCTCTTTAGCTTCCACAGCAGCCTGAGAGGTATAGCAATTATTCTCATTTTACCAGTGCAGAGAGTGAAGTCCTCAGGGGCTTAGTAATTTACCCAAAGTCCCAGAGCTGGGAAGAAGAGCTGGGATTTAAAAATCAATCAAGCCGATTTTCAGAAGGCTTCATTTGCCTTCCTCATACTGTGGGCCAATCAAGTCTTCAGCAAAGGGAAGGAGACCTTTATAGAATCTTTTAAAGGTCATCTCTAGGAACAGCTCCTGTTGGGGCCTACTGTCCTCCGAGATTGGCAGTCATTACTATCCTACTCAGAGAAGCCATGATTGCCCCACAAGAGACCGCTCAGAGGTCTTCTGATAGTCCTCCACAGAAGGAAGGCATGGGGAGGGTCATTAGATCTTCAACCAAAATTCCAGCCACTCACTATCTCCCATTCATTTCTCTCCCAGCTTATGTAATTCTGCTCCAGCTGCATGTGGATTCATTGCTAGGGTACAGAGAGAGTGGAAGGCTAACTGGAGAGGAGTCTCCATCTCTGTGGCCATGGGGAGGTTGCCATCCACACGGGGTGAGACTTTGTGTTGATGTGGGTGTTTGGGAGGTGACCGATGTTCTGGTAAGTAATCCCTCACCCATGCCTCTGCTGGACTTGGGTAGAATCATTTCCTTGGTCTATCAGTGACCTATCTGGGGTAAGTAGATATTTGCTCAGTCTTTCTAGGAAAAGTCAATTTGACAGCACTTCTACCTGAGTGTGTAGCACTAGGATCATGTTGGAGGTCAAAGCACGTGGTGACAATGATGGAGTGACAGCAATGATGGAGCTCAAACATGAGGAGGGCTGCAGAGCAGGACAATGTTCTTGTCCATGTGAACTCACTGATGGTGGAGGACCCTGTCACCTGAGCTGACACCTTAAAGACCTGGTTGTCTAAGTGTCTTTCTGTTGTAGGAGGATTCTATCTGCCCACTGTTTGGGTTTGGGCTATTTCTTTGCTCAGAGGAAGTGATATAAAACACCACGATGCCAGACTGTTCAGAAGTCGAGGGGTTAAGATGAAGGAGCCAGAGACTCTCAGGTTTTCTTGATGATTCTCCCATTCGGTTCCTGGGAGCAGACATAGATCTTGTTACATTAGGACGTCTGAGGTGACACTGCATAAAATATTTTGTATCCATGAACTATTGTTTTTTTTAATCTTCCAACTTTTATACAAACCTTTAAGGAATTTTTCAAAAACTGTGATCTTTATTGGCTAAATATTTAATGGCTAAGTACCTAACGGCTAAATAGTATAACTTATAGACAAAATGGAAGTTGATCCCTTTGCTATTGATTGTGGAGGCTTAGTCTGTTTGTCTTCTTAATACCAACAATATCTTAAAGATTTATTTTGTGTTTATGTATGTGGGTATATAAAGTTGTATGCAGGCATGTCACACATGTGCAAGAACCCCTGGAACTGGTGTTGCAGACAGTTTTGAGCTGCCATGTGGATACTGAGACACATACTTGGGTTCTCACACCAAGAGGTGTGAGATCTCTTCCCCCGGAACCATCCTTCAGCCCCTTAAACAAATGTGTACCTTTGTTTTTTTTCTGCTGGATTTTGAAGGTAATGTTAATTATTATTTTAAGTGTATTTTGGGATTTAAATGCATTTTTGGATTCTATGTATCGCTATACCCTATAACTTTGTATATATTTTTGAAGCTGAAGTGCATATAATTCAAATGCACTCATATTAATGTATATTACATTTCTAATGACATTCGGAGAGGTCTGTATGGGAAAAATGGCAGGCAAGGCAATTCACATCAGCATGTAGTGAAGAGCTTGCATTTCCCTTTTATCCTCTTTTCTTCATTTGGTAGAAAAAGGTTATATAGTTCCTTAGTGTATATCCCTCACATTTATTGATAGGTTACTAACAGGTGTTTTATGTCCGAAAAATAGATATAGAAGCAGCTGGAGAGAAGGTTCAGCAGTTAAAAGTGCACATTGTTCTTTCAGAGGACCTGAGTTACAGCAACCTGTAATTCCAGCTACAGGGAAATCCTAGGTTTCAGGTCTCTGCTGTCAAGTGCACTCACATGCACGGAAACAACCCCCATAATTAAAAATAATAGAAATATATTAAAGTTGACATGGGAAAGATTATTACATATATTTTGAGATTGTAAGAAGTATAGCTTTCTGCTCATTCTTTTAAATACGTCATTATTGAAAACTATATTTTATATTGAGCCTACTCAATATTTAATATACTATTAGCTGGCTATTCATGGGGTATTTAAGATAAATGATACATTATAAATAGACATTTGTAACTTTGTTTTCTCTTTTCTAAGAGTTTCACCTCCTCATGGTCTTATTTTCTTTGATGGCAGCTTCCAGAGCAACCCTTATTTGTAAGTGGACAGGATATTCTTGCCTCCTGCCTGCTTCCAGCAGCTGTCTGCTTATATATTACCATTAAGCATAAAACTGCCTCTCAGTTTTGAGACAATTTAATCATGCTGGATTGGTCAGGCACTACTTGTTCCTTGCATCCTATAATTTTTAGAGGAATGGATGTCAAACTTAGCAATTAATTCTTTGTATTTACCAAGATGATTATATTTTAATTGAACCAATACATACAATACATTGTATAACATTCATTTCTTTTACTCATGGTTGTAAATAACTATGCTTTTGGTATTTTTGTTGAATCAGATTTTCCCATGTGTTTTTTAAAGCGTCTGCAGCAGTCTGATGAAGCAAGCTTGGTTTATAGTTCTGGTATCAATAATGTGCATGCGTACTGACAAAAAGGAGCAGAAACAAATTAAACTGCTTGTCATGATCTTGTGTGTGTGGTAGTGTAATAATGGGTCCCTTCTACCGTTCTTTCCTAAAATTAAATTTATATTTTTAAATGGCAACATTGAGCATTGTATCAATTATCTACTGCTTTGTGGGAAACCTTTGCACAAAAACATCATGGCTAAAATAAGCATTCTAGTCACCCACGATTTGGACTTAAGTTAGCTTTAGCAGGGTGTTTCTCGTATTGGTTTTTCCAAAGGGACTCATTCTGACATAGTTGTGGGGTCACATGGGGGTGGTAGTTGATCTAGGGGATCTCAGATGAGATGACCACCTTTTTTTCTTGTCATTGGCTTTTTTTTGAGGAAAGAAGCAGGGAAATTATTGCAAAAAACACACACAAGGGCTGGCGACAACTGTTGCAGATTTTATAATCATCTACAAGTATGTGTGACAAATAAAAGTAGTGCATTATAAAAAATAAAGTGGGCTGTGGGTGGGTAGCAACAATGGTCCAGTGGTTAAGAGCACTTGCTGCTCTTTCAGAGGACGTGAGTTTCCAGAACCCACATCAAGCGGCACACAGTCCCCTCTAACTCTGGTTCTAGGGGATCTGACACTCTAGTCTGCCCTCCCTGACACCTGCACACACATGTGCACACACATACACTCAGACACACAGGCATATGCATAAGTCACAAATAAGTTTTAAAATAGATAATACCAGGTGCTTATAGGCTATGGCAATATACTCTTTTACATATTGCTGAGAGACCAATTACAAGTATAATAAAAATGATTTAATGTTGTATTTGGCGAGTGGCAAAACATGAATAAACTTTGACCTAGTTCTCTATAAGTCATACTTAGGCTAAGGAAATAAGGTTTTACACAAATGAATTGTGGGAGGATTTTTATATATACAATTATTTGTACGTGAAAAACTAGACACAGCCTGAACATCATCAAGCTGTTAGAAAAGTTAGTGTCAGCAGAAAGCATCTCCATAGAATGAAATGTTTTTATCTCAGATTATGAAGTTAAGCCTAAAAAGTTCATTCCTTATGATCATGGTTTAAAAGAATGTGTGTGTGTGTGTGTGTGTGTGTGTGTGTGTGTGTGTGTGCATGCTAAAGCACATGTATGGAGGTCAGAGGACAACTTGCAGGAGCCAGTTCTCTTCCACCATGTGAATCCTGGGGATGAACTCAGGTTGTCAGACTTGTTGGCAAGCACCTGCCATCTTGAAACATCTTGCTGGCTCCATTAGCCTAGCTTTGGACATTGATATGCAAATTATTATGCAAGTTTATTATGTGTATATCTAGCCTTTATACATTAAAACTGGAAAAATGTATGGGCATAGTACTTTCAATTGTTTGGGGGTTGTGATTGGGTTACTGGTTCGTTTTGTTACTGTGGTTACTATAGCTATGGATATCATATGGTACCACATGAGTAATTATGCCCAAGACTGGGTAGACTGTAACCTCTGTCCCCTGTTCTGTGCAGTCCACATTTTTTCCATGAGTTCTGTGCTTGATTTCCTGAGGACTTTCATTCTCTCACAATGTTAGATGGTGGCGTCCTACCTCTAGAATTCTATGGCCACTGGTCTTTTGACATCTCTGTCCTGCATCTTGACTGATGTAGAGAACAATCCCTTCTCTTTATTTTCCACTGCCACTCCTCTCCCTGTTAATCTGTAGTATGAAACAGTCGTATATAACAGAGTTCTACCAAGTGTCTATAGATCATAGACATGGGGTGTTGTTACATACCATAGACAATAAGAACGTCTTACATCAGACCAAAGATATTGGAGAGTTTGTTTTTATTGTGGTTCCCACTAATAGTCTTGTGAAGACTCCAGACCATTTCCAAGGTTGATGCATACGACAAGACACATGGGATTATAAAGAAAATTAATAATGCTGAAAAAAAGTCTCACTCTATTAATTTGAATGGTTTAGTGACATGTATGCTACATTGTTTAATAATGCCTTGAATAATATGACAGCGTGGCTGCCCAGAAAGTGAATGTGATATCTAAGTAGGAATAAGTACAGATGGTATGAGATCTATGTAGCTACTGTAACATGGTATTAAAGGATCTGTGATTAATGACGATGTTGCAAAACTTGTCATGGATTATTACACTCATAGTTGGAGAAAATGCCCATATTTTCTTTGAGGTGGATGAAGACAAGGGCAAGGTTGTTTTCCATCTTATAGTCAAGGACCTCCTGAGTTCCAGCTAAAATCAGTGGGCTTGGACCAAGGCCCCTTGGCAGTAGCAGCATTCCTTTCATGCTAGGTCCATTTGGGCTTCTTGTCTCTAGGCATTTCTCATGGGCAATGCCATGCCACATGGAGCCCTGCTACCTTACCATTATGCTTTTACCCTTTGTCTTTCCCACCCCTCCCCATTTGTTCTGGGAAACCTAATCTGTCTCACCCTGTTCATTTGAATCGTTCTGCAACCTTTGATTCCTAATTTTAAAGTTAGCTTTTTTCTTATCTTTACACCATTCCTAACAGTGTGGTTCCATTCCAAAGGACCATTCATCTATTCCTCTTGAATTTTCATAGCCAACATCTAACATCCCCTGAGCATTTTCTGTGTCCAGGTATGGTTCGGAGAAGGGCATTATGGTTCTCCAAGCCACACAGAAAGGAGGCTCTAGAACCTAAGCTCTCAACCCATCTGCACGGTTGAGTACTAGAAGAAATGAAACTGAGAATGGTCTTTTTTATAGCATTGAGCAAAGTATTTGTTTATCACTGTAACCAAAATACCCAACAGAGACAATCTGGGGGAGAAAGTGTCCATTCTAGCTTTTAGTTGATCAAGACAGGAAAGGCATGGTCACAAACACAACATTTTCTGTGGTATCCGGAGCTTTGATAAACAGCTGTTCATATAGTGGAGAGAAGCCTGAGAAGATGGACAGGAACTTGGAGTGAATCTAGTCTTCAAAATCTTGTCTCTAGTTACTGGCTTCTGATAGCCAGGCCTTACCTCCTAAAGGCTCCAGCGTTTTCAGAAACCACATCACAAACTAGGGATGGAGCATGTGGCCATCTCTAGATGGTAATTGTTTCCAAGTAATTGTTTGCTCTGCCCATGGATAAATCTTCCGTAGTGCTGCTGACTTTCACTACATTTCTGCTTAGTCTCCTGACTATGAGGGAACCTCTAGGAGAAAGCCAGTATGTAGCACAAGAAAGATGGGGACACCAATTCCGAGAGGCAGAGAAGGAACATGTCTGTACTGATCCTGGATCTTGTCTCTTTTGGCCCTGGGTGGAGCCTGCACTGCACTCTGTCTCATTGCAAGATCATGTCCTCTTCCTAAAGGCACTCTTAGGCTGAGGCTGGTTCCAGTTGGTTTGCATTTCATTTAAGGAAGGGAGCACACATCATTAGCAAAGCTCTGTTCATGTTAGGAAGGTCTCACCACTCTCCCTCATCCTTGTTCTAGAACCATTCCAATCTGTTGCTAGCAATGGTGAGCATGGATGCAGAAGTGACTTTAGGAAATGCTTGAAGATGATTACTGTAATTTACACCTCCTCTGTGCCTCAGGTCCCCCAAGAGCACACGCCTTCCCTTGGGTTTCTGGGGCAGTCAGATACATACATTGCCTCCTATCTTAGCCATACAGTTTAGTAGAACAAATGGCCTTTTGTTGTCCATGGAAGCGTATTTGTTGACTGGGTGTCTGTATTTCCAAGTTACTAGAATTGCATACCTGAGGGCAAAGGTCTTCCGTGGGTCTTCTGGAATGGTATCAGAAGAGGACAGAGGCCTTATGACTATCCCTAGATTTACAATGCTTGGTGGTTTATGATATTGGGAGGGAGGATCCTTCCATCTTAATTTGCATTATAAATTTTATATTTATTCATTTATCATATACATGGTGTTTATTCTGTGGGTATGGTGGAAGCATGGTAATATACATGCCTGTCCAGACATGTGTGCCTGTGAGCATGCATGCAGAAGCCAGAAGAGGACATTAAGTGTCTTCCTCTATCATTCTGTGCCCTATTGTCTTGAGATAAAAGATCTCACTGCACTGGAAGCTTCCTATTTCAAATCAGTTTGCCTGCCAGTGAGCTTCTAGGATCTCCCTGTCTTCACCTTCCAGTTCTGGGGTTACAAGCACACTGTGGTCATGCCTCACTTTTTACTTGAGTGTTGGGGATTCAAAATCAGGTCCTAGTGCTTGTAAAGCAAGTGATTTCCCCCCACTGAGCCATCTTTCTAGCCCTGGATTTTATTTTGTCTTACATTTGACAAGGGTGAGAGGCATGCTGCAGAACTGAAGGGGTGGCCGTGCCAGCGGTGAAAGGGGTGGAGGCTGGTGATTGTGAGAGACAGGGGTACCTCCTAAAATCACCTTCTTATTCCTACCCCCAAAATGCTGGCCCATAACTTACTTCACTCACTTCAAGCAATTGTCTCTCAACTTTTGTTGTAAACTACATTTTGTACTAGTTCTTTTGGTCTTGAAGTTAGTTTCCTTGTCAACAAATGCTTGTCATCCTCTAAGGAGCCTGGCTTTGTCTTATTTATTTTGGGTCACCTGCATAGGAGACCATGGTGAAGTATGAGCTCAACCCAAGGCTGTGGCTTACCACAGACAGTGACACTTGAATCACCAAACTTGTAGTGTATTTGGGAAGTGGTGGGTGATACAAGGCAGAGGGCAAGGGTGTTTTTTGGTTTTTGTTTTTGTTTTTTTTTAATTCATAATTCTCCCTCAAAATGAAAGAAGTTCAATTCAACAGGTCAAAACAAGGTAGGCAACATTTTGGCTTAGACAATAGAGCATTCTAACTAAATTGTCCAATTATTTGGTCAATGCAACCCTCTCCTCTTTCCCCTTATCCATTACTATCGGTGTGAGTTACCAACAGTTTCAACCCTTTTGCCCAATGGCAGTGAATGGATGTGTATCAGTTCTAGGCTTGCTCATTTCAGCATTGTGCTCTCAGTGAGATAAAAGATAAACAGTGAAACTAAAGAACCTCCCTTTGGTTCCGAATGGCCATCTTTCTCAGTATCTGTAGAACCGATGGACTCTAGTCTTGGTCTTAAATTTTGGATGCTATAGGATGGGGAAGAGAGGTAAAGATGTATTTATGGAAGTTCAAAGCACTAAGTGATCCACGGCAGTGTGACTCGCCAGGATGCTCCTGTGGGGCCAGAAGATGAGTAAACATTTGACAAGGGTGAGAGGCATGCCGCGGAACTGAAGGGGTGGCCGTGCCAGCGGTGAAAGCTGCGGAGGCTGGTGATAGTGAGAGACAGGGGCACCTCCTATGTTTTGCTTCAGATTGCATTGGTTCCAAGACGAATGATTTCCTGTGTTTTTTGCCTTTTCAGGACAGAGTGGGCTACAGATTTGCCTCAGAAGATGTCCATCTGCTGGTGCCTGAGTCATCATGCTCCCACACCCGTGGAGGCAGATCACATGGTGGCTTGGAAACATACCTATGCATGTTAGAAAAAAAAATCGGAGCAATACAAGTGTCACCCCCCACATCCCCAGACAGCAGGAAGTGTGGTCAGCTTCCTCTGAGCACCAGGAGAGGTGAAAAGGCAGGATGCGGGGTCATTGGCTTTCACTAATGAAGAGGCACAGAAACTGCTGATTTAAAGAAGAAGAATAATAAAAAGCACCCCAGGGGACATTTTATTGCACTTAGAGAATGTCCAATTTCATCCTTCATATAAAAAAAGGAGAAAAAGGGAGCATTTTGATTTTCATAAAGTCGATATATTAATATGAAAAGAAAGTGTTCCCTGCCAAAAACGAAACCACTGTTGTGTGTGGATGTGGCTGTCTGGGCTGACTCCTCCAGCTTCATGTGAGTGCTTGTGTTTGGCTTTCAGATCCCTTGTTCTGTAAAACCTATTTCAGGAATACTTTGAAATGACTGCCCAGTGATGGCAGTCTCATTTGGGATATATTATAATGTCATTAGGAGGGGCTATATCACTTGGTATAATGTCAGACACATTGTAGCCTGTGGTTTTACGATGTGGACAAATATCACACTCAGGAATAAGATGGCTCTGAACAAATCAATTCCATCTGGGTCTTCCCGTAAATACAGTTTTCCCTTCTGCTGTGTTTGTGTGTGTGTGTGTGTGTGTGTGTGTGTGTGGGGTATCCCTCTCACACAAAACCATAGCTTTCTGTCCTGCAGAGTTTTTCTCTTCTGCATCTCTTCCTTCTTCTTCGGGCCCCACCCCACATTGGGGGAGACAGGGGTTTGGTGGAGGAGAGAAAGAAGGAGGAGGAAGGGCAGAGAGGTGAGGGCCAGGGAGAGAGGAGAAGGGAGGGGAGGGGAAGGGATTGGAGGGCGGAGGAGTGAGGAGACCATCATTGTTTAGTAAGACCTCCACCACAAAACTTGTAGAAGGGAGAAGGTGAGCGAGGAGGGAGAGGTTATTGCTTTTATGACATACCGGCCATGTGGTGGATATTTTCACATCTTTCTCATCTATCCTTGTAACAAGTCTCACAGTGTATGGACATCACATACTTATTTACAAATGCAGGGATGTGATGTGATCCATGACCATGACTTGCTGGAAGCTGCTCAATTACTAAGTGGAAGAGCTGGGTTCTGTGGTTTATTTGAAGTGTACTTTGGACCCTATGCTCTCTCATGTCACCTGGCTGTCCTTCAGGGTCTGTCCATTTACAAATGAATTATGCACAGGGAGAGAAGGGAGTGGAAAATAGAGATATCTGCTGTGTTTAGCTAAAACTATGCTCATTGACAAGTCATATAGAAACATGAGTTAATCCCTTTGGAGGAGGATTTGACAATTTCTTGATGAAGTTGAGTATCTGCTTACTTTGTGACACTGATTTTATAAAAAGACAGTAACCACAGTGTACACAGTAACTACTGTATAATAGTAAAAAAAAAAAAAAAAAAAAAAAAAACAGGGAAAAGAAAAGAAACCCAAATGCTCATCTACAGAGAAAGAAAATAAATGCATTATGGTATGTTCATAAAACAGAATACTACACAACAATGAAAAAAGTAAGTTAATCAGACATGCCATGACCTAAATGAAGTTTTAAAATATTGTATTTAAAGATAAACCCCAATAGATCATAATGTACAATCCTAGTTATATACATTTCAAAAAGAGAGGTAAATAAAAAGAAGGTAAGATCAGATATTAAAGTTTACCTCTGGGGCAGTAGGTGGGCAATGAAATGCGGTAATCATTTACACCTAAGTAAGAATTCACTGAGTTAGGCACTAATGGTCTTCTCTTTATAGACTAAAGCAGATGACAGGGGGAAGCTCAACAGAAAAGAAGGAGCAATCAGACACATCACTTGCAACATTTGACAATTGGCCCATTAGTTCACTTCAGCCCTATGAGAAAGGATACAATAAAATTAGTGCACAAAGGTTTGTGTTGTGCTGTGATGGTAGATACTGGCTTTCCAGAGACAATAACTATGTGGAAGGTTGATTGATATCACGGCACGTTTGTATATCAAAGAGTGTGACAGTTCAGTGGATTTTGGGTGAAAAGAAATAAGGAGGGCCTGCCACTCTTGTGGTATCAGAGTACTACGAACTGCTTTGCACAGCATTTACTTTACGGCATTATTTTTAGAAGGTGTCTTGTAGATCAACCCATAAATTGGCATGAGAACCTGTTTAGTTCTGCAAAAAAAAATAGCCAAAATGAGTGTTCATTTATTTAAACAGATATGTGTCAAAGCCATAGGAACAATGCCAGGATGCTACCCTGGTAAAAATTTATGGTCTGGGTTTGCCTTCTGTTGTGTGGCAAAAGAAACAGAGGTAGGTAACTTAGAGAGGATTTGTTTTGGCTTGTGGTTTCTGTTCATGTTTGGCTTCTGTGACCTTGAAGCCTCTGTTGAGACTGGACATCAGGACAGTGAGCACAGATGCTGAGGGAAAGGGAGAGAGGGGGGAAAGGTGACAGACTCTCTCTGTAGAGGGACATCCCAGTAGGTATACTTCCTTTAGTAAGGCTCTGTCTCCTAAAGTTTCCATTCTGTTATATTTTTCCAACTGACCATTCCGCTATGAATCCATCTATGTATTAATGAGGGCAGAGCCCTTGTGATCCATTCACCTCCCAGAGGCTCATGGGGAGCAGCCTTCAGCATGTGAGCTTTGGGGTGGGGAAGTTAAGATCCAATCATAATGATACCTTGTTTTCTCCTTAATCCTTGTGGCTCTTAATCCCACAGACTTTACTTTTCCTCTGGCGTGATACCTGAAGGGCTCCTGTGCCTTCTGCTTCCTCTGTGGTTGGAACGGTGACCCTGATATTTAGCTAATGGTATTTTCTTAAATTATCCTAGAGGTTGTTCTGAATAGCCAATGGGAGTGTGTTACCTGGGTCAGGATGAATAGAATAGTCATAGCCTGATGGTGAACATGAAGCCAATTGTTGTATTAAACTCTAGTCTAGTCCTCTGCCCTGTGGACCATGCTATATTTGTACTTACACAGTTGAAGGCAAGTAAGCAGACAGTTAGTATCACCCTCTGTGGAAGTGGAAACTGCCTGGGCTGACAGAGCCAGTGCTGAGTTCAGTAACACAAGCATGATTCTGGGTATAGAGGTTGGCCAGGTAATAGGATTTTGGTCAGAATTACTCATGGATACTCATGGTTACCTGAACCAAGACTTGTACCTTCTGTCTGCGTGACAAGAAGTCATATGCAGTGGATCATCCAAACCCAAGTACCAAGTCAGCGATTGCTATGAATCCACAAAACACGAGGATTGTAGAACTATTAAAAATGGAAGCCCTCGGACCAACTCATAGTGTTCCTTATAAAACGATTGTTTTCCTCATGCATCATGACACTTAAAGCTGTAATCTGCTGAGTCTGAAACAGTGCCTAAATGTTATTTTTCCATGGTCTCTGGTCATTCTTTGCTTACTTAGCGAATTTGAAGAATATTTATTTAGCACCTACCATGTGCCAGGCAATGGGAACAAAGAAGTGGAGACGCTTCCTTTTGATACAGGACTTAGCGTCCTCAGGCTGAGACATCTGGCAATGACATGGCATACAGTGTCAGTGATGAGATGTATTGCTAATGAGATGCAAGACATGTCTATCAGGCAGTGGAGAAAATGAAAATGGGCTGTGGATGTAGTTAGAAGATCCGGGATGGGCTTTTAAAGCAGGAGCTATTGGGGGCTGAGACCTGATAAACAAAGGAGGAGGTTGTATGACTTCCTGTGTGGGGAGAATGATGTTCTAGTATACTTCTTTACTGTGATAAACGTCAAAGCTATTAGCAACTTTGAGGAGGACAGAGTTTATTTGGCTTAAACTCCCAGGTCATGATCCATCACTGAAGGAAGTCAGGACAGGAAATCAAGCAGGAACTGAAGCAAAACTCATGGAAGAACACACTGCTTACTGGATTGCTCTATGCTATGATTTTATACAGCTCAGACCTATCTGCCTAAGGATAGCCCTGTCCATAGTGGGCTGGACCTTACACAAACTAATCATCAATCGAGGCAATTCACCACAGACATGGAAACAAGCGAATCTGGGCAATTCCTCCACTGGGTTTTCTTTTTCAGAGGTGACTCTAGGTTGTGCCAGGTTGGTAATAAAAGCCAGTTGGTACAGTGACATGCTAGGGTCTTGTCCAGCCCTTGAATAGTTGATATGTTTTAGCAATGGTTTAGTGGTAGGGGTACCAAGATGGTTCTGACATCAAATATTACCTTCTGTGTAAGATAACCTTTTGTGTAGAATGTCCTTGGGTCCAGGACATTTGCAAGAAGACATAGGGCCTGTTCAACATCTCACACAACTCCTATTTCATGCTTCTTTCATTTCTTTCCCAGTCTCTGTCATGAAATCTCAAACTCTCACTGGCTTTGTTATATAGAAATGTGGTCTCTTCAGCTCCAACTTCTTTCTAGTGTGACATATCCAAGCTTACGTATGTGCGTGATAGAACATGGCCCTTTAGTAATGGGTACATTTTCTTTCAGAGGCAACAAGGATTAAAGAGGATAATTTTCCTAGTGAAGTACCATAGATTACATTTCCTATGGATGCTGGGCTGTCATGGTGGCTGAACCTACAAATGCCATACTGTGGTGAGAGGATGGGGGGAATGGGTATCACAGACAAAAATCACCCAGGCCTGGGATGTGGCTCTGCAGTAGTATGCTTACTGAACACATACAAGGCCCTAGGTCACACCCACAGTGGCAGAGGGAAAAATGAAATAAAAGAGACCAACTCCAGTAGGTAGATAGAGCCCCCAGTGGAGGGATGGGGTCAGCAACCCACCTTTAAGATTTTTGACCTAGAATTCCTGTCTAAAGGAAATGCAGGGACAAAAATGGAATAGAGACTGAAGGAATGGCCAACCAGTGATCCATCCCATGGGCAGGCCCCAAATCCTGACACTATTACTGATGCTATGTTGTACTTGCAGACCGGAGCTTAGCATGACTGTCATTTGGGAGGCTCTATCAGTACCTGATTGAGATGCAGATACTTATAGCCAATCATTGGACTGAGGTCAGGGACCTCTATGGAAAAGTTAGGGGAAGGATTGAAGGAGCTGAAGGGGATGGCGACCCCACAGGAAGACCAATAGTGTGAACTAACCTGGACCCCTGGGAGCTCCCAGAGACTAAGCTACCACCCAAAGAGCATATTCAGGCTTGTCCAAGGACCCTGGCACATATGTAGCAGAGAACGGCCTTGTCTGTCCTCAGTGGAAGAGGATGAGCCCAATCCTCTAGAGACTTGATGCCCCATGGAACGGGCATGCTGGGGGGGCACCCTCTCAGAGGCAAAGGGGAGGGAGAACGGGGTAAAGAACTCTAGAAGCGGGGACCAGGATGG
Source organism: Mastomys natalensis (assembly GCA_021653895.1). Classification (NCBI taxonomy): domain Eukaryota; kingdom Metazoa; phylum Chordata; class Mammalia; order Rodentia; family Muridae; genus Mastomys; species Mastomys natalensis. The sequence goes on along the minus strand of JAJTUV010000039.1, from coordinate 1,018,600 downwards.
GGGACCATCTGAAATATAGATAAATAAAATAATTAATAAAAAAAGAATCCAGTCTAGATGAAACCAGCATTCCATTGTGAAAACAGGAAAGTAGAGCATAGACCTTAAGCTAATCAGACCCCCTTCCTGCCTTCAATCTCTCGGGCTCAAGCATTGAAGATGTTTCTGAGGGCCTGCAGGAGCCAAAGGTTCCATGATGTCTCACTTCAGAGGCCCAGACACACAGTTATAGGAGTTGGAAGGCTGCAGAGGTGCTTGTCGAAGCCCACAGCCAAAGAGCTGCAACTATAAATGACACCCTGAGGTAAGTTCTTTGTTGGTGGAGAAGGACCAGCAAAGGTGTCCTGCCTGTGGGGAGGCAAACTGTCACAGTATCTCTTAGGCACATTCTCATTGTTCTACCAAGACTACCAGAAATGTGACCTAAAGAGGTACTTCATGTGACACACACAGGGGCTGCATGTTGAATTAATGTTTGTGAAAAGAAATCACTAGAAACAAACTTTGAGTTCGTAAGCAGGAACTGGGTAAACTTTTGAAGACAGAGACATTTCCAGTAGACTCTAACTGAAGCTACTGAGAAGAAAGAAGATACTGTTAACAGACTAATTTGGAATAATAGCCAAGTTGATGCTGTCCGGAGGACAGAGAGCTGCAATGTGTATACGGCAGGCATTGTCCACTGTCTTAGAACAATGTCTTCATGTAGAAGGGGAAGGCATGGTGACTATTAGTCAGGCTGTGTCTCACTCCTGTGGCACGTCACTCCTGTCCTGGGTGTCCTGGCATCCTGGGATCTTCTGTGGGTGGTCTTTCAACACAGCAGGGTTCCATCTCTGCTTCAGCTCCTCCAGGGATGCAGCTGCCTGGCTGTTGCTGGGCTGGGAAGTTCTCACTTGCAGGGCGAGCTAATTTGTACAGAGTGTCTATCCGACCCCAGTTGGGGCTCAAGCAGGGTCTCTCTCATGGGATAGAGCCCAGTCAGTCCATTGCTTGCTTGTGCAGATTCTCAGTCTGGTCATTTTCTGGATTCTGGATAGCTCTATTAAGAAAAAAACTTTCCATGCTTTCTTAAGGGGTTTTGTTCACAGACTGTGCTCAGCCAAACTGGGCTCTGTGGCAGCCCTTCCCAGATCGCAGAGCTGAAGCCCATCCTTGCTCTGTGGCTCCTTCCCTGATGCATTCTTGGCTTCTGCCTGAAGTTCTGGCAAGATAGGGGGAGAGTTCTGGTTCATGGATTTTAAAGAATTGTTTCTCATTTGTGTCCATGTCAATGTGATTTCTTGTTTAAAACCACAGAGCTTAGGCTTCAGAAAACTAAGTAGGTAAATACTAATGAGTCTGGAAGCAGTGGGGTGTAAGCAAGCCTTGTCTGTGGACCTGCAGAGGCCGTGAGGAGGGAGGTGGTCTGGCTGTAGCTCCTGGGAGTACCCATGGCTCTGCCTAAAGGTGATCCTACTTAGCATTGAGGATATAAATGGAAATAAGTTTTTCCAGCGACTCATTGGGTCTTTCTCCGCTTAGGGATATTGATTTCTGTCTTCTTAACCTGGAGTGGCTCAGAATGGATGACTTTCTCTGAGTCTGGCCAGAAGGCAGGAGGGTGTGGCACCACTTGGGCGGGATGGGTGACTTTGCAGGAAGGGGATCTCAGGGAGCAACTGTTATTCCCTTGGGATGGGCCGATGATGTCAAAACCTGGAGACACCATAAAAACCTGGCCCGGTTTATCCATGGGAGGAGGGAGATCTGCAGCAGCCTCATCAAGCCACTTACTTTTAATGAGATACAAAATTGTGACTGTTTCACAATTATGATGCGTATCAGATTAATTATATGTACGGTGGCATGTTCAACTAAGAACATGGAAATTGGAACAGGGTTTCCATGCTGTGGGCTTCACCTGCTTTCTCTGACATGTTTTGTTTTCCCTATGCATCTTTCCTACACGGAAGTTTTTGGAGCTTTAGGCTGCTTATGATCCTGGTAGAAAATCAACATCTCCCTGCTTTCAAACTATAACTAGGGAACACTGGAATCCCATGACTTGAGGGCTAAGGAGACTGTACAAATAACAAGCCTGATAAAAATACTATGGTGTTTGATAGCCCACGCAAACATGCCTGGCTTCAATTTGCAGGGATTTTCTCATTTGTTAAATGACACACACACAAAGATCTAATAAAAATGCTGTGGTTAAAAGGTCTCTAGAAAGTACTAGAAAAGCAAGTTCCGAGTCATTGCTGCATTTGTTACTAATTATGGGGAAAGATATTGACCCCGTGACTTGGAGCTGATGTGCTGATGAAGCTGGGATGCCTTGGCTTATGTCACTTTCTATGCCCATGGAGCTTGAGAGGGGAGGGAGGATCACCGCACTGCTGCATAAGGGACTTTGTGAGGGCTCCTCAGGGATCCAGGATCTTCAGGAGAAAGCAGACAATGTGAGAGGTGGCTTGTAAGAAGGAAGGTTGGGTGTCTACTGCATCCTGGGCCTTGCCCTTCTTACTGGGGAGCCGCTGAAGGTCCTTCTACATTTCTGAGAGGCATTCACTTCTAGACACTTTTCCACACCCAGTACCATGCAATAACTCCCAGAAAGGCCTGTAAGACTAAGTTCTGGTTGATGGCAATTGCCCTGTATTTATGCACTGGCAGAAATATGGTTTAAGACAGACCTGTTTATTAAGATGTTACCAAGTCCTCTCCATGTCATTCATTCATTCATTCATTCACTCACTCACTCATTCATTGAAATAGGGTCATATGGAGTCTAGGCTGGCATCAAAACTAAGTAGCTAACTTCTGTCCTTGAACTTCTGATCTTCCTGCTTCCTCCTCCTGAGGGCTGGGATTCCAGGCATGTAACACCGAGCCCAGTTCTATATGGTGCTGAGGATAGACCCCAGTTTCATGCAAGCTAGGCAAGTACTCTACCAACTGAGCTGCATCTCCCAGCCTTCCTCTGGTCATTCTTCATAGGAGCTCCCATGTGCCTCTCCAAGCACTGAGGTCCTGGGAAACATAGCAAGACCTAACCATACCCCTGGAAACTTTGCAGCCAAGTGAGGAAGGCAAGCAAAAAAGCATACTACACAATGGTGGAGGACGGCTCACAGAGATACATAGAGTAAATGCTGTCTTTGGCCGTCCTGATTTTGCACAGGTAATGATGGTTGAAATGTCAAGAGAAAGACTCCAGGTGAACACTATAGAGGGGAAAAAGGGCCAGGGGATGGGGGTGGGGAGGAAGATATTATTTCTGGCTAAAGATTTGGGTGACAAAAGGCAAAGAGGCTTGAAATTGCAGGTGTTTCTGAGGGCCCTGAAGACTCATCTCACAGAAATAGGTTTCTAATGGTGTGTCTGAATCATTCTATCTAATCTAATTTAATTCAGTAAATGCCTTTTGAGTCACAGCCAGGGATCTGTCCAGGAGCTTGGTGTCATCCATGAGGACGGGAGTGAATGGAGACCAAGGTGCAAGGCCTGGGCTTTGTCCAGGTGAAGTTTCGAATCTAGGAGAGGTAAAGGCGTGCAGATGCTTGTCTGAGACACAGGGCGGTGATGTGACAGGGAGGCACGGGATGATACTGTTGGAAATGGAAGAGAGACCGTGAACAGGACTGGCCACCAGAGAGGCTTCATATTGAAAGTTGAATTAGGACTTAGACCCTGCAAGCCTAGGAGATGGAAGATGTCCTCATATGTGGATAAGGGCAGAGGAAGCTAGGTACATGAAATGATTCAATCACTGATGTGTTTGCTATTCAAAATATGCACGAATAAATCACAGCATGAGCCAGATTTCCTGGTGTGCTTGGAGAGAGGTAGACAGCAATGACTGAGGATCCCAGTCTTACCCAGTAGGGGTGCACATTTCTATTCTCCACAGGAGATTCTGGTGTCTTGAACACAGGCGGGACTGTGTACCTGTGCCTGACAGGAGATGATAGCAGACTTTGGGTGTGGTCAGATGTGGGTTTGAATCACGTGTCTTTGCTGCCCTGCCACTTCAGGCAATGAGCTTCCTTCTTCTGAGCTCCATAGTATTTTTTCCAGAAGGGCAGTTATAAATATAACTATAAATAATATGTTATTTTCCATGTAAGTAACATCATTTCTGCCAAGAAGTAGGGGGTGGCAATCTGTGTTTTCTTCCTCTCCTTAGTTTAGGAAGTAGTGACTGGAGATACAGTTCTAGGTCACCCAAAGCAGTTTTCACAACAAGGGAGCCCTGTGATGTTCTGGAATGAATTGTTCATCACAAGAAAGACCTTAGATTGTATTCTCCTTTACCCGACCTTAGACAGTATCCAGATGTTTCCTAAACTATCCCTAACACTTGGCTTTGAGACTTTTCGTGTCCAGTAGTGTCATCTCTGCAGTATATAAAGTGTGAACTTGGTCCTCTATCGCTGAGTAGTCTATGACCTGTACAACTGTCTAGTGGGAGACCTGAGGATTTCCATGAAGTTGTTTTAAGGTACATGGTCACTCTAGTGAGTGTTGGCAGACAAAGCCCTTAGGCACTCACACATTAGTAAGTAAAATACTAGCTAATGATGCCATGCATTGGGGGGAGTGTTGGGTCTCAGGAAAGGTGCATATTCACTTCAGTGGGTTTTAAATTATGCTTTGTGAAGCTCAAGGTGCTGGACCACCATGCTTGGCCATGCCTTGGACAACCGTGTGTAGGGCATCACCTTCATACTGTACAGTGTAAACTTGGTTTCTTAACAGTACAGTATGTGATCTATACAACTGTCTAAAGGGAGACCTAAGGATTCCTATGGAGTTGTTTTAAGAAGTAGGACCCTGGCAAGCCGATGCACTTAGAGAAAGGGCCTGCAATATAAAACAGAGTTTATTTTGAGAATTTCTCTTTAAAGATAGAGAAAGCAAGGACTCTGTTTAACCACTCCCTTTTACAATGGGGTGTCCCAGTTGCATTTTAAGAATTTAGCAGAGTTTTTACTGTGCTCCAAGATCCTTCAAGCTGGGTGAGAAGGTAGAGAATACCCTTTCCAGAAGTAGGACAGGGTTGGCAGAGGGGGTTCTGGCCAGCCCATTGTTCCTGAACCGACATCTTTGGAGAAGTAAGGCTTTTGGTACAGGTGGAGCCTGAGGCCTACCTCCAGAGATGCTTCAGGATCCAACTAAGCCAAGACATCAGGGGTAGAAATATTTAGGGCTACCTGGTTTTTGCCCTAAGAGTCACCAAAGGAGGCCAGAGCCCAGTCTAGAGCCCAGGCACCGGGCATGGTTTGCTCTCCAAAGCCAAGCAGAGGCTTTGAAGTGTCCCTGTCCCCCCCTTTTTTTTTTACTGCTGAATTATAGGAAGTGGGGAGAGAGGAGCCCGTGGGACCAGGAAGGCAGGGACTGAACCAGTCCTTGAGGAAAGAGAAAGCAAAGGAAGGCACAGGGACTATCCTCATCTCCTCCTGGAGTGTTCTGCTGGGCATACCTCTTAGGAGTCCACAGGGATCCTGATCTGTTCTTAACAGGGTCTCAGCCAGGCTTGCGGTCAGAGTGCTAAACTGGGGTGCCTTAAGGTCTGCCCATAGATTTGCTTCCTTTACCCCAGGATTCCCCAGGGAAAGCAGAGGTGAGGCAGCCTTGCCTGGAACACTTTCAGGCAACCATGACTTCATTACTTGTCCCTAAAATAAATGCACCACAGACAAGACAATGTGGTCAGGGGCTGGGGAGTTACTGTAAATACCAGCCAGCCAGGGCTTCCTATTTCTGTGCCTGTGACTCCCTGGACACAGGCTCTGGCCAGCCCCTTCCCAGCCTCTTTTGTTTCTCCACCTCTTCCCAGGAAAAGCCTGGCCGAGTGTTCCTCATCTAGTGATCCAGTGTTTCCTGGGATCCTGTGTGTTTGGGAGAGAGTTTCATAAGGGACCTGATTTCTAAATATGAGCTGGACTCAGATGTGGTTCTGACTGTCTCCAGGGAAGAGAGCATTCACACATTCTTTGGGTTCATAGCAAAGACTCAAGGACTGGTAAAACCCAGAATGATGTTTCTGTGCACTTCCTGTATGCTGGACACTGTTTTGGCCTTCCCATGTTAATCCCATACCATCTTTCCTATGGTCAGAGGATAAAAGGACTTTCCCCTCTTCATAGCAACAGAAATCCTAAGACATCTCCTTAGCTTTTCTTACTGCCCTGGGATCCCTCCATCCCTATCCCAGAGGCACTACGGTGGAACATCCTTAGAGCTTTGGTTCTGAGCCCTGTCTCATAACTCCACCCACATGCATCAGGATATGCTCCATCCACATGCAGCAACACATTCCTTCTCCTTTTGACAAGCATGTCCAGGAGAGCAGCTGTGCATTGGAAGTTCCTACGCTAATTGAAACCCTTCTCAAAAGTACTTCTGCTTAGTTCATCCTCCATGCACCAGCTCATGACTGGAGTTAGCCTACAGTTTTATCTAACTCATATTACAGGGCATCTGGGTTATAATGGAGATAACAAGAATTTTATGAGGAATGACTTGTGACTGGTACATGTCAAGAACCACAGTGTTCAAGCCGCTCATCCCTACTCACCATTATTCATCTCTAAAGATTATTGAGCATTTTCCAAATATTAAGGTGCCATCTTCAGTGATGTAGGAACTGTGGTGGAAAGGGTGAGAAATGATAGTGGAGAATCATGTATTAAACAGTCGTGAATGTGTGGACAGGCACACACTAGGCAACCACACATGCTAGCGGCACACAGTCCTCAAAGGAGTTATGCGTTACCACACACACTCGCACAGTAGGGCCAGTTCATGCTAAAGAGTGAGACAATGCTATGGTGGGGTCAGGAAGGTGGGGCTGGCTTTCCTATAGGGCTACTAGATATCAGTGACTTTGCAGTTGCTGTGATAAAGTAACTTACATCCTCACAGAATAAAGATTCATTTTGGCTCATGGTCTAAGAGGGTTGAGTCCAATGTCTTTTGGCTTTGTGCATGTGAGCAGGCCACGGTGGAGGAAATTTATGTGGAAGGAAGAGGCTGTTCACATCATAGATGGGAAGCAGCTAGCCAGCAAGTCATACAGGGCTGGATGTGCCCTGTCTCTAGGGATCTATTCCCTCTAGGTAGGTTTCACCTCCTGCACTTTTCACAACCTACCAAATATAATGCCACCAGCTGGAGACTAAGCATTCGACATGCAAGCCTCTGGGGCTTAGTTCGTATTTAAGCCTATGATATTGAGGACACCTTGTTGCATGAGTTGGTGTGCGCTGAGGTGAAAGTAAATAGCATAATACAGGAGGAAATGCACGCTGTGCCCAGGATCTGGACAACAGCATGTGGGGGCAGGACTCACAGCATTAGGGGATTTACCAAAATCAAGTTATTAATAGAGGAGGAGTTTAGAGTTCAGTTCCAGGCCCACGTGATGTCCTTTGAGGGAGGTGCCTCTGTGATTATGTATGAAGAGTTCGTACATGCCTAGCATTGTATTCTGGCTCTTTACCTGACAACTCAAGGTCCCAGGGTGGACTGGAATACATTGCTTCCTCTGTGTTCATTGGAAGCTCATCTACAAAGTGGGGGTAAAGCTTTATAGTTTTACTATCCTGATCTTTCTGGATTATTATGAGGTAAGCGGTGTCTGGTCCCACAGTAGAGTTATTGTTGCCCGTTGTTTCCTCTCGTACTTCAGAGGAGACAAGATCCAGGATTCCTTGGCAGGCTGAGGATAAAAGTTCAAGTTCCTCAAGAACTTGTCCCTTTCATGGTTCAGGGAGACATACTATACAGCAGCAAAGGGTCCCATGGCATGCTGGGAGCAGCAGCTTTACTCCGTCTTTGGGAGATTTCTGCTAACAGAGACTGATCGCACTTAGAGATGGTCCAAGGAACCACAAAGCAGCCTTTACTTGTTCTGAAAACGATGCTGGTGAAACCCAAGCCCCACTCTGCACCCAATGGTACTGGCTTTCAAGGTCCCTGAAGAAACAGAACACACACAGAGAATTGGAGCTTTGTCCCGCCCTGAGTTGCAGGCCAGGTCTTTATGTGAGCCCATTTGGACTTACAGAAGATGCTTTCCCTTAAATGTTTCAGTGGCTTTCTTGATGGCTACATTGGTGACTCACCCACAGATGTTTTGGCTTTATCAGGATATTCAAGAAAGATGGTGTAGAAATTTCACCTTGTAGCCCAAGGTGACAGAATCATGGTGTTACCCTCTAAGGGCTGGCTGTACTCCTCCTATACCACGGCTACTCTCTCCAGTCATTTGCTTTGCTCCCTCCCTTGAAGTGAAAGAGATAAAGGCTCTTTGGTGTTGTTACCCGCTGATTATTACATCATTATTGATGAAACTTTTGTAGATGTCCCATCCCTAATAAACTGCTGTCTCCATTGCCTGGACCATCTGTCTTCTTCTAGGATGTTCACTGAGAAAAGCTATGGTTCAGCTGCCTTCTAGAACCCTCACTAATACAACTGTATCGGCCATCTGCCTTGTGAGAAGTGAGTGGTCAGTTCTCCAGACACCCATGCTGAAGGAGAATTGAGTTTATTGATGTCAGCGTTGAGTTGTAGAAGAACAGCAGCAAGTGGATGGGTAATTGATAAAAATGGCTAAGAAAAGGGAAACCATTCAAAATGAATAATATAAGACCATTAGTGTGGCCTGATCAAGCAGGACTGTAATCCGAGCTACTTGGGAGGCTGAGGCAGGAGGTTGGCAATTTTAAGACCAGTTTGGGTGACCCAGTGAGTCCATACCAAAGTTTGAGCTATCCAGTGAGACTCTGGCTCAGAATCAAGAGTAAAAGATGGGTAGGCTGATAGCTCAATGGGAAGGTGCTTGCCTAGCCAGTTGAAAGTCCCGAATTCAATCTCCAATACCACTCCAAACAAACACCAAATGAAACAAAAAATTCAGAGGTACCGAGTCCCACAGAACATTATATGGAAACTGAGAACATTCTATTCTTAGGAGCCAAACAAATTTTCTCTCATAAATTAGCTAAACAAATATTTAAAGCCATAAAGATTTATTGACAAGGATGCTCAATGGAAGATTTGTTAAAAACGACAGAGTGGAGAGCAACGTAAACAAGATCACTGATCAGAAGAAATCCTGCCAGCTACAAACGAAGTGGGTAACACACTGTATCGTTTCAACCTATCCGCTTGCAAGATCTACCACCTGCCAGACCGAATATGTCTTCTGGATCAGCTCTTCCCATGCACACTGTGGGATATGAGTATTGAGAAAGTACTCATGTAATGAGCTTATACTGAGTGAAACTCCCTTAGTTGAAGTGATTCATTTGAAGAACTTTGGGTGGCAAGGGAAAGCACTCATGGCAGAAGGCATGGCGCCTCATGACTTTAATCCAGCATTCAGAAGACAGAGACAGGAGGTCTCTGTGAGTTCAACTACTTTGCTTGTACTTAGTGGGTTCAGGCCAACTAGTTGAGACCCTGTCCCCAACAAACAAGGACAAAGAGAATTTGCATATGTAATAATCTCATGATTAAATATGAAAGACACTTGCTAAAAGAAATGTTTCTAGATGGTGTGAGGTCTATCTTATTTTTCTCTGGTTTCCAATTGCATCATTGGAGCTGATCTATAATAACCCCCACCCCAAAGTAGGCAAAATCAATACAAGACAAACAGTATTTATCTATATCTATCTATCTATTATCTATCTATCTATCTATCTATCTATCTTATCTCTATCCAATCTATTATCTATCTATATCTATCTATCTATTCTATCTATCTAATCTATCTATCTACCCATCTTATCATGAGACAAACACAGACCTGTCACCTGAGCTCAGTTCTCAGTTGAAAGCAGTACAAAGAAGTCACAAAACCCAAACCAAGAGTCTCTTTTCATGCACCATCCTCCTAATAAAACAGCCCTTTGATTCATTGCAGAACTACATGCATATACCAGCAGATCTAAGCTTCCATCAAATAAGCCAATATTGATTTTATAATCAGAAAATTATAACATGCACGTAAGATGTGAGCAGTTTTATTGTCTGCCCTTTGAGGAACAGGCTAGGGTCACACTCATTGCCCATCCTGACCCTATTCAGCAGGCCAGGGAGCTTAGACCATTACTGGGAGGAGGGTCTTTGGGTCACTGACCTGTGATGTCAAGTTGCGGATGGGTTCCCTAATACTGTATTTCTCACTCTTCTCCAGGCTTCCATCCAGATACCTCTACCTGCTTCCCGATTCAACTCCTTGACTCTTGGGTAAACCACATTTAGTTTCTGTTTACTCTCTCCATACCTCCTTCTTGCCCCACCCCAAACTTCTTTAGAATTTAAGCCAATGATTGCACAAAAAAACAGGGAACCATGGGGCCTAACACTCATATTGGGCAATAACATAGAAGATTCATAAAATTAACTGGAAGCCACGTCCCAGTGCAGTTTCCTACTTATGGAACTCATGTGACTTTTGGATAAATCACTAATTTGCGTGTGTGTGTGTGTGTGTGTGTGTGTTATGGAAGCCAGGACATTGTATATGCAAGCATTCAGCCACTGAGCTGATGTTTCTCTCTGGAGCGTGATAGTGGCACAGGTTCAAGATCATAAAGACTGGGTTGGACACCCCCCTCCCCCCATTTTATTCTAAGCAAAGTGACCTTTCTTTATCCATTTGTCTGCTCAATGGGTCTAATCTTCCTTTCTTCTGTGAATGCTACTATAGTAGTAAGGTCACTGCACCAGTGCACTTTAAAGACACCAGGATGTTGAGGGCATGCAAAGGACTTTTTGAGCCCAGGGATCGTCACTTAGTCAGTGAAATTGGAAAGATTCATGTCTTCACTTAATTATTTAACAAACAGGAAACATGCATAGTCTTCATTATGTGCCACAAAGTCTCCTGAGGTCTACCCACAAGGTGAAAGATATGTAACTACTGTCTCCAGTTTATAGGTGAGGAAACTACAGAGAGTGGAGGTAACTTGCACCAGGTCATTCAAATAGCAGGTATCAAGGCCAAGATACTAGACTGACTCAGGAAATACAGCCCTAGAGACCACACATCTAGAGACCATTACATAAGAACATTTCTTTTCTGCTTGTGAGGCTTCACACTGCAAAGGAGAACATGTGAGCGCTAAGACTGACGAGGTGTGACTCTTTGATCTGCCTCTTTATTGTGTGTTCTTGGGGTGGTTCATCAATCTTTGAGCCCTGATGTCTTTATCTGTAACACAGGAATAAAAAAACACCCATGCCTCGCTGTTCCACAGAGATTTGATTGAGGCACACTGCTGTCTTCAGGGACGCGGCGAATTGCATGGGGGATGTGAGTTAAATTCGTATGCCAGGCTTTACTGAAGCCAAACCCCAGCCACTTACTTTGTTTCTGGTTCATTTCAGACTTCCTCAACTCCAGTTGTCTTTTTCTTCCTTCCTTCCTTCCTTCCTTCCTTCCTTCCTTCCTTCCTTCCTTCCTTCCTTCCTTCCTCTCTCTCTGTCTCTCTCTCTCTCTCTCTCTCTCTCTCTCTCTCTCTCTCTCTCTCTCTCTCTCTCTCTCTCTCTTTCTTTCTTTCTTTTCTTCCTGAGTGACAGCCAGCCAGTAATGACACATCTTCCCAGTTGGGGAGAGCGCTGCACACACCCTTTTCAGATGCGGGGGTGCTTACAGATGGGGATCTGCAGGTTCCCCTCCACACACCTCGGCTGATTCCACACTTCATTGTTCAGTCCCAAGGCATTATTAGTTCTCAACCTCGTGTTTCTGTTGGGCTCCAAACAGCCAATGCGATCCCACACTTTTCTGCCCATTTCCCAAACCTTGCCAGCTAATTTTAGGGTTGAGAGGCAGCTCTGATGAGCCTCCTGCCCACGTGGGGTTAAAGTTACCAGTGGCCTCTGCTTCTGGTCAGAGCCGCTGGGAACAGGGGCAATCACTTCCCGAAGCTTGGTGTGGGCAGGAGCTGGGCCAGGCCAGCGGGCAGCAGCTGTGCAGAACGTTTCCAAGACGATGGGAGCCTCACCACAGCCCACGTTTTCAGAGAAGAGGCATCACCTCTAATTCAGCATGGCCTGATGTTATCCTGTTTTTCATATCATTTTGGCTCCAGAAAGACCTGATATTTACTATTGCAAGAAAAACCCCAACCATAGGCTCTGCCTTACCAGAGGCCCCTTTAAAGGCTAAATGCTGATGGATGGTTTCGGCAATAAGGAAGGAGCCCAGACACACAGTTCTTTACTCTCTGCTAAAGACATCACAAACCACATATTGATTTTTGGAAAGAAAAGAACTAGGAAGAAGCATGGGCCAATTAAGAATAAAACTAATAGTTTATTACCCTCTGATCTCTCAAGCAAGTAGCAATAGGAGCACATTTTGCCTCCCTTACCCCTGTAGAGACATAATAACTAGGCAACTATGTACATAACCTCATATTAAAATCCAAGCAAGAGCCATTTGCTCAGGTTTCTTTACTGGATCCTAAAGAATGTTCTCTGCTTCTGCAAAAATTTCTTCTTTTTTCTGAATGGTTGTTGGGGGGAGGAGTTCATTTCTCCTCTCTTGCTTTACCAGGGGCCCCAAGAAAGGCCATGTTTGTTCTTGCTTGTTGGCAAGTAGGAATCTTGACAGTCAATCATCATCTGCATGCTCTGCCCACTTCCATGAAGAAGACTGACTGTGTGTGCTACTTGTCATAGATGGAGAACAATGTTATAGGAAAAAATACTGAGCAGTAATGAGGGGGTGGCAGAATTGTCAAGATTGACACTCTAAAACCTCCTGGTTTGTATGACGTGTTGGAATCTGGCAAAGTTTGTGATTCAAAGCTGTCTTAACTTGAGTGTATATTAGCACTGGAGACACCTGCATGTGGTGGAGTTTTAGATGGGCGAAGTATATTTTGTTAGAGCTTGAGGACTTTTGTTCAACTGTGCCTATAATGCTGGGGTTGGGGGAAACCTATATCATTCTCTTGAGTGGTCGTTCCTGCTTTGGATATCTGTCATTGTCTGGTGGCTTTGATGACAGATGAAAAAGGAGTTGGGTTCATCATATTTTCAATACACTGAACTTCTGCATGTTTACCAGACCTTTAGATCTCAACATAGCATTTTCAAGTCCAATGATATGAAAAACGACATGAGTGTCATACAAGGAGTAACTTCCCATTTAGAACCTATCCCTCTGTCTACCCACCCTAACGTCACCAACTCTTGCACGTGTCCAGATGTCTGTAGTTTGAAAATTTCCGAGTGGTTCTGTTGCACACCAAAAGCTGAGAATCTAGGTTCCAAAAGGGAAGGGACGATGTCTCTTTCATCTGTGTCACGTTTCCAGTGTCTTGGGTAGGGTCTGGCCATGAAACAAGGTTCAGTAAATGTTGGCAGACTTTTAATTATACACACACCAAACATTTGTCAGATTTCCTTCAACTGCCAGGGAATATTGATATGTGATTTCTGCAAATAACCATAGGGTACTATATCTCAGGATATTAATTATCACTGGACCATTAATGGACTGAGACTAGGACCTGTTTTACTTGATCTTTCCAAGTACATTCTCTGAAGGGACTTCATTCTGTCCGTTGCCACCTGGGGCCTCTGGAATGCTCCCAACTTGGGGCAGATTCTTGACAACACAGAAAGAAAACACAATGCTCCCTTACTGAGGAAGATATAGGTAATTATTGCAAGGCGCCATGTAACCCTTTATGTGCCACATCTGGCTGTCTATCACTTAGTACTGAAACTTGGGGCACTGCTCTCAGATTCTGACCAGTGGCTGGAAGATCTGTCTCTCTGCCCCATCTCCTCTGGTCCTCCTGCCTCTGCAATGTCTTGCCCATGCTATGTCTAATCTTACTAACTCAAATCCTTCTGCCTTTGTGACTGTGAACTCAGAACACTCAGGATGGTTGTTACCCTTACCACGTTATAGGCACGGCTGCCACAGTTCCCCTGACCCACGAGATTGCCTAGCTGATGCGGCAGGAGTGTATGTCACTTGACTCCAATTTAACTGTCCTGGCCCCTTCCTTGTATTGCCAAGAGATTTCCTAACAGAAACGCAACCCAGCGATTCAGGCAATTATTCACGTATTCCCCCACATCATTAGTTTTATGGAACACTGCCAGGGGGCATATTTTTTCTTCCCTGGGACTCCAGAGAATAAAGGAAATAGAACTCCTACCATGAAGTCATATTAAGGAGTTTATTTCTCAGAAAATCCCTCAATAGTACGTTTATGAAGCCTTACTTGGACCACATTTAGGGAAGGAATTATTTCTACTGCACCTGCTGGCATGGGCAATCACTGTGCAGACCTCCTGTCTTCTGGAACATGAACTTAAAATATTTCTGATATCATCTCCTGACCATGAAGGGGTGTCTGTTGCTGCTACAGCAAAGACATGGTCTATGCTGGAGCTTGGCTTTGGGTAGCATGACTATAATTCAACCATCCAAGTTACAATGCATCTGGGCAAAACTTTAGTTGTATTGGATAGTCCTCAAGAGGACCTCCACTCCCTTGTAATGAAATTTTCCCGCATACACCAGAGTAAACCCAGAAAGAATGCAGCTAAATTGGGTAAAATATAAACATTATATTGAAAGTAGTAGTTTCCTCTACTAAGCTGAAAAAAAAAAAAAAGAAGGATGATGAGGTACATCAGGTAGTTTATGATGATATAAGGTTGTGTAACAACCATCCCCAGATTCAGCATATTAAAGCCAAACTATCCTACGTTATCTATCTGTCAAACAAGTAATCTAGGCTGTGTTTGAATCCAAACTAAAAGTTAGGTATAATTCTGTGGTATGTGTCATTCCCTTCTCCACAGACCAGTGGGTAACACAGGGGGTGCTCTCCTCATGGCAACAGCATGAGTCAAAACACAGGAGTGGTAACGGGGGTTGCTTCCTGACATCAAGGAATGAATCTGGCCTGCATTCTTTCTACCCATATCCTTTTGGTAAGGGCAAATCTTTTGGATAAGCCTAATTTGTGCTTGATCTATAAAGGGATGTAAGCCCAAGGCACACATACAAAGGGCAGATTCACAGATGAAGAGGCAAGACTTTCAAACAATAATGTAAATGGTGATGGGGAACGTTAGGCCAAAGGGGCTTGCTCTTCTTCACTCCAGCCCTCTAGGATAGTGTGGTCATAGGTGAACTGATTCAACCATTCCAGCCAAGGTGGTAAAGCAAAGGACCCCAGAGCGTCTCTGTCTGAGGAGGCAGGTTGCTGTTCTCATGGTCTGAAGAGAAGTGTGCTTATCCTGATGGAGACTGAATGTCCAAAGGAGAAAGAATAGAAGGGGAAGATACAGATGGATTCTGGGTAGCAACGCCACACTAGTGAACAGGTGCGCAGATGGGAACTCTCTTGATTGACAGTCAGATCCATTATGTATCGCTCTACAGGATGGGGAAGTGAGGGAATGGAGAGAGGAACTGCAAATTCACAGACACACGCTTTTCCCATCTGAAGACAGAAAACAGAAGCCCTTTCCTGTGGGGTCAAGAACTAAAGTGTTCCCAGCTTGGAGGATTCCTGTGTGCCATGCATGGGACCACAGAGCACCCCCAGGTGGATATTTTGAGTGTTGCTGTTAAGAGCTAACCTGATGGTTCCTTTTGTCCTTTAGATGGTGATGCTGTGGACTTGGTGGCCACCTTCATTCAGAGTCTCTTCCTGTAGGTCCCCCCCTTTGCCCACAGTGTCAGGCCTTTATCCTTTGCCTACCTGCTGTCAGAACCCTGCATGGCTTCCTCTCAGGTAGGTGCCTGCATGTTGAGAGCTTGTTAATCAGATACACTAATCATGCTGATTATGTCTGGTTCAATAATGGATCACCCCTCCCCGGGAATCTCCTGTTTAACATTTAAACCAATTATAAGGCTCTGGGGAAATGGCTTAGATTGGGATTGAGGATCTGAGAGAGGCAGGCTAAAGAGAAGCATTTGAGGCAAGGAGTTTTAGAGCCAAGCCTATCTAACCCTAGAGATGCCAATGGGCTCTTTCTCTGTTCAAGGGTAGCTTTGATCCATGGTGTCAATGGATCACACAGATGAATGGCTTAAAGTTTGCAGAGGGGCCCGAGGAATGGCCAGTGGTCACCAGAACCTGTAGATTCTTTAACACCCACTACAGCATGAATCTGGAGTGTCCCTCAAAGCCTGTGTGACTTAGTCTCCAGCATGGCACTATTGGAAGATAGTATAATGTTTAAGGGATAGACCCTAGTGGGAGTTCTTCAGGTCATTGGCGGTGAGGCCTTGAAAGAGATTGTGAAGCCCCACCCCTCCCTCTTTAGTGTTTCTTGACCATGGTGTGAAAGATTCTATGACACCACATCCCCTCTCCCCCCACTATGATGTACTATTATATCACAAACCTGAAACAAGGGAGGCAGTTTGTCATGAAATATCTATCCAGACTGCAGTCAAAATAGACGTTTCATTTTATAAGTTGATTTTTCACAGGTATTTCTTTAAGTAACAGGAAGCTGACTTACAAAGCATTCCTGTCCCTTTCTTATCCCACTTTCATTCTTCTAACTTAAACCTCATCTTTTCTTTTATCTTGAGTTCTTTCAGTAATTTCCTAGCTAGCCTGCCTGTAGTCTCTAACCTCCCCATATGACAGTTGTGTTTCTTTTTATTATTTATGTAATTAAAAATGCTAAACAGAATAAAAAGTGTAAAGATATTATAGTGAACACCCATATTTGTTGTCTGTCCTTTGATAACAAAATAAAGAAAAATTGTGCATAATCGTACAGGTATTAGATTTTCACAAATGAACACATTTACATGACTGACATTATAAATAGAAACAGAACCTTACCAACTTCTCTTTGCCCCCTTCCTGTTTCCCTCTACCCCCAAAGGTAACTATATTCTGAATCCAACAGCATAGCCCTGTCACTTATGTTTGAAATCCATGGAAATGCACCAGTTCAATGTGGTGCTCTGTTTACTTTTAGTCTTCTTTTAAGAAAGACATTTTTAAAGAGAAATGAGTATGCCTATATTCTAATTTTTTAAATCTTTTCCCCCTGCTACAGTAAGCCACACATCCTCAGTGGGAAAGCACAGTGGGTTCATGTCATGACAGGCTGGTATATGTGAACAGCTTTGCTTTGAACGTGCTTTTTGTCTAAGCCAATGTTTTTGCAATACAAGGAAGTTCTGCTGCTCACTCTTTTCATAGAATGAGCATTCTAAGCCACACAGACAGCTTACGTGACTCATTGTCCTCCTCTATGCTTAAACTACTGTTTCCTGGAAGCAGAGACCATGTTTAGATGCTTCTCTGCATCCAGTGATCCTGACACAGTGACCGAGTTTTATAAAGATGTTTAAGAAGTGAATGCACTGGTGGACAAAGTCCTTTTGTCATGGAGAACCGCAATGCCTCTGCTGCTGGCTCCCTCTTGGGAGGCATGGTCTTTACTTTGTTTTTTCCCACTACTTTATCAATCCATCTGTATGCACTCCAGAGCCTGCAAGACCACCATTAAGCCAGTGTAGGAATCTGACAGCAAAAACTGTCCCATTAAAAGTCACTGCCTCAATATTATTTGTAGCTTAGCAAAAACTATCCCTTCAGAAGTCACTGCCTCAGTATTATTTGTAGCTTAGCTCTTGAAGGGTTCTTTTGGAGTCGGGGAGGGGCAGTAGCTTTATCCTAGAGAGTTCTTTTTGTGTACAAAGACTTATCTAGTGATCTCAGGTTGGAGGTCACACCATGAAATTCACATCTCAACAAATAGGTAAACCAGTTATCCTCCAAGTTTGTCAGCCCTGGGGTTCATATTGAACCTCATTGGTTCTTCTAGGCTCTGGATGTGAGATCAGGACCAGAAAGAGGGAGGTTGGTTGTTGTCACTGTGAAGTGACATCTCATTGTATAGGTCGAATGAAAACAGTCTTAACCAATTTTCCTCTCTAGACTTATTAATGACAACACAAAGATTCTGGAGCCATTTTATCCCCAGGATTTAAGTTTCCATGGTGTGTGTGTGTGTGTGTGTGTGTGTGTATACATGCATGTAGAAGACAGAAGTCAACCCTGGTAGTCTTTTCTTGAAAGAGATGCATCTTGTGTTTTGAGTCAGGAACTCTTATTGGCCTAGAACTTGCTGAGTAGGCTACCAGAGTTGGCCAGCAAGTCCAGTTCCCTCTGCCTCCCCAGTGCTGAGATTTCAATGAGACATGATGATTCATAGGTGCTAGGGACTGTCTCAGATCTTCATAGTTGCAAGGCAAGTACTTTGCTGGCTGAGCCATCTTCTTATTGTCAGGCTTCACAAGGGTTGTCGCTGTTCTTCTGTCATGTAATGAAAAAAAAATACTTGCTTTAGATTTTGGTAGGGATCTTGGCTATGTCATTGACTAATTTCATGACTTAGAACTTATGATCACGCTGACCCCAGGATCTTAACTGCACTGTGAGAAGAAATGTTTATTTCATAGATTTGTTGGGAGAATTAAACAATCAGTGTAGTAAAAGACAGTCAAGGAGTACTCATGGCCTTTTCTGCTTGTGTATACAGGTGGACAGAGGGCCAGAAAGAAACACAATAGATGTGCAAGGTAGACATACACATACATCCTATATTTTTTAGTATGTAGTGTTCTTTTAAAACATGTTTATTTATTACTTACGTATTTTGAGACAGGATCTCTCTATAATTAAAAAGGACATACTTATTGTTTTTCTGCTTTCTTTAATTTCTCAGCTCTGCTTTGCTTCACCTTAAACTAAATTTTACTTTTGCATCCTTCTCATTTTTCAACTTTTTCCTCTCCCTTTGAAGCCGTGCTTTCTTTCAGTTTATTGAGAAACATTTATATGCATATATAAATTTAATAATTTATGAACTTAATGAAGGGGATATACCCTGAGGCATGCATCATCAAATGACTTTATCATTGTACATACATCATTGAGTGCACTTAAGTAGGTGATATAATCTTACAGGGCCACCATCTTTTATGTGACCATTCACTAACTGAACTGGCAGTATTAGACAAATGACATGTATGCAATGTGTACTTTCTTCTGGATCTTAAAACAACACATTCAGAGGCTTCTCTTTTTCTTTGTACTTTAAGCAAGGTCAGTCAGGCTAAACATGGCCCTTCCATTAATTTTGTAAATAAAGTTTTACTCAAACAGAGCCACATTCATTTATACACGGTCTATGGCAGCTTGCTTTCACGCCACACAGACTATGATTTGCAAAACCTAAACTATTACTACCTGGATTTTTATGGACAGCAATTGTCTCCGTTCTTTTGTCTCTTATGCTTTATTATTAAATGAAGAAAAATATCACACCACATCCCAGCATGGAAAGGACGGGTGGGCCGGCAGTTCCACCTCTAGCTGAAGAACTATTTGGTGAACCCATTGTTTGGCATCACAGGGCTACAAGGTATTGCTCAGTTTACTCCCCCCAGCCCCACTGACTCTTACATCAGAACAGGAACTGATGTGTTTGGATGCTCATGGAAAACACCTACCATGTTTACACTGAGTGATCAAGAACAGGGTTATTAAGAAATTATTCTGAGGGACTCCAAAAAGGGATGGTATAGCACTCCAGATGTCTCATAAAGAACCTTTACCTACCTTCAGCCTGAAGGATCAGGTGGGGGAACATGTTATTAGACTTCAGATGGAATTACTTCATGGAGCCTTACAAGAGCTCTGGCATTTAGTTGAGCATTGAATCATAGAGACTGGGAGGAGGAATCCAGGGTAACACATGCCCCACCTCTGCTGCCCTAAAATATATTACTTTTGTCTCCTGGCTGCTGAGTTCTACCAGAACTGGAGGACAAGGATCCCTCACTGTACCCTATGCAAGCCTGTCTCCTTTACCACAAGCTGTAAGTGGGACAGGACAAGGGAATACGAGGCAGCCAGTATTTGGAGTTCATGTTGGCAGGTTCTTGTCAAGACTGTCCCACAGAACTAAGGTAATGGTCCTTGTCTACTGTCTCCTATGCCACAGGTGGTCTGCTGAGTCCTGGAAATGTGGGTATGGACCTAGGAACTGAATCTTTAATAAATTTTATTCCATTTTTCAAATTTTATGTTAAATATCCACATACAGGCAATGTCCACCATATTGGAAGCATGACTGTGTGGATTCCCACTTTTCCTTCACATATTGACTACAGTATATTTTTCTAGATGGTAATTATTGCTGTGTGAGATTTTTTTGTTTCTTCATTTCGTTGAGTCTGACACACATGATCAATTCTGGATATCTGAGATAGCTCCTCTTGCTCCTTTCTGTAGAAATAATCTCTGAAGCCTCGTTGCCTCTAAGAACACAGCTTCCAGTCTTCCTTATATGACTCTCTAGTTATCACTTCATATCCCTCTTGGATCTCTTCTACTTCCTTGTACCATGAATTTGCAGTGAGATGACAGCTTTTAAGCTGAAGTAGAACACTCTTGGTGGATTCAGGAAGGATAACTTCAGAAAGTTAATGGAATGTCCTAGAAGACACCTGCTATTTTAACCAGCAAAAATCTAGAGTCTTTGTCTGGAATCTGGGGTTCAGTCATACCTGCTAGCCTTGTTACCTAACTTCAAAAAATGAAGATATATCACTAGGAGTGATTTTAGGTCTGAGCCAGGAAGATGGTTTAGTTGATGAAAAACTTGCCATGTATGCTTGAGGACCTGGCTATTTGTAATTCCAGCACTGTGGAGGTAGGCAGGAGGCTCTTTGGAGCTCACTGACCAGCCAGGCTAGCTGCATCTGTGTGCTCCAGGTTCAGTAAGATACCTTGCCTCAAAACATGAGGTGAAGAGAGATGGAGGAACGACACTTGGTATGGGCTTCAGACCTCCACATGCATCCTCACACACAGAGAGAATATACCTGTATACATACACATAAAACGAGTTGATCGTGGTTCTCAAAGCATCCTGGCTTGCAAATATATTTTGTGAAGCTGGGCCAGGTCTGTTTCAGAATGGCCATGTGGACTCTGCTAACCTCAGAATCCCTCTCTTGTCTTTTCTTTTTGACAGACACTGTTGTGAGCTTAGGCCATGATTTTAAATGTGCATAATCTCAGGGCTGAAACAGAATTAATACCTATTGCTTGATTTTCACACAGAGACATTAATTACTATTTGTTTTACATTTGCATTCACAGGTATCTGTGGAGGAGAATTAGCATACTTTGTTGTTAGGCTATTATTAAAATGACAGTTGGGAAAATATTTGAAAATATTGTCTTTCTTCCCGTTTCCCTTTTTGGCATTGGCATTATTATTTTCCTCTCCCTTCTCTGTTAGTTATATTTGTTGCACAGTTTTGAAATTCTGAATAAGAAAGGGAGAGCCTTTTAGAACATGGAGACCAAGGACAAAATCAAAACTGTTAGAGCCAGGGTTTCCTAATGGCTTTTGCATTTGTGTATAAACAAGCTAAACTGGTCCAGCAATTCAAAGCTGGTGAATCAGAGGTTCCTACAGCCTAGGGGAAAAAAAATCTTCTGTGGCTTTAACCCTTACATATGCGGGGTGTATGTGCACACACTGGATTTAGCTGGGTTCTCTCTCCAGTTGAGATCTGCTGATGTTTGGGCCGAGAGAGGATGAAGTAAAAAGGGAATGCTTGTCTTTTCTGGCCTCCAAAGTGGAGTCAGACACCCAAGATTCATGGTCATCAGCACCACTGAGTAATGGAAGCAGCTGAAACAGGTTGCCTCATCCTGAGTCCAGAAGACGGAATTAGTGCTACTATGTATGGCTCAGCTGCAGAATCACTCAGACTGCTAGGTAGCTACAGTTCTGCTCTGGGCTTTGCTATTCCATTCACTGTTTTACAGATCAGCTGAGATGTAGCCATAGTCTCAAGTTGGCTATGGATCAGCAGAATCTTGGAGTCTACACAGGCAAGGGCCATGTGGAGTGGCTTCTTTGCCTCTGTGTGTCCTTGAACTTGAACTTTCATTGACATCAGTAAACACTGGTGTTTATCACAATCTGTTCTCTTAGAACAGGATGCCCTTGGCTCTTTCAGGGACTCATATTCTGGGCAAGTTGGTAGACTATTTGGAAGCCTTGATTGACTGACTCATTTATTCATTCAACAAACATTTGTTGGACCTTCTATGTGCGAGATTCCGAGTAAAGCATTTGAAACAAAACACAATAAGCTCCCAGCCCTTAAAATGACATTTCTCACACACTGCTCATGAATCTTCTGTTGGGCTTTTTGTTTTCTGGGGCTAATCAAATCATGTGTTTATTGAGTGCCTGTTATGTGCTAAATATTGTTCGGGGTACTTAGGACACAGCAGAGAATAAAACAAGGAACCCTGTGATCTCAGACAAATCACTGCACCCCTCTGTCCAGTAGACAGAGCTGGGTGTGGTGCAGCTGCTGATCAGGACAGTGCCCTGACCCACCACCCCAGACAGCAGAGAGAGCTGCAGGTTGATCTTTAATAATCAAGTACACGGGGAAGAAGGGAGAGGAAGTAGGCTATATGAGCTGCTGCTGCTGCTACTTGGTAGCTGCCTTGTTGACCAGGTCCTTGGCCTTCTCTGTAGCTGCCAGTGCCATCTCCTTTGCTTTCTCTTTGGCCTCTTTGGCTGTCCCAACAAGTGTTTTGGAAGGAGCCTCACCTTGTAGCTTGGCCAGCATGTATTCAAAGCCCTTCATTGTCTTGGTCACATTGCTTTTGAACCAGGCAAGACCAAATCCCTGGACAGCTTTGGAGATGCCAAATAGGCTAGAGGAGACCTAGGCTTCCCGAAGAATTTTCGTCCAGCCGCTATTGTCAGAGTTCACACAGTAAGCACATCGTTCCTCCATTACCATCAGCCGAGCGTGGTTGATGTTATGTTCCAGGTGAAGGTGGTCATGGTCTGTTTCTGTGGGTCCACAATCGAGTCCTCCAGGATGCACACCGAGTGAGCAATGTTGGCAGGAAACAATCGCTCTGCCCAACGTGGCATCCTGTTGGTCTTGGTCAGGAGTCTTCGGGACAGAAGCTTCTGGTCAGGAGTCACCTCCCCGGTGCACTATGTCTTCGGTTAAGACATGTTTGCTATTAGGGATTCGGGTATCGTTGCCAGAAGGCAGCGAACACTTGGTCCCAGGAACTTTGGAGCACGCTCTGGCCCCGGAAATACTTTACAATCGTCCCGACCCGGGCAGGCTCAGCACCGGTGCAGCATAAGGGTGAAGAGCCTGGCGGTAGGGGGACACGTGGCTAGGCACACGCCCCGCCAGCCTCGCAGCTCAATCACTGAGGCGCAGCGCCCAAGTCCCTACCGCTGCCACGAGGGGCTATAGGTCTACGCGATGCCCTACTGGGCTTTCAGAGTCGACCATGCCTGCCTTCATACCTCCCACAATGTTAGAATTGGGCACCTGGATTTTGAATCTGAATCCACTATAGGATGGTGGGGAAAACTCTGTAAAATGTGCAGCAGGGAACACACACAGAGACACAGACATAGATACACACAAGGAGAGACACAGATATAGACACACACATGGAGAGACACAGACATAGATACACACACGGAGAGACACAGACATGGACACACACATGGAGAGACACAGACATAGATACACACACGGAAAGACACAGGCACAAAAAGACACAACACACATACAAATACACAAACACAGATGCACAGACAGACATGCATACACGCGCGCGCACGCGCGCGCGCACACACACACACACACACCACACACACACCCCTACTCAGGTGGAAACAGGTACCCTAGTTATCACTGCTGAGCCTCTCCTGTATTCAGGTAAGATTTTCCTCTCAAGAGAGACATACGCTTTGCTTCCAGACTCCAGGAGTTCAACGCCAGTCTGGGTTGCATAGCAAAATGAACAAAACAGAATAAAACAAAACCTTGAAGATTTTTCCCATCTCCAACAGTGAGCTTGATCATAATTGGGTCTTTACAAACCTGAAATTTGTATAAGAAAATGCACATATTTAATATGGAAGCAGACATACACACAATTTGGAGTCAAACTGTAAGTTTTACCTTCTTATCAGACAAACCTCTAGGGAAAGAAACTAGCTTCAGATGGCTGTGCAAATTTGTACTCATCTGGTGCATCTCTATTTATGTAACAGCGCAGTATCTTTGAATACAATGAACGGTGAGGCTAAGTGGACAAGGGTGCTTGCTGCTAAGCCTGAGGACTTGAGTTCAAACCCCAGAATCTATGTGGTGGAGGGAAAGAATTAACTCCGGCATACTGTCTTCTCACCTTCGTGTGTATCTTGTGGCCCATTTATACACAGGTGCACACCACATGCATGCAATAAATAAATGTAAAAATTAAAATTAAGCAAAGATAACTTTAACAGTGATGAATGAATCTTTGCTTTGGAACAAATCTGTGCAAAGCATTTAATATTTGTGGAACGTTCTAAAAGTTACTCTTCTCTCTGTTTTCCAGTTGATGTGGCTGAGGCTTAGATACTTAAATGATGACATTTCTAATTTTCAAAATGCCCATTCATTAGGGCTGTGTACTTCACCATTTCCTTCTAGTGGATTTCTGAAAGGGCCTCTCTGTGTGATTCTGGACCCCTTCCTGGATGAACACTTTCCCCTGCATTCTCTCGTATCTCAGCCAGCCTCATTGTCATAATAACCACTATTTTCAGTGTTTTACAGATGCCTAGTGCTTCACTGCCTGCTTTTCCGGGATAGCCTTCCTGCTGAAGTACAGGGCAGTGAATCTGAGCTCCAGGGACCAGTCCCTTCTCAGCCTCCGATGTCCCCTGATGTGTCTTTGGGCAGCAATATGTAAAGGGCAATAAGATCAGGTTGTGGTGATGATGTGACAGGGTGTCAGCACCTATGGCCATACCTGGGTTGTGACAAGCACCTGGGCAAACGTTCCCAATGACCCCTGGCTGGTGATTGACAAACAACATCAGTCATCAGAACAGCAGGGCGCAAACCAGAAGGAAATGTTAAAGGCAGCTGTAAGAAAGGCCCCCAGGGTGTCCTGCCACTGTGGGCCCCAGGGACCCTGTCAGAGGGGAAACTTTCATAGGCAGAGGCAGTGAAAATCAGGGCTGTACTTACAGGGTAAGAGCCAAGGAAATACTATCCACTGTGCTGTCCTCCTGGGGCCAAGACCTCTCAGGACAGTCTGAGATTTGTAGGCATTATAATGTCTCTAACTTTTGAAGGTCCAGCCCCACACATCAAAAGTGTTTTACAATACTCTCACACCTCTAATTACATATGCGTCATATAGAGTTACACTCAATAGCCACCATATGTACTTTGTGCAGGCATTTAATGACTACATTTATTTCTACTGTACATTTGTTTTCTAAAAAATCTACCAGGCCCATATATTTAAAAGACATAATTTTTTGGAGGATCTTAAATAAGCCTAAAGCACTGGGTCTGCAGTGCCTCACGGGTTAAAACAGCACACCGCCTCAGCATGAGCCAGGGAAAGGGTCTATAACTGACTTCTCTGTCACAACTCATGCTGTTCTCAACTCAGCCCCTGGCTCACCTCACCTGCCCCCTCCCCCCTTCTCAGTGCCTCAGTGGCGTTAGAGTTTGTCCACTGGCAAATATGGTTTAGACTCCATGTTTAGACTCCATTGCTGTCAAATGTGCCATACCCCACTGTAATAGGAGCTGGGACTCCTTAGGTTTGTATCTACAAGGCTCATCGATCACAAGGAAAAACTCAGCCGGTCCTCAACAAATACTCATAAAATAGAAGAGAATGTGAATACTTTAAGGTCTTAGAGATAGTTCTAGACTAGAGACACCTGACATGCAAATTCTTGGGCTCCCAATATCCGTCTCAAGATGTCAGAAACTCTCACTGACAGGCAAATCCAATGTGCTCTGAAGTCAGAGAGCCTCCATGCCAGAGTTGAGCCTCTCAGGCCACAAATATGTTAAGGACTTCTTAAACAAACATAAAGATTCAGGACCATAGGGTCTTCAGTGGGACCTGAGATTCTGCATTTCTAACAAATGCCTGTAGGGTGCCAGCGCTGGTCCACGGATCACACTTTGAGTAGCCAGGCAGTGGGCTATCCCAGCTTACTCATCACAGAACCGAAAGAAAGCAAGTAATGGCCAGTGAAAGATGTCAGTTCCACCATTCTCAGCTTCTTCATGTGTCACACAACAGGAGACTAATACTTGATGAAATGGTCACAGATAAACGGAATATTACATGCAAAGCACAGTTCATGGAGTATAATGGGTGGCCAGTGGGTTTCCCCCATTCTCACCCTCTCTGTTCAACTCATCAAATTTTCTTTTCTTGAATTCAGGTGTTAAGTCTCTTAACTGTACAGTAGCCAGTGAAGAGGATATTTGAATGAGATTAATTAACAAATGAGACAAACCTTCAATACATCCTCCACCCCTTTCTTGTATCTGTCTAGGATTTGGCAAACTGAACGCTAAAGGGAGGAATGTATTCACAACAGGTAAGAGTTAGGGATGGTGGGTAAAATTTTTTTCTGGTAAGTGGGGTTCAGGCAAGTAGACCTAAGAGGATGTTTGCATTTGGGAGCTAACAGACAGTAAATGTACTGCTGCCTGCTACTGTACCCTGTATTTGGGTCTAGCCCTGTGAGGGACGGATGGAATGTGTCCACCCTGGACCCCTTGGTCATTTATCATCCCACAAGTCTCTCATTTAGACTGGCTGGGGATTGTGCAGGAAGGAGGGAGACCTAAGTGAGTGTGTGTGTGTGTGTGTGTGTGTGTGTGTCGGGGGCAGGGAAGTCAAAATGAAATTAAATTTCTGCCTCTCCTTTCTGGAATGTCAACCATGTGCTAAGAACAAAGTAGTACAGCTGGCTGCCAGCTCTCTGCTCATCTTGGTTCAGAGCCTCTCAGCCTCCTGGTAGTTCAAGAGTCTTCTAGGTGCCCAGTCCTGTGACATCTTGTCTCTCAGATGCCACTTTCTTTTACAGAATCTCAATTGTCCTGCTTCCAACAAGACAAGGCCTGACACTCCTGTTAGAATTTCCCTCCTAAGGGAGTGTCTCACACGCCATTGGAAGGAGCAGCAGCCATCTGCAACAGAGTCCAGCTGCACCATTCTGGGAGACCAGGAGCATGGACACCCACTCACAGATCACCAGTCTCCTACCAATGGCCATCTTGTGCCAGCCCAACCCCACCTCACTGCTTCTACTGCTGTTGAGACAGTTGGGCCTGAGTTTGTCATGCACCTGAATGCTCTTCTCCATATTGAATTATTTCACATTCACATTTATCCCAACTCCTCCCCAGTTTGTGTTCACACAGTCTCTGGTGTGCTCTGGTCAAACGTTCTCACTGTATGGGAGAACTGAGAGTGGTGTACAGAGTCTAGTGACTCCCTGGGATACAGAGCAGGTAGAGAACTGTCCATCAGAGCTTGGGCTGCCGGTTACACCTGTGCCTTTTCAACTTTATCATTAGCTCCAACTTTTGGGAAAAAAAATTCTGTTTATCTTCTTTTCCTTGAAATAAGTAAGCCGGGTTCTGGCTCCACAGATGAATGGCTACAGGTGATTTCCCACTGGCTAACACTGAGCCAGGAGGAGACGTGGTCCATGGAATGAAGCTTGCTATGTGGAAGAATGTACTAATCCATTGCTCCAGGCACCTCAGTGTGGACAGTCTAGCAAGAGATGTGCTCATGAGAATGAAGGGTCCTCTCCTGGGATGGTGAGAACCACAGATGGTCCATCACTCAACACACGCACGCGCGCACACACACACACACTTCACAGAATTTTTTTGTTCAAAAGTAAGTCATGCTGTCAAAATGAAGAAGATGGGAGAGAGAAGACCCACACACTGGACTCATAGAAATGAACATGTGTAACCTGAGTGCTGCATACACACCCAGGGTGTTTGTTTGCACTGCTTTACCCAGGAGGTTCACCATGAGTCTATTCTTCCATGACTTGTTCAGTTCCGGGAATAGGTGAATTTCCCATGTTGTAACAAATTCCTTTCTTATTGATCCCCATTGGAAGCTGAGATAATTTCACCGCTACCTGTTTAACCATTTGATGAGTATAACTACACTAGAATTATTTCGCTCCCCTGACACAGTAATAAAGTTCATCCATATATGCTAACACTTTATTTATCAACATCTAAGCCAATGTTAAGGCACTGAGGGTTTTTTTTTTTTTTTTTCTTCACCATATAACACATTCCGACAACACAGGATAATCAGATGGACACTTAATCATGGTTTTGATGTGTTATCAAATTATTTGAAAACATTAGCTCCAGCTTTCCATCAACTGTCCTGTTTGAGAAAGGGCAGCGGGAGGTAGCCGAGTAGATACTAAAGAGATGGCAGAGCCCAGAGCTCAATGATTAGATTATCTGGGTTTGCACTCAGCACTTGCACCTTACCATTTGCCAGCTTACGACAGGCTTTTTAGCCTCTTTGTCCCCTCACTTTCTCATTTATTTAACATGGTGTTCAGGCACCCTCTTACAGTTGCTTCATGAGTCAAATAAGTAGTTGCATGTAAATGCTTTGAATGGTCCACACCGTGAACACTCAGAACCCAAGCCGGATGAGTATAACCATTAAGGCTTTGAGAAACCATGTTTTTTGGTTTGTGCTCCTGACAGCTGTGTAGAAGAGGCTGACCCTGGGCTCACATAGAGTCCAAGTACACGCCCTCTCCTTGTACATCCTGCTGAGCAAATTCTTATAATTTAATCATGACTTTTAATGTTTGAAATGGTGCCTTTTACATTTTACTGAAGCACCGTAGCCGGCTGCTCTGTATTGTACTCCCTGTTTATATTGCAATGCAAATTATTCCTGGTGGAGAGTTTACAAACTGCACTTCCATTATTAATAGGGTTATGATTTTCCCCATTCCGCTCTTATCTCTGTTGCTTGCGTGATGCATAATTCATGCTTACTACCCTTTGCTGGTCTCAGTGCCAGGGCACAGCAGTCTCCCTCTCTCTCTCTCTCTTTCTTCCTGATGACAGTAATTGGTATTCAGTGAGAGTAAAGTGACCATGTTCCTAGCTTCTGCCTCTCTCTAAAGGCAGTCCCTGGAAAGACTCACACTCAGGGATAATAGAAACTAGAGGCCATTTACTGCCAAGGCTTGGGTCCCAGTTTGAATTCAGCTCTGGGTCCCAGACACACATGGGGCTTTCCAGGGTCTTCAAACTACTGGCTAGTCAGGAAGAAATGGTATCTCCATTGGGGTGGGATAAAGGACCACTAGGAGGCTTAAAAGAGCAGGGGAGGACTATTTCAGCCTGTATCAGGCATGTGGAGTCTAGATACTCACTCACTTCTTACCATCAGATACATAACATTTTACCAACCACCTAGACAGTCACGAGTCTCTGCTCTTGCCTTTCTCACCAACATAGAATCTCACAGGAAACTCCCAGATGGGATCTGACAGCCCTTGTCCTGGGATGTGGTACTCTCTGTAGATGCTTAAATGTGGGACTAAAGCCTGGGAAGTCGCTGCCTTTGGAAGCTCTGGATCTGTTCTCTGGTGGGAGTGGGAACCATGATGTCCCCCTCAGTCTCAGGAAAGTCTCACAAGAAACTGGCACAGGAAATAGAGGTCCCAATACAGGACCATTCTGTCCTTAAGACAGGAGCAACTGGTGTCCAGGGTACTGACCATATGAACTCTTTTGCCAGGACATCCCAGTTTAGGAGACAAGTCCAAGACAACTGTTACTATCAAAGTAGAAATGAAATATTCTTTGATCTAAGT
Organism: Mastomys natalensis; assembly: GCA_021653895.1. Taxonomy (NCBI): domain Eukaryota; kingdom Metazoa; phylum Chordata; class Mammalia; order Rodentia; family Muridae; genus Mastomys; species Mastomys natalensis. The sequence continues at coordinate 988,801 of JAJTUV010000039.1, read as the reverse complement.
TTTGTGAACCTTGGGAGCCATTTTCCTGGAGGAGGGCATCCCATAGTGAGCATCTCATTACACATACTGGCTTGTGTAATGCTCTTTTTCATCTCATCTTCTTTGCACTGGCCACTGGCTGCCACCAGCCTTGTCACCAGGCTCAGATAATCTAATGCTGATGTTCTAAAGAGGCATTCTCTTCAAGAAGCCTTATTTCCCTAACCAAGGCTGGCCCTCTAGCCAGTGTTTCATTCCCATACAGACAGACCACCCCTGTCATTCTCTTGTCAATTCTGGGCCTGCTTCCCTGGGGTGGGGCAGAAGGGTACCAACAGGCAGAGTATCATCCACAAAGCTTTCCTTACTGAGCAGTGACTGCTAGGTCTGTCTGGGGGTGTCTCACAGACCCTCACTTCTCTTTAGGGGCAGACTTAAAGGTCTAAAGTTCCTAGTCAGGAGTTGTTAGGTGTTCATAAGTTCTTTTATTGTTTAATGCCATGTTTAGGAATTGGTGGGACAGCTCACTGAGTAGGGCTGCAGCAGAAACCCTGAGGTCTTGGTGGACCTGAGTATGTCCACAGACCCTGCCTGATTCTCTGAGGTTGGAATGGCCCAGAGAGGTCATTTTTGAAGGCCACAGCTGGCCACACTTGATATACTTCCTTGCCACATCCCTGACAGGAACTTGAAATATCTCTGCTTAACAGAGGCCTCCTTTTCTCTCTCTTCCAGAAGATTCTTTCCCCCTCCTGGTTCACAGCTTCTCCTTCCTGCGTTTACTTCTTGTCTCCTCTCTTGCTCACCAAGCAGGGGCACCGAGTTATTCAAGCACACTTAGAGTGACACATACACAAGTTAAGGAAGATGAACCTCCCTTCTTCTGAGGAATGTACTTAGGAACTCATGTCTTCTGCCATACACTGACACATAAAGTCTTCAATTCACACAGGGGACATACACTTATGGGTGTGTGTGTGTGTGTGTGTGTATGCATACACGGATACCAGGGACAGACACAGACACACACAACACACACACACACACACACACACACACACACACAGGCCATGCTCACTTTCAGGGGGCTTCTCCACGCTCAGGATGGGTGGAAAGGATAGATAACAGCTGACATATTTTGACCCCACTCAAGGGCCCTGGGTTGCCCACTGAATCATGAAGTGCTTTCCTGCTTAAATTTGTTTTCTTCTGGCCAAAGAGAGCTACTTATTTCCAAGAAACAGAGCCAGTGGATTCTGTTGAGCCCACACTGTGGTTGGGGACACACATTTTGGCATCAGTTCTGTCCTCCCACGGATCTTTGTTTACATAGCTCCTGTTTCTCTGGACTTCAAGACCTTGAGAGGAACTACCACCACTGTGCCCTACTGCAGTGACCTGTGCAGAGTGCAGCTGCAACTAACGAGTCCTCATGTGTGGGACTTGTACTATTCACGTGTTCTTGTTGCCTTTTTTGAAGGTTTTAACCAATGAAATCCAGGTCTCGCTGTAGAGCTTCCTTTGACCAATTGGAGCAATGGCTTTCTGCTCTGGACTCTACCTTCTGTGAATTGACTCCCTGAGGACAGGCCTGCTGGCTTTCTGCCACTCACAAAACAGTGCTTCCTCACAGAACATTGTGTGTCTTACTGCATTGGCTACTTAACCTGACATGTAGACTCTATTGAGCTGGGTGCTATTGCTTTGCTCTGTTTACAGATGTGGCAACTGGAGCTCAAAGGAGCAACAACTCCCAACCACAACAAACACCCAAACAAGTTGAATCCAGGTCTTGACTGGTCCTGCACCACATAGTTGTAAAACCTCTTCTATATTGCTGGGAGGTTTTGAACTTCTGGGCCTTAGGAGTCCTTGATCTTCGGAACCAGAGAGCTTATGACTTATGCCGCGGTTCCTTTAAGGTTAATGGAAATAGCTCTCGGCTCATGGAAAACAAACTCTATAATCTGGGTTACTGGGTCATTCCTTCTCCAGCTGGTTCCACTAGCTTTTGGGTTTTCCCTATTGTCTGGCCAAGCCTGGCTCATCTCCACTCAAAGCTGCCTAGGATTCTAAGCTTGGGCTCCTCAGAGTGGTACAAACATACCTGAATGAGAACCAGCTATATGTGTCTGCTACTGTGCCCACCATAGAAATTTCATTCTTGGAAACCTGAGAGCCCTGTAGTGACTGAGATTCATTCATGCATGCATGCATTTAACATGTTTATTGGATACCTATGTTATCAGCCCTATGTTGAACTGGAAATAGTGAATGATCTCTAGGGGCTTAAAATCCAGTGAAGGGGACAAACATAAAATCAAATAACCCTCTATAGGATGAATGGATAAAGGAGGCCAGGGTGCTAAGAAAAGAGACACACTCACCATTGCACCTGAAATTGTCCAGCTGCAAAGAGCAAGACAACTAATTGCCTTACAATATAGACTCATAGATACTAAATATTAGATTTCAGCAAGATGAGGAGGAGGTGTTTTTCCAAGGATGAAGACACTTAATCATCTATCCAAGTAATTCTGGGATGGACCTGTCTGGAAAACAATCTGTACGAAGTAGTCAGAGAAAATGTTGCAAGGGAAAATAAAGTCACTATGTTAAAGAATTTTAAGGATCTGTCAGCAAGCAAGAGGATTAAAAGGACTTTAAAAGTTCTAATTTAAAACTTGTTGGTTATGGAAATGATCAAAGTCAAAGCAAACAAGTAAACAAACAAAAAAAACCTGAAAATGAGTCACCCAGGTAACCATGGCATTCAGTTCGGTGTGCATTTTGTCAGAAGGCTTTCTGCTAATATAAACTATATATTCCAAATTCCAGCATGTGAATTGTTCTGTTCGTGCATACACAGTCTATCCATACCTCCCTGGTATTTACAGTGTGACTCATGGGTAACACCATCGCTGTGGTCTCCTCCGAAGCTAGGATGAAATCTGTGATTCCCCAGGATGCCTAAATCATGCTCATTTTGTTCTCAAAGGGTTCTCCCTCCCACTACTAATATTTTAAAACCAATACAGATCTTCACATTTTACTTTATAAGTACTTTTTATTGAGTAATGTAGGCACATCTGCACACTAAGTGCATAACTGCTGGTGGGTCTTCACAAACTGAACATGCATTTGGAACTAGCACCCTGAATCAAGGCAAAGAACATGACCCCATACTTCCACAGCCCTCACCTTCTCTTTCCAATACTCAGTCACGAGAACAAGGAGCAGAAGCAAGGGTAAGTTTGAAGTCTCATATTTGGGTTTCATTTCTTCCCTAAGACCTTTGTCCTATACTTGCTTTTGGTGGATGCTCCCAGCAGAACACTCGAGCAGGGCTTTGTTTGGCAGGATCCCAGGTATCAGGCTTGTGCTTGGTGACAGCTGGACAATGGGTATCAGGAGACCAGTGGTCCTGAGCATTCCCAAGACTCCTATAGTCTGTTCATATTTTGATCTCAGTTCTCCGGACAGGGTTCCTTCACTAACTCCTTGTGCAAACACATTCCTGGGAGGTGTACATACTATGCAGACTCCACTGAACTTGAGGTCTGCCGCCAAACCTTCTCTTTCTCCTCTTCTCTCTACTCTGACCTGAATCATTTTCTCAAATCTTGAGGGCGAACCTTTCAATATTCTTTGGGGCTGGATTTTTCTTGAACTATTAGCAGCAATCACCTCTGCTAACCCGTTGCCCTGAGGCCTTTCAAAAGAGATTTTTTAGCGTATTATTTTGTATTATGTATGGCTTCTTTTAATTTCAAAAAGAACATAGTTTTACGGAAAATATGTGAACCATACAGTCATGTACCATGTAAAAAAATGAAAGCTGTTCTTATCGGTTGAGGTTCTTCGTCACATTGTAAGGGTGGGGATGGGGGGAACCACCCTGAGCAGAAAAGATGAGTGTATCAGATTTCTCTCTTTATTACTCTCTGGATTCTTGCCAAAATTGGGATCATATTATCCTATTTTACAACTTTATCTTGGCTTTAACAACACAGCGCACACATCTTAGCAAATCAGTCCTTGCAACTCCACATCACTGTAGCAACTTCAAAGAACTGTTGTAACGTGCAGTGAATGACTTAGCGCGCTGGTTTTGATGGCAGGGGTGGGGGATGGGAGCATGGGGCATGGGCAGGGTGCATGGCATTTAAATTATCTTCTAGTTTTGCTATGACAAATAAATCTTTCGTAAACATGTTTTTCTTTTCTTTTTAGAGACAAGGTCTCATGTGTCTTGCGTGTTCTGGAATCCTCTATGGAGCCTGAGGATGGCCTTGAACTTCTAATCTTTCCTCTACCTCCCCAGTGCTAAGATTACAGCTGAGTGCCGCCATGGCCAGTTTGGGAGTTGGCACACTTTGTGTATATGTTTGTCCAGATAAGAATGAATCCTGGAGGTTGTCTGACTAGAGGCAAGGAGCGTCAGCCTTTTAAGTGCTGGTGTGTCACTGCTTACGTTTGGTTGACAGACTAAAGTATAGTCTTTCCTAATCTAAACATTGGAATGCTATTAGTCTTCAAAAAAACATTTCACAAGTGGAAAAGAATATCCCTTTTTATTCTCCTGAACACTGATATATCTTAGCATTCCCATGTGGTTTCCTTGTCAATGTGAAGTGGCTCTTTTAGGCAAAGAGTCAAGGGATAATGAAGTTGTATGCCTGGTGTTAATGTGGTGGCAGCGAGGTTTGACACAGAAGAAGCTGTATAAGACCAATCATTTGGTGAAGGTGACATGAGATCTGTCACCATAAACAAGGTCCCCTTCTGCATCTGGTTATCTACATGTTAGAAGTCGTGGCTCTGTTCCTATGACCCCCAAGAAAGTGGACAGTTGGACTTTTCTCCTCTCCCCTTGCCAAAGGCTGGATCCAGGTTGCTTCCACTGGACTCTACTCTGAGATCACATGACTGATGAACAAAGTCTGTTCAGAGCCATCAATTTAGCTGCATGTTCCTTTGGGGAGCACAGGTTTTGGAGGCTTATTAGTTAATCTCTTCCTAAAATTCTCTCAATAGCACTGTGTGATGAAGAAAGAAATTATAATTATCATGCGATCATGTGCTTGGTCCTACAATGGCTTCCCATTTCAGTTAGAAAAGTAACTCAAACCTCTTGCCCAAATCTCTGTTTGATCTGGCCTCTGATAACCTTCAGCTCCTCCGAGGCAGTCCCATAGCTGCTGTTTCACTTCCCCAATAAGCCAGGGTCCTTTCCCTGTCCATTAGACTGTTCTTCCGTTGTGTCTGAAGCCCTCTTCCACTGTTTGGCTCCTGCATGGAGCTCCATTCTGTCTTTAGATTTCAACAGAGTATTTCAAGACCACCATTAGAAGGGATCCTTAGCGCCCCTCAATCTTAGCTTTCTGCTTTCTTATTGTTTGGTTTCAAGGTTCTGAGGTTTAGCATGTACACAGTGAAGGATTTAAGTATGCTAAATTTAAATTTATGGCACACACACACACACATTTTACAAGTCACAGATTTTCCTGACATTCGTATGTTTATATTTTACTTATCTGACTTACAAAGATAAGAGGCTTGTATACATGTCACAGCAAACAGGCCTGACCTGGCCTAGGGGATACATTCCTACAAGCTCTGTGCAGACAATTTCACAGCTTAATAAAATTTTAGATGTTAGGTTCGAATTAAGCATAGAACTCGTCCAGGACTTGCTCTTACGGACAACCTTTACAGTGTGTACAGTAAGTGGACAGCATCGCAATCACAAACTGATTTTAGAAACAGGACAGTTTTAGAAACATCCAATGGTTTACTCGGTGGAGGTTCTAGCTAGACATGTATATTTAGCCTATGTGGAAGGATACTTTGGAAACTGTTATAAACATTCACAGTCTTAGGGACACAATTTGTAAGCTACATCAGACAGAAAAAGATACAGAGTGATGTATGAGGGGCATAATTCTTATTTGTATAAAAGAAGCATGGGTTTATTTAGTGCTACAGTCCCTATGCTTATGGACCCCTTGGAAGGAAACTCAAAGTTATTGCTCTCAGGATGTTCTAGAGGCAAGAGGGGGGATACTCAACATTTTTTCAGTTGAATATATGTCACATGTTGTCAAAATAAATAAATAAATACAATAGCCTCTTTAGGCTCTAGGGGGAGTATGCACAAAAGGAGCAGGCTCCAACAGGCCAGGCCAGGGCTGTGTAGGTAGTTTGCCTGACTTGGGCTCCAAAGGCATGGAGGGAGCTGGCTGGCTTGCAATTTTTTTTCAGGGCTCTTTATGAAACTTCTGGGAGAGAACACCTGTCCACTCCTGCAGCAGAAACCAATGGATATTGTGTAGTTGGTTCAGGAAAATACAGGCTCAACACTATCCTAGGACCTGTTCTGTGGGGTGATATGTTCTTTCCAATTCACCTCACCTCTTGTTTCACAGAAACATAAGCAAATGTGTCACCAGAGAAATGTCCTTTCCTAGCTCCTGTCATCTGATCATCTGATGGCGGCTTCTCTTCCTCCTCCTCCTCCTCCTCCTCCTCCTCCTCCTCCTCCCTCCTCCTCCTCCTCCTCCTCCTTCTCTATTCTCCACCTCTTCTTCCTCCTCCTCCTAATAGAGAGGTCCAAGCTGTAGAATAAAAACCTGCTCCAACAAGCAATCAGCTGTCCCTTTCCCCAGGCTTCGGTGATCTTAGTGAGGCTTACAGACTTGGAAATGAGCCAGAGACAGGCTTGAGTCATCCATTCACCACCCCTCAACTTTGCTTCCTTTGACAAGTCAAGTTACTGCATTGTGTCTATGTTTCTGAGCTGGTAAGGTAGCATCAGCATATGTCCCTGTTTCCTGAGGTCCTGAGGAACATGTTATAGCAGCTGTCCATCTTGTGAAAAGCAAAGGGCCATACAGACAAGGTCACATACTTGTTTCCTATGACTGAAATAGCAAATGAACACAGACTTGGCTTATAATAGTAGCAATGTACTCTCTCATGGTTCTGGAGCACAGAAGTGTGGAATTAAGTTTTAAGAAAAGCAGTATACACTGATGGCTCCAGAAGACGGTCCATTATTGCTCCTTGTAGCCTCAAGGGGCTGTCTACATCTCTCATGGGTTGTATCACTCCAATCTGCCTGTTTGCACATGGCCTTTACTTTTTTCTCAGTCTTTTCTCTGGAGGTATCTTGTGTATCTTGTGATATTAGATCAAATGGGTAATTTATGATGATTTAATCTCAATATACTGGACTTTATCTCAACTACAAAAACAGAGCCTTTTCCCAATAAGATCATATACTTCTGGGGACTAGGGCAGGGTGTGAACCTATCTTTCTGTGGGTACCATTCAGCCACAAATCCTAGACCAAGCAAATGTTGTAGTCACAGAAATCCCCAGGTATGTGCCTGTGCTATGGGAGTTCATGAGAGGCTATGGGTCACAGTTCTCTGCTTCTGAGCAATATGGCACAGTCCTCCTTTCCATCCCAGGGAGATTGCTGCCCTCATCTGTTTTTCTTTCCTGAGCCATCTTTGTCTCTTTCTTGGACTTCTAATCAAACTACCGCCAATCTTGTTTCACAGTCCTGGGAGGTCATTCAGTCCAGAGACAAGGCCCCGTAAGGACAAACCTTTTTTATTTCAAACTTCATGTACATTTTGCAAACCAAATAAGGATTGAAGCTTAGTTCCCAGACCTTTTGCCACTGTTGTCTTCTGGTTTTGACTTGATATTATAAGAAGTCACCATGAGAGGAAGTAGACACAGGGAAGCAAGTCTTTGTGATATTCTTGCAAATTCCAAAGAACCTGTAATCATTTCATGTTAAAAAAAAATAGTAACTCCTACCCCATGAAGACTTAAAATTCAGACAATAAAACAAATGAGCAAAATAAAATATTCCTGTAGATCTTTCTAGAATGGAGGGTAGAAGAAAGCAAATCTTCAACTCACTCATTTGGATGTTTGCTGAGTCATCACTTCAGGATGACACCCCACCCCCCATTCCCAGGGGCTATTGGGAAGGGATCTCTGGTCTAGCTCCATCTTCATTTCAGGTTTCCTGGGATGCTATCTCGGGTAGCCTCCTCCCTGAAGAAGAGAGTTCTGCCAGGCCCGCCCCAAGCCTCCCCAGGCTAGGGTTGGTCTACAGACATATGGCTGGGCTGGGCCAGCACATCTGGCCCCAGGGCCCAGGCTGAACCTGTTGTGTGCCATATGCACACAGCTTTGGCTCCTGTTAAACTTCTCTCCTGTACTTTCCTGGTAGGCACATGGCCTCAGTAACCCCACCTTGAGTGAGAGAGATTCCATGAGCTCCTAGGAGGTGCCGCTCTGGCTCAGGGCCAGCTCTCCCTACCCTGGCTTTGATTGTCATCTGAGTTGTATCCTCCTCCTCCTCTTCCCTGGGGCAGGGTGTCAGCTTCTCTCCCGTGCAGACTCCAGCTGCCACTAGTCTGGGCAAGTTGGAGGTACCCTCCCAGGGCCACTTGTCTGGTCTTTTATTCCTCCCTATCCATGTGGAGGCTGTGGGCGAGTTCTATATAGTGTGGCTTAGTAGTTTAGTGTTCCAAGCTTGTAAACTTGAAGGTCATGTTCAGACTTTTGGGGGCTGCCCTGGGAACTAACCGAGGCTGCACACAGAACATACAGCTATCTTTCGGGCAGAGGGAAATCCTAAGAAGGACAGGGCCCAAAGGAAAAAAGGAGGCTGTAGCATACATTTTGTAATATACATTTTTTTTGTTTGTTTCTGGCATCAAATTGATGGCTATACTATTTCACATCCTTACCTCAGTTTCCTCCTGTGTAAAAGTAATTAAATGATTGCCTCATCGTACATATCACAATTGCTTGGCACTGTGCTAAGAAGCATAAATGAAAAAGTTCTTGGCACAAGCCAGTAGGAGCCCAACAGAGATTAGCTGTTATTGTCATTACCTGCCCTGAGCACGAATGAACTCACAGTTTGCTCACAGCAGCCGTGGGACATGGGGAGTGTCTGAAGGGAAAAGGGGACTGGGAAAAGAAAGGTGTTGGCCCTGTCAAAAAAAAAAAATCCCTTCATGACTGCATCTGGAAAGTCTTTTCTGTTCTGTCTTCTGAGGTGTGAGGGGAAGGAACTGAGTTTGCGTGTGGAGGGTGCACTGGAAGAAAATTCCAGAAGGACTTGGCTGTAAGGGCAGGGTTGTACCCATGTAGAGGTGGTGCCTTTGCAGTCCATGCTCTTTCCTTTACTTGATAACCTTCTGGCCATCAGTCAGAACTTGCCTCACAGGATACTCACCCTGGGAGTCGCATCCCCGACTCCTCCTCCTGTAGGGGTTGCATTTAATCTTTCAGCCCCCATATACCTTTAAGGCCTGTGTTAATGGCACCACAGCATCCTTGCACAGAGATAAGGCCTTTGTTTAAGGCATCAAGTTTTCTCCCTCTGCTCAGCTTGATGACTGCAATATAATATGTGTCTACTGAGAAGGATGTCCTCTTTCTAGTCCTTCTTCCTCAATCACTTCTTGTCTATGTTAGGGACATGGAGAGTAGTGACCCATGTTCTCAAGACGCACAAGGTCAGAGGTAGGGTGATAACACATCTCCTAGAAAGTTATTCGGTTTTCTCTGAGCTTCTTCATAAAACTCTTAGTTGTGGAAATCCTGAGGAATAAAATTGTTCTGGATCAAATAGATCAGGAATGACATTGTAGGGCAAGATCTTCAGAGTTGGGTAACTGGTTGTTTCCCTGAGGACTCTGGGTAACACAAAGGAAGAGGCATGACTTTCTAGGACTTGTCTGATGCCTAAGAGTACCCAAGCCAGTCTGTTCATTACACTGGTATGACCTCCACTAAGGTCCCTTGATCTGATCCCTTCTATCTCTCATAGCATCAGAGGGCTGCTGGACTGGAGTTCATCAGCTCCCAGCCCTTCTAGGGGTGGACAAAGATGCTTATTGGAGAGATGCAACAACAAAGCCCCAGGTGATCTCAAAAGCAGCTAAGAGTGTCCTCAGACTGAAGCAGTGCTGTGTTCTGGACTCCTGTGGATATATGGGGAAGTTGGCTGTTGGCTAGGAAGGCATTGGAGAAGGCTGGGAAAGGCAAAGGTCATTTTACATTAACCACCAGTGATTTTCTAACTGAAGTCTGCACTGAGTGTCCATGTCCAGATTCATGACTCAACCCTGTTACCAAATCCCGTCTCATCTTAGAAAATGGCTTCCCTGTCCATTCTGAAACCAGAAGTCAATTTGACTTTCTCTGCTCTTCACTGCCTCAAATCAAGCTTATCGTCTGCTTCTATTGTTTTGGCTTCTGAAACATCCTTGAATCTATCATCTTCTCTCTGTCTCCAGGATCACCCCTTGGGAATCTCACCATCTTTCCCTCTAAATTATTTCATTGCTCTGACTCAACCAGTTTCCTTCACCAATTTCATCTCTTTCCTTAGCCATTAGTTGGTCCAGAAGAGTAGGGGGCAGGCAAGCTTGTCAAGTTAATTCTGTGATTAAAAAAATCTTTTCATGTTTCTTGAACAATGCTTTTCAAGTGTGTGACTTCAAACTATTCAAACCTTTAAAAACTATACAAACATGGAACTTCGAGATATGCTGGTTGCAAAATTTGGAGGCAGGTGTCATAGAGACTATTGTTACTCTCAGTGTTGCATGAGTGTTTATCTGTGTGGTATGGAGACATGTGGTATGCCAACATCAAAAAGTTAAATGGTAAATGGATAGGCCCAACATATGGAGCAAATCTAACAATCATTTGTTGAATCTAGGGAGTGGTACACTGGGAAATATTGTGCAACTCTCTCAGCTTTTATTTATTTATTTTTTTGGGGGGGAAATTTCATTTCAGACTCCTGGGAAAAGTTTCTCTCATAGCTCCCATTACATCAGAGTTAAACCCAAAGTCATTGCCTTGGTCTGCCAGCCCTGTCTGAATGCCCTGGCCTCTGCAATGGCTGCATCTCAAGCCAATTCTATCATTTCTACACTCACACTCTGGTCATCAGGCTGGTCTTTCAGTTTTTAAGATAATACCCACCCCTTGGTTTGGGATAAGTAATAGATCTAATCACAATTTAACACAGCCCATTGTGTACTAATATGAACAATATGAAATGTCTTTTCTGTATGTGACATAAACAGTGGCACCTTATATAGGCCTAATAAATAATTGTTTATGGTCACTCATGCTTAAGCTCTAGGTCTAGACTTTCTAGCAGATAGGCTATTACCCCATTGCTGGCTTTGAGTGCATTGAGGACATGTGCCACCCTTTTCAGTGACATGCACTGGGTGCTATGGGTTTTCTTGTGAAAATTAAATTGATTTATTGGTGGGCTGTCATGTTGGTTTAAGATAGCTTTTTGTTATAAAGTGAAATAAAGGATTCTGATAAAGATCTACATATTACCAAAAGGCATATTGTCCTCCCCAGTTCTCTAAGCACTGGATCTATGCTTCAATTTTAGTTTTCATAAATCTGGCAAGAGAAGAAAATGGATGATACCAGAGTTTAGGCATCCCCTAGCACATCTACTACCAAGAAGTAGAGAGGAATCTTTGACTCTATGGTGGGATGCTTTTAACGGACAAGGCATTGCCTCTCTGATTCCTGTTTTTCCCCACGGGCAAATCTTGGAAAGTGCATGAAGTTATGCAGGTCAAGAGCCAAATACATCAGACATTTAAGTTCTTTATTGTCTTGAATCTCTTTTCCATCCATAGTGGTCAGGGACAGGAAAGAAAGCAGCTTCAACCTTTAGTATGTTGAGGAGACACAGGCTAGAGACTTAGCATCATGTGCTGACCTTTGCATCTATCTATGTGTCCTGATGTTTCAATTGTTGTCTAAGACAGTTAAAGGGTGTGGGGTGGGCTTACAGGCCATTTTTTTCTAGAAGTGGGCCATATCATGGTGTGCATCAAGAAAAGAAAGCAGTGAAACTCTTTGTACGTCAGAATCTTAAAAACTGATCAGTTCCAAGGGGTCCATTTGGTAGAGTCTGAGCTCTTTATTGTTAGGCTAACACACCATTCAAATCTCATAGCAAATACAAGCTTTATCCCAAAGCTTTATCTTTTGGGTCTTGATAGATGGGGGTTCAAAATAGGAAGAGATCAGCAGAAATTCTTTGGGGACACAGATGCTTAGATTCGTTGGTCTCTAACTGGTGTAAGCTTCTCTAGGACACATACTTTAGCTACTTGATACATGATTGTATACTCAATCTAAAATTGGAAACTTTTGTTCTAAACACAAGCATCCTCATCAATTGATTAGAAGGAACAAATTCAAACCAACCCCCAGAAATATTGCACAAATTTCTCAATCTCTCTATGGAAAACAATAGCTTTGTTGGAGACACAGAAGACACATTTTTAAGCAAAGTACTGGGGAAGATTAGTCATGGTCTACCATACCCAAAAAACATCCTGAAAAAGTTAGACTATGAAGGTATTAGGTATATACCTTTGAGTCTCCTTGCTAATCAATCTATCCAAGTGATGCAGTTAAAAATAGTCCAGCAACCACAGGTGAGATCCACAGGTGATTGGGTGTAATAATCAGAAGAATGCCTCCCAATAATGTCCACGTTATCCCACTGAACCTGGGTGATAGAGCAATGGGAAATAGAGAGGCTCTCTTGGTTGTGGCTGGAAGAGAAATAAGGTAGGCAGGCTGCAATGAAGATAGGCAGATGCTGTGTGGCTGGTTCTGCAGTCGGAGGAAGTTTGAAGCTGTGAACCAAGACTCATGGTTGATGAGAACCAGGAAAAGGGAAGAGAAGAGATTCTCTTTATGATGTTACTATGGAGCTTCCTGGAAGGAGAACAGTCCTGTTTGTTCCTCCATTTCAGTTCAGGGTGACCCATACTGGGCTTGAACTAAAGGACTGCATTATTAATTAATGTATTTGAACTTACTCTGACTGCAAAGGAACACTAACCCTAGTGTTCTCTGACCTGATCATTTCAATCACTTCTTTCTCCTCCTCCTCCTCCTCCTCTTCCTCCTCTCTTCCTTTCTCCTCTCTCTCTTCCTCCTCCTCCTCATCCATCCTGTCCCCCTCCTCTCCTATCCTCCTTGTCCTCCTCATCCTCTTTCTGCTTCCTTTAGGTTTTTGGTTTTTTTTTTTGGGGGGGGGGCTATGCTCTTCTGAGCCCCAGAGAGTGCGTCTGTCCAGGTGCTGACCCATTCTCATAGACATTGCGCCAACAGTATTTACTTGGGGTAGTTTTATGGTTTATACAGGTATGCAGGGCGTTTTCTCACTGTGGCTGACTTCTCTCACTGACTGTTTGACACAAACGTGTGAGCTCATTGTTTTCCCCTCCAATCACCAAGCCAGTGAGGAATGGGTGGGGATGCTAGCTCCTGGCTACACTTCAGAATGCAGCAGAAAAGTCTACAGTCATTCCTCATTGACTGGAGTCATAATTAACTGGGGAATTAAAGAGTGGGGATTCAAGATGAGTAAGCCATGGGAGCTGAATGCATACCTTACTGTAGATGTCTGCTGAGACACCTCCCTATTCTTTCTGCAGAATAAACTGCACCCATTCCCTTCGTTACAAAAGCCCAGGCTTGATAGGGCAAAGAGAGGTCTATATAAGACAGCTTAGTTTATGGTGACACATGACAAGTCCTAAACATTTGGCGGTCAATTATCTCTTGCCTCAAAGTGGATATGGGAAGCAACATTTATTGTCTGATGTCATCATCCTAAGCACTGAGATGGGAACCATTATTTTTCCCATAGAGGTGAGACTTAATAAAGCTTAGATAACTTTCTTCACTGTCCTGTGTTTGAAGAGAACTAGAGGTAGCTTTGGAACTTGTCTTTATCATCAGATATGATAGCATTTATTCCCCCTTGTGCTTTGCTGAAGGCAAAAATATTACCAGTGCTCTTTATGAGATGCATTGAGATGAATAAATACTGGATCACTACTGTACAGTCTAATTCCTAGACTACACCCAGATAAATGTTGCGTTATCCTCAGTAGCAATTAGCTTCAGTGAAAGGTTGTCCAGATTAATAACAATATCATCACCTGCTATTTATAGATGGCTGTCTTCCAAAGAGGCCAAAGTGCTCTGTAGATAAACATTGTTAAATGCTGTCTTATGATACCGTACACTGGGTCTGTGCCTGTGGTTTCTTTGTATTTCACAAAGGGGAATAGATCTTGACAGTCATCACACAAAGGGTTGATTCCCCTATGGGTGGTACTAGCCTATTGAGAATTGGTTCCTCATGGTAATCTGTGCTCACATATTCAACTTTCTAGGGTTGTCTGGCATTGCTCAGACCACAAGGGTGAGATAGTTTGCCTTGTGGGTAATTTTCAAGATTTATATAGACTTGATATTGATTTTTCTTGGTAATCAGTTCTAACTGCTGCCTCCTCCTCTTTGGTTGCTTATCCTCATCTCTCACTCCCATCACTGCCACTACCACCACCATTGCTACAACGGCCATCATTTCTACAATTACCATCATTACCACCACCATTTCCACTGTCACAACAACCACTACTACAACCACCACCATCATAATTATCACTAGAACTACTGCCACAGAATCACCACCACTACAACACCAACTACCACCACCACTACTATAACCAATACCACTACTACAACTACCACCATCACCATCACTACTATACATCTACCACCGCTTCTACAAGTATCACCACCACCATCACTACCCACTACCACAGGCATCAGTGGCTGCAGCAGCAGCAACTGCAAAACTATTTATTTCATATCAGCTGCATTCCCTGTCTTATGTGAAGCACTGTACAGGTGCTGTCTGACACAATATCTACTAAGGATGAGTTATTATTGCAAACCCTGTTTGACAGAGTAGAAAATTAAGACCTGTGGTGGATAAATGATTTATTCCCTCCCACTTATTGACAGTCGGAGACGACTATCTAGGATCATCTCAAAAGACTGAAGCTTTAACGCTGATGAATGTGCATGAGATACCGTGAGAAGATGCTTACTAAAATAACAGATTAACTATCATCCATTAAATGCAGAGATTTTGTATATCAAAGTTTTAAATCTGTATAATAATCCTATAATATAGATATTTGTATCTATTTACAGAAGATAAACTGGGATTCAGAAAGCTAAAGAATTTGTCAACTTAACACAGTTCAGTAAAAAGCTGTGTTATACCTTGCGTGTGAACCCTCTCCCATAGATTCATGTGACTGGACACTTGGTCTCTAGCTGCTGGTATGCCTTTGGGATTGGAAGCATGGTTGATGGAGGCAGATCATTGTGGGCAGACTTTCCGAGGGCATCCTGCCCCTGCTTCTGGCCTTAGCTCCCTGCTTTCTGTACCTCCATGATGGGACTAGCAGACTCATGCTCTTTCTCACCATGGACAGAGGCCAGTCCTTGTGCTGTGTGTTCCCCACCAGAAGCGGTGGTAGATGTATAGAAGTGATGGTGATGGTGGTAGTTGTACTAGTGGTATTGGTTATAGACTGATAGTTTCAGAATTACAGTCTAGAATAAGCAGTTCTTCTCTAGTTTTCTGTCAGGTATTTGATTGCAGTGACAAAGAAAGCAACTGAAGCAAGTGGTAAAGTGTATTCTAATTTCTCTCCCTATGCTTTCAATAAAAACACCAGCATTTAATCTATAGATCATTAAGATAACGAGGGATTAGGTGGAGAATGGTGGAAAGATGGCTGAATGGATGAGAAGGGAACAAATAGACAGACTGTCCTTCCCTTTCATACCCAATGATGGTAAAGTAAAATACACTTGTATCATTGGCCCAAGCCTCGAGGCACATATGTAAATGAACCTGGAGTTGTTTAGGCACTGAAGGAAACTTATACTCTAAAACTTATACTATACACTGTGTGAAGCTAAGTAAGTATTGCCTTAAGCAACTCAGATCCGAGCTCCATTGACTTCATGGCTGGAGATATGAATGAGAAAAACACCCAGTTACACCACACTGAAGAATAGATCAGGAAAGATCTTTGTATTGAAGATATAACAGCTTTAAAGTGCATGAATGTGAAAAGATCAATAGGACTAAAATGGTAGTAACTACATGAATCTTGGTGCTAGAATGCCAGGGATGTGACATCACTCACTTAGATGTGACACCCTCTAAAGGAATGAGGCAGAGCTAACAGGGCCTGGGAACCTGAGCACAAATGTCACTGTGCATAGATAGGAGCCATGAAAGTGTGGCAGTCAGTGGCTGGAAAGGAAGAGAGCTGCTGATAGATTCTGGTGTTTTCCTTTCTCTCCTTTTCCAATTAGAAGCCAGTTCTGGGGGATTTGGGAGACGTAATTTGCCATATGCTGCCTTATGCATATAGAGCCAGGCAGAGGAGGATACCTGAGAACAAACAGGCAAGTGCTGGGCACAGCTGCTGCTTGAAGCATTTATTTGCTTCTTAGCCTAGTGTCAGGGCCAGGTGGATTCTTAGGTTTTATTTGCCACATTGGAAGTTAGAGACCCTGAAAAGAGTCTGTTTTATTAGATTTTAATCGTGACTCAAGGACAGGAAGCAAGCCATCATTCAGATAAGCATCTTTCACAAGAATGCCATCTCAGGGCCAGAGTCCAGCATCCTTTGGTTGAATGTTTTTGGCAGGAGGTCACCAGGGAACTAGCTTACCTGGAGGCCAAGGCCATGGGATTTATGCTGCTCAAAGCAGCTGAGCAACCCCTATATCATCTTCAGCACTCAGTGACACAGTGATTGAAATTCCAAAATGGATGAAAAATTCCTTGGGGTTAAAGTGACAAGTTTGAAAATGTCTTTGACAGAATAAATAAATACACAAGAAAATGCATAAATAAAAGGCCATCTCCTCTGCTCTAGACATTGCTCTTGCAGATGTCTGAGCAAGGGAAGGTTTCTATTGGAGACTGCAGCCTTTTCTTTTCTTTTCTTTTTTTCTTTTTTTCTTTTCTTTCTTCTTCTCTTTTCTTTCTTTCTTTCTTCTCTCTCCCTTCTCTTTCTTTCTTTCTTTCTTTCTTTCTTTCTTTCTTTCTTTCTTTCTTTCTTTCTTTCTTTCTTTCTTTCTTTCTTCTTTTTACCATTCTCATCTTGCTAATGACAAGGAGAGCAGCTCTGGGGACACCTGTGCAGAGCCACTTTTGTGACCTTCCCTGCCCAGAAGGTCCCAGAGGCCTCTGGATCAGAGTACACTAGCTCATTTGTTTATTTATGCTGTTACTGCCATGGAATGAAAGGACACACACTTCTTCTTCTTTCTTCTTCTTCTTCTTCTTCTTCTTCTTCTTCTTCTTCTTCTTCTTCTTCTTCTTCTTCTTCTCTCCTCCTCCTCCTCCTCCTCCTCTTCCTCCTCCTCCACCTCCCCCCTCCTCCTCCTCTTCCTCCTCCTTTTCTATGTTTGTCTCTGTCTTTCTCTGTCTCTCTATCTCTCTCCTCTCTTCACATCTTTCCTTTATCTGTTTTCATTAATTTAAAAAGAAAGAGACCTGAAGCTAGGCTTGGTGGGTCAGGCCTATAACCCAAGCTACTCAGGAGACTACCTCAGGAAGACTGAAAGTGTAAATCCTGATCTGTTTACTGTTCAAAAAGTTCAAGGTTAATCTGGGGAACTTAGTGAGATCCTGCCTCAAAATAAAAGAAAATGGGAATGAAGATGTCCCTCCATGGTACAGTGTGTGTCCATCATGCATGAGTTCCTAGACTCCATTTTAGTAGGAAAAAAAAGGAAAAAAGGAAGAGAAGGAATACCAGTCATCTATTTCCACCAAGAAAACTATATCACACTTAGGGACTTCACGGAAGAGCAATCTTCCTTATAATTCTGAATCAGCAATTAAGTCAAAGCGTGGAAGGCCATTTTGTCTCTGCTCCATGCTGTCAGCTGAGGTGGCTCTTCTGGGTCCAGTGGATTTAATTCAAGATGGTTTTCTTACAGGACTTACATGTTTGCACTGGGAGTTCACTAGGGACTGTCAGTTGAAACTCAGTTCTCTTCAAAAGGGTTTCTCTGGCTTACTAAACTTCCTCAGAGTGGAGTGATAAAGTTCCAGGTAGAAGATTATGCTGGGACTTTTGTGGTATCTTTGGGGCATCCAGAAGCCCTGGACTTGATTTCTGCATCACCATGTTGGCTCAGCAAATTCCTAAGTATAGGACAGATTCAGAGGATGAGAGAATGGCTCCCATCAACGAACAGAAAAAGTAGCAAAAACCTTGAAACTTTCTTTAATCTCTTACCTACACTTTGTACAAAGTGGGTGTGTAAGCTGGGTAGCTTGGCTGACAAGCAGGGCTGCACATTCAGGATCCCATATAATTTTTCCCACATCATGAAGGTTTGAGAGTGGGTAGCAGAGTTCTGGCTGGACCAATGATTGGGGACTCCCTTTTGTCATCCAGGGGTGGTGGATTCCTGACAGGTGGAGTTGTCTTTGGCCATCAGCTCTGATATTTATCAGCTGAATAATCTTTAGAGTGTTGATTTAGCTGGATCGTAACTTTATCACAAAGTGGACAAAACGGTACCTACCTTGATTGCTTTGCAAATAGTAAAGATGCCAGCAGCCTCTCTGAAGGAGTGTGATATTTAATCAAGTGTGCATTCATTAAACCGACATTAGATGCTCCTTTGAGTGTCCAAGCTAATTTTCTGTGACACTTTCAAGAGCTACTAAGTTTGAGGCTGTTAGGATCACTTTTGTCTTTGTTTTGCTGTTTCTCCTGATTTTCACTAACCAGCTTTTAATTTTTACAAGAGCACACTTTAAATTAGAGGTACAAATTAAATATTTAAACAATTAGAAAAATGAGAAATCATGTTCTAATGTGAAGCAAAATTTGAAACTTTGGAATATTTATTAAGAAATCTGGTAAGTGGCCAATGCCAGAAACCAGTGCCAGTCTGGGTCTTTCCCCCCAGTCTTTCTATTGCATTAAAGGCAGCTGGTCATCACTGGACTTTGTGGGACACTCTGCTCTGTTCCATGTGTGACTATTCTTCTCCTGGGAACAGAATCCAGCTTTTATATTCTTCCCACAGAGATGCATAACAAGAAGTGAAAATGTGTGGGAACTTTCATGGCTCATGGTTGGGATAGGCACAAACACATTTTGCCTCATTTTGTTGGTCAAATTCAGTCTCTCCAAAGTCAAGGCAAAGTCTAATGTTGACTCAAAGAGGAGTCACGAATTAGGGCTAATACCATACACCACAACCTATCATATTGGAACCTTTTGGTGGGGAAGAGGCAATACTTGGCTGAAATTACATATCTCTCTTACATTTTTGTTGATATTTTCACTTAAGTGGTAGAAAATTTCAGACCTAGTATAACTTAGTTTTCTGCACTAAAGTTTTAAAAGTTCCTCTTCTAGTGTATGAAATGGAAGTTCCACAATTGCTGAACTGGCTTTCTCTTACCTTCATTTGGTAGGATCATCTGTTCCAGATTGTGCGTGTAATTATGATCATAGCTCTGGATTCATATGCACCATGTCAATATTTCTGTGTCACTGGGTCAGTGTTAAATGGTTCCATATGTATTGACAAAGTTTCCACATTTAGAAAAGGCATTCTCACTGATGTGTGGAGAGCGGTAGTAGGAAGTCAAGATCTTCACACTAAGGAGTGTCATTCCTTCTAGGATCTCTAAGCTCACCCAGTCACCCCTTGTATTTGTAAACCTTTTACTTGACAGTAAACCCATCTCTGATATTCTGATATATGTGAAAAAGGCATGCTTATATTGATTCCAATAAGATACACTTATTTTATCTTTCCCTTTAATGTTTTATTTTATTTTTTATTTTTTTAAATGTTGGGTATATTTTATGTTAGTAATGTTCAGTAAGGAAGACCTTTCTCTTCTCTCCAATCCATCCACCATCCATCCATCATCCATCTCTCACCATTGCTCATCCATCCATCCATCCATCCATCCATCCATCCATCCATCCATCCATTCTTATTCACAATATCATTGACATATAGTTTCTTGTTCACTGGAATATAATAGAGTGTGGACACTCAACTAGTTCTCAGTATTTTACATGGAAGCCATTTTGAATGGGCTCTAGGCTTTCTTCTGAGTTATTATTTGAATAGAGGCTGGGGGACCCAGGCGATGTCTCCATCATTCTTTGAATATTTTATGATGCAGTGTAGTAATCTAGGTTTATCTTCTATTTTCCTTGCTCTATTACTGATGTGCTCATTCTGCTTGCTGAGAATGGTATCTGGAAGCCAAGATCTCTGTGCTATGGGAGTGTCACTTCTCCTAAGGACCACTAAATGTATATGTACTGTTCTCTCATTCTTTCAACTAAAATACATCCCCTGTCCTCGTGTGTCCTGAAATTCCTCATTACATGTTCAAAAGACTAATTACTTTCTGTTACATAAAACAAATAGAATGATGTTTCCTCTAAGTTTGTCATTTGATTCTGGACTTTATTTTGTTTCATTTCAACTAAAGAAGCATATCTTCCCCTTTTCTTTCTTTTTGGATCTCACTGGTCAGCAAGCTTAGGCAAAACATGCTATGGAACAAAAAAACTCTCCAAAATCCAGTATTAGATGATTTTATCTTAGGTGAATGAGTGTGACTTGGTACCTCACACCTGTCATACTCTGTATTTTCTTCATCATAAACACTGTTTATCTTCGTAAAGATGCACTGGCACGAATCCTTCTGGAAATGCCTGTTTGTGTCTCTGCCCCTTTTAATTAGGTTATTTATGATTTTATTACTGCTATCTACAAATATTATTTTGAGGGTTTTTTTGAAGCAGTGTCTTAATATGTAGCCATAGCCCCAGCTTTTGGAATTATGGACATATTCCATTATGCTGAACAATGATTTTATTTTGACTTGGGGGAATAACCATGCATATTTGATGAAATAAATTCTATCTTTGCTTTTTATGCTTTCTAACTTGGTTTCCAATCTAGCAATGTTGCCCACCCTATGCATATTTAAATATTAATCTGTTATTATTTCTACTTTGCTGTTTTTGTCATTAGTAGTCTCTAACCAAGCCACATTCCTGAGCTAACAGTTTGCTACCTGGGACATGAAACTTTGTACCACCTAGGCAGGTGTTCAGGCTTCTCTGGGTCTCCACTCTGGTCCCTTTGAGGCTCCATCCAAGCTTGGCTGTGGCCTGGCCCAGCCTGGGCAATTGTCTGGAGCTATAAGGTTTATTTCCAGCAGATCTGAGTCATTTTATCTCAAGAAACCCAGGAGTATAACAACTGGATTCTTTGGAAGATTCAACTAAATTACTTTATAAATGAATACACAGGGTTCTGAAAGGTGATGTAACTATACCTTTACCCATAGCCTGGGTCTCCAGCCCCTCTCCATATAATAACTCAGAAGAACACCTTTTGTTGCAGTTAGACCATAGCTCTCTGCTGCTTTCATTATTCTCTGTGCTTGCACTGAAGCCTAGACTTTTCTTCATGCCCTCCATGTTTTCCACTGTCCACGTCTCTAACTCCGTTCTCCCACACTCATGCTTGCTCAGCTCCTCCAGCCACACAGACCTCCTTTGTATTCCTTGAGTGTGAGGAGTTCTTAAGGTCTTTGCCTCTGCTGCCATTTTTTTCCTTTCTGCAAATGATTTTGTAAAAGAAAGATGAACAGATGTCTATAGAAAGAAAACCGAGGCAAAATTACCCTTCAGAACAACTTTACTAGGAAATTATCTGTTCATGGCCATAGGTGGCCATGATGGGTCCCTGAATGACACAGACCCTTTTCACAATGGTACTTTCTGACTCTTACAGGTTTTCAGAATAGTGGAGAATGAACAAGCTCCATCCAAATGATCTAGCTGACACGTTAGAAATCAAGGCATGGATAAAAGGAAAGTTATAATTCAAGGTTGTCTTGGGGCTGCAGCTGGAGGGAAAATACTCAGAGATGTAAAGTTCCAGTAAACCTGCTTATCAGTTGTCCAGGTACAGACACTGCCAGGGGTTGTGGCCAGAGAGAGACAGAGAGAGAACAAGCCCTCAGCTAGAAGATCTGTGATCTAACATCTGTATTCGCTCCTGTATGGACATTTTCTTCATGTCTTCCAATTAATATGTAAGCTTGAGATTTCACCTTGAAGAAGCCCTCCTGTTTCCTCCTGGAAAGACTGGAATCTTTATTCTTCTGCAATGCTTCCAGTAATCCTTGTTTCCTTCTTGGACAGAGCTTGGGAGCGTATCCCAGTTGGGGATTATGTTCTTTGTTTATTACTTTTCACTGTCCCATCTCTGCAAGGAACTGCACACTCTAACTAACAGCTTGTCCCATTCCATCGGATCCCCAGAGGCTGAGTCAAGGCCTGCCATTCATTCAGTCAATATTTGTTGAGGCAGTGAGTGAATCCAGTGGCCACTCAATAATTAGTGGTTTGGTTGTTTCTACTTCTTCCACTAAGAGTATTTACACACACACACACCACACACACACACACACACAGAGGCACATACAACCTGAAGGAACTTGAAGAATACAATGGAAATAACAGCTCAGTGTCTGGGTCTGGTGAGTCTCAGAATAACTGGCTGAACCAGTTGAGCGTGCTACTGTTTGCTGTTTTATTTTCATTTCATCAGGTTCCTTGGCCTCTGACACTCTGACCTGGGTCTATAATTCATGGGGAAAATGAGTCTTCTCTTATGGAATATGAACTTAATGAGCATAATGTTTGGATAAATCACTACTCAAAAGTAATTAATAGATTATAGCATCACAACTCTTGACGAGTGTCTTAGTTACTTTTAGTTGCTATGATAAGATGCCATGACAAAGGATACTTATAAAATAAAGCTTTTAATTTGGAGCTCACCCCACCAGAGGATGAGAGTTTGTGACCATCATGGTGTAGAGCATGGGAGCAGACAGACAAACAGGCAGGCAGGTAGATAGGCATGGTGCCATAGCAATAGCTGAGAACTTACATCTCCCTCAAGCAGTAAGCGGGAGAAAGAGCACCTGCGAGTGGAGATTTTGAAATCTCAAAGTCCTTCCCCACTGAGACGTTTTCTCCAACAAGGCCACACCCTTCCAAAACAGCTCTATCAACTGGGGACTAAGGACTCATATACATCAGCCTATGAAGACTCTTCTCATTCCAACTACCACAGAGAGGAATTTCAGTTCATTTGAAAGGGGGGTGAGAACTGAATGAGCCAATCTTCAATCTTTCAAGTTCCATGCCCATGAAGCACTTAGCTGGGTGACAGGCAATGCAGAGGATGCAGAGGATGAGAGAGCGTTCTCATGGCTCCTAGGTACTCAGTGAGGAAACAGACTCAAAAGCATTAATCCTGAGGATGTCTTCCAAGCAGAGGTTGGGTTAGCAGTCCTGAGTTAGGCTTGGGGGTGTCATTCCAATGACGGCCTTGTTCTCCCCCTTTGCTTAGTCAGCTGGAGGTTTGACAGGGCTGTTTAAAGCCCTGTTGGGAATTAGGCATGAGGAAGCCTCATCTTCTTGAGATACTTAGAAGATTTCAAGCTCCAGCTATGAGGCACAGCTGCTGTCGGGTGATGATGAAGCCAATTCTGCTACACTTGAAGGGAGGAAGGGGTCCGTCCTCCCTCTCACTCATTTCGCTTCCCTTCTCACTTCTCTTCCTTTTTCCTCCAGTCTTCTACATCTTTGTTTTGTCTATCCTTCCATGCATGTAACCCATATAGTACAGATACGTAAGCGATGACTGATGAGATGTCTTACCTTCTAAATATTCGTGACTAAGTGGAGGAAAAAGAAGCTCAACATTATAGTCTAAGATGATGCGAAGTGCAGAAGGGCATGCACAGACTTTTAGGAGCATAAACACAGCATGTCAGATGTGGGCAGCTAGCCTGGCTTGGGATGATAACAATTAATTCCCATGGTATAAAATACTGCCACCCTGCAGATTTCAGGTTCTCAACTTGATGCTGTTGTTTGGAGTCAAGAAGAGATGTACACACTTTTCCCTCTATAACTTAAAGCTGCCTGAGTTGTAGCTCCAAGAAAGGCACATAATTGGGTCTATTTAGGGTGGATTTGTAATGTCAGGAGATCTTCTGGAAAATGTAGAGGGACCTGAACTATTTTATCTTATTTGGAAACATGGAGGTATTAAATAGAGAAGAAATATCTTTTGTGTGTTTTGGTTTTGTTTGTTGTTTTTATCCTTGTGAACATCGAAGAAGATACACATAAGCCAAAAGAAGAAAGAAAAATGTAGAAACTGTATTAAACACCAAGCACATAACTCTTATGGTTATTCCTAATATCTTTTTATTTTTTCTATGTTTAATCTTTTGTCATTTTAAAGTGGGTTTCTTATGTTTACTGTAGCAGTATTCACAATAGCTAAGCTCGGTATCTACTCAGGCAGATGAATGGCTAAACCAATTGTGGTGTGTTTTTACAATGGAGTATGGTCCAGCCATTAAGGAATTCAGCCACTCATGTGAGCTGATGTTCAGGTTGTGCTGTTTGGAACTTAGGATCATCATCATGTTAAGTGAAGCAAGTCAGGAGTGGAAAGACGAGTCTTGCCTGTTTCCTTCCATATGTGGCATCTTGAATAAAGGACATGAAAGGTGGGGAGTTCATACATTAGAAAGGAGGTTGAGTGTGGATGTAGACACTGAGGGTGGTGAGTAAACCAAGGGACTTTGGATACATGTATAGAATGCGATGATGAAAATGATTATTTTCAATTCTCTATTTAACAAAAATTTTTGCTTAAGAAAATTCCACTTTTCTGTCCTGACCATTCTGTTGTCATGACATTACAAATATTATTTACTTTCAAACTGGATTCTGACTGATGATTTACTTGTAAGGAGTTTGGATGATCTTAACTTTTGATTCTGATCACATTTCAGAACCTTTATCTTTTGTTTCTCTCTCTCTCTCTCTCTCTCTCTCTCTCTCTCTCTCTCTCTCTCTCTCTCTTTCTCTCTGGTTTACATACCCTGCATAATAAACTTTAGCTCTTTCTGTTTGAATAATTAACCTCACTACACTTGCTCTCTCCTCAGCCACACTTCCATTCTTCTTCTACTTTGAAATTCTCACAGGTTCTGGAATGTTGTATGTTTTCCACAAAGGGCAGATTGTATGGTGATGGGTTATAGAACCCACTAGATGTTTGAAATAAAATGTGGTTCTGTTAACAGATTTCATGTATTTTGATATAACAACTTGAGGCTTTAAAAATTCTCATTTAGTTAAGAATCATAGAAGAAAGCTTTGACTATGAGACATTCTGCTTAGCGTTACTGTTTCTGAAAACCCAGGTCCCTTTCTCCTTTGTGTGTGTGCTGTATGTGTGTGTTTGTGTGTGTTGTGTGTGTGTATGTGTGTGTTCATTCCTCCTAGCAACACTGGGTTGGGCCCTGTTGTTGTTGCCACCTGCCATAAGCCTCCATCATGACACCATATGTCACCACACAGTCAGGCAGTTCTGTACTCAATGCTCACAGGACAAAATCAGTGTCTTATGGTGCTGGGTACAGCTAGTCTGGTGGTAAATGGCAGTGTACCCTCAGGTGTTAGTCCCTGAGCTTTTGATCGCCTGTATTCTTAACACCACTAAAGTTTTGCTTTGCCTGTTGTGCCTGCTCTGCATTGACTGTGGTAGGACAAGCCTATCATTAACATGCACACTCAGGCTATGATCTGTGTGGCCACTTGCTTTAACTCTATATGGCTTCATGCTAATAATCCTCAGGGATTGGGTATTCAAGTAAGGATTTGTCATGCTGTTCCCCTGAGTATTCTCTATATCAGGTTAGTTGTTCCCCATTGATAGCTACAGGCATTTGTCTCCGATGCCATATCCTCACATGCAGGTGGGGAGAGAAGCTGAGAGATGCCAAGTCACTGCTCATAGCCTCTGGGCTGGGCAGCAGCAGAGCCCACATGACTGTACAACATACTCTCTCTGTAGCTTCCCCCTGCTGCATTGAGCTTACTCTGACTTCCTCATAATGGATTCTGCTAGAGCATCCCAGAGACCCCCTGCTGCCCCTAGCCTCCCATCTCTGGCTTTGACAGACAAACGGAGAATCTAGACTTCATGGGCCCCTAGATGTTACAGCCCCTGTGTCCTCTCAGATCAGGCCTTTGAAAAATGAGGGGGAAAGAAACCACCATGGCCTCAGAGTGGGGCAGATACACCTTACTTTAGGATCTCGGGGTTCACCTCTTTAAGGTTTTATTGCCTTGGGAAGAAGGGCTGAGGTGAACTGCTTACAGGCCTAGAGGACTAGTAAAACTGTCTCAAGCACACTGCCTCTTAGCAAAACTCATGTCCCTCTATTTACCCATTATTCACGCTTAAAAACAAACAAACAAACAAAAAAAAACAAACAAACAAAACTACCACGAAGAAAAGATGGGAGAGGTTACTAAGTAGAATGGGGCTTAGTGTTGTCATCTCATGAACGCCACAGGAAACGCTGTCTCTCTGATCTGGAGCTCTTTGAAAAGGCTAGAAAGCACTCCTGTGTGCCTCCGCTGAAGCCCCAAATTCTGCAGAGGGTCATTCAGGGCTTTGCTATGCTGCCATAGTTTCCAGCTCCCAGTTTTGCTTAGCCAGTCTCTAAGGGAGAGAAAAAAATCACAGCAGCCCTCCCACCTCAGCCTCCTAAGGACTGAGACTATAGCCATCAGCCACTATGGGAGGAGTTCAGTTGTGAAAATGAATATGAAATGTGTGTGTGTGTGTGTGTGTGTGTGTGTGTGTGTGTGTGTTGTGTTAAAGAGAGAGAGAGAGAGAGACAAAGAGAGACAGAGAAAGAGACAGAGAGAGACAGAGAGACGGGGAGACAGACATAGAGTCAGACAGAGACAGAGACACACAGAGACAGAGACAGAGAGAGGCATAGAGAAAGAGATTACAACTTATTCTGTGTCACACAGCAAGTGAGAAGCAGAGCTTGCATCACAGTGGGAACAAAGACTGTGGTCTTGAGTAAACCTTCTGGTCAGAATGAACTCAGGATCCCAAGGCACTGAGTATCGTTCTGTGGTACCAGGAAGCAGTGAATTCAGATAACAGAGCAGAATACAGAGGAGAGAGAACTAACATCTCGAGCTTCTCTGTGCTGCCTGTCAGGATGAACCTTTCCAATACCCATAGTATTCATTTGTTTGTGGTGCTGGGTAGTGTTCTAGAAAAGCACTCCACCACTGAGCTATAAGCCAGATCCACTTTCTTCAGATGGGGAAGAAAGTGAGAATAGATACAAAGTCATTTATCAGTAAATGACAAAAGCCAGGATTCATGGAGCCACATCGTCTAAAAAGTTGAAGCATTACTGCTGTGTCCAGGGAAGATGTACTTTCCATTTATAGTAGATGTGGAATCTACACAGCAAGCATCTCTCATGTCATTGATCCTTAAGCTAAGGTGTTCAAAATCCTGAAGCTACAAAGATGCATGCAGCTGGCTGTTTTCTCATTGGCATGCGCTAACTGTAGTGCATGCTACTATGTGGATCTTACTCTGAAACCTTCACACCCTCTGTTCTAGCTCCCTTCTTTTCTTCTGGTAGTGTTTTTTCTTCCCCCATGCTGTCTGAAGTTAGACCAGTCTCGACCCAGGTGAATTCTGGCTTCTGACCCTGAAGAGTCCTTGTGCATGCCCTTAGCTGTCTCCCACACCAGGCTGCAACTCTCTAGGTCTTTGAGAGTCACAGCACCTGATTCTTGTTCCTACTTTGGACACCACCAGACTTGGAAACTTGAGCTCAGCCTTCTCCATGAGATCATTCATATGCTTGTGTGGAAATGTGTGTGGGAGACCTGTCTTAGTGAGGAAGAGTGAATCCAGTTAGAAAGATCAGTCTGTCAGATGACCGAGAGAATCTGAATGGTAACTCAAAGACATTTGGACGGATAGCATCTGGGGCTCTTTGTGAAGATCCTGAGACCAGATGCAGCAGGAATAGGGGAGACTGGGAGTGTATGCACTCAGGGGCAGGAGGCCGTGGGAATATAATGACTGTTTTCCTTTATTTGACCCTTTGGACTTGGCACCCTTCCTTGTGGCAAGCTGTCTGCTATTGTTATGGTTTCAACCTGTGCTAACTCTTGAGGGTGATGCCAACATCTGCACCCAGAGGTGATGAAGCTTCAGTAGGATGAAGTCTAGGCTCTGCATCCTTGGGAACCAAAAGACAAAGATCTCAACTTTGTATTCCTAGGAGGGTGCAGGAAGCATGGGGCCAGAAATTAAGGTTGAAGTTATTAGTGCCAGCTATTGAGGAGACCCTTGAGCTTGAACATGAAGAATCATATGGACAAAACAAGATTCTTTCCATACCAGGCCCAGTGCTTGCTGCTGACTTGGGAGGTACAGACTGGGTCAAGAAAAATGAGCAAAGGACAGGATCCCTGTAATACGATGAAGAGTGAATAGACAGCAGATGGGGTACCATTTTCCCTACCTGAAGAGCTTTATGCAGACTGACCATGGTGGAGACGAGCCAGGAAGAAGAGGCATTTACCTATGTGGGTTATAGATTGCTTACTTTCTCGTCGCTGTGATAAAATACTTTCGGTGGTTAGTCTATTGTCAACCTGATAGGATCCAGAATCACTGAAGAGATGAGCCTGTGAGCATGTCTGTCAGGGTTTATCAAGATTAGATTAAATAAAATTGAAATAGCTAGATCCATCTTGACTATGGGTGCTACTATCCCATTGGATAGGACTCTAGATTGAATAAAAACAAGCAAGCAAGTAAGCTAGCTGAACACTGGTATTCATCACTCTCTTTTCAGTCATGGAAATGATGTAACCATCTGCACCCCTGCTCCGGCTGCCCCAAGCCTTCACAACCATAGTGGACTGTATCCCTCAGAACTATAAACAGAAATAAACCCTTCATTTCTTAAGTCATTTTTATCAGGTATTTTCTCATAGCTACGAGGCAAATTATTAATACAACACCTGACAAAAGCAACTTAAATGAGGAGAGATTCATTTTGGCTCATAGTTTTCATTTGTTATTGTGGCAGGAAAGACACAGCAGCTTGGTGGATTCACCTGCTGTGGTGGGCACATGGGGTCATTGCTCTTCATATCTTTGTGAATCAGAATCCTCAAAGCTCTCTAGTAATCTGCCTCTGTCATGTTTGTTCCCATGTTTTAAAGATACCACAGCTGTCTAATAGCACTACGAGCTGTCCACCATTGCTTTAAGTACATGAATCTATGGAGGATATTTTATACTCAACCATAGAAGTAACTTTCTCCCATCAGTTCCCAACATTCACCTCTACTGTGTGCTCATGCTATGAGTGCATGAGCGTGCATGCATGCGTGCTTGTGTGTGTGTGTGTGTGTCTAAGTTGGTCCACCACGCTTGAGACACCAAGTCCCAGAGCTCAGTATTTCCAAGGTAAATGGCTAGCTAACCCACACACAGTCTGGGAGTCAGGAGCTGCCAGGGATTCCGAGATGCTGACGATTCGCCAATATTCTTGCAGAGCAGAAGAGATCTGCTCAGTTTTACAGTAAATCAGGATACATATGGGGCAGAATCCAGAGTCCTGGGATCCTCTGCCCTTCGGACTTCAGTCTCAATGGAGGTAGGGCAAAGGTGTGGGTTTCACTGCACTGCTCACTGTCTTCCTCTCCTGATCGTTTAGTCAACTGCCCAAGTTAACAGCCCATCCACATCTGTATTTTATGGTGGTAAATTTAACCAGTATCATCTGGTGCTATAACAAATAAACTGAAGCTGAATTTTACTAAGATAAAAGGTTTATGATTTTCAGTTTAAGGTAAACCAATATATTTCTTGTTGATTATTTTTAAGTATCACTGTATGTATCTTTTCAACATCGCATTTTTAGCCACAAAACCTTAAAACTCCTTTTTGGTTCAAACAAGAAAAACTGGTTTGAGCTTGCTGAATTTGTCACAATCTTCCTGCCCCAGGCTACCAAGTGCCAGGCTTACAGGTATATGTAACCACTGCGTACCTATGTATAAACTGCTTGATGCAATTGGACGGTAACTTGAATTAATATCAAACTTTAAAATGAAATTTCTGTTTGTTGTTTTGATCGATGTAATTACTCATTCCTTTAGATTTTTCTGTTTACTGATATTAGTGAAAGAGGCTCCCAGAGGTGATCGGGAGACCTGGCTTTGATACAAGAAGAGTACTATACCTGTGATCTTGGGGATAGATTTTTATCCTTGGAATACTGTTTCCATGCCTATACATTGTGATCATAGTTGTGTGTACCTTTGGAAATGCTGTGAGAGTTAACTGAGGCAGTGAATGGAAAGTGCTTATCAGGATACCCCAGAGAAAGAGACAGATGGAGGAGACTTCAGCTCCAAAATACTTAGTAAGATATACAAAGGGAAAAGGACCTAACATTGTTCAAGTCCTGAGATCAGTGTGATGTTTGGGACCAAGAAGAGCCCTTTCTTCTACAGTAGTTCTACACACTTAAACCTGCCTGTCATTAGAGACTGCGTGTTGGTAGGCATGGCCTCCTGATACCTGATGAGGCTGTGCATGAGTTGTGTGGAAGTGCTTTGTCTCTTCAAATAGCTGCATTGCCAGGTGTCTATGCTTGTTCCAACAGCTCTTGGGAGAGGAAGAAGTGCATAGAATTTCTCCTTCCTTCTGGGAATGGGAATTGACATTGTTCTATTTCTATCCTCCTATTCAATAGCTCTGGTGTGTGTGTGTGTGTGTGTGTGTGTGTGTGATACATGTAGGGGCTGTGGGATGTAAGTACTCTTCTCTTTAGATCACCAGATCATTAGAACTTGCATCTGGTTCTGATGCACAGGCAATTCATGGCACAGAAATGTCAGATACTAGTCCAACTGAGTGGGTTAGTGTCAGGGCTACTGTCCCATAACTTCCCAAGGTGTATGTGTGATATTCACCTTCACTGATCAAATTTTCAGCTTGCTTAATAGTTTCTAAAGGCAAAGTTTACAACAGAGAAAGAGGACTGTCTTCATTAGGGTTACCAGTGCTTTAATGAAACACTGTGCTCAAGACAACTTATCAAGAGGAAACATTTAATTGGATGCTTGCTTGCAGTTTCAGAGAATTAATCCATGGCCATCATGGCAAGGAACATGGCAGCATTCAGACATGGTGCTGGATCAGTAGCTGGAGAGCATATGTGATCCAAAAGATGCAGTGAGGGAGAAAGATGGAGCAAGAGGGATGGAAGAGCGAGAGGAGGAGAGAGAGATGAGAGAGAGGAAGGGAGAAGAGAGAGAGAGAGAGAGAGAATTCTGTGCCTGGCAGGGGCTTTTGGAACCTCAAAAGCCCACTCTCAATGACACACCAACTTCAACAAGGCCACACCATCATCCTTCCAACAGTTCTACACACTTGGGAACCAAGCATTCAGATATGAACCTTGGGGGCATTGTCAATCAAACGATCCCAAGAACCTTCATTCTTCTACTATTGTGCCCCTGGTAGACATTCCTAACCAGTTTCCCCGTTCACTATGTCTAAGTGCTTTTAGACTTCATGAGATGAAGATCCATGAATAACAGTTGTTTATACCACAGGTTTGCCAGACAAAACTTGCCAGAGTGCTGTTGTCTGGTACATAGTTGGCCAGCTTGAGGAGATATTGCCAGTCTACTCCTTAATTTCCTAACTGTGCCTGTCACAGTCATTTCAGTGACTTCCACAGCACCCGCCTTGTCAGAAATACTTTTTCCTACTGTAAATTCTAATCCAAACTTGGGACCCAGTCTTAGAGATGATGTCCTCTGGGGAGCTGTCCTTAGTTTCCTTGTGTTCTTATAATGTCACGTGCTGTTTTTCTTTCGTTGGATATGCTATAATTGTCTGAGTCCAACAGACCTTTAAGAGCTGTTCTGTTTGTGCTCTATAAAAAAACAACCTTAGCAATTCTTTAAGAATGCCATAAAATGCATTTTGGTCATATTTACCCACTGTGACAGTCATTGTGATTGTCATTGTGGTGTCTGGGTTCATAGAGCTTCAGCTGAGGTGGAAAGGAAGGAAATTAGATGATAGTAGGAAGATTTCAGAGTCCAGAAAATTTTTCTAAGGACTAGAAAAATGCTCATGGGTTAAAAAAGAGAGACACAGAACAGGGATTTCTTAGTGACAAACTAATACTGAATACAGGGAGGTAGCATCCAGTGGGAGAAAGTCCATGAAATCAATTGCTGTGTTGCAGAAGTCAAAGAAGCTGTCCTTACAATCAACTATGTTTAGAGCAGTGGAGATGTCATCAGTTACTGCCCTTCCTGTAATTTCCAGACTTCTAATTAATTTCTTTTTTCTATATCAAAAACCCACAATAATAGCTAGCTTGTATATAAGTAGGGAGAGAATGCTAATTTGATAAGTGAATGCTTTTGATGTGTTGAGTTGACTTTTTATCAATAAACTTGCAATTTTTGTCTTTAATAAAGAAAGCCTAGAATGTAGCTTGTGCAAGTGTCTGGGGCCATCTTGTGTACTTTACCAAACTTGCTGATTCTAAAGATTTTTACCCCCTTCTTTCTTTGTGTTACAATTTGAGTTTCTTTTGATGTTTGCCTCTTCGAATATTTCTTAAATAATTAAACAGTTACTTTTGACCTACTTTATATAAGGAGTGCTTAATTTCTATCATTGAATTAGAAAATTATATCGTGCTATCTTATTAAATGGGGAGTAAGTAGGGAGAGAGGTGATTCTGGATTCTTAAATTAAAAATGTAGATGCCATGAAGTCGGATGTGCTCACAAACACTTTGTGATTCTCTGTAGCCTCCAGGTCCTCTCTTCCCTAACTTCAAAGGGAATTGAGGAGGAAGGAAGCTTCCTAGGGAATGTACCCCAGGCCTTTGCTACCTGGTGGGAAGCAGGTTGTAAAATCCATGTAGGTTTTTTATTTCCTACCTAAGGACACCATGGAAAAATTTGTCTGTCTGCCTGTGCTCATCCCGGATGCAGCTCTTTCTATTAAGAGGGAGCATGGCCCTGACCACAGGCCTGTGAGCCTTTGCTCCATCACACAGCAACTGTGGAGCCCTGGGCAAGATACCCAAATCTATCCTGGCTCCTATTTTCTTGTTTGTAAGACAGAGATAAGAGAAGTAAACTTCTAGAGCAGTTTGAAAGATTAAAAGAAGTTTTTAAAGTGTGTAACCTTTGTGCAGTAAGTGACATTTGCTATCTATTGCTATGGTTACTATATAGGATCTGGATTTTTTTTTTTTAAATTTATTCATATAATCCTATGCACTCACCCTGGGGTTCTCTTCAGTTCTCCTCCACTAGTGGAACTCTAGGAAACCTGTTCTACTGGGCTATGCTATTCCAAATGTGGGCTCCAGACTTCTGATTCATGGCTCATCCACCAACAATGTTAAAGATCTACTTGGTGCCTCACACAACTCTAGGCTCTAGAGTAATCAATGAAAAGAAGGAATAGAGAGAAGGGCATGTAAAAGACACCATCCATGCCATCATGGGAGAGGCAGATATTAATCAAATAAATTACACTATAGCTGTGTTAAAGTAGTATGGATAAGACTAAGTGGAGTAGGTACAATTAAAGTAATTAATAGACAGTTATATATCCTGGTCCAGGATATAAAGAATCACACATCCAAAGCATTGATGTTTGTGTTTTGTTTTGAAAATTGAATGTGTTTATAAAGAAATGAAAGCAGGGATGGAAGATTATTCCAGTTAAGGGAAAATGCATGTTGGAAGACATAAGAGAAAAGGATTCATCGGGTATGCGATTGTCTCCCAGAAGACAGGAAGAGTCCTGAGACAAGCAGACTGCATCAGTGCTAGACTTTGCAGGAACTCTTGAGGGTTTCTGCCTTCTGTCAAGAGTAACGGGAAGCCACTGCCATGATGTAAAGGACTGGAAGGGAACACCATCAAATTTGCACTTCCAGAAAGATGTTATTGGGTCCTTTGCTAATTGAAGGCCAGCCATCTTTACATCTTTACCTCCAAAGCCAACCCTTTAGCTGGCTAGGAGGGAGGTGACCCAGATGCAGGCATGGCTCTGGGATTCCTTAGGAGCCAGGCCTCGAGTTTCCACAGTCTTCTGGCAGCAACCTCAGCACACCATGATTTCATCACCTTCCTTATCTTGGCTTTTGAAGCCAAAGAACTTACAGCAAGCCTTTCCCAGTTCCCTTGGCCTGGAGGGCAGAAGAATCGCCATGCCTAGCGCCAATACTCCCACCGTGGGAAGGGATTGGAGTACTGAGACTTAGCCTCAGTAAAGGTCAAGCTTGTTGATGAGTTAATCCCCATTAAAAACTTGGATCATTTTAGATTTTATTCTCCCTTGCATTTATTGCCAATAAACAACTTTCTAGTAATTAAACCATAAGGTCTTTGAAAAAAAGGGACCTCTTAATAAACTCTTCTACAATCAGCTTGCTGTGCAGTAGTGGCTCAATAAATATTTGTTGCACTAAATGAACCTTAAAAATTAATAAGAAAAGATAAAATTAAAAAATCAGTCACCCCTTTGCCACTCTGAAACAACTCCTTCCTTCCATTTGCCCCTCCCCCATCTCACTCTCTGTTTGCTACTCTTCCTCTCTTCTCTCTCTCTCTTCTGTCTATAGTCTTATATACACAGGCATATTGTTAATTAACTTTTTAGTGTTTAATCCTAGTTCATATGTGACTTATTCTTGCCAACACATTCTTACATAATATGTGAGTCAAGTTCTGAATTTCTGCCTTTGACCATCATCCTGGAGTATGCACTGATGAACTTGTTTTTATGTACGATGCACAGATAGAAACTATAGGCTTAAAGCTAATATCCTGTAATATAAGCAGGACCATTTTTACCTAGAGCAATGAAAACTAAACACATTTTACAGAGAAGAAAGGAAAAAAGAAACTGAATTTTATGAGTTATAAACAGAAATAGACTTTAAAATCATTAAACACTTTGAAGTCATTAGGGAAAAAAAGAGAATTCAAGAATAAATAATAAAGTAATAATAAATAATAATAATAATAAAAGAAGTGTGGCTTTAGCATTCATGGAAAAGACTTGGGGGAAGGCTCGATCTTAGACAAAGGAGGTAAATCCTGATAAAAATGACTTGGCTTTTTATGTAGTCAGGGTAAAGAGTTATTGATAACATGTCAACTTCTAAATTATTTTGTTGACTGAAGCTGTTACTAAGAAATACATTTTCTATTGAGACTCAGGAGACATACAGTTTGCGTATGTATATTTGTGTAGGGATGGATATATGGATAAATGAAGGATAGAAAGATAGATAGGTAGATGAGAGATACACAAATACCTTGGTGCACCTTGTGAAATTTTTATTCTTTATTTCATAAAAAGTATCATAAATCCAGATCAGTATCACAGTAATAGACAGCCTCTCACAGCTTGTGAGACATAGAGGTAAAGTGCCAGTGTGGCTATGTGTTCAGGGACTTTAGAAAACCGTGACTGAGACCAGAGGGAACAATGTCTCTAAGCCTAGGAGTCATGTAGGCACTTCAGATCCAGTGTGTGGCTCTAGATCCTGAGAGGTCCTGGTGTTTTATGTCTGCTTGCTTTGGCTGTGGTTTGCTGGTCAAACATCACCCAGACTGGCATTAAAATGTAACTCCTGCTGTGAAGGATGAAGAGGTGAGGCCAGA
Source organism: Mastomys natalensis (assembly GCA_021653895.1). Taxonomy (NCBI): domain Eukaryota; kingdom Metazoa; phylum Chordata; class Mammalia; order Rodentia; family Muridae; genus Mastomys; species Mastomys natalensis. The sequence continues at coordinate 953,147 of JAJTUV010000039.1, read as the reverse complement.
TGGGACTTTTAAGATGCAATTGGGTCACAATAAATGGGATTATCATTCTACATGTAATGGGCTATCTCAGGAGTGGCTGCGAGACAGGAAGAAACTCTCTTTGGCAGGCTTGCTCAGTCTTGACACGTGATGCCATGTCATCATTTCGCCGAATGACCCTTACCATATGCTGATGGCATGTCCTAGGGCTTGCAGGACAGTGAACTAAACAAGCCTCTTTTCTTTATACAATCCACAGCCCATGCTATTCATTTGTTGCAATAGCAAACTCGTCCCAAGACAAAGAGAAAGGAGTCTGAGAAAGGATGTCTTTTGGTGGGATCCTTGCTGAGCTTTAACTATCAACATGATACAGCCTAGCATCATCTGACCAGAGTGCCTCAGTTGAGTAATACCTAGATCATATTGTCCTGTGTGCATGTTATGGAATATTATTTTGATTGTTAATTGGTGTAGGGGGCCCTAGCCCACTGTGGGTGGTACCATTCCTAGGCCATCCTTAGGCAGATGGTCTTAAATGGTGTAAGAAAACTAGCTGAGTGAGCCAGCTAACAAGTAGCACCCTCCATAGTTCTTGCCATACTTCTTTGGTTGTGAAGTGAGTTCTTCAGCTGGAGGTAATGCTGTGTGGAATAGTGAACAGTTTTCCACCTCCAGTCCCTGCCTTGACTACCCTCAGTGATGGACTGTGATATGGAATTGCAAGCCAAATTTATTCTTTCTTCCCCCCAAGTTTTCTGTGCTCAGAGTATGTGTCACAGCAACAGACAGGAACCTAGAAGATCTAGAAGAGCAAGTAACCACTTCTCAGCAGCTGTTGATCCATACAGAAGAGGAGTAGGACCCCTTGGTGGATGACGAATTCTTCCACTCCTGCCAACTCCAAGGATTCTGGTTGTAAGCCTGTCTGGTACCCAGAAATGAGATCACTGCTCATCAGTTAAGGTCCCAGCACAGTTTGTTCCCTGTGTCTCATTCACCCCATTTCAGGCTGGCTGTCCTTTAGCACTGTCTATTCCTTTGGAACTGACATTGGTCTTGACACTCATCTGAGAAATAAGTGTGGGCAGGAAATGAAGGATAAAGTGTCACTTTTAGTATTTCATCATGTCTTCTATTCAAGAGTCAGAGAAAATATAACATAGTGATAAAATATGTTGAATCCAGGGTCAAGAAGTCTTTAGTTCAAGTATCAATCCCTTATCCTACAGTTCCAATGACTTGGAATGATTAATTAATGCATTTTTAGACTTCAAGGATAAACATTTCCCCCATTTGAGGTTGTCACAGGATTATATAAGATTATTGATATAAGGATGCTGGTGAAGTTCCTAACTCATTAATTATTATTATTATATTTGTTATTATTTTTGATCATATTTTTGTCTACTTGGTGCCAGGGTGTGTAGAAGCCTTACATCATATACAAGAAGACAAAAGACTTGATAGAAGTGTCTGGCAAGAAATTTGCATCCTGAACGTCTGACTTAGGTCTGAACTGATCCTAGATTAGGAGCAAAGTTTGGCCTTCCTGAGTGAATCCTGACCAGGGCATGGATTGGATACTGGAAGATTCTCAGGAGCAAAGGGGATTATTGTCTGTGGAGGTTTTCTGTAAAGCCCCAGCCTTTAGGAAGAACTGGAGTCTCTACCCACTAAACACAGATCCATGCAAACCAGAAGGCTCAGAGAGGCAGGTAAGCTACCTAAGGAAGAGCTGGGTCTATTCCTGTGTGACACATTTTTATTCTGTTGCTTTGTTTCCCTTTTCCAGGTAGTTTCTAGGAAGGGAAGGATAAAGGGTTCTCAGAAGGTCCTGAAGCCAATGCATGAAGAGGTAGGGTGCTAACTAATTGGATTAGGGTACACTGTTTGGCTGAAGGTGGCTTTGAAAGATGTTTTCTCCAAAGACAGGTCCCACTTGCACAATCTCTTTTGTCTGAAGCAAATTTCCTAGACAGATTTTTCTAAAAGATAAGGTTCTCTCTCTCTCTCTCTCTCTCTCTCTCTCTCTCTCTCTCTCTCTCTCTCTCTCTCTCTCTCTCTCTTCCTCTCTTCTCTGTCTCTCTCTGTCTCTCTCTCTCTCTCTCTCATCTGAGGATGATGGGGTATAGTTATTAGGCATGTCGACTGAGCAGAGTGATGCTGTGCCTTGATTGGCCTATGCTAATTAATAAATTGCACAACAAGGAAACAAAGTTCAATGTAAACCCTCCTTCCCTCCACACCCCCCCCCCAAAAAAAACTTTGAAAGAAAAAAATATCCAATTGGTTACTTCGAGGAAAAACTGAATTCTCAAGCCTGATTTTGTATCCTACAGATTCATGTCACCCAGAGCATTAGAACTCTAAAATATTCTCCATGAAAGTAATTCCTTTGTCTTTATCATGCCCCTCCTTTCAAAGTCCTGGATCTATAAGGAAGAGGAGGAGAAAAGACTATAGCAGCTAGAGATGGTGGACAACTTCAAAGAAATAGTATCGCACAGACACAACAGGGCTGACGCACATATGAACTCACAGAGACTGCGGCAGCGTGCACAAGACCTGAAAAAGCTCAAGCCAGATGAAGATTGCAGCACAAAGATGGGGAAGTGGGCACTGAATATCACACTTAGTCAAGAAGCTACTTTCAATTGGTAGCTGCTGGGAAAGGCAAAATCAATTTTCTTAAATGGGATGACTGTTGGCATATCAACACCATCCCAAGAAAAAGTAGTTGGCCAACACACAATGAACTCTGTGGTTTTTGTTTGTTTTAGTTTTGGTTTTCTTTAAAAGAGAGAAAGAATACGAAGTTTGGGGGTAAGGCTATGGGAGGAGCTGGGAAGGGGAAGGAATATGACCAAAACATATTGTATGAAATTCTCAACAAACAAACAAAACCACATTAAAAAACAAAACAAAACAAAAAACCCAGTAACTTCTTTACTTTTGCCTAAGCCATGGTTTCTCTACTTAAGTATGGCTTCAGTCTTTTCTTCTTATATCTCAGGTGCATGAGAGGTGGGGAGAAAGATGTCCCTAACAGTTGAACGGCAGGCAGATTGCAGTCTGCAGTCAGCATTCCACAGCTGCTTCTCTCAGCCATTCTTTTGAGCCCCCAGATTCCAGAGCTCATGGAGGGAGGTGGAAACCAAAGCTTCTCACCATCAAGGTTTTCAGAATTGGAAAGTAGACAGCTCAGAGGTCAGGGCAAGAAGATTCTAGAATGAGGCTGATGGAGCTTTGAGAAGAGGAGAGGACCCGTGACTCTTTTTCTTGGGTGTCTAATTATTCATCTTCTTTCTTGTCTTTCCATGACTATGATTGCACTTCTAGGAATTTAAGGATACAGTTAAAAATAAAACAGAACCAATTTCCACTCTTATAGTCTGTGATCTTCTGCAGGCATCGATTAGTAATTAGGCTAGTTTAAAACATAAATCAACTGCAGCATAGAAAGAAAGGGGGCTAAAAGTGTGGCAAAAGCTAAGAGGGGATCCACATAATCTCTAAGGGTCAGAAGATCCAAAAAGACTAAAAGATTTCTCAAAGGAAAGAAGCTCAGTACCAATGAATGAAGAGAAACGAGCTCAGTCAAGTGCAAAATAATATATAATAAATAAATAAATAAATAAATAAAAAAGAAAAAGAAAAAAGAAAATGACTGACAGACATTCAGGGTGGGCTTTTTACTTGTAATTTCCTGGAAGACTTCAGTGACACAAAGACAATCCAGATCTGAGGATGCACACAGGCTCAGGGGGACCGATTGTGTCCTGTCCTCCTTTTCCCAATCCCCTCTCCCCATCCCCTACCCAATTGTTTTCCCACTTGTTACAGAAACCTCAGTTTTTCTGCCTTGGGTGCCAGGCTTACAGAGCCCCTTGTAGTTTCTAGTTAGGTCCCTGCTGAGAGCTGCAATAACCTTTTAAATGCAACTATCTCCAAGGGCAGGGTCAAAGACACCCAGCTCTTTTCTTGTGTAAAATTAATTGAGCTCCAAGGTCAGGAGGTGATGAGTGGGGCTCATTAGAACAAATGCTTTCCTATTTGAGTAAAACGGACCTTTGGGGTCCTTTCAAGAACTCGCCTAAATTCAGTAATTATATCTGCCCCCACAGTTTAAGCTGCAAAGCAGTGGAATGAGGGTGCCCAGAATTGGAGGGAGGAATGCAAGCAGATTCAGGTGAGCCTGGCTGGTTTCTGTTTTAGATGGAGTCCTGCAGGAGAGCTGGGCTCTTGTTGCTCAGCCTCTTGAGGACAGGCTATGTGTATAGGTGCATCCACCCTTAGCTACAGAAGCTCTTAGCCAGGTCTTCTGCATGGATGGGTTAGTAAGTATTTGGTTTCATCATCATCATTGTTGCCATCAGCCTTCAAACTACAACTTTTACATGAATTCTCATTCATGCTCTTTGTAGGAAGAACATCAAACCTTTTTGTATTAGTTACTTTTCTTGTAAAGAAATGCTCAACATCCAACAAAAGGAATTTAAGGAAGAAAAGGTTTATTTGGGTTATAGTTTGAGGGTGCAGTTCATGCTGGGGATTTGACAGCAGAATTATGAGGTGGCTGGTCACACTGTATCCATAGTCAGGAAGAATGGATGGTGGTGCTTAGAGTATACTCTCCTGAATTCCTTTGGACTCCAGCCTACAGCATGGTGCTGTCCACAGTTAGGGTGAGATCTTCCCACTTCAATTTGCCCACATCTAGAAATTGTCTCACAAATATGCCCAGAGCTTTGTCTCCTAGGTGCTTCTAGATCCTGTCAATTTGACCATTGATATTAACCATATACTCTATATACCACCCAGAATGACCTTAACTATTAAAATAGACAGTTAGTTCCACTTAGACCAATGCAAATAGCAAGAGATATTTTCTTAGAGTTTCTGGGCTTGGGCTTTGTTTTTCTCAGAGAGCTTTTCCTGGTGACACTTTCACCCTGTCTCTTGGTGGAGATGGTAGGTGCCTTTGGTAGGTACTGGCAAGCATCTCATCTCATAGCAAGACACTTGGGGAAAACCAGTATCAGGAGACTAGAAGAAGCATGGGAAGAACACATTGGTGACTTGCTGAGTTAACCCTAAACTTCTCTGTATCCTTATTTACCCATGTGTCATCTTGATCTAACAACTAATTGAGTTAATTTACAACTATTATTATTTATATTCCAAGTTTTTCAAATGGGAGACTGTTGATCACAAACCTTGAAGTTAGACATTGACTGACATGACATAAAAGCTTCTGTGGAGGATTCTCCTTGGCAAATCCACTGCACAAACACTGTGAGAATGAGGTCATCAAGATAGTCACATTAGACGTGGTAGAAGAAGTAGAGGGTTCTCGAATGGCTACGAAGATCCTGTTAGCAAGAAGTATTTGAGGCTTAGATGGTGATGTCCTTGAGCACAAAGGGAGAGAAAAATGCAACTTTACTTCAAGATGTCTTGTCGAGGATGCCCTGTTTAAATCAAGTTGACTTGAATGTTCTGCAACAGATCACACACGGACTACAGCGGGGATCAAGCGATGTGCTTATGTGTTTCCTGTTGTTTGAATGTCTAAAAATAATGTTTCAGTTTACCAGAATGCTTCACCACTGAAGAATTTGTTCTTTGAAGGCAGGAGGTGTGAATATCTGAGCATTCTTGTCAGCCAAAATAATACCTGGTACCTAGGAGGTATGCATGTGTCATTGACAAATGAATAGCCTTCACTGGGATGTTACAGCAGAGGTTAAGAGGTAGGATGTAGTGAAGCATCACTCTTTCAACCTACACTGAACAGTTTTTGAGTGAAAACAATTGAGCTATTACTCTCCATCTCTTGCAGGTTGCTTCCCTCCCCTGCCTTGTTTGTAATTTTTTGTAAAATTACCATTACAAAGGATAGTATAACCTCCTCCTTAATAGTCTCTAGATACTATTTGGTATTAAAATGAGAAGTGTCAGAATAGCATTCAGTGTCTTATGGGACAGATCCTGCAGAATGTAGCCTCTGTTCCAGATAGCCATTTCTCTATCTCAAATTTAGGGCTGGTTAGCTCTGCAGAAGCTTTGAGATGACCACACTGTGTGGCAGCAAGGGGAGTGTGTGGGTTTTTTTTTTTTTTTTTTATTTTGGTTTTTTGAGACGTTTCTCTGTGTAGCCCTGGTGTCCTGAACTCACTGTGACCAGGTGACCTCGAACTCAGAATGCTGCCTCTGCCTCCCAAGTGCTGGGATTAAAGGCGTGTGCCACACCCACGAGGTGATGCTTGATAGGAGGTGTGGCTTCTATATATTCCTATAAGAAAGTCTGTGAAAGTTGGGTGCTGACGAGACTGAACTGGAAACCCCGTCCTTTCTTCTGTCTTCTTCCTAGGTATTGCTCACATTAGGAAGATTATCTCAAGTCTTGTGCTGTCTCTTCCTTTGATCTTGTACTAGAATGCTTATGCAGTGGGTCCTCCATGCTTCTAAATTATGCACTGGTCTACCTTTCTTCTGTGGACCTAAACCCCAGGCATGGGCTCTCGAATGGCTGGTTTAGCTGACTGTGGGATGTGAGGACAGTAGTTTGTATTCTTTTGTCCAGGTATAAAGGAACGTCTCTCTCAAGTTTATCCAAGTGATGGCATGTTCTCAAGCAGACTTGAAAGAAGGAAGAGGATAGCTAATAGTGTGGAAAGCACAGTGATATATGGAAAGGACAGCAGCGACACCAGGCCTCCTTCTTTGTGAGTAAGTTAAGCATCAAAGACTTTTAGCTGTGCTTTTTGACAAAGAAAGGATTGCTAGAGAATCATTGAGCTGATAAGTTTCCAGGTTCTCTGGGCCTTGGCTCAGAGTGCATCCTTATCGCTGACTCCTCTGTCCTTCTGCGTCCTATACTCTGCCACCTGCTATGACAGCCATCTTCATGCCACAGTGGAAGGAAGACTAGATATAAATAATTCCCTTCTGGATTTTCAGCTGGGCTTTGTTGTGTGGCCTTAAGCAAATAACTTCATTGCTCTCAGTCTGTTCTCATTTTAGAAAGGGGCTGATAATCCTGTGTGTTGTGTGTGTGTGTGTGTGTGCATACAGAGGCAAGAGTGTATCTTCAGCTGTCTTCTTTAGTTACTTGCACCTTTTTCCTTCTTCTTCTCTTGAGGCAAGATCTTCCTTTTAACCTGGAGCTCACTAATTCAGGTAGACTGGCTGGGCAAAAATCTCCAGAGATCTGTCTATCTCTGTTTCCATCTCTGAAACACGGAGGTTACATGCACCCATGCAGCTTCTACTCAGGAGGCTGGAGATCTGAACTCAGGTTCTCATATTTACATTGTAACCACTCTACCTACTGAGCTACCCCTACCTACTCTCCCTAGCTCTGATAATCCCATTTTGAGTGTGTGGCTAAGGGATGAAATAAGATGACTCAGGTGTGCTGGACTAGCACAAAGGCAGGCACAGGGGAAGTGCTAAGTGGTAATAGCTCTGCTCAATGGGTGGTAATTTTGATAGAAGGAGCAGTGGGCAGCATTTAGAGAAGCTGGGAGGACTCAGAGTGCTCCTGCCCTGCTATCCCAGGGGGCACTGATGGATCTGATCTAAAAGACTCTATTTATGGGTTCTGTGACCACTGGCCTCTTCCCCCAGGTTTCTGAGTTCTGTTGCTAAAAGTTGAAATAACCACTTTTACCTTAAAGTCTATCTTCTCCTTATTTTAGGAGAATGATTATAAATCATTTATGATAGATTTGGAATCTAAATAGGATGGGCTGTGGTTTTGGAGCTCAAGATAATCCAGTCCAGCATGCTCCACAAAGCAGGTGCAGAGGAGACAGGCATGGGCTGAGCAGAGCTATGCTCTAAGCTGTAGCAAAGTGGGATGACTCCATGTCTCCCGCTTTCAAAGCAGGCAGTTCTGTCTTGGGTGCATATATATGGGAAGGGTGTGGCTTCCTTTGGGAATCAGCTTTGTCTGATTGTCTTTGTCTGTCTGTTTTTCAAAGTTCCAGAGTTCTGCTCCATGGAAATCTACATGGCTTTCTTCACAGCATGAGTTCTCTGTCCCATTCCATGCTTCTTGGTATCTAGAGTACTATAGATCCCTACAGTGTTTGATGCCTCTGACTTTCTTCCTCTTGCTATGGGAATGACTATGCTGTTCTGAGATCAGCACTCCAGAGAATACACTAGTTAGGTCCTGCACATGTGTTTGTCGGATTTGTTGAATTCATAGATTTGATAATCATGGTTTTTCTGAACAGCACTGAGCATCGGGGATGAGGGTAGGGGCAAGGAATAGACATATTACTTACCCTTTAGAGAGAGATTTCAAGCTGTCTGCATTCCCAAGACACTTAGCCAGGAGGAACAAGAGATAGGTAGGACAAGAAAATGGAACTGAGTTAATTTGCTATGGTTTGAAATACACTTTTGCCACATGCTAACTATGTGGCCTTAGGTAGGTACTTAAAACCTGTGTGTTTCCCAAGGAGAGACCCAAGAATCTCTTTCCAGGCAGCTATGATGCAGGCAGATGCTTATGTTAGTATGAATATAAATGCACCTGTATGCGTAGACTTGCATAGGCCCATGTGATTTCACATCTATTTGTAGCCTGGCACCTACAGTTTCCCCATGCTGTCACTTCAAAGTCGTTCATTGAGTTTGGTGGCATGGATCGTTCATTCAATGCATAAACATGTAGTAAGCACCTAGGAGGTGGCAGACCTTATTAAGAGCCAAGGAAAGGGCTATGAATTAAACATTTTCCTCCACTTTAAGGTACACAGTCTATCACCTGAGAATAACTGTGATGCTATGTGTTAAGGACATGCGCAGCATCCTTTGGGAGTGCAGAAGAAGATATGAGCCTCTTTCTAGGGAGAGTGGGTGGAGGGCATGACAGGCCTGGAAGGTGAGCAGTGTCTTGTGTGTTGGTGGGATCTGGGAGGGTACCTCACCTAGAGAGATACAGAAGAACAAAGGCAGTGCCTTTCCAGGCCTAATCCAGAAGGCAGGTCATGTAGGGAATTGGGGGATTACTTTGAATTTGTGTGTTTTAGTTTTTTCAAATGGCTGTTAGTTTTTTTAGGACATAAATACTAAGTTGCTTGTGCCAAACTGCTTAACAAAGGTGACGATTTTCTCTTTTGACCTAGCATCACCTGGAATTATTAGTAAGACTGTAATAAACTGTGGAAATATTGGGAGATTCTACTCTACACAAACAGGAAGACATTTCTCAGATATGTTTTATTTTCTATGGTAACACATTTTCAGCTGTAGTTGTATCTAGGATCAAGACTGTGAGGATGCTGCTTTTAGCCAAAAAGGTCTACACACACACACACACACACACACACACACACACACACACACACACACGGGGGGTGGGGAGGATAGTTGACCACAATATCACCTTTAAAGGGTAATTATCTTCGAGAAATGAAAATGATTAAAAATCAATTGGGATATGATTTCTAGAGCATGGGATGGGATCAGAATTGGAAGTTTCTAGAGAGAAATGACTCTCCATAGCAATGGGGCCTCCTCTTGACCAAAAGAACTCCAGCACTCTGGCCAACAGTAAATGGTGGTGACTGGGTGGGTGCAGGACACAGAGAAGAGTCTTCTAGGACCAGATATTTTCCCAAGAGTCTTCACCTGGGCACTCTTTCAATTTCTTTTGTTTTTATTATTTATAATTTTTACTGTGCACACTCATTTTACATGGTGCCATGTTACGGAAGGATGTTTTCATACAACACATATTGCGTGTTAAACATACTTCCCCCTGACATGTCCCTCCCCTGCCCCCTCATTTTCTCCCTGGCTGTTAGTTGCCTTTAGATAATTTCACTTCTACTTTCCTGCCAGTTATACATACATAATTTTGTATAACACTTAAGATTGAGAATGAAGACAAGTGACAAAAAATATAAACCATACATTTGTCTTTCTGGGACTGGCTTAGTTTACTTAACATGATGACCTCTAATTGTACCCCTTTTCCAAGAAATGCCATTGTGTATAGATGCCACATTTTTTTTCCTCCATTGCTCTGTGGATGGGCACCTGGGTGGTTTCCATAACTCAGCCATTGTGAACAATACTGCAATAAGCATTGATAAGTGGATATCTCTGTGAGATGTTGACTAGAAGTCTTTGGGGTAAATAGCCACAAATGGTGTAGCTTGGACATATGACAGATTATTATAATTTTCTTTGAGAAGCCTGGTGGTGATTCCCACAGTGGCTGTGTTAGTTTGCATCCCTAGCAGAAGAGCACACTGATATTCCCATTTGCTCACAGCCTCATCAGCATCAATTGTTTTTTTTCCCCATTGTAGCCATTAATTCGGACTTCTTTAATGAGTAGAGAGGTTGAACATTCTTCCTTTCATGCTATTGGTCATTTGTACTTCATCGTTGACCCATTGCCTTCTTTACTCTACCCAGTGTTTCTTCAGAATGAGATGACATCATCTTAGCTTTGTTTTGATGTTCATCCATCCTGCTTGCTATCAATATACCCAGCCTCCCTCCACTCTAGGAAACCTCCCAGCAGCTCCTCAAGCTGTTCCTGGGACTGCTGTGGTTGGTGCTTTCATGTCCTGTCAAATGCCTTCACAATTGCTATTATCTTGGCTGTTTAATACTGTTGATCCTTCATAATGAGGCTTTCAGAAACCTTCCATGGGGTAAGTGTGGTTTCTGAGTACAGTCAGCATCACTTTGGGACACGTTTCTTTCTGCGTGTGGAGTGACGCATGCCCCTGCTTGCTCATCTTATCTACCCACTCTGTATTTAGGGACTGGAAAGATCTGCTCTTAGTGGAAGATTTGATCAAGAATTCCACTTACCATTCTACAGGTTTCCTCATTTTCATGTCACATGCAACTTGAGCATATCATATACCCAGTCTTCCCCTCAGCTTTGGTAGTAATTGCTCACCTCTACTTTCACTGATGCTTATGTCTGCAATGTCTGACATTTTTGTTTCCCTGCTGTTTCTCCCAGTGCTCATACTTGACTTCCAGTGGCCCTCCCCGACTCCATGCATTTTTCCATCTTGGGGAGTAGACTGATCGTCCCAGGACCCTGATGAAGACTGATTCAGAGCCCTGACATCCAGATGACCGGCCCATCACCTGCGTGCTCCAGCGGCACCTGTGGTTCACCTGCCCAAACCTGTTCCTTTCCTTGATGGTCCTGATTTCTGCTCTACAATGGTTCCCGATGCTGGAGATCTTTTCTCTGCTCATCAGTTACTTGTATTTTGTGTATTCTGATCATTCTTGCATTTCAAATTGTTCTTTTCTCTTTTATTTCTTGACCTTAAGATTTTTTTCACTGCTCTCATTTGTTTCTTTCTGAGCGTCTACCATGATCTTTGAGGGAACCTGACAGAAGGAAAGACAGCAGCCCTGTACAGAAATGAATTAACTAGTTTCAACAGGATGGAAGCTATACCCCTGAGACCCCTCCGCATCCCACTGGTTCTAGTTTTCTGGTTGCCTTCGCCCACATTTGAATCTTGTCTTCCACTGCCTTCAGCTCAGTTCTGTTCCAGTTGCAGTCTGAGATCCTCAACTTAAACATTTATCTTTAGAACAACTTCAGATTCCTTGTCATCTTGAGCAACTTTTCTAGTCCTACCATCTTCCACTTTGGAGTCTGACACTATGTCCTTACAATCAGCTATCTTCTCTACCAGCTTTCAGGGTAGTTGCAAAGGGTTTATTGAGACGTACACAGAATATCTTCTTGTGTAGTCTCTGGTACCTGCAGGTGATGAGAGCTGGCTGATTCCTCTTAGTTTGGACACCAGAATGTATGAAGAGCTGTTAACAACACAGAACTTGTCCCAATTTGTAGATCTGGAAAAATGCTTTATGATTTTTTTTTGTATTTTCTCTTTTTCTGGGGATCCTTCTGAGACAGTTCAGACTCTGCCTTGGGTTTTAATTCTAGACACACCCTTTCTGTGAAGGTCTGCCTTTGCAGATGATGGTGCTCTTGACTTCCAGGTGTAAACATGTCTCCTTTTAACCCATCAAATAATCTGAGGGAACTGTAGATTAGTAAATAAAAATGGATCTAATTAATAGTACTGAATCTCATTTATAGCCATGGCTCATGCTTGCATCATGCAGATGAGTTCTCTGTGTATTTTCTCTCTGCTCTCCCCTTGCTGTGAGATTGGCAGGGCATGTGAGGACATTCAACTGGTGGTGACATGAGGACACATGTGGCTTAGGTGATACAACCAAAGTTCTGAGTAGTTAGAACATATATATCCTGATTCTCAGGAATACAGCTCCTTCTCCATAGTCCCCAGTAACTGTAATATTAACAAGGTTGGTTTTGAACCCTTGCCTACTTGATCTTGGGAAGAGGGGTGTGCTGCTTTGTTTTATCATCCCCTCCAATGACTCTCTTATGTTGTTACTCCCTAGAATTCAGAATTCCTACTGTGTTGGTCAGAGACTAGACACACAGTGTTTGATTATTGTTTTGTTGACAAACCACCTTAAAACTCGTGAGTTAACACACAGTTTATTTTCTTCAGATTTTATGAGATGGCTTGTCAGATGCTCTCTTAGACTTGAAGATTCAAGATGGATGCATCTGTAAGTCTAGCACTTGGTGTGGACTATATTCAGTATGTGATCGCCAAGGTTTACCTCTGTGGGGATTCCCACTTCTAGGAGGCTAGACTGATGTTCTCCATGTTGCTTCAATGGGGAAGGCCTATTGAGACTTGGAACCTATATCACACATAACATCACCTCTACCATTTTTCTGCTGGCCACAGTCATCCCAAGGCCACCTAGACCTAAGGCTAGGAGAGGAGGACTCAACTTCTTGATGGGAGGAACTTGACATTCATAATGTAGGGCAAATTGCTAGGTATATATCACAGACAGTGAAGCACGATGACGTTATGTGCTGAATGAGTTAGACATCCAGGCTGGGATCTCCTCACAATAGTGATGCTTAGGATCCATCTTCATGTGAGGATTGGTTCTTGGTCTGATTCTCCTGAATTTGATCTTGATCCCCCTCTGCCCAGATGAAGTTCATATCTCTTTCATGGCATGGAGAGAGGGGAATCATGCCTTCCCCTGGGTGTTCCCAATCCTGTGCCTTTGGGTTTATGCTCCCTAATGAAAAAGAAAGCACTGTCTTCAATGCTTTGTGCTTTGTCTCTTTAGTCTGCTTTTCAACCTTTTCTCCATCTTCTCCTCCTTCTCTCTTCCCTTACACTTTTTCCCTCATTCCTTTCTTTTCTTCATCTTTCCTTCTTTTTTCCTCTACTACTCTCTCTTTTTCCACTTCCTTTTTGCCCCCTTCCCTTTCTTTCTTTCCCCTTCCCCTCGCATCCCTTTCCCCTTCTCATTCTTCCTTCCCTTCCTTTTCCTTCTTCTTTTCCTTTCTCTCTCTCTTTCTAGGCTGGTGACTTTGAACTCAACATATAACACAGACTAGTCTCACCTTGTAATCCTGCCTTAGCCTCCCATGGGATGGAGTGCAGACATGCATTCCATGGTTGGCTGCTGTTTGCCTGAGATACATTCATCTTTCCTGTGTGGACACATTTTCCTTCCATCATATTCATGGCTGCCCTTGTCTCCAAGTTACTACTTGATTATTCCTCCCAAACTTTATATTTTAAAATGACTTTAAAAAATTATAATGTGATTACTCTACTCTCTCCTTTCTTCCCTCCAGCCTGTCTTACACATTCTACTCCTTGCTAACTTCCAAGTTCATGGTCTTTTTTTCTTTTATTATTGTTTTACACACACACCACACACACACACACACACCACACACACAACACCTTCAGTATGCAAATACAGCCAGCTCAGTTCTTATAATGTTAACTGCATATGGTCTTCAGGCCAACCACTTGGTATTAGATAACCATTAGCTAGCTTCTTCCCATGGAAGACCATTTCTCCTGTTCTCAGCAGTCCCCGGTTCCTCATAACTCTTTGTATAGGGCTGTGGCCCCATGAGCTTCCCCCTTGTTAGGCATGTCCATTGTTCAGGTCTTGTTCAGGCAGCCATGTTGATGATACTTCATGGAGTGTAGCCTGTCTTACACTTTTAGGAGACATGGTCTCACGGCAAACCTCCTGTTCCTTTGGCTCTTACAGTCTTTCCACTCTCTCTTCCACAATGATCCCTGAACATTGGGTGCAGGAATCACATTTACTTCTCACCTATGAATATTTTATGAAGGCCTAAGAAAATTTCTTTCTATTCCTTGAGGGCCTAGTCCTTCATGACTGTTAAATACAACTTAAAATTTTTAATAGAAACTCAGAGCTATAAAAACTGTCTTAACTTTTTTCTTGTTTTATCAAACCACCAGTAGAGGCGAATATATTATTAGTTAATTCTACCCAATTAAGTTTTTACCATATTTTGTTGTCTTTGGGAACTTTTTTATTCAAATAACATCCTTTTCTGAACTCATTACATATTGACTCTGATAGGGCTTATGTTTCTTTTATTTTGCTGAGAAATATTCTTATTCTACAATTATTGTATATTTTTACAAAACTCTCCAGATTGTTGGGAGAAGCACACTTAGACCTGTACCAAATATTTTGAAGTCACTGACTTTATGTCTAAGGAAACCACTTCGGTTGCTCAAACTAACAGTGAGCAGTTTTCTGTGGTTCATGTTCTCCGGTGCATAACAGAATGGTCCACTCTTAATCAGAGCCCATTGATGTTAGTTGATGGACAAACGTTTGTACAAATACATGAGCTCTGCTTGCAATGGGCATAGTGCATCAGGGTAGGCTCTGTGGTAGTTATGCAAACTTTTAGGGGGAGTTGATGAGGTGGCCTGACCATGATGTTTTCATTCTATTTTGGTCTTCCTATCTTCAGGGTTTTATTTGTCTGCTTGCAGTCCTGCCTGATAGACTTAGCCTGTCTCCTAGCCTTACTCTGGGGCTCAGGGGATTGCTTCCCACTGCAGTATGCTCTCTTTGGGAGATTTCAATTGCTTTTGAATTAGTTATAGGCTCAAAAGCGAGCTACTCCCATTATTACAATGCAGCTTTTAAATTACTGCATTTCAAGTTGCCAGCCAGGCAGCATTAACCTGTCATCTGAGAGTTCTGTATGGTCATGAAGCCAGAAGGTTTCTGAAAATGAAGAAAAAAAGCCAGGAAAAGAATTTTGGGAAGGTCAACGATAAAGGAAACAGCCTTTGAGACACCTTCTACTTTGAGTGGCCATCTCTTTCTCTACTTCAGAGAAAGTACAAGTTTCCTTTAGAGAACTAAGTTGGGGAAAGTCTGAGATCTGTCATGTAAAACAAATCACTGAGCATGGTGCGCCCATGGCTTCTCCAGACTCACAAAGTTATGCCATGGGTTAATAATGATTTTCCTCACACAGCACCCTTCCTACAAATATCAGAGGACAGCAGCTGCAAAGACAGCATTTGAGTAACCATCCCTGGTGTAGCCTCCTTCTACTCATCCCTAGCAGAGGTGGAGAAAGCAGGAACACCAGCGAGGAAGCTCATCATGGTTGCTAAAATAGTTCCTGGGCATTACAAGATGATTTCCTTTTTCTTTCTTAATCTATTTTTTTAATTCAAAATATTCTTTCTTAATCTATTTTTTTTTAATTCAAAATATTCTAGGATGACTATGCTGTTTCATTATCCAGCTAATTGCTATTAATGAAAATACCGATGAAGAGAGAACATGGATAGTAAAGTTCTTGCCAGCAAGTATGAAGATAGAGTTCAAGACCCACAACTTACACAAAAGAGCCAGATACTTATAGTCCAAGCTCAGGGGAGGTAGCGATGGATGGATTCATGATGTCCATTGGCCAGCCAGCCTGGCCAAAACAATAAGCTTTGGGTCACAGAGAGACTCTGTTTCAAACCATGAGATGTCATAATGAGAAACAATATCTAAGGCTGACCTCTAACCTCCACACACATAAGCACATATGTACATCCGCATGTGTATGATGAACACATAAATAAAACAAAGTAAGACACAAACCACACAAATATAAAGCAGTAACAGTCACAAGTGCGGGATTATTTTGATTGCTGGCCAACGTGACTTGAGGTGAGAACTTGGAAGAAGTTTATTTTTGCAGGAATTCTAGGCAGAACTACTGGAGGGTTTTCAGACATTCCCCGCTTAGTTAAATTGGGTTTCTGTACCAAAGTGGCTAGCTAGCAATTCCATTCTAACAGGAAATAAGGGGATACTGAATGGCGTGTTTACAATACTCCTTTTCTGAGCTACTTCTGTTACCTGGTGGTTGACCTAATGACTTGTGTGACCTGTGATGTCTCTTGTACAGGAAGCTTAGTTATTGGGCAGACATCCTCTTGCTCCTGTTTGGCTCTTGTTCAGTTCAGTGCCTGCCGGATCCTTGGACTGGTGCTGGGAACACTCCTAGTGTTCCCCCTGGCATCTTGAGGAGAAACCTAGTATTAATATGCCCAAATGCTTTGCACAAAAGGAGAAAATTCAGTACAGTATCAAAACAGAGGGCAATCATGTCACCACTTACAAACCCTGAACAGAGAGGGAGGACACAGAGAGTTAGGAGTTTCTGTCTTTGGGTCACAGAAGCTGGGGGGCAGGGCCAGGGGAAAGAGGGAGTGAGGGGAAGGAGAGAGAAGAGAGAGAATATGGATGACGTTAATCATAAAATTTTATCAGACTTCAAGACTTATTAAGATTGTAGTCATTAAGACAAGGACTCCCACAAGCTGTCTCCTTACCTCCACATGTAAAAACTCTCCACCCCCAAAAGGAACAAAAACAAATTCTTAGTATATAGAGTTTCAACAATCGGATATCCATAAAGAAAAATGAAAGCGATTGTTTACTTAATTACAAAACTTTAAATTTTAAGCGTTTAATGATTAGACTATGAAAGGAAACCTGAGAAGTTTAGAAGTACCTTAGGATCATGTAGAAGGGCAGCATCAATAGAATGTACATGCAGTAACAGATGGGGATTTATTACCTTATCATCCATGATCAGAGGTTTGGTAGCCACACTATAGCCATCTGCATGCTAGAGTGCCACAAAAACAGTGGCTTTTTAGTTCAAGAACATGGAATCCTCAGAGCAAGAGGAGCCAAAGATGCAGCTCTGGTGGAAGCTGAAGGGCTGAAATTTATTTCCTGGGCAGTTGCTACTGTGAATTTACTTCTAAAGGCTGAGAAAACTGGACTCATGTCCACGGGCACTGGCAAAAGTACACTCACATCAGAAACATCCTTCTTCTTCCATGTTTCATCTTCGCCAGGTCTTATGCTTGAAGAAGGGTATGGCCTATATTCAAGGTGGTTCTTCCCCTCTTACTTCACTGACCCCAATGTCAATCACTACTAGAAACACTCACAGACAAACTCAGAAGTGTGCTTTACTTGTGGCATCTAATAAGGTTAACAGTTGAAGTTAATCATCTCAAGAGGTAATGTGGAAAAGTATCCCTATGACTTTGAAAAGGGAAATTTGCTGAAAAGAACATGGAACATAAGTTATAAACCAAAAAATTGATATGTGTGATTTCAAAATGATAAAAGAGGTGCATAAAATATCTTAAATCAAATTGAAAATTCATTTACAAATGGGGAGGATTTTCTATTAGCTCATGATAAACAAGGAAAAAGATCATAATCTAAAAAGGGGTGTTTCATGAGTAAATGAAGGTTTATTAACAGAAAAGTAGGAAAAAGACATATTACCAAATTCACAAAGAGGAGGAAATTCAAATGACCTGTTATATGTGAAACCATAATCAATGAGATCATAATTTCACATGGATGATATCGGTAAGAATTGCTTAGTTTGATTATATCAAGTATTGTAAATACCCCTATTTTTTATCAGAAACTTCCCTTGACAAAAATTCTTAAAAATCCTTTTGAGAATAGCTGACAATCCATAGTGAAGCTAAAGACGCAGGCATCGTTCACCAATTTCATGGCAAGGCCTATTTTCAAGAGAAAATGTTGTCTGTGTCCTGCAGAAGTATAAGCCCACTCCCTGTATTAGTTTGTGTCTATGTTGTGAAATAAACACTGTTCAAAAGCAACACGGGGATGGCGAGGGCTTATTACATTGTTCAGCCTATTACTGAAGACAGAAACTCAAGCAAGAACTTGGAGGCAGGAAATGAAGCAGAGGTCATGGAGGAACTGCTTACTGGCTTACTCTCTGTGACTTGTTCAGCTTGCTTTTCTAGGCAACCCTGGACCGTCTGCCCAGGGATGGCACCATCACAATGGGCTGGGCCCGCCTACATCAAGTATTAATCTTGAAATGCCTCAGAGACATGCCCATAGGCAAAGCTGATGGACGCCGTTCCTCAATTCGATTCCCTCTTCCCAAGTGACTCAAGTTTGTCAAGTTGACTAAAACTAATCAGCAAATTGATCCTCTCTTCAACTCACCACACACATAGGTCACTGTTAAACTGCAACTCTATTTTGTTTATCCTCAAGATCTCACAGTAGTTTTAGAATATAAAATACGGAATAATTCTAAATTTTTCATAGTCTTTAAACAATTCAAACACAAGACCAAAGTCTCCTTAAAAAGATACAAAATCTTTTAACTGTGGATCCTGTAAGATAAACTAACAAAACACAAGTTAAATACTTTCTTACTCCAAAGTGAAGAATCAAGACAAAACAAATCATGCTTAAGCAAATCCCAAGACCAATAGCATAGCCCCAAATCCCTCAGTCCAACATCTGCACCTCATTCGTGATTTTCTGGACTTCCAAGGGCTTAGGTAGCTCTGCTTCTCTGGAGCACACACAGATTATCTCCTAGGCTCAGGCTGGTTCCTCCCCACATCTGCTGCTACCCATGGTACTGGCATCTCTAATATTGATGGGACTGCAAAGGAAGCTACACCTTCACAAGTGGTCTACACCTGATCTCTATTCAGGGACCCTATAATGCTTGTTAATGTCTGAGAGACATAAACTCTTTTTTTTTTTTTTAATAACAGAATGGAAAAGCTGTGGTTTGTGTATGGATTGGAATTCAATACAGCAGTTAATATGTTTCTTCATCTCCTACAATCGAACTGAACTAGGAGCCCACCCTAACAGTATCATTGCAGTTCTGTGATACTACAGGTGAGCCATTAGCATCAGCGTTTGTGTAAATGTACAAAATTCAGCCCAGGACATCTCTCTGTCTTTTGTCTTTAGTGCCTTTCATTTCTTTTCCAGTCTGCTTGACTAATTCAGGGGACACAAAACAAACTACCTTCCCTGTGAGAAGAGAGAGTCTAAATCTAATCAGAATTTGTCCTCAAATA
Organism: Mastomys natalensis; assembly: GCA_021653895.1. Classification (NCBI taxonomy): domain Eukaryota; kingdom Metazoa; phylum Chordata; class Mammalia; order Rodentia; family Muridae; genus Mastomys; species Mastomys natalensis. The sequence continues at coordinate 933,828 of JAJTUV010000039.1, read as the reverse complement.
GAAAGTCTGAGGCCCCAGACATTTGTATCAGCCTCTCTGCCTTTTCTGGGAAGCCTGTGACACTTCTCACTTCTTAAAGGAACCCCTCTTTATTATCGCTTAGAAAACAATTGACTGACACCAGAAAACATCCACAAGTATAATTACAATGGCAGTTTTCTCAAATCAGAGCAAGCCAGCGGAGTCAGCTCAGTCCTTCCTGTGTCAGGAAGCTCTTTAATCTGGGGTCACATGTCACTTCTAATCACGAGCATGATGCTTGAGTTCCCCTTGGGCCTAAATTTCACCCAAGTAAATCCTTTCCTTTAGCAGCTGAGGAATGGTGTCAAGGAGAGTGATCTTCACACAACACTTCTGCAGGAAGAGAGCAGCTGAGCCCTGCGTGAACCCCCTGAGCCAGTCAGCTCTGATCGACCCGCTGTCCACACCAGCACGCTTTTTCTCCACCAGACACTAACCCGCAGAGACCAATAGGGGAGAGAGAAGGAGTGTGCCTTGATCATGGGAATATTCTTACTCTTAAGTAAGGGGGCAGGGCCGTGTTTTAGGAGAAAAGCATTGCCATGGCTGAACAGAATTTTCTCTAGTTGTTGGCAGTTTGGACACTGGGTTTTGAAGGTCTGGTTAGGGTTGAACAGGTTCTCAGACAGCCTCAGGGGTGATTAGCTCATCTTGAGACAGCTTCTTAAGTGTCCTTAGGAAACCTCAGAGTTTTCTCTAGGTGACATTCTCTATATGAACCCAAAGCTTTTTATTAGATAACATTTTATTACAAAATTTCCAACAGCAAGATTGGAAAAAAATACAAATATTGTCCAGTACTTGAATTCAGTGGGGAATATTTTTCTATACGTTTATTGTCTTATATTTATGTATACTTCTATCTGGACATAAATTTATTATTTTTTGATGCTTTTCAAAGCAAATTCCAAACATCATTTTATCATTCCTACATACTTATGGGGACAATTGGCGTTTAATACACATTTACATATTTACTTTCCTAATGAATAAAAGTTGCTTTCATACAAACCTCAAGTGTATTTGTTGAACTTTGACAAAATCATCAGTCTGTTTAATCAAACCGATTTCAAAATAGAAAAATATAATCTAGAATGTTCCCTTTATCCCTTCTAAGTCAGTTGATCTACTCTTCCTTCCACTTTATACATGAACTCATTTCTTAGTTTACAAAAATGGGATCATGTACCATGTAGTGTTCTACATCTTCTGTTTGTCAGCACAGTATTTCAAAATATGGCACAGTATATATATTTTCCATTTGTAGATATGTTGGCTTTGTCTCAGATTTGTCAAACAGAAAAATTAACCATTAATATTCTTTGATTAGCATAAGAGTAATCTTTTGTCTTTCCACAAGTACAATATAATATTTTAATCATCACCATCATCATTATCATCATCATCACCTATCCACCCACCCATTGCCATCATTTCTTCTGTTCATTCTGACATAGTACAAATTGGTTGTATACTAGGCAATGGTTAGTCCTTGGAAGTGCAAGGTTCGCAGATTACATATTGTCCTTTTCAGAACTAGCAAAAGGCCTATACTAGAAGAATATTACAGAATTGTGAGGAAAGGGTTATGGTGGGTGTTTACAGAAAACTAGTAGCTATCTAAGTCTGGGAGAGGGAGTCAAAAGCCCAGGAGGGTCAGGACAAAGACAGGGAAAGAGAGATAAAGAGATAGAGACAGGCTGGGCAGTGGTGGCTCACGCTTTAATCCCAGCACTTGGAGGCAGAGGCAGGCGGATTTCTGAGTTCGAGGCCAGCCTGGTCTACAGAGTGAGTTCAGGATAGCCCGAGCTACACAGAGAAACCCTGTCTAGAAAAAACAAAAACAACAAAAAAAAGAGAGAGAGAGATAGAGGTAGATAGATAATAGCTAGACAGAGATAGACAGACAGACAGATACTGAGAGCAAGAGAGGGGGGGAGGGGGAGGGGAAGAGGGAGAAAGAGGAGAGGGGAGGAGGGAGAGGGAGAGGGAGAGGGAGAGGGAGAGGGAGAGGAGGGAGAGGGAGAGGAGGAGAGGGAGAGGGAGAGGGGAGAGGGAGAGGGAGAGGAGACATACAGAGACAGGTTCTTAACACACAGTGGCAGTTATAGTTTTAGTAATCAGTACTACGAACTTCTGCCCTGTGGCTTCCCTTGACCTGTCAAAAATCTTACTACAGAATTCAGTTCCATAAGGACAGTTTTGCCAGGACCCTTAGTGAATTAATCTCCATCCTAGAGTGTCTCATCTTTGCATAACTCCTTCAGATGCAGCTCCAGCTTTTATCTCATTGATTTAAGACCATTACAGGGAAGTCACAGGAGGAGTTTGCTCCATCTTCAGGTTCATAAACCTCAGAGCTCCATGGAATTGACTCAGACAGTCAGCAAGGCTTTCTTAAGTGCAGTGATTCCAGGATGTACCAACTCTGAGTTGCGACATTAAGTTTCTTTTGGGTCATTGGTAAAGTTGCCAGATAAAATACAGTATGTCCATTGGATTTAAGTGTTAAATACATTATAATTTTTCTTTAATTATAAATGTGTCCAACTATTGCCCGGAACATTAAGTATACCCTAAATTCTAAATGGGATATATTTAAACAAACAAACAAACAAACAACATAAACAAAGTCATTTAGTTGGGCACTCTGTTTTTGTATTTCCTATCAGAATACTCTAGTTGTGGGTGTAAAGAACGTGACTTTCACTTCTAATGGAAGCTAATCTTGTAAAATATTAACTTTAAAAGCTAGAGGATATATTATTTAAATTATACACTTTTTACCTTTAAAAACAAGAATATATGGGTTCGACATAAAACTGCCATGATAATTTGAAGTTATAAACATCAATTATTGCTGTGTGTTGAATTCAATACTATTTTGTATGTTCCTAGCTGCCTATCTTTCTGTTATTAGCCACCCATGGTTTTAGAATTTTAAATCCCAGTTCTTTTATTTCATTTTACATGTGTTTTGGATATATATGTGGTGTGTTTTGGATGGTGTGTGTGTGTGTGTGTGTGTGTGTATGCACATTAACATGGTGTATATTCTACTATTCATTTTATTGGGACCAAGTTTCTCCATCAATCTGAATATCATGAGTTTGGGTCAAACTGTCTAGTAAGCCCCCGAGATCCATCTGTCCCTGTTGTCCAAGTGCTGTAGTTACAGGAGTTACAGGCATGGCGAACATGCCTGGTTCTTGTGCAGATGCAGGGGAGCCAAAGTTAGCTCCTCGTATTTACACACCAACTAATTTACCCACTGAGCTATTTCCTGAGGTTTTTTTTTAAAATCTGATTTTCCTAAGAATCATTTTTCTTTCCCATCTTACCTTAAGTAGACTACCAATATAACATATTTAAAGCTGTCAACATTTTCTACCCAGAGTCTAAAAACAAGAAAATGTCTTTCAACCTCCATTGTTTTTCAATAAAATTGAGACACTAAATGTCACTAGCCAAATGCATCAGCGAAAACTATGAGCTAGTGCAGAGTATGGTTCTGGGTGTGATACTTATTAACAGTTCACAGAGAGATTTTACAGAAGTTAATTCCCATCAAGTTTCATTTTCTCAAGCATTCTGAAGCATATTCGTTAAAATAACATGAGTTACTGTCCAACACAGGTTTCTGTAGCCTTCTACAGTTTACCACTTTTTGAAGTGATGTTGATACAAATAAGGAACACATACTTAAATTTTGTGTGTGTGGGTGCATAGGTACCATGGTGTGCTGGTTTTGTGTGTCAACTTGACGCCAGCTGGAGTTATCACAGAGAAAGGAGCCTCCCTTGAGGAAATGCCTCCATGAGATCAAGCGTAAGGCATTTTCTCAATTAGTGATCAAGAGTGGGAGGGCCCATTGTGGGTGGCGCCGTTCCTGGGCTGGGTTCTATAAGAAAGCAAGCTGAGCAAGCCATGGGAAGCAAGCCAGTAAGTACTATCCCTCCATGGCCTCTGCATCAGCTCCTGCTTCCTGACATGCTTGAGTTCCAGTCCCGACTTCCTTTGGTGATGAACTGCAATATGAAAGTGTGAGCTGAATAAACCCTTTCCTCCCCAACTTGCTTCTTGGTCATTATGGTTAGTGCAGTAACAGAAATCTTGACTAAGACACACGGTGTGTGCATGCAATGAAGTTCGGAGGACAACCTGCAAGAACCAGTGTTTTCTGTCCACCAGTTGAGTTCCAGGGATTGTCCTCATCTCCTCAGGTTCTAAGTACTGAGCAACCATGGCATACTCACATACTTTTAAAAAGCTAGAAGATGATCAAAAACATACTGAAAGTTTGAAAGTCTCTATCTGATATATGTATATATATATATATATATATATATATATATATATATATATATATATATGATATACTATATCTTCCAATTGCTATGTTCCTTCAGTTTGTGTAATTGTGTAATTGCCTGAACTCCATGAGTAGATTCCCACTGCCCTGCATGTTACTATACTAAGCAATGTTATTTAAATGTAGAAACCACAGTTCACTCTATATCTAGACCTCCCTCTGGAATATTCCCTGAATAAATATTGAGTCTCTTTTAATACATTAGATTTCAGTCTATAAGACAGAAAAATTTCTAAGTTTATCCAACTGAACAGGCAATAAGGCATTTGCTGTTAGGTCTGATCACAGGTCTATGTGCAGTGTTGGGCCTTTTGGTGGTGTCTCTGGACCTAATCCTTGGCATGTGTTGTCTGTTTGTGCTTGGTCTTTATTTGGGCACGTCCAGGCACATATGTGTCTTTTGACTTCTCTTGCTTGTTCTTGGCACTTTTTTTCCTTCCTCTTGGGTTGGCACTGTCCAGCCAATGGAAGGCTTGTTGCTTGTTGTATTAGATGTTGTGTTTGTGCCTTGACATTATGGTGGTGGTCTGGATGTATTTTATGAGAGAAGAGTCTATTTCTTAAATGCTATATATTTCAAACCAAGGACTCAGTGACTTCTTACAGGAAGTCAACCTTAATCCTCAGGGGTTCACTATGTCTCTGGGAATGTTTGTACTAAGGGATCTAAGTCCCAGTGACATTTGCCAGCGCACAAAGAAGTCACTGCTGGAGGATAATCATGGAAGTTAGGCTTAACATTCTTGCATTAAAATTCATGAAAACATATCCAAGAGATTAGCTAAAGGATGCCAAACATCATCTCCGTGATGACGATGCTGTCTGTGAAGGGAAGGTCCTCACTTTCAGTGGTAAAGTCCATCTCTGCAGGAATAAGGATTGATTTGTAATTCTACCATAGGACTGTCCATAGGGCTCATGTCAGTATAGTACCCATTACTATCTATTGCTGTAACAAAATACCTGGCTAATAGCACAGAAAGTGGAAAAGTTTATTTGGCTCAGATTTTTGGAAGTTCCAGGCTATGGTCTTGTTGCTCTGGATCTGGGAATGAGTCTGGCACATCTGGCAGGAATGAGGAGTTTAAAGAAACTTCATGTTTTGCTGTAGCCATAGGTAAAGAAAGAGGAGAGGGAGAGGCTAGGATGCCAAGATCACCCTGTATTATTGGGCAGTAGTTTCACTCCCTTCTACTCTACTCTGTATTGTTGTTTGTTGTTTTCACTATTTGATGAGACTGGGTTCTGGATATCAGGTTGGCCAAACTATATGTAGCTGAAGTTGACCTGGATACCCTGATCTTCCTGTCTTTACCTCTACAGGCATGACACAAAATGCCCAACTCAGGCCCATCTCTTAAAGGTTGTACCATGGGCCAGTCTAAGTACTACAGGCAGGTGACCAAGCTTTTATTATGTGAACTTTGAGGGATATCTACCAAACCCACAGTGGGTCACTCCCAGCTCTCTCAGCCTGGGCCTTTACCTGTTCTTTACTTAGATTTTCTGACTTGAGAGGAGTTGTCTACACCTGCTACAACCTTTTTCTGGTCTTTTTTTTTTTTTTTTTTGGCAGCAAAGCTTTACTCCACAGGCTTCTCAAGGTTACTAGTGAATTTGAATCACCAGAAGAGTTGGTGGGATTGCAGTCCTCGGACCTTAACTCTAACCAAGAAAGCAGAGTCCCTGGGACAGTGGACTATACCCACAGAGACTACTTATGTGAGTTAGTTCCATGAAGATAGGGACTGTGTCAGCCTTTCTCATTCTTATCCCCCTTTAGCTAAGTGTTTGGCGTGTGGTAGGCCCTCAGTAAATGTTTGGTCAAGGAAGAGATTTTACAGACTGAGAAGTGGCAAAGGGCTCAAGGATTCCAGTGGGAAGTTTAGGTGAAAGCGATTCTCATCAACATGTGGGGATTTCCTTGAAGCTTTTTAAATTTTCAATACATATTTTCATTCTTAGTAAAAGTATCAAAGTACATAAAAATTACCTGCCGAGATGTAAATTATAGTTACAAGGTAATATATATCCTCCTTCTAACCTCTTTACTTCCCTCCCTGTCTCCTTCCCCTCTTCCTTTTATTATATATGCATGAAGAGAAAGCTGGAAAAATTTGTTCAATGCTCATTATTTTTTGACTGGTGAAATTTTGTATACATTTTTGGTACTTTTCTATATTATATAAAGCTTTACTATTTATTATAAACTTGTATTGTTATGAGATATTGGTCAGTAATGATTTAAATTAAAATGTGTATGCTTTTTGGAAACTATGAGTTAAGAGTCATTGAGCCTATCTGATCTCCAAGCCTACAGAATGAGCGGGAGGACACATTGACTATGGTTTGCATTTTCCTCCAAAGTGTGAGTTCTGAAGGGCCCCTGACTTCTGTCTCAGACATGACTTACTGGTCACAAAGTATGCAATATCGAAGATCTACCTGCTGCCCATTTGTACTTTTGACTTATGACTTGAGTACTTTATAGTTTTGAATGCCACACAGCAGACAGCATGACATTCATATCAGTGGTTAGACCTCAATGAGAATCAAGTCCTGTGATCCCCTAAAAATCTTTAAATCATTGCCCCTCCCTGCCAGCTCTGTGGACAAACATTGGTTATATAAACAAAAGGAAAAGAGTAGCTTTGTTTATAATAGATCACATGATGCTTTGGGGTGACTAGAGGCCACATGTGTTTACTCTTTAGGGAAAAGCTGGCCTTAGTAGAGCATCTCAACATGTGCTTCTGGTGAACTCAACTGTTTCTCAGAAAATCTTAGCTCTGCTTCTAGTTTTCTTCACTTATTTCTAGATAGGATCTTCTTGAAGGGCTCTGTGTTTACAAAGGGAGCTTCCATGCCTTTCTTGTGAAATGCCTTTCTCTGGCTCTTTGATTGACCCTATTATGGCTGTAAATACCAGGAGTTTATAAAGGCCCCAAGAATACAAACAACCTCAGCAGTAGTTCAGTGAAGCTGTGTGAGACAGCCTTTGGCTGGTGCAGTGTGGATAGTGGTGATGTAAAGCCGTTCTTGGCTAACTTCTAAAATCTCTCAGATCTCTCCACTGTGTGGTTAGTCATTGTGGAGGAGATGCACTGAAGATCCAGAGGAATTGTGAGTTTCTAGGGAAATTTTGATTAGGCTCAGGCTACAGTTGTTGTGTAATGAGAAGCCACCCAGCAGAGCTTTCTGGCTAGAAACATCAGAACTAAACTTTGCTTAAGTAGGAAATAGGCTTTTTTTTGTGTGTTCTTCTGTTTAGAATTAGATAATTTCTGTTTATGTAGAGTAGTATAACCCCAAACATCTATACCTACTCAGTGTTTCAAATCCACTTAAGAAATTTCTATCTCTGTCTCTTATGTGTGCTGTTGAAGGGTTAATTTCATAGTATATTTTTAGACCTTTTCCCACATCCCTCCTCTGCCACGAGACTGGAAGCAGTGAAGAACTCATCTTTTGAATGTGTTCTCCTGATTATTATAATCGAAGCTTTCTAGATTTTCTTGGAAAGTGGTAAGATGTAATACATGAATCAAAACCTGTTTCCCTGAACCTTTTGTCTTTGTGTATTGTTTCTCTGACAGAGCTAGAGAGACAGGAAGTGAAATTCCAAAGGATCCCAAGTCTCAGTGACACTAAGAAGGTCCAGAATCTTGAAAGAGATCTTATACTTTCTTTATCTCCCATTTTCCACACGCAGCGCCTAGACAACTGGCCAAATCTCGCCAGCTGTGGCATTTCCCGTTAGCTTCACTTCCCAGAGAAGACATCAAGTGTCAGGCAAGTTGGGTGCTACTCTTCCTGGATGCTGATGTGAGGAAGTGGAAATGATTCTTATTTCTGCCCCACAACCAGGCACAGAACAGTGAAGGTAGAGAAATTCTAATGTCTAGTTACATGGTTAAATGATGGCCAAAGGCAAAAGCCCAGAGGGTACAGTAGGTAGTGCTCTTTTATGGGAAGGGCATTACATGGATTTTGTGGAGTGAGATCTTCAATATATAAATGTGCACATAGGGCAGTTTTCAAACATACTCCTTCCCAATCCTCAACCCCACCCATAATATGAAGAAAGTCAAAGCTTTTAGAAACTAAAGTGGTTTTCCTCAGATGTTCAAATGACATAGTTACTTCCTCACTTCAACCCTGGATATTTTCTCCTAATTGGCCATTAACTTGTGAAAAAAAAAGACTTATTCTGACTCATTTTACTAAGGAACGTGACTTGGTGTAAAGACGATTGTGGTCAGTGAAACTTCGAAGAAATCTGCGTGCCAGAAGTACTGGAATACTTTACACAAGATCCTGAACTTCATCAAACAGACTGGCTTGCTAGCACACAGGAACCAGGAACATCAGTGGATATTTGCAGTAAGTTCTGCATGGCGAGTCCCTGAACTGCATTGTACATACTCAGATAACGTTATATTTGATATTCTAGAAACATAATACCATCTATGGAGTACCATTTGTGTGTTGGTCCCTATTTATCCTTTAACAGCTGTTTACTAATAGCTTAGCCTGGTTAATGTCAAGTTCAGGGTTGAATAAGATTTGGTTCACAAGAATCAAGACTCAGATCAATTCAATTCAATTTTATTTTCCCACAGAGATAGTTTCAGGCTCTTCACATTATAAATGGGCTTTTAACACACAGGGGTTGTCAATCAAAACAGCTGTCACTTGGACTGAATTCTTCTGCATTGGAGATAGCCAGGGAGTATGACTTGAAGGTCAAAGAGTATAGCTAGCTGTCCTTACTAAGAAAGAAGAGCAGATAACAGGTGTAGGTGGGGGTTGGACAGTCCCAGGACACTGCAGTGAAGCCAGTCCATACCATTCTTCAGTCTCAGTGCTTTCTGAGCACTTCTGCAGAACAGTAGCCAGAGTTTGCCTTGGTTTAAGGTGTTGAAGGGATTTGGAATGCTTTCTACATCATATCGTGGAAATTTCTAAGAAGCTTCTCATGACACAAAAAAGATTCTAAGAAAGTTTTCAGCAAACAAAATGAAATATATCCCTTCTCTTGTGTCCACAGTCCAGGGTACCTCAGACTTATTCTATAATATGTAATTTTGTCACTTACTACTTATCTACACTCTACAAATATGACATTTTTATATCTTATTTTATAAAACATTAAGGGCATTTAAACAAGAGTCCCTCCATCAACAAGGGTCTTTTAATGAAATATTTAGTTCATGATTCTTTTCTTTCTTTTTCCATTTACACACACATGTGGTATGCATGTGTGTGTATTTATGTTTGAAAAAAAATGACCATTCCAAAGAAGATAAAGTGTTGGTGGCCATACAAAAGGTACCTGGGCACATTTCAGAAGAATCTGTGCCTGAACACTGACTTTTCACGACTAGCTGTATAACTTCATCAAACCACTTTTCTGAATCTCTGCTTTCTCATTAGCAGGATGGGATTTTGCAATAATCTCTGAATAAGAGTACGCACAGCAAAGCACTCTGGCTTCTTAAAAGTTTGTTCAGAAAATAATTAAAAGAATTGTTGGACATGCATTCTAGAAGAATACTAGCTGGAACTGGGCACTTGTGAGCAGACTTCCTCAGGTTGGCAAAATGACATTGTCTTTGGGTCCACCATGCCAGGGAAGTGTGGTGTGCAAAGTTATAGTGGGTCGAGGGTAGATCTTTTCAGTTTTCTCACTGTTAACAGTTTATGCTGGCAAGCTCTTTGTTCTGTCTGATAATGTGATATAAGGTATTTAGTGGCCTTCCTAGCCTGTATACACCAACTGCCAGGAGCAATTTCAAGTTGTGACAACCTGTAATGTCCCCAACTTTTGTCAGTGTCTCTTGGTTAATAACATTACCCCTAGTTGAGAAAATAAATTTAGCCTATGAACTTATAAGAAGCTCTGGTGAGTGTGTACGTGCATGCATGTGTACATGTGTGCACAAGCATGCATGTACATGTATATACATGCAGAACAAGGAAGAGTGGTGGCTAAATAGTAAATCTGCCAATACTCAAATAAGTGAGCCTTGAGATTACCCAAGCTAATTTGTTATTCAAAAATAAACCGTAGGAGGTGACATAAATTTCATAAGTGATCTAACAGATCTTCCTTTGGTGATATTTCCTTGTTAGGTACTTTAACTATTCATTTCCAGAGTTACTTCCTCAGTGGCCTAGGATCCTTTTGCTTTTCCATATGTTAAAGCACCCAAGAGGACTTGACTCAGAGCGATTGGGCACAAAGTTGATAGATAATTTAGTCAGATGATATGATCCTAGCATTGTGCAGAAATCAGCGTGTTAGACTATATTATGGAAAAGATGTGTTTGTAGTTCTTTGTTAATAGACTCACTTGCTTGAATGGAAGTTCAGTGCTCTCACCTTGGCCCTTGATAATTGAGAGCAAATTCCTTCTGACCATTTGTATTTTTGTAAGGATGGAGAAGGACATGCAGGCAGGTAGAGATTTACAGAAGCAATTCTTCATTATAGAGAGAGTATACTAAAAGGTAAAGTTGGAAACAGAAGGAAGATGCATTTGCTGGAGGCTTTTCCAAAGCCAAACACCACACTCATGTTTTACCCATGTTATCCCATTTAATCCTCCCCAGTGAAAGGATTATCAACCTCATTTTAAAACCCAGGCTTAAGGAAGTTAAGCAACTCACTCCAGATGCCCTGGCAGACCTATAGACACCCGGGGTGTCTCAAACACCTGGGTAGTCTCTGGGTATATGGTTTCACAGCAGTCTTTTCTGTCTGACATGAAGAGCAGAGACCTGGAAGGTCCCTGTGCTCCAGTGCCTTCTCTCTACCCCAGCATGGTAAACACAGCACAACCTCTGCTCTGGGCCTCAAGTGTCTGTGGCAGATCCTCCTGTTGCCTGAACCTGTTCGTAGTATTGACAGGTTACAACATATGTGGCCTTGGCTGGGTGCCCACTCCATTCAGGGCCCCAACACTGGTTAGGAGCCCACTGTGGGTGAGTGCTATGTAGATTTCTTCTCACCATGACTGCAAGCTGCCTGTGGCTGTGTTCATCATCAGGTGGAAAAGTACCTTTTCATCAGGAGTCAATCACTGAGGAGCAAAACACAGATGGTTAAACTACCTTAATTCCTCCTACTCTATGCACTAGGTATGTGTGTCTTAACATATGCTTTTTACAAAGTCACCCACAATTACTCTCCATTTTTAGAGATTCACAAATTATAGAGTAGGGTGTGAGCTACCTTGGCCTTTTTCCAGGGATGATTATTTATCCATTAATTTTGTAAGTTAAACACATTTATTAATTAGGTTTCTGTTATACATCAGATACTACATTAAGACTAGTAACACATATACACATCATCTATGACACAGGGAATGGTACGGGTGATTGGCTGGGAAGCAAGGGATGTAGGCAGAGTTGAACCAATTCAGATAAATGGGCGAACAGTGGTTTTGAGAAGTGAAATTTGAGTTGATGTCTTCTTACTGAAGTTCTTGGGATGGTAGACAGTGGCATATTCACTTGATTCAGGCCCATTGGAGACCCAGTGTTCAGTCCTAAACCTTGGGTCTAGTCTTCATACAGTCGTAAAGGATTGTTCTTGATTTGCGACTCCATGGCTACTTATACAACTTATTAAATTATTCCTGAGAATCTGGCAAAAGGCTTTGGACTCTGTCCCCAGTAAGTGTATAATATCCATGTGCCCATGGTGCTTACTAAGGATTTGAGAGGGTTAATCACACACATAAGCTCGAATCCAGATTATTGAGCTAGAATCAATTAAAAAGGTAGATCAAGGAGAGCTGGAAAGGTGACTCAGTGGGTAGAGCACTTGTCAAGCAAGCATGAGAACAAGAGTTTAGATCCCCAGAACCCATGGAAATGCGGGGTGCATGGGGCAACCCATCCGCAATACTCAGAAGGAAGAGACAAGAAATCTCCCAGAGCAAGCTGCCTACCTAGACTAGCCTGTATCTGTAAGCTCTGGGTTCAACTGAGAGACCCTGCCTCCGTGAATAAGATGAAGAACAACCAAAGAAGATGCCTGATGCCATCTTTGGTCTCTACACACATGTGTCCATGCATGCACACATACACAAATACTAAACACAGAGACATATGCAAAAAGAGTAAAAAAAATTTTTTTTTAATTAAGAAAACAACATAGGTCATGGTTTTCACTGCTTATGAGTATGGATTTTGGAGAAGAGGAGTTCAGACATAACGGATAATTATTTTTCCATTGAAGGAAGATTGATATTATATTATAATTGGTTAAATTATTGTTTCCAATATATATTCGCCAAGAGCAATGTCCAACCATTCCCCTGCTGTGGCTCATAACAAAATATACTTCTTCACCTCTTGACACTGAGATGAGCTACTCAGCTTTCTTGACCAATAGGCTATTAGTGGGCATTGCACATGTATGGTTGGACTTTTTCTCCTTGTTTTCATCACTGGAAGACACTATACCTCTGTGTGGCTGCTGCTGTTAGCTTGTGCCTCAGACTGGGGCTGAATGCAAACGCCATTGTTCACAGCTTCAAGAACTGTCTAAAGGTGCCAGTTCTAGTCCATCAGATGAACAAATATAGCCTGAAAATCTTAAATGGAAATAAAGGCTGATCAAGAAGGCACCGTCTTTGGAGGTGGTCGTTTTGTAGAATTCTTGTAATAGAAATTGGCTAACATAGATGACCCACCATCTGAAACACAGCATTATTTAGCACATATATGGCACCAAAAACGTGTTATGAAGAATCTCACAAAACTGTCATATTAAATCTTCATTTCACAATCCTGGAATGATGTCTGTGTGCTTATTCCTTATAATCAGTTTTTAATCTAATATGGTAGATTGCAGGAAGATGAAAGTAAAGAAGGATGAGAAATTAGGAGGATGAAGAAGGGAGGTCAAAACTGTTACACACTGAGCAAGAGACTTATTCCCAGCAGGAATCTTTGGTTCCCTTGAGAAAGAAGAAATGGAAGATGCAGAGAGAAACTTGACAAGTATTTATTGGGCATCAGAGACCACATCAAATACTTTACATACAACATTTAATGTAATTCTTTAAAATCCAAACACATGCATACCTCTTAGCACAAGCTAGTGTCCACCCACTGCCTTTCTCTTCCCTGTGAACTTTAAGAATAGCTTCTATTTGTAGTACAGTCTCCTTTCTAAACTCTGTAAACATTTTAGAAGAATTTCTCTAGGTGGGGATGTTCCATCGCCATTTCTAACTGGTGGAAGGTGCTTTTCCTGGCCTCCCAGGTCCCTTCTTTAACCTTTAAGGCAGCAGTGAAATTTGCCCACTTGCCTCTCTCTTGCCTCCCTCCCTCTTCCCCTTCAAAGGACACCTGTGATCACATTGGTCCAACCTGGGTAATCCAGGATATTATTCTTATCTCTGTATCTTGCTTAACTAGATCTCCAGTCTTCTTAGTATATGAAAGAATACATTCACAAGTTCTAGGAATGAGGATGCGGACATCTTTGAGGAGAATCATTCATTGCATTACACCATCTTGGAAATAATTATGTTCCAGGTTTACAAAATTGTATCTGCTAAATGTATAGCAATTTCCTAGTTCTCCCTATTCACCCCAGTTATCCTTTCACCCAGTTACCTCTGTCTCAGGTTACTGCGGAGCCTTCTCTGATACAGCATCATTTCTTTAAGCATTTTCTCTTCTTAAGACCTTAATACTTGCATATAATTAAAATGGTATAAAAGCAAAAAGGAGGAGGGAGGATGGGATAGGGGGTTTCTAGGGAAGTGAAATGGGGAAGGGGATGACATCTGAAATGTAAATAAATAAAATATCCAAAAAAGAAAAAAAAAAAAAGGTGACAATAATTTTCTACAATAGGCAAATAATCTTTTCTATTTAAAAAATTCTCTTTACTCTTTATTTAATTTCTCAAATAAAAATAATTTAATATTTCAAAAAAAATCCTCTCTCCTCACTGCAGCCTCTCAAGAGAGCCTTTCTAAACATATTACCCACACCCATAGCATTCCCTTTTAAACAAGACCTTGTTGACTCCTCCACTGCATTCAATCTGATGAAGAAACTCACATTGCAGAGTTAATGAGATCTTTCATGAAATAGCAGCTGTCACTCTGAAGTCACCATGCACATCCTCCAGTCCTCTACATCCACCCCACCCTGCCCTTGCATATGTTCCTTTTCATCCTTTGGCTCTCAGCTTAGATGTCACCCCCCAGGTACCCCCTGCCCCCAAACCATCCTGATTCTCTATAGCTAGGGTAGGATAGATGCTTGTCTCCCCACCATTAACCCTCCTTATGTTGACTGATATTGATCTTAGTCACTGTGGATACTTAATAAGCATTTGTTGCCTTAATGGGTGGAATGAATGGATGAATGGATGGGCTACATCTTCACTGTAGAAACACACTGTCTGTCTGGGATCCACCATACGCAATTTGTTCTTAGCCTTGATTCACGGAGTGAAACACTTATGTGAGAACCTAGTAACTAGTAAAGGTGACGGTGGGCATCTGTTCTCACCGTAAAAGTAGGCATACAGATGTATGAATTGTGTGTGTGTGTGTGTACATGAGTGCATGTCCCAAAAGCCTTTTAACTGTGTTTCAATGTTAGGGATTAACATTTCTCTCTTATTCATTGCATAGAAGTGAAAATAACTGGAGTTAATAGTTCAATAAGAATTATTCACTGGTATAGTCTTGTTGCTCAGTCATTCTGAGACAGTTCTTGGCACCAACACATTTTTTTTTCCTCTACCTCTCTTTTTGTGGACTATTACTGATCACACTGAAATCAAGATGTCAGTTGAAACGCTCCTGGAGAAAGGAAGAGAGTAAAGCTGGGGAGTTTGGCAGGAGGACATCTTCTTCCTGCTCCCGGACATGCCAGGGAAGTCAGTAACCACATACAAGCCAGCTTTACTGGAGCAGGCAGGCCCAGTGAAAAGCAGGAGATGGTGGCATCTCTTTGGGACAGGTTACAGTTTACAAGATTCTACTATTCTCATGCCAACCTGGCAGGGAGGTGGTGAGATGGGCTCTGTTACCAGAAGAAAGCTCTGCTTTGCCCAGGAAGTGGATTACAGGAAGTTTGTAGATGCCCAGCAGACAGTTCATATCAGGAATTCTTCCACAGGAGAGAGCAGACACGGTTGTTTATCAGAAGGACTTGCCTTATAAATAAACAAGGCACATTTGATACAGGCCAGCAGCTTACTATGAACTTAGAAGCAACTATTATCTTCCTCTTTTTCTCCTAGCTTCTCTAGATTGGCAGTCTGTCGGCCTATCTCACTGGCCCCTACAACTGAGTAGGAAAAGTCACTTTCTTAGGTGGGCATGGACTCAGATGTCTTATCCTTGAGATCCGATCTTCCAGAATAGCCATCCTATAGCAGACACTTCCTTGTGTTGTTTCCAGATTTATGATCTGGGTATATGCTGTTGGGAAACGTAAATTAGAAGTTATGACTTCCAAAGAAAATCAACATGGGCTTCACTCAGTCTTTGTCTGGCAATGAGTCTGCATGACTAAGTCCTGGCCCCAGGAGTACAGCTCTTCATGCCTGGATGTCTCATGCTAATGAACACAACAATCATTAGAAGGATCCTTACATTCCTGGGGTTTGCCCAGCCCTCGTGAATCAGAGCCTCTGGAGGGAGGTCTAAGGAATTTGCATGCTGTAAAAGTTACAGGAAGAAATGGAGAGCCATTTTGAGTCCATTTTCCATCACAGTTATTCTGTAGTGGAGCATGGTCCCAAATGGAATCTATCTGGGGGTGGCTTAGCTTCAGAAAGCTGCTGGTACAAATCTTGTCTGTTCCAGTGTGTGTGAGACTCAGAAATTCCCATCTCCTCTCCTAGTGATGGATAGTAACAGGACCTACTTCTCTGGGCTACTGTGAGCACACATTAGTCTTATCTAGACAAATTAACTTACGCATAGAACTATTCCATAAATGTTTGGGGTCACTGTGGATCAGGGAGGATAGCCAACATTTTAGGGCAGGATGCCATTTGGCTCTTCTTCCTAGAAGTTTTTTATGGTCCTTCATATCTGTGGCATTAGCTGTAATCTCTCCATATATATATACACACATATATACATACTATATACATATATATATATATATATATATATACACTTTATATATATATAAAGTAATATACACACATATCTATATACACATATCTATATATACACATATAGATGTGTGTGTATTACTTCAAATTAAATATATAATATTGTAATATCTCTAATTATAATATATTATATTATAATATCTATATAATATATGTGATATGTAATATATACAATTTATTATTACATTTTAGTATATATTAAATTACTTGTATATTTTTATATAAACGATATACATTTTTCTTATATAATATATGAGAAAATTCTTACTTAATGTATAAAAATATAATATAAAAATAGATACATAAAGGTATAAAATAAGTAAGTACTTTAAATTACATATATCATATTGTAATATATATAACAATATGATATATGTAATTTAAAGCAATTATTTATTTAGTTTGCGCACATGCATATGCCTATGAACCATGGCTCATGCAGACATCAGAGGACAGCTTTTTAGGAGTCACTCTGTCTTTCCACCTCACTTTTGAAGCAGGGTCTCTCTTGCCTCAGCTACTGTACTGTGTATAGCAGCTTCCAAGAGATTATCCCATTTCTTTCTGCCTCTCATCTCACCGTGGGAGTGCTGGGATTGCAGCTGTGAGTCATGGTTCTGCTTTTTATGTGAGTTCTAAGGATTGAACTCAGGCTGTGAGGCTTGCACAATCTGTGCCTTTACTGCTGAGCCATCTTCCCAGTTCTACTTTTATTTATCTGAATCCTTTTTCCCCCTTAGTCTAGCTAAAGACCTGTTGGTATTGTTTGTCATTTCAAAAGTTTGGCTCTTAATTTCATTGCTCCCCTCCCCCAGTGCTTTTCTAAACTGCGCTTCATTTATTACTGCTTGGGCCTTTACTATTTCCCCTCCCCCCTTTGTTTATTCTGGTTTATTGTATTCTTCTTTTAGTTACTTGATGTAGATTGTTTATCCAACATCCTTTGTGGAACGAGGAGAGAATGTATGTGTGTATGAAGTGTGTGTGTAGTGCATGTAGGCGTGCTCGCCACACATGGAATCCAGAGTAGGTACCTCATGCTCTGCTCTCTCACTCTGCTCCTTATGCCTCCCACTGGACCTGGAGCAAGGCTGGAAGCCAGCAAGGCCAGCGGTCCTCCTGTCTCGACGCTATATAGTGTTGGGGTTGCAGGCCTGTATGTGGCCATGCCTGGCCTTTTACAGGGACCCTAGGAGTTTGGATTTCGAAGCTCTCTTAGCCACTAAGTCACTTCCCGGCCTTATCTAACATCACTGCTCTATCTTAAAGTAAGAGATTAGCACTATAAACTTTCCTAGAATTGTTTCTCCTGCATCTCAGAGATGTTATAAGTTGTATTGATATTTTTGCTTGTACCAAGACATGTTTGATTTCTCTTTTGTTTCTTCTTTGACGTTTTCAGGAGAATGTCATTTAGTTTCCACATTTTTATGAATTTTAAGCTTTTTCCTGTTATTGATTTCTAGTCTCAGATCTTGCAGTCAGGGGAGATAATTTAAATGCCATTTGCCTTCTTGAATTTGCTGGTGCTTGCTTTGTGGACCTGTGTGGTCTATCCTAGAGAACATTCCCATGTGCTTAGAAAGAATGCAGAGTGTGTGTTCTCCTGCTCCACGTTGGAATGTTGCATCAGCTCTGTTTTTGCAGTAGTGTCATGCAAGATTTCTGTTTTTTTCCAAGCTTTTTTATTTGATGATCTATTCATAGTTATCTATCATCCCATTTGGTTGTGTCCTTTTTTTTATGGCTAGCTGATCTGCTGTTGGCTGCTTGCACACATGCACTGTTATTCTCTGAAGAATTAAAACTACTTATCATCATGGACAGTGACCCTGCCTGTCTGGTGACAGCTTTTGTCTCTGTCTGATTTAGAAACAGTCAAACCTGATTCCTTTTGATTCTCATTTGCACGGAATGTTGTTTACAGATTGGCTGTTACTTCCAGCTCACATGTGTCTTTAAAGCTAAAACAAGTCTTTTGTAGACAGCATAAAGTTGGTGCTTTTAAAATTTATGTCTTTTGCTTTGAGATGTTAATAATTTTACAATGGAAGCAATTAATGATGGTTAAGGAATTCCTGTTTCTATTTTGTGAATTTTTGTTTGGTAGTTCCTTTGTTGAATTCTGTCTCTCTTGCTGCCTTCCTTTGCCACTTGCTGAACATTTTAAAATACTCTTTGCTTTTGTCTTTAGTATAGTTTTTCCCCCTTTGTGGTTGACATGAAACTAACGTAAAACATTTTATAGTTATAACAATTTATTTTACAACTTAACTTCAACCATGTGTAAAATACTTTATATTTGATTTTATATTTTGATGTGAGAATATACATATTTTAGGTATTGCATTCCAATTACCAAATTATCACAGCTATGGTTATTTTTAATACTATATCATTTGACTATTATATTAAGGTTGAAAATGATTTGTTCACATAATTTTAGTTCTAGAATTTTCTGAATTTCACCATACTCTTATCTTTAGACAGTTATTTTGAATTCTGTTGAATAGTCATAAATATCCATATCTTTACAGTTGAGTTACTAGTGCTTTTGCCTCTCTTTGATAGCCTTATATTTCCATAATATTTTGGTATTATGGCCATGCACTGTTTTCCCTGTATGGAGAAATAAGCTTCCATTATATTCTTATAGAGTAGCATTTGCAGAATGATCACATCAGCAGTTAGCCAGCCGAAGGATTCTGGGTTTGTTGTCAGTTGTGTCCCTGAGTGAGTTCATTGTTGGTGAGAAAGGCTTGATGCCTGTATTAGGTAGGAAGCAACGTGAGGTGTATCTCCCACTTTTTCCCCTCTACTCTGCCCAGGCTTCAGGGAGAATAATGGAAAACTGTCCTTCCCAACCTCTTGAAATACCTTTATTTTTCTAGTGACCCCCCAGGGATAGCCCTTCAACTATTTCCTTTTAGCTCCTGTGAAACTATCTTTACACTTAGATAATTGTTCAAATTGATGATCCCAGGAGGATAAGAACCCTTCTTCTGCCATACTGCTGAGGTCTTTCTCCCTATAAATTTTAGTTTCTTCACTTAAGAAATAAACAGCGCTGGTTCCAAATGCTTCTCTGCTTGTGGATTATATGTGGTTAAGTATTTATGAAAAGTGGGGGATTTGCTAGTGCTTAAATTTTTACTTATTGATGAAATATACATAGACCTGGAAATGCAGAAGGATCCGTACTGACCTTCGGAGAGATCACGAGATTATTCAGTCATCATGCAATTTACAACATGTAAGACATGCTCACTAAAGGTACCTTTTACATTGTTGTACATTCACAGAAGAATCAGGTTTTAGTATACAAATATTATCATTGTAGGGAAGTCATCCTCAGATCTTACATTCCAGCCCTTAGAAGCTCAGTGACTTACCTAAGGCATTAAATCTAACCATGCTTGGGTCATATCGTCTCCATAATAGAACTTTATACCTGCATTGACAGTGCACTGTATTAAGGTGATATACTGCGACACAGAAGTATACAGTAGGCATTCAGCATACATGTACATTAAACGTCAGCTCTCTTTTCTTAAATATCTTATAAATTATTTGGATATATCACTTTGTTTTACAATATAAAAACTTTTCTGAAAACATGGATGGCTTTTGGTCACATCAATAATTTTTTTTTAATCAATTACTTCTCCCCCCTCATTTCATTGCTGGTATTAGGACTCTCAGATCAATAAAATAAACCATAAAGATGTCAGACTACTTCCTCTCAGGGTGAATGATTCTGATACTTATGTAACCATTAGATATGACTTTTTTTTTTAAACAAAATTCTAGTAATGTTCTTAAATGTGATGTTTTCTTTCATTTTTACTTTGTTTCATATTGGTTATTTTATTTATTGACATTTCAAATGTTATGCCCCTTCCTGATTTCCCTTCTGCAAACCTCCTATCCCATCTTCTTCTCCCCTCCTTCTAGAACCTGTAGAGACCATATCCAGAGGTTAGGCACCGCCCCTGGTTGAAGGATGGGGCCACTCACCTATCTCAAAAATATTAATCCAGAATTGCTCCTGTCTAAAGGAAATGCAGGGACAAAGAGTGGAGCAGAGACTGAAGGAAAGGCCATCCAGAGACTGCCCCACCTGGGGATCCATCCCATATGCAGACACTATTTTTACTTTAATAAAGTATGCTTTTCTTCCTAATCATTAGTACAATACTTACAGTCTGCTCACAAGCTCTAAAGTTCCTTCTCCTCTTCTCTGCCTCTTCCCTCTCTTCCTTCTCTCTCCTCCTCCTTGTCTCTCTCTCCTCCTCCTTCCTCCTCTTATTGCTACTAATTGACATGACCAACGTTCTAATAGCAACTGTCTGGCAGTACAGGAGTCAAGCAAACCTAGTTCTTTTAGTACACACAAAGCACTATTCTCTTTAAATCACTGATTCTGTTCCAGTATTGTTTGCTCTCTCTGATGTCTTTATCGTATCCTCTCTGGAGCAGTACTTTGGAGAAGGAGAACATACAAAGGAGCTCCCATTTGCAAGCATACATGGATGGAGACCGCCATGGTTCTAGCTGGACTATGGAAGGGAGGAACCTCATGAAGTTCTATCTGCTGTTGACACAGAGATAGAGGGTTTGGAAGGTTCTGTGCCATCCCTTGCAAACTGCTGCTCCAGCAGCTCTCACCAGCTGCCAGGCACCTGACTTCATGTCCTTCTGACCACAGTCAGCCAAGTCCCAGGCTGCAGAAGCCTGTTTCCATAGAAATGTGAATACATAGCCAGTGCTTCCTCTTCAAGGCACCTTGTCCCTCTCTTCCCTTTTTTTCTAAATGTTTTATGACAGTTGCTTGGATTTCACAACAGGGAGATGTGTCACAGAGTCATGCAGTTCCCTATGAAGAAATACATTTTCTTCTCTTGTCTAAATTCTTCTTTGAAAATGATACAAAAAAAAAAAGAAAAGAAAAGGAAAAATTGTCAGATAAACTTTATCTTTATGCATTTCTTTTACAAAGGACATGAGGAAATAGAGGGGCTAATGTTAGTAAGGATGGGAATATGGGTCTGGTTTTATGCTAGCCAGATAGAGGGAAGCTTCTCATGATGCTTTTCAAGATGTCTTCAGTCCTGCATGATCCCCAAAGGCAACTCTGACCTTTCTGGAAGAGAATGACAGATCTCCCTGGTCTCCAACTATTTCAACGACAGCAAACTCAGAATCTATGTTGTTTTTGGATGTAGAAAAGAGCCTCCTTTGAATACAAGCCCAAGTTTTGTTGCTTCTCCATTTGTGTTTTGAGTACCTATATCCAGTTCTCTATATGACCACATCTGGGTAGGATAGGGTGTAAACAATGAAGGAAATATTTAAGTTAGACTACACAGAATCAGACCTTTAAGTATGAATCATTTGTAGTAAACCAGTGAAAGAAAATGGAAAAGGAAAAGGAAAAGGAAAAGGAAAAAGTAAATTAAGGGTGCAGGCAAAGTCTGACACAGAGTAAATTCATATTGATCTCTTTAAAAAATGTTTAATTAAAATATTTTATACTACATATTTTAATTATATTCTTTCCCCTTCCTCAATTCTCAGAACTTTCCTTTCCCTGCCCACCCCAACATCATGTTCTCTCTCTCTCTCTCTCTCTCTCTCTCTCTCTCTCTCTCTCTCTCTTAAAATGAACAAACAATTGTGTTTGGTTGTTGTCTCTTGTAGGCCTGGTTCTTTCTGAAGAGAACTTGATGGGGAATGGATCTGGGGGTAAGGAGAGGTGGGAGGCAGAGCTGAGAAAAGAGGAGGGAGGGGAACTGTGGTTGGAATGTATCCTTTGGGAGAAGAGTCTATTTTTAATTCATTAAAAGATACACACACACACACATACCCCTGAACAAAAAAACAAACAAACAAATTGACCAAACAAAAGAAGCACAAAAATCAACCTACCAAACAACCACCACCACCACCACCACCCACCAGCAACAATAGCATCAGTAAAAGAAACCATGGAGTCCATCTTGTGTTGGCTATCTGCTCCTGAGTGTGAGGCCTGGGGAAATGGGATAGAGGCGAGTGTGAGTTACTCAGGACTTCACCTGGCAGTCACTACTTAAAGCTTTCTAGGGTATCACAGTTTCTCAGGAAATTTTAGCTTTTCCATGCATGCCAAAGAACATGTTAGGTGGGTAAAAGAGCATCTGTAGAGATCTGAATTGACCATCAGAGTGGTGCTTCCAAGAGAGATTAGTCATGTTGTAGGCACAGGTTAAGCAAGCAGACTCCCAGGTCCTATCCATTTGTCTAGCTCCAAATGCAACCATATCTCTCCTCACTGTGGGAAACCACTGCTTTAAGTGTTGCAATGGGCTGAGGATTCTACCACTGCAGGCAGCAAATTGGGACTAAGGAAACAGGAAGCTTAGCTCTCTAAGGAGGAAGAAAGATCAGTGTCTTCTGAAAATCAGGGAGCCATGTATTCAAATTCAGTTGAATTTTTAGTCTGGCACTGGGACTTGGAGAATCTACTCTGCCTTTTGATGGAATCTTCATTGCCATGAATGGTACGACTTCATCCACAGAGATCTAGACAATATCTGTGTGCTTTGCCAACAACTTCTCTAGATTCTGGGGAATATAGAGAAAAAAATGGTATGAGCAGAATTCCCACATCCATGGAGCTCAGGAGATGCAATGTCACCACCACATGCTGTGGTGTCAGAGCCTTGCTTTCTTCTCAGGTGTCAGGCACTGTTTATTCTCTCCATCTCTACCTGTGAACTCTTCGTCAATATTTGTTTCCAATTTCATGGGACTTCAGGACAGATGCCAATACTTCTGACTTAGGACAGAAGCGTTCTGGCACTCCTACCAAGTGCTGTTGTAGAAACCCCAGCACTATGAAAATGAGGACAACATAATACAGAAAGAATTTTCTACGAATAAAAAAGGTATTGAGAGAGGTCCTAGTTACATGCACAAAGCTAAAAGGCTATTTGAAAATCAAAAGGTAAAGCTGAGCAGATTTTTTTTTTCAAATGATACTAGATATTACAGCGAAGAGTGATTTGAACTAATTTATTTACACATTTTTTTTTCATGTGTGCTTTGTGTAACTCAAATGCTGAGGAGGACAGCCTGCTGAAATTGGGATAGGTGCCCTCAAGTGTCCCCAGTTCCGTGTTCCTTCACAACATCTTGCTGCATTTCCATAATCTCTCTGACTCATGGCCTCCTGTTCCCTACCATGCGATCATTGTTTTGAACCGCATGGATTTTGACGTCAGAACCAGTCACTTCATGTTTTTTTTTTTTTTTTTTCACCAAACAAAATTAACTGACATACCAAACCAAAACAACCACAAGGAAAACTCAACCATGTGCTTTTGCTGAACTTGGGTGGAGGAGGCTTCCATGACTGGGATGTCAATTAAAGGGATAAGAGCATCTCATTCTCCACATGACTGTACACATCATAGGGCTTTGCTAGCTGGGGACCACTCGAACAGCCTCTTCTTTCCTCTTTTAGAATACTTTTAATTTTATCAGTTCAATGGACACTCATGGACTTCATAGTTACAGTTTCTTTTCTTAGCCTTAAAGCTAATCTGGAATTTGTTTCTTAGGACCACAAACTTTCTCAAACATCAACCTTATTTACATCTTTGTCTTTAGAGTATTAGCTTATTTGTGTGAGAGGGTACTTAAGTATGTCAACTCACCACACAAACAAACAATTGCTTATCAGGTCTTTGAACTGGGACCACTTAGCCTGATTACCTGGTATGAAGATTGTGTCTTAGTCCCATATGCCTTCTTCTCCGAGTTTGCCTGACTCTTCCCTTACAGCTTAGTGAAGTTAGTCATTCCCTTCTCAAGGGCTATGGAATGCTACACACTTCATCTCCCCTAGAATGTTGTTATTAACACGCTTTAGTTTCCACAGATGCCCAGCTTTGGCTTGTTTTCCTTTTCATTATTCCAGAAACCAGAAAGGGTAGTAATTTTTATATCCCTGTCCTCTAAGAGAACCAAAGTCTTGAAAGACGTGCTTGCTCCCCTTTGTCTAGAAGAGAACTGGCTTTGACTTAGGAAACCAATGGAGACTGATTTTGCTGGAAGTAACTCCCTCTGGAGCCCAGTTCCAGGATCCTACCAGAGAAGCTTCAGAGCTGGCCTGGCTTCTGCTGGCAGCTCTAAGAGGTTACCTGCTCGGTATACGGATCTCATTTTCTCCTGCCCGGCATCTTCTCTGTTCACGCTGGTTAATAGAATGGCTCTGCCTCCTCCTTAGTGAACTATTTTCAGTCAGTGAATTTCCAAGGCTTGGACTTCACTTTCCTTTCCAAGGTTGAGCATGTGATTCCATGGTCAGAGTATATTCTGTATTTCTGGCCTCAGTTCAGAGAAGAGAGTAGGAATGAAGCCAGATGAAAAAGGCTCGGTTTCTCACACTGGAAAAACCCTACTCATCTTTCAAGACCATGAACTTGACTGCTTTGTATTCTCTACTCCCACAGAGCATGTGCTACCGGTTCACGGATCCCATCTCAAAAAAAAAAAAAAAAAAAAAAAAAAAAAAAAAAAAAAAAAAAAAACAAAAAAAACCAAAAAAACCAAACCTCTCCTTTTTGTCTGTCTTCTTCTGGGCTGGGGAGTATAGGGACAAAGGTTATTTTTAGCTCACTGTCAGTACATCAGAGGGAAACTGCCCCATGGTAGGAATTCAGGCAACGTTGGTTCACTGAGGGAGGGGTTGAGGAAGGAGGCTTCTATCTGGATAACTGGGAGGCTCTGGTTGAGTGTAGGGACAGGGCTCAGGGCCCAGGTTGTGGTGACATGACACTTTGAATCTGATCTCCAAAGAGCCTTATTAAGAAAACAGTAAAGCTGAGAATTGCGCCAGTGTCTCCAGCAGACTCCCAAGTCCCCATTAATGAGTCCTATAATAGCTTTCCATTGCTTCCTGTTTCCCTAAGAAAGTCTCACATTGTCATCCCGGCCTGTTAAACGTTCTGTGGGCCCATTATCAAAATAGCATTTTCAGCTTCATTGAACACATGTAGGAAATGTTGTCGTGCTTAAAAGGAAAGAAAAAAAAAAAAAGCCCACAACTCTGAGAATAAGCCCAGATTGTATTGGGGTAATTATCTCTTCTCCAATAGCTTTTTGGAAAAGAGGATATTTCTAATTTTTGGAAAGCTAAGCTGTACATCGAAAAGGCTAAAGTTGTCACCGATTAGATTAGTGACTCAACAATTGAAACTTGACATTCAATTAATTTCTCCTTCCCCCACCTCCTGCTCTGTGCCTCTCAGGACAACCTTTCTTCATGGTAATAAAGACAGATTGCACACAGGTTTCTGATGGGTGTTTGGTGCAGGGTCATTTCTGACTATGTTTCTGTGGGAGTGGAAAGCAAGTCTACAAATTTAAGTGGGCAATGGATCCCAAACATATGATAATGCTGGGGTTCAGACCAGGGTCACTCCAGATAGAAGGCTCAGAGGAATGCATGTGCTGCAAGAAAGAGGGGAATAGTGGGACTGGAGATGCCCAGCTGTAGAACTGCATCTTTGGTTCGTCATCAGCTTCCTAATGCCCATTGTCTGAGGCTCTCCATGTGATACCTTTAATAACACCTCTGCAGTCAGAAGGGCCCGAGGTTGAAGCCCAGCTCTGCATTAATCTGAAGCACATTGAGTGCATAACTACTATTTTTGCAAGCTTTGTTATCCTTACCTGCAAAATCTGGTTGGAGATACCAGCCTCATATATTGTTATTTTTTCTTTTCTTACCTATCCTCCTGCCCTCCCATACAATCTAGAGCAGAAGACTGGGCCTAGGTGGCTCAGGACTCTCTGGCTTCAGTAAAGAAGTGAGGCTACATCATATAATGACAAGCAAATGGCTGTTAGGGACATAGAGGGAGCATGAACACTGGTTCATTTGAAAGGCAAGGAAGGGTTTTTAGAGGTATGCTGAGCAAGTTGCCAGCAAAGAAGGACAGGCATTTCTCAGTGATAAAGAGAGAAGGCTTATGGCCAAAGGGCTAAAGCAGCATTTCAAGGGCATATGAGGAAGGTGAGGCTAAAGAAGGAGGTTGGCTTCAGTCGTAGGTAGGCATCCGTATTATATAATAAGTGGTTCTCAGACCCCCATGGACTTTGAATTGCCTGGATACTTCATCAAGTAGTATCTTGAACTGTGAGAGAAATGTAAACAGAAACCTCAACAGGATACCCTCTCATACTTAGTGTGGTGTCACTATCATCAAAAAGGTAAGGATAAGCAAAGCTGGCAAAGACAGGGAGAAAAGGAAACATTTGTCCACTGTTGGTGCATGTGTAGATTAGTACAATATTATGTACTTTAGGAACTTAGGTAACATGCTAAATAATGTAGACCAGATATAGAAAGACACATATGACAGGACCTCGCTTATATGTAAAATCTTAAAATAACAGCCAGTAACCAAGACTCATCAGTCTAGAGAGCAAACATAGCACAAGGTCAGCGTAGTTACTAATACTGTAGATCATGGGGAGGAGTTCCTCAAAGAGTAGATTTTAGGAAACCATGCGAAATGATGGAAATGCTAATATACTTGAGTTGATAGTTGTTGTCCCAGCATATGTATATATAAATACTATGTTGTAAACCCTAAACATATGAAAATATCTTGGAGCAGGGTCCAGCCAACTGAGTTTCCAGCAACTCCTGAGGACTGGTATAAGTTGCAGGTGATCAGAGAGATTATGGAGAGACAGGATTACAGGAGACAGAATGAATGCAAAGTAAGAGCTTAGACTCTCTTCCCTGGGTTAGGGGTGAGTCTTAGGCCTCAGAATATTGGGTGCTCCTATCCAGAGTGCACTGAAAGTATAGAGGCTGGGGAAGAAAATCCAAGAAGTGGCTTTAACTTTAACCCTTGATGAAAGATGCTGTTGACTGGGGCACTGGGCAAAGGCGAGGGGAGAAATCACCAGCCCGACACTGTACTTCAGCTGTGGAAGCTGGCACCTGTCTCGTGGGGTAACCAGGGCTCATGCTTGGAATCACCATTCTCTTTGGTGTGGTCATGGATGGGACAGTCTGGACAACTTGCAATTAAGGATATGGAAGGAAATGTGAGGAAAGGGATCAGGCAGTAGAGGTGTCAGAGGTAAAGCTGAGCCTGCTCTCATAGTTGGCCAAAGCTACAAGACAGAACTTAGCTTTGAGAGACTGCAACATGGCTGCTGCTTAGAAGAGGAGGGCTCAGGTCACCCCACAGTAGCCTCTCCAATGCAGATCTGGCCTCTCATTCAAGAACAGTTCATGCAAGAGAACAGTTGGCTTTCTTATTGACTTTGGGAAAGTTGTCTCATATCCCTGAGCCTCAGTCTTCCCTTCTGTTAAATGCCAAGATAGACTGTCGATTGTCTGGTCTCTGTAGTGAAAGCATTTCCTGGGTAAGTGAGGGTGGACATGATTGCATTTCCTTCAGGGTAGATATCCAATGGGTCCCAGAGAAGCCAGGGCCCTTTTAATTTAGAGGAGAAGTCTCTCTGGATGGTTGGAGTTCGTCATATTGCTCTTATGGGGGAACTGTACTAATTAGGAGAATCCACTAGGGGTTTCCGGCAAGGAGTAGCATGAGCAATGAAGAAGCCTTTAAAAGCAGAAAAAAGCAGTGTTCTGTGTGGATGTCTGCGTCGCTGTGTGGTCTGTGTGAAGTCACAGTGAATAATAATTGGCTCCTTCATGTTTTCCAGCTTGGATGACAACCAGGGAGGTGGGGACAGCCACTCAATATCAGAGGCAGCCCACAAACTTGTGCCACAGACTCTAAAACAAGCACAGGCTCACACTGAGCCCTGACAAGTGCTCTATCAGCCAGTAGTGATCATCAGAGTATAGCTTGCTAGAGTGTAGTAGGGGGAGGGAGAATGGGTCAGACAGAGATGTGTAGACCTGGGTCCTGCATGGCCTCAGAGACTGTATGCAGGACTGGGTCTTATTTTTTGTAAGCATAGTGGGAGCTCTCTAAAGAGTGCAAGTAAGGATATTCTATGATCAGTTCTATGTGCAGGCAGCTGAATGAAGAATGGATAGAATGAGATAATCCATGCCGAGGGCTTTCCACAGACCTGGGCTCTAATAAATGCTCAGGAAAACTATCTAGTTGATGTCACAGATCTGACAGCTGCCAGGTATTAGCTCAGCCAATGGGCCTTAGATACTTCCTTCTAACAAAGGGATGGAGGTGTGCCAACCCCTCCTTAGCCTGGCAACTTTTCATAACCCAACACTGGATACTTAAAGTGTAGCTCAGTCAGGCTTGATATAGAAGCAAGCAGACCCTTCCAATACAAAGGACGACACTTTTTCCTGAGTAGTGAAGTTGTAGTTGGGAAGGTATAGTTGGGAGGAAGTCCCAGCAGGGAGGCTGTGCCCTCTAGTGGGGTAGGGAAGAGGAAATGTTAATTGTTGGTTTTACCCCAGAGACCTTAGTTCACAGCACTTCTGCTGTCTTGGGCAACTTGAACATCCACATGTCAGGATTTCCGCTGGGTGTGTCTAAAGTGTGAGCAGATAGAATATGAAGCATGGGTACTTAGGCACTAACAAGGAGGGGTACCAGTAGGGTTGTAGTCTTCTTAGTGGATTAGAGGCTCCAGTAGGGAAAATAGCTGATCCTACGTTGTGATGCTGCCAACATCTGTCTCATCCTGTTCCAGCAATATAAACAAAAGACAGTCTTCAATTGATACCCAGACCCCAGGACAGCACCACAGACTTCTTGCTGTTCTGTTTATCCTCAAAACTGACTGGTCTCATGTCTCACACAGGCAGGGATTTTTTTCCTCTGAGATGCACTGTAGTTGTTTGATGCAGTTGTTGAGAGAATTAAGTTTAAGAATGTTTGGACCTGGCTTAGACCAGTGTGCAGATTAATGACCCTTTGAAAAGATGATGTATGTGAAAATCTTTTGCAGTACGCCTGGTATATAAAGGGTACTCAACAAACTCCCAGGAGAGGTAAGCTGTTATGTATCAATGTCAATGAAACAAGAATAGTGGTCTTGAGTGTTTAGTAGAGCCCACGAGGATCTTGTGAAATGCAGGCTCCTGCTGTGTCCTCTCTCCACATTCTGATTCTGTAAATCATGGGTAGGAATATGGTCACGGATGTTTTAATATCTTCTAAGTGATTCTGATATAGGTGCCCCCTTTGGATTAATTTTCAAAAGTATATGGGTTGAGTGAGTAGGCCATGTGGTGCAGAGAACTTGGCAACCTTGGCTAAGTTAACTCATGCTAGAAAAAATGATCAAGGGTGAAAGGCATAAGTCTGGACCGTGATGTGGGGGGTTACAGAGAAGGGCAGAGTGGTCTCGGAATGGAAACTGCTTTGTAGAGAGCTGTTGGTATTAGAGAGAGGACATTCTATGCCTCTGAGATTCCATGCCTTCGTACTAGGGAGTTCCTGTATTTTTCATGTACCAGTTCCTTCCTCTGCTCTAAGAAGCTTTAATGTCCAGTTCATGTGCAACCTCCTTGGAGAATCTCACTGTCTACTCCTTTGTGTGACTTAGTTGCCCTACAATTCCCACAATGATGATTTCCTTCATTAGTTCAGTGATTAAGGTCTGGAGTAAAGAGATACTTCATCAGGGATGGTGAAAGATAGGATCACTTTTCTCAGGAATAACTAGTGGACAAATCAATGTTAAGTATGTTTCTTAAAGAGGGAGAAAACAGGGGAGAGAAAGGAAGATGGAGAGGCAAGTCAGTAGAAAGAGCGAAAGGGTAGATTGATATCATCAGCCTTTACTCTGTTTATCACTACGTTGCAAGCTTTGTTCTTACAAAACAGAATAACCACTGCTCAAAAAAGCAAGAAGACTGAAACTTGGATGTGAAGAAACCTGTCAGAGCCACACTACTCATGTAAGCAACAACTAAGGTTTCAATCCAACTTTTTGGGTTGGTAGTATGTCTCCCACACTGTGTATGGCACAATGACAGATGTGTGGTGTGTGTGTGTGTGTGTGTGTGTGTGTGTGTGTTCACCATGTAGCCATGCCAGATACACTTGTGTTTTGTAACATTGAGCCCTTTTAGGACCATGATCTTTCTCTGTACAGAGCTCTTAGTACATACTAAGCTTCCTGCTTAATTTCATTCTTAAGATCAGGCTTCTTTATTCGCTGATCCAAAATAAAACTTGTTCTAGAACTCAAGGAGATTTATTTCCAGTGGCTATCCCGTTAAAAAAAATTTTTTTTTGATACCCTGGCTCTACCACTGAGGAAAATAAATTAAAATAAAAAGAAAAGAAGAGAAAAGAAAAAGACAACTGTAGTATTGAATAGTGTTTCTCTAAACCCAGATTGGAGAAAAAGATGATATGAAGGGGGAAATTGGTAAGCTGTATTGGTAGGAGGAATAAATAAGAATAAGAAAATAAATGTGATAGTACTTGCTGGTTTTTGAGTACTTACTATAAGACAAAGACTTAGGATGGTGTAACACATTACTTCCTTTTCCCTTTATAGCAGTTTCGTGTGATTTACAGGTGAAGAGGCCAAGGCATAGGAAGCCAAGAACTTTGTCTCAGAAACTTAGCCAGTTAGAACTGATTAAAAGTTAGAGTTAAGTTAGACCCTGGGTGGTTACTGAGTCTTCATTACAGAGCCACAGCCCCTGCAGGGTCTGAAGGGGCTGGCCCCTTCAGATACCATAGCCATGCATGGCATACAGCCTCAGCCATTTCCCTTCTACTGCTGCTGCTGATAGGTTGGGGGCTTAGGGGCTGAGATAAAGACTGATTCTAGCATCACTAGGGTTTATTTGGAAGTTACTCACCATTTCTCTTCAGCAGTGGCCACACCCTTTCTTACTGTCAGGAGTGAAGAGTCCATATCTGGACTCTAGGAGAGGAAGTTGCTTCACACAGGACATGAGTGGGCAGTAGTTCTCTGGGAGACCCTGGGATCAGTAATTGAGGGATCCCATCCTTCCGTTTCTTCTCTTCTGCCTTCATGATTTGATAACAGGAAAAGGAACGGGCGTTGGGCATCCCCCTGTGAGGAGCCTCACAGGCTATCCTGACTTTGGTGAATTCCCCAGTGGCTTTGAGGAACACCCAGTTTAAATAGCAGCAGACATGGTTTAGGGTGAGCGAGGAAGCATGTTTATTTGACTCCATGTTGAGTCTCCACAAGGATCACTCATTACTTATCATCAGTGATGGGGACCAATGAAGAAGCTATCAGCTGGCAACAGGAAGGCTGGTGTGTTGCCCTGAAATAAATTACCAGCTTAATACAAATCTTCCTCATGCCTCAGCTTCTCCAGCTTTCTTGTTAGCTTTAGCAAGTGCTGAATCAACTGGCTTTCACATAGACCTCTATAGAAAGCCAAAAGCAAAGGAGATATATTATGAAGCTGAAGAGACATATTTCTTCTAGAACAATAGATTTTAAAAAAGATATATTCAGAGCAAGGCCTTGGTTGGAATTAGTGACAGTTTAGTAAAACATCAACAGACTTACAAATGCTTATTTGGGGTTCAAA
Source organism: Mastomys natalensis (assembly GCA_021653895.1). Lineage (NCBI taxonomy): Eukaryota > Metazoa > Chordata > Mammalia > Rodentia > Muridae > Mastomys > Mastomys natalensis. The sequence continues at coordinate 901,719 of JAJTUV010000039.1, read as the reverse complement.
ATGAAGGTCAGTTTAGTGAATGGCACGGGATCCCAGGGTGTGTTGTTTTACTTACTGTGTAGTAGGGTGCACATGACAATAAGGCCTTCTCCTGGCTAGAACATTCACACAGAATTCTATGTAGGCCACTGTAAAAACAATGAGTGGCTCCTGTAGATCCATGATACCCTAGAAGACTCGGATCCTGGTCATCTCTAAGGGCCTTGTTAGAGATGCAGACTTTCAGACCCCAGCTAGGACATTTTGAATAGGCATCTGCATTTTAACAAGCATACAGGTGATCTGTATGCACATGGTAATTTGAGAGATGCTGATGCAGATGTCTTTTGCTTTCCCTCATCTCTTAGGTTTGAGTGAAAGTTTCCATCTAAAATTAAGTTACAGACCTATCAGGGAACTGTCCTGCCTGGACATTTCAGAACTTAGGTGCTGATCTCACTGCTTGTCAAAGGTTTGCAGAGGGAGAGGAACTCCAGCCATTGCCGTGACTCTTGATTCTCTATTTGCTACGTTAGAAATTGTTGATCAGATGCTTCTTGAGCAGGAGGAGGACTTCCATAAGAGATAAGGAGAGGTGGCTTCACTCTGGGAATGTGGCTTAGCCAGATCTTATAACTGCTGACAGAGCACTCTTCCTTCGTGAAGAACTACTTTGGACTTAGAATTTGAGCATCATCTAGGCCCTTCCATGGATCATGAAAGGAGACAGAGAGAAAAGGGAATTGGCTTTTGATGTAGTGGGGTTTAGATAGTCTGATAAGGAAGGGAGTTTAAAGGGCAGAGTTTAAACACCAGAGACCTAGAGTAGTGAAGGGGTTGAAAGGGAAATATTTATCTTAGGAAGGTGCTGGGCTACAAGACATAGAAAGTCTTCCCTCTGGGATTAAAGGGTGTTAGGTGCCTAAAACCAGTGGTAGATTGGGTTTCTGTGATCTGGTATAATTATGAGCAAACACGTGCAATTACCCATGCCCTGAGCTCTTCCTCAAGAAGGAATATGACTACTTTCTTCTAGCACCTTCTCTAGTCTGTTAGAGCAATGCCGAGTTCCAGCCATGGATTCTGACTTCCATCGAATCCATCCAGAAGACTTCAATCTGTAGATCTGTAGCAGAATTCTTTATTTCCATAAGGTATTTTCAAGACCCGGTCTCCAGCACCTAGAAATGTAACCTTATAAGGAAGCAGGGTTCTACTGGCATAATCAAGTTTGGAGGAAGTCAAGGGGTGAACTCTCTAACCCAGTGACTGTTATCTTTACTGGGAAAAAGTCATGTGACAGTGGAACTAGGGACTATAGTGCTATAGCTACAACTGAAGAAATACCAAGGACTGGTGGTCCCCATCAGAAGTTAGGGGAAGACAAAGAAGGCTTGATGTTGGACCTATTGCTCTTGACATGCTTTTCCTTCTACTGGGTTGCCTCACATAGCCTTGATGTGAGAGTTTGTGTCGGGTCTTATGGTACCTTGTTGTGTTGTGTTCAGTTGATGTTCATGGGAGGCCTGCTTTTATCTGGGGGGACATAGGGAGGAGTGGATCTGGGAGAGAGGAGAAGTGGAGGGAACTTGATGAGGAGTGAAGGGAGGGGAAGCGTTGGTCAGGATGTATTGTATGAGAGAAAAGTAAATTAAAAAAATTGCATCTCTGCCATTTCATATCTGAGCAAAAGATCTTCCAATACCAAACAAGGCTACGTCTTCAGAGGACGGTGTTTATCGAGGAACCTGCAGTCAGTCTGGTGTGTAGACTGTGGAGGAATTGTGATATATGACCCTAACCACATCACTCCTTGGGGCCATTTTCTCAGCCTATCAGTCTGCACAGCCAACCTTGCCTGGGGCCACCTCCCAAGGCTCCTTGCAGTTGAGTTTTGAAGGAGCTCCATTCTTGAAGGCCTTGGTTCTCTGTAACTAGCCAGAGGAAAAAGTTACTTTTGGTTTTCCAGCAATTTCCCCTATTCATGATTTTGCAATTGCAGAAGGCAGCCTGCTGTGTATTTGCATAGTCACTTTATCCCTTCTCTTTCAGGTTCTGTAGGGCACTGTGCACCCTCTACTCAGGACTCATAGCTGCCCCGCCCTCAGTAGAGATGCCTCCTGTGGCTCCTACACCCTCCCCAGGAGATCATCCTTAGCTCTCTCCAGAGCTGTGCTTCACTGGCTGCTGGGCAAAACTCAGTCTTGCTGTAAATTCGGTAGCTGCCTGCATGTGTGTAATTGGGTTGGATTTACATTAAGAGGGTTCCCTGTGGTGAAAACCACACTGCTATTTCCAATCCGAGGCTGCATAAAACATTCAATTTTCTAAGTATCTGTCAGCTGTTAGTGCTGTGAAAAATGCAGTCTGCCTGGATGGATGGGAGGCTCCCCTCAGTTCCTTAACCACCACCACCTCCCGATTATTTGTGCTAACAGAGGGGATAATATGATATGGTGGTGGATAATGGAGCGTTATTTATCTAAATATCCACAGATTCATTCAACAAACGTGCATGAAGAGCTGATATGTGCCAGACAAGTTTTTGTGAGTCTAATCAAATGTTTTCCCTTGCTTAGAATAATCTTCCAAGGGACTTCTGGTTGCATACCCTAGATCAGGAGTCATCACACTTTTGAGTCAAGGGTAAGATTATTAACCTATCTCTATACTTATAGCCATATCTGTCTATATGTATCTAGGATTTTTGGTCTGGTAGTTATTGGAAGCAATTAGTCATTCTTGCAGTTTAGTTGAAAATATATAATAAATGTCATATATAATACATTATATGCATACCAATGGATGTAACTGTGTTCTAATTAACACTCTGGTTGTCTCAAAACAGACAGCAGGTTGGACCTGGCTTGTGAACCATTCTTTAACGTTTGTGTTATCTTTCTGAGTCCTGGAATGTGACCTTGCCTTTGTCTCTGCCCCCTTACACATTTACCACACATAGGTGTTCTTACTAGTCACTCAAGGGACATTAACTCTTTTGTCAGCTATGACCCACTCTGTTGTCACCTGCCTCAGGACCTTTGCGTGCCTTATTCCCCTGCCTGGAGAAACTTGCTGCCATTGTCTTTTAGAAAAGGTGCTTCTTTTGCAGACTTCATATCCTTGTGCTTCAGTGTTTGACTCCTTGACTAAAGCCTGATTTGAAAGTTGACCCTTTTAACCTAAACATTTGACTGATGTAAAGCTTGTCTCACTTGATGCATCATCTTTTCTTGTCTTGGCCTGTTGGTGTGCGTTCGTAGATGGTTACATTGTGGATATTATCTTATGGATTATTTGCATTTTGATTTTGGTTTTATTTCTTGTGGCTACACTTGCCTGGAAAGCCCTAGAAGGCAGGTCCCTCGACTGGCTCATTCAATGAGGTTTCAGCATATCTAAAGAGCAAATGAGCCTGGCTTCAGGGATCTCTCCTTCATGTAGGATAGTCAGCGAATAAAGCCACTGTGTCACACACTCAAGAGGAGGATGCTAGAAGTGTCCATCTAAACAACAGGGTGCTGAGGGGATTATTGAGCAGAGAGGCTTCCAGGGCCAAGGATCCCCATCGAGGGGGAAGAGCAGTCATAGCTCTAAGTAACAGATACCCAGAGTGGAGAGGGGCTGACAGAGGAGAAGGCCATAAGAAACACTTTCCTATTGTGGGGCAGAAGTACAAGGAAAAGGTAGCAGACAGTTTGAGTTTGTGGACTGGATGTCAGGGGCTTGTAGACATGACACCCCTTCTTAAAACAGTCCTTCTACATCAGTGGTTAGAGTGTTCCCATTTTGCAAATGTAAGACTGAGGTTGAGAGAAAGTGAATGAGCAGACAAAGGTCACAGCGTTGCTGAGTTGGGACACATCCTTGTCTTCTTTAGTCTCATTCCTATGATGAGTGATGTTGGATAGGGTAAGGGTTTCTTTCTCTCCAAGTCCTGCCCTAAGGCCAACCATTTCCTTTCAACCCCCCTTTTAGGAGTAGGGCTGTTATCTGCATCTTCATGGAAAGTACTTCCTTCAAGGCACAGAATGGCTACTTGCTTAGGACTTAGGTTCTGAGAGGCAGGCAGGACAGAGAATTTCAGTGAACACCTCAGGAGCCTGGTGTATGATGCCTGCAATTCCGTTAAAAACCTCTGTACATCGGGAAGGAACACACTGTCCTAAGGGAAAAGACTCATGGCTCCACAGGCTTCACTGCTCAGTTATCTCACTGCAAAGAGCCAACCGACTCTGAGCAGATTCCCAACTCCCCAACTACCAAGAGCTGAACTTCAAATTCCCAGCCCTGTGATTTCCATGAACAAGCTTTATTCAGTGCCCTTAAGGGTGTGCAGCTTGTAGCTGAGAGCATCCAGGACCTGGAAAGGGTGACTAGGTTGCTGGCTTCAGTTATCCTCTCTGGATGCAAGGACTCTCAATCCCCTTCCAAGCTGAGGCTCTGCAGGGAAAATGAGAGGCACCTGTCTAAGCAGGGATACCAAATTGCCCGAGGAGAAGCTATTAGATATATGAGGAAATTCTTAGTCGATTCTACCAGCAAAAAAGTGCTTACCACCTCCCCCAACCCCCTCCAACTGAGTGTTCATATAAACCTTATGGGCAACTGGGATCGGAGGATGCTGCGTCTGAAAGGCAGCCGGTCTCCTTCCCCCTAGGGGGATTGGAAGTGATTTGATTCTGCCAGCTAACGTTGTTCGAGGCAGACTTCATCTCCCTTAGCACTCATCAGGGCTGCTAATAGGCCCTTCAGAGCTCATAAAGAGATGACCAAATCTGGGGCTAGGGGGACTCCAGCTCATTTATCTTCTGCAGGCCCGATCAGATCTGATTTTGTACGCTGACGGCTGGATGCTCAAGTGTTGTCTGGCCCACTTCTCAGACACCTCCTCAGCATGACTGGGCTTGAGGAATCCCAGGAGGGGGCAGAGGTCCTCTGACCAGTGGGAATCTCAGTGCTCAGATGTGGTGGACATCTATCTGCCAGCCGTATCGATCTGTGGATGAGAAAATATAAGCATTTAGACTTGGAAGGGAAGGATGAAGCCAACTAATGGGAGTGTCAGTTACCACTCTGGGTCCTATGCATGGTGCACACACTGCAGGTGCGCATGTGTGCACACACTGTGGTCCCCGTGCCCCCTTGTAATGCCCATGTCCATCAACTTGTAAACTTATGTGTGGTGAGAATATAAGCCAAGCAGGAGATCACTGGCACACACCGACTGATGCTACCTCTTCTCATCCCGAAATAAAAGTCTGCCAGCTTGGTAGACAAATCACTTTCAATGAAAAATGGCTAATTGAATGAATAGCCAAAAGAATTTGCAAAATGATTAACCAGGGGCTTTCTCTTCATCTACTTACTATCACTGTTAACACACATGAGAAGATAATGTGAATCCGCAGCATTGACACCTTGCAGTGTGCCAAGTGCAGAGTGACCATTTATTCTTCATAACACTATACAAGACACGCACACTTAGTAGCACTATTTTACAGATAAGCACACTGAGGCTTGGGGAATGCTCTTGTCAGCTATGGCTGCATTACAAATCATCATGCCACTTGTTAGAGTGGAGACAATTGTTTCAGTAAATGCATGAATATTACAGACAGGGAGGATTCAGCTTTCTGTAATTTGAGCTGCCAGGTTTTTTTGTTGTCTTTTGTTTTTGAGAACAAACAATCTCGTGGCACAATGAGATGGGTTACATGAGCTGGTAGTCAGGTTGAGCTTCTTGGAGACTTCACGAGGCTGGGTAGATCATGGGTCAACAGCACCATCTTATCTCTTCATAGCAGTTGCTTGAGAAAAGGATTCTTTGTCACCCATTTAGTAACTGAGGAAGTTGGGGTTCAGGGAGAAGAATTCACTTTGGTTAAAGTTATTCCTCAGTGTAATTGCTGGAGTTTGAATTATAAGTATGATCCATGAGTCAAGAGCTCATGGCTTTACCCAGCAAAGCACTGAGTTAGTACTGTTCACAGGTAAGGTTCCATGAGCTCCTCTTATTTGGGCTACACAGAAGAGTTCAGGCCAGTGGAGAGAGACACACTGGATCCCTTAGAGCAGGGTCTGGGTTAAGGAGGAGACCTTCCAAATTTGTGTTTTAAGAAGGAGAATCAGATAAGGGAGTATGTCAAACTAGGGGCAGATAAGCAGTCAGTGGCTGGGCACAAGCAAGCCCTTCCTTCCATTTTGCTAATAAGAATGGGAGTGGGAGACAGAGGAGGTTGAGATTCAGTTCAGGAATTGAAAGGACCAGCAGGAAGAAGACAAGGAAGAGGAGATCCCCGGGTTTCTGCAGTGGGTTTATCAGAGAGCCTAAAGAAAGAAGAAAAGGTGATTTTCTGTACTGGAGGTCAGAAGGAGTTGGAAAGAAGTGAATGAAGAGGGCAGGAGCCAGTGCAGCTGATGAGCAAATGAGCAAGGAGAAGGAGGTGGTATTGACAAGGTGTAAAGTTCAAAGAAAACAGGTCATGGAGGGCTTCATGGGTCTCACTGGACAACTTGAGCTATACTGAAGGTGCTTGCTATATGAACCCACTGAAAGCTGGGGTGTGGTGGTGTACACCTGTCATCACAGCACTCTGGAGGAGGATGCAGAGATAATGTAAGCTCATGGCTAGTCTGGGCTATGTATTAAGTCCCCATCTCACATAAAAACAACAAGAAACCACTGGAGAATTTTCAGTGTAGTTGCTAAACATAATTCATAATATAAAGAGATTCACTTAAGATGCTCTGTGAAGTGGAGACTAAGGCATGGGGTGATGGCTTTAAGGGTAACTGTGCTTGCTGTCCAAGTGTAAGAACTTGAATCCAAGTCTGCATAACATATGTAAAAGCCACAGAGAGAAAGCACCTGCAATCCCAGTGCTCCTAATGACAGATAGGCAATAGAGACTGGCAAACAAACTGGAAGCTTGTGGGTCAGCTAGTCATACACAGAAACAAAGGAAGAAAGATCTTGACTCACAAAACGTAGAAGGCAAGGGCTGACACTTCTGATTGTTCTCTGACCCTTTCATAGCATAGGAGCGTACGCATTCACAACAAATGCAGGAGTACACACACACACACACACACACACACACACACACATACACCTGAAAAATATATTGGAGAAAGTGTGAATAGACAAGACCTGCTCGAAGGCTGTAATCTGTTCTATGGAGAGTGAAGACAGACTGTTCAGTGGCTTTGGGGATGGGGATGGAGGCAGGTGGCCAATCTGAGATGTGCTTTGGAAGCCAAAGTAGCTGGACTTTCCTCAGGACAGAGGAAAGAGCACTGGAGGATGTGAGGCTGATCTTGCTCAGCAATCAAGCCCTGGGAAATAGTTTGCTCCAACACAATCCCACAAATAGGCAGTAAACATTTGGAGAACTCCAAAGCTTAAATCACATCCAACTCTGTGATAAAGAATGGAGCCCCCCCTTTTCAGGAAAATGCACGTGCACACCTATAAAAATCCTACACTGTTCAGGTGGCTCTGAGCTCCCTGAAGATCCTCCATGCATATATACCCAGGGTCCTTCTCAGTGAGCTAGGAGAACCCTGTCCTTGGTTGGGACAGCCTACGATTTAAAGTTTTGCAAGCCAGAAACATTGACTCCTCACATTCTAGAAACATATGACATCCAGAGTGGGCAGCTGGCAGTCTTCTTTCAGGCAGGTTAATACATAATCAATGTCTAGTTCAGGTTCTCCAGGGACGAGCATCCCATGCCATCTCCTTCAGGGTCCCCTGTAGTGCTTTGCCCTGGTTAAAATGCTGTCAGGTCCCATTACCACTTGTTTGGTATTCTGATGAAGGGATGGGTCATTCAAGCTTGGAAGAACATAGGGATATGAACACACCATTATTTGGCTAGTGGTACTATGAGCCCCCACCCCCACCCCCATCCCAATCTGAGCTTTCTGAATAGTTTGTATAACTGTGCTTGAGCACCACACTATAAAAAGATTCTGAAAGGAGATTGGAGGTGAGAAATGATCTCCTCTTTCATCTTGAATAAAGAAATATAGCATCAAAATAAATACTCACTAATACACATATAAAAATTCTACACAATTCAGGAGGCTCTGAGCTACCTGAAGATCCTCCATGCATATATACTCAAAAACTACTATTTTTTAACTAACAGATTGATTTCTCTTCTGCTTACATTTTTTTTTCTCTTTTTACGTTATTTAAATTCAGGAAGCAAACCCAGACATCCTAGTGTGGAAGACCATATGCTTAATCACTAGAACTGCCCACTCCCAAGATTTTTGAAGTCAGTTTTACCGCCTCGAGCCTTACACATGCTGTTCCCCTTTCCTAGAATGCTTTTCCTGCAGTATCTGCTCAGGAAACACATGCTTTCCATTAAAAGGAATTTGCGTAATAGGTACTTAGTGTTCTGAAATACACTAATATATCTGGGAAGCGTGATAAACAACAATCCTTCTGTCTCTTGAGTTGAGAACTACAGCCATGAGACAGGAGTATTTTCAAGACAGAAAGAATCCCACTCAGAATAACTGTGAGTTGGGGCAGGAGCAAATTGGCTCATTTAGTGGTGAAAAGCGTATCATTATGTCAGACACCTGATAAGCCAGGAGGAAGGGGGCACCTTGCAAGGACTTAGGAGAGTCTGGCAAGAGTCAGGTCAGTTACTTTAGATGAGTAGCAACAGAAGCTGCCAAGAAGTTATAGGCCATACAGTGTTATAATCTTGTGTGGATTCATCCCCCAAGCAGAAGAGTGGAGAAATGCACGTTTACCTTTGCATATGTGTGTGTATTGATAACAAAGAGGCTAGTGTAAGATGCTAAAGATGCAGTCAATGATGGCGGCTCAGAGCAGGCGGGAGAGCCAGAGAATTATCATTTGAAACTCATTAAGGCAATGCTTTAAGCTGGAAGACAGACTCCCAGGACTCACATCATAAGTAATGAATGTCACAAGTAAAGAATCCATAGATATCCTAGTGTCCTGCCTGCAAAGTGGCCTTATATCGTCTGTGTTCTACAATCTAAGCTTTCCAGAAGGGTTTGAAACTGTAATTTAATAAAAGGGCATGGGCATATAAGACAAATAGGAGTCTTGTTTGAAGCGTGACCATTTACAAGTTAAGAAAGTTGGGGAGTTGGGAAAAAGGTGTCTCCTTTGTCTAGCTTCAGTGCCTCCTTTGGAAGATATCAGTTGTATCAGTCAGCTTGGCTTCAGTAACAAACAGCGCCCAAGGCCACACTGACTTACAATCAACTTTCATTGGTTGGGAAGCTGCAGGTTGCCTGCTGTAGCTCAGCTTCACATGCTTTCCTTATCCCAGGAGCCATCCTGTCACCATGTCATGTGCCCTGCTGCTCTTGGGCCAAAGGAAAGATCCAGAGAGGAGTAAATGCTTCCAGCCTCTGAGAGTTATAGGCAGGGCAGATAGCACTTCTGTTCTAATGTCAGTAGCCCAAGGAAATGACGTGTCACAAAGCTTGTGTCACAAAGGAGCACCATCCTCTGCAGCAAGTCTAATAAGGGAGGAGTGGGTTGAGATTGGTAGTCACTTGCAGTGTTGCTTCAGGAATGCAGTGGGCGATACCAACAATGCACCTAATGGTTAACCTAACAAACACCCTGTAAAGGCTGATTCTTATTAAACAGCTCTATATTAATTTCTACATTCTGTGCAAACACGTGATTGAAACCTACCCTCTTGCTCTCTTCTGCCTTCCTCTCTCCTCTCAGTAACCACCATGTCTATACATCTGTGTGTGAGAACAGAGGGGAGTGCTCCAGCAAAATAGGGAGCTTCTACTGCGGAGGGATTTCAGTTTGAGACTCTGTTGTGCTAGCTGTATAGCCACCCAAGGTCACTGGTCCCCTCTGAATCACAGCTCCCTTGTCTGTACAATGGGAAGGAAGCCCATACCATTTGATTGAAGTGAAGTGAAGATTAATACCCAGATCATTTGACTTCTCTCTCCTCGTAAGATACTCCCTCGTCTCTGCCTCTGGTGAGAGCTTAGGAGTAAAATATATTCTGAGTAGTCGAACTTGTGGCAAGAAGAACCCATCCTCATGCTGGGCCATCAGGGAAAGGCACTGTTAGAGCTGAGTGTGTGTGTGTGTGTGTGTGTGTGTGTGTGTGTGTGTGTGTGTGTAATGCTTTGCTAGCACATATGTCTGTGCACTCCTTGCCTGCCTGGTGCCCAAGGAGACTAGAAGAGGAAGTTAGAGCCCCTGGAGCTGGAGTTAGAGCCGGTCATGAGCCACCATGGAACTTGAACCCAGGTCCTATAGAAAGGCAGCCAGTGTTCTCAGCCACTGTACATCTTTGCAAGAAGCTTTCTGCAGTAATGGCCAGCAGTCCTATTCCTGGAAGAGGACTTGAACTTTTTCTGTGAAGGTTGTGTTTTGGGAGTTCCCGAACATTCTATGCCATCCCAGGTTTCCAAACTCTTGCCAAACTTTTTTAGTGTCCATACTTCCATCTGGAATGCCTTAATTTTCTCTACTGTGTCTTTTTGTTGATGGGCCCAGATCTTCCCTGTTACCTTGCTCCCACAGGAATTAGCTTTGTGCTCTTGACTCAGTGATGCTAAGTCAGGCTAACTACGCATGGCTGTGCAGTGGATCAGGGTATAGATTCTTGGGGGCTATGGCTAGAGTTAGTGCTAGCCTTCTGCTTACTATGAACAACTCAGTTAGGGCTTCCATTACAGCCTCCGGAACTGAAACAGACTGGGGCCAGTTTGCTATAAATGAGATGCTAAATTATGCCCAAGGTACCCTAAGATATTAGGGAACTACCCAAGTCGGTAGGAGAATGGCTATTTTGGCTTCCTTTCTCTTGTAGCCATGAGGAAAAAGTGCTGGAAGATAGCAAGGCTGTGGTCGAACTGATTGCTTAGACAAGAGATGGTGCCCTTGTTTTTCGAGAAGCCTGGAAAACACTTAGCTGTGTTGCTTTGCACAGTGCAGAGTCTTGCTAGCGTTCACTCCCTTCAAGAACTGTGCTACTCATGAGAACAGATGTTCACACAATTACATAAGAATTTGATATTCAAGCACATAAACATTTTTCTCGTGGCATATTTATAGTGTTATTCTGTAATAAATTGATAGGAGAGAACAATCAACACGACGCACGACGCAAAGGCAGTCCCCTCCTCAGATAGTAGAGGAAAGCCTTCAAAATTTTCACAGCGGAGGCTTTTCTCAACCCTGTCCCTGGGGGTAGGAGGACCTTGTGCTCTTTGCCTCAATGTTGGTAAAAGAAGGTTGTATTGAAGCTGAGTTACAGCTGATTCCAAAGTGCTCAGGGTGTACTCTGGGCCATATCACCTAATTGCCCTCTGAGGGTAAAACACACCCGTTTTATTTTTCCGGAAGAGGAGGACGATTTTCGTGATTAATCCCAAGTTACCATGAACAACTTTCCTTCTCTGTCTCCTAGACTTTATTTGCAGAAGTTTCGGGTTGTAGAAAAGTTGAATGGGAAGTACAGACACTTCCCTCTTTCTCCTTCCGCCAGACATGCACAGTTCTCCCTGCCCTTAAGTTCTTGCAGTACTTGGGCCCACTGGTGACCAGCATGTACATCTGATGATCCAGTGCTGGTATGTTCCATTAACTAAGGCACATAGATTTATGGTAATGCTCACCCAGTGTCTCGTACAGTCTGTGTGCTTTTTAAATTTTTATTTTATTATTTAGTGTGTGTGTGTGTGTGTTGTGTGTGTGTGTGTGTGTGTGTGTATGTGGTATGTGAACATTTGTGCAGTTCTCACAGAGGTCAGTAGGTGGTCTAGGATCTCCTGGAACTGGAGTTACTGGTAGTTTCGAATCACTTGGGAACCTAACGCAGGTCTTCTGTAGGAGAGCAGCAAGCTCCCTAACTACTGAGCCATTGCTCCATCCCTGTTTTATGAGTGCTGGTCCTCTTCATCTCCCTACTCCTGGTAACTTCTCATGTTTTTCCTACCTCCATAATTTTGACTTTTCCCAGTGTTATATAATCGACATTTGACAGTCCTCAGCATTTTTATGTCTTTTTTTCCCTCTGTTTCCCCACATCTTTTGGTCTTTATTCTCTCACTACACATATACATGCATACACACAGAGTGATAAGGATGCAGCACTTAAGTACATACATGTGCTGTCTCTTCAAACCAAACAGAAAAGTAGGCAGAAGCCTATATCTAGTTTGGTTTGCAAAGTCTCTAGCTGGGCAAAGGTCTTTACAGCCTCACCCTCCTCCTATTCTTTCCAGTGGACAGTGACTGCTCCCCTTCTTCAGAAGAGCCAGCCTCTCTTCCTGACTGTGCCAGCTTCCTCCTAACTCTGTTTGTCCCCTTCTTGTTTCTAACTGTCTAGTTCTCATTGCCCATGCTGAGTCTGAGCAGTAATTACTTGGTGTCTGTTCTGCTACCTTCAAATAAGTTTTCCCACCTCAGAACAACTGCCCCACCCCCACCTCTTATCACGATTGTGATCCTCTACAGGGCACAAGGGACCTGTCTCTCTTGACTCTCATATTTTTGCTTCTGATGTTAAAAAGTCCCCTTGAACTTGCATTTTACAGACACCAGCAAAGCCCAAGTGTCTTCACAGAACCTGACATTTCCCCGGGGCAGGGTGTTTGCAATTACAGGCTGAGCTGGCTGTGGGATCAGAGAGCTGCTGAGGCCCGGGAGGGCTGGCCTGTAGAGCATCTTTGATGAGTGACAGAGTCATTATTATGAATGTTATGCTGGGATGCCCATGAAGTCCTGTGGCAGAAGGGCTTTCCTTCCTTTAGCTTGTCTTAGCTGTAAAGACAGACATATATAGAAAAACATATATGCACATCCTAGGACATATACTTGGCTAAATGGGGGAAAAGAAGCTAGGTGGGAAGATTTCTTGTACATTCTGGAACATTCTTTGCATGGTTTTTGACCTTCTAGGGTCTCATCTTTCTTGAAGATGACCTTCTACTTTGAAGGGGTAGGGATTTTTGCCTAATTCCAAACTGAAGATTAGCACTTTTTACCCAGCTATTTGACTCTATCATCCCTCTTTCCCACTTGTCTATTTGGTTGAGGTTTGTGGATGTTCCCATCAGATGTATTTTCTGCTACTCTTGTCTCTTGAAGGGAAAATGAATAAAACCCCCAAGGGCTAGGAATTCTGGTCTACACCAGCAGAGTGCTTCTCAGGGGAGCTACTCTTCTCTCCTCCACTGCATGGGTCTCTGTTAGATGCTGTCATTGGTAAATATCCTTGTCGTTCTGTAAATCTACATTCTCCTTGGTGAGCTTGGGCTTCCTACCCAGGGCAGGAGAGAGGCACACCCTGTGTTAATTGTCTAGTCAGGGAAACCATGCTTAATAAGAAAATTCTATCTTAAATATGGCTTGGCAAGGGGCCTCCTCACCTGTACACTTCTGCTTTGCACTGTGAGATTGGATGTTTTGGGGAGAATGCAGGATTTGGGGGACAAATCATGCTTTCTTGAGGTAAATAGATATAGGCCTTAACAGTATGTGCCACAGCAAAGGTGGTGAGTCTCTCTCATCTTTCAGGTGAGCATGGCTGCTTGTGTGTGTCTCCCTGGTCATTCTAGTCAACTACCTTTTTTCAAAGTCTCTTCAGAACCCTAGAAATTGGTCTTCGTAGCATGCAGAATGCAGGGAAACGCCTTGTCTCATTCTGAACATAATGAAAGAAGTCAGAATACCTCCCCAAATCAGCCAGCACAGCAAGGAAGGTTCATATCTGAATCAGAATTCATATCTGAAAGCATGACTGATATTTGAAAAGAGTTTCCATGTGTGTATCATGTTTGTGTCTTATTGTTTATGAAGGATCTTTTCTGATAGAAGTTCATTATTTTCTGGATCTTAAGACATCTCTAGATCTGGCAGCAGCCTTGCTCCCATGTGAGCACCTGAAATGGGGCATACAACTGCTCATCTTCATCACTGGGTATTGAAACTGCCCAGGCTCCGTCAAGTCTAAAGGATGTACAGTGTGCATTCAAAGGGAGATGTAAATGCTTTTATGATGCGCAAAGCACTTGCATATTTCTGGTCTAGCTTATGGTTACACGTGTGTGTGTGTGTGTGTGTGTGTGTGTGTGTGTGTGTAAATCAGGACAGAGTTGTTTGTTTGCTAAATGTTAGTTGCAGTCTGTAGACTTCATCTGCTTTATCAGAAACTACATGTCAAAGATGGGAAGATGAAAGAGATGGAATTCAAAACACTTCAACCCTGGAGTAATTTCTCAATTTAGAATTTGGCCATGTATGGAAATGTCCAGGTAGAGGCTCCAGCAGCACAGAAGAGAATAAACAAAGACCCCTTCACACACCCATATAGAATACATGCCAAATTACGCTAAGCACACATTTTCCTGGTCAGGTTCTGCATGTGTCATGTTCTTTCTGTCTCTACACCATTCTATATATGGCTATAGGGACTCTTATTAACAATCCAAATAGCTCATTGAATCAATGAGTTGGTTTTGTCAAAGAGCCAGGAAGATGTGATGAATTGGTAACTTTATAAACCCTTTGGTCCTAAACCTTCTTTTCCCAGGTCACAGAAAATGGAGGGAAAGAAAAGTTCTAACTCTTTCCTTGTGCTAAGGTTTCCAATGACTCTTCTCATTGAGTGTTGCAGCCATTACAAGCTACCAACAGACCATAATACCCTGATCATTCCTGGATGCTGGAAAAGGATGTAGGTATTTTTTAAAATAGAAGACCTTGACTCCTTTTATAAAAGGTAGTCACCTGCTAAATGTGTGATCCCAGAAAGAAATGTCTCTGTAGATGGTACAAGGACGGCCAGAGAGAGGCCCCAACCCTACCATTCTAGCTAGATTCCTGGCCACTTGCTCAGTCACTGGGCTTGTATCTCACATCTGTTACATGCTCTGGGTGTGACAAGGGGAATGTGCTTCCCCTCCCTAAGCCACAGTTCCTCATTTATAGTCTGCAGAGTTTAGATTTCTGAGATCTCTCCCCTCCCCAATGCCTTAAAAAGCCAGGCTGTGAATTCAGAGATTCCTTGTAAAAGATAGGGAGGCAGTCAAGACAGGACAGGCTAGTAAAAGGTGCTAAGAAACTGGGACAAGTTGACCACAACTCTTGCCAGTATGTAAATAAATCTACAGGGATCTGATCTGGGTCTCACAGATGACAATGTGTGTCCTACAAGGGGTAATCAGTCACGCAGGTCAGGTTCTAGGCAGGTTGTCTCACTTAGAGAACGGCAGCAATGTGTAGGCTGAACAGGTGTTTGAGGCCCAGCCAAGTGGATTGGAGGTCAGGATGGGGCTTCAGTTCTAAAAACAGCACCCAAGTACAAAGCATGCCTGAGGCAGAGACCAACCATCCAGAGGCTCCAACATTGCTGCTGTGACCACTGATGACCAGACTCTGGGAGTAGGGGTGCTGTATCTCGTGGAGAAAGAGCATATCCAAGATTAGCTATCTTCTCAGGGCAAGAACAGCATAGAGTCCAAGATGGAAGGTTGGAGAAGCTGGAATGGGATGTTTAGAACAGAAATTAGTGTTTCTTTTAAAAGATAGATTAAAATTACAATAGCCTGCCACAGGGAGCGTTCACTACATGGCTAACTTAGTCTAAGTGAGTCATCTCTGTGAACTTGTTAGCTGGCTAGTTTTTAGGTCTCTGATTTATAAACCAATGTGCAAACAGACAATTATTTAATTAACCAGTCAAGTTATTTTTGGTTAAGATGAAAACATGAGAATATCTAAACTTTTGATTGTAACTACTACCATAGAAGATTCTAGGCCAAGTTACTGTGGGAAGCAGGCGAGAGTAGAAACCAGTGTGGGAAAGCATATAAACGGAGGAGGCCTTTGCCTGACTTCATATGTGTAGATTTCATGTTAGCTCTCATTTATTCCAGGCTCAGGGGACTGAAGCCACTGACTTGGACTTTCCAGTCACCTTTGCACCTTTCCAATGAGGAGTCCACATCTCTGAACTGAAGATGGTTGGTTGACTGTTGTGGTTTGAACGAGAATGGCCCCCAGAGGCTCATGTGTTTGAATGCTTGGTCTCCAGTTGTTGGAATCGCCTAGGAAGTATTAGAGGGAATGGCTTTGTAGGAGGATGTGTGTAGTAGGGACAGGTTTTGAGGTTTCAAAAGCACATGCCAGGAAATAAGTTCTCAGCTACTACTCCAATGCTATGCCTGTCAGCTTGTTGCTAGCCTTCTGAAACTGTAAGCAAGCTCCTTTAATAAGTGCCTTGGTTTATGGTATCTCTTCAGAGCAGTAGAGCAGTACCTTTTTTTTTTTTTTAAGTTCTAGAAATGGCTCATGAGTTCCTCTAGGCTTTAACTTGAGGTGACCGTAGAAAATGTTAAAAAGTTATAAGAAATTGTCAAACAGTGTTTTAAATACATCCAACAAATGTCTGAAAAATGTAAGAAAGATAAATTCTACTTCCTTCCCTGTTGAGAACCTTACAGATACAACTTGCCTCCAAATTGTACTGAGACATGCTGGCTTTATCTCAGTAAGTGAGAAGGCTAATTTACTCCTCTGCTCTTCAATCTGCCTTTCACTCTGTGTATTAGTTACTTTCATCATAACCACAACAAAATAGCAGACAGAAACAACTTAATTAAGGAAAAGATTTATTTTTGCTCCGTCACTGTCCTCAGAGGCTAACCTCACCTGCAGACTAATACTTAGAATTCACACCTCAAGCCCCAGTTGCCTACAGTGTACCTTAACAAACTTCCCTGTCTTAGCTTTCACTCACATTTCCCATAATTCCAGGCCCAGCAAACAGGAACATGCTCTCAAACTCCTCAGCTTCTTCTCTCCCATCTGTCAAATAGGTTTCTCTACTTCTGCCTGTGAAGTAACTCATCCTGGGTAGTGGATCTCTGGGTTTAGTACCCACATCAAAGGTACTTCAGAAGGCTAAGCCTTCTAGAAGCCTTCTGGTACCTCCAAGTTTCAACATCCTACCTCATCACTAGAAAAGGTTACACCTACCTCTTGGTTCCCCACTTCATATATTTTAAAAATGTATTCTTTTTTCATAAATATATCCCTACTGCAGTTTCCACTCCCCCCTCTCCTCCCAGTTCCCTTCCGCCACCTCCCCCTTCCCTCTCTTTTACTTCCCTTCAGAAAAAATATTTTTTATTTCTACATCAGTGTTTCTCAGGATTGTCTGTGTTGATGTCTACCCTAGCACTGGCTGGAACTGTTGTTTATAAATCACCATATTGCCTCACCAAAAGCTGTTCCACTATACAACAAACACATGGAAGAGTAACAGTCTGCACACACATACTTTACACATAGTGTACACATACATGATGTTCCATACATACATGACACACATACTTGCACTGGCTTATGTTTGAAAGCACAACTGAGGAACTTTGTGACTTCTAGGACCTATAGAAGTTGGGTAATACAACGTAGGCGAAATCAAAATTTGATCTATAGTTTCAATTCTCATCCCTGGAAGTTTGTGGGAAAGCACACTGAAAATGGGATATGTTTCCGTTCAAAACAGTGAGTCCCTGTCTATGTTACAGAAGGCCAGAGTGTCCTCTGCCAGAAACTTTGTATTGTTTAGAGACAGAGATGTTCCTTCAGAGCTCTGCAAGGACTAGGATTCCACATCAGAATGTAGTCCTGATTCTAGGTATTCACATAACCATAAAAGTAGTCTTCCCAGGAATGCTGTCTCCCAAAACATAGTGAGCTTCCTCAAGGGTACAGGAGAGATATCCTGCCAGCATGGGATAGATGTTAATTCCTATAGGTGTAGCACACAGGTGTGAATTTAAACTTTAATTTTTGTGTTGTCTCTGTTTCTACCTGGGAAAATTCACCATTTACTTTTCAAAATCTACTTTCCTGTAACTAAACACTTATATCTTCAATGCTTTTTACTTACCTTCTTAGCTTTGCTCAGAAGTTCTTCTAACTTGCCTATGTGTTTGTTTTTGTGGTGTACACTAACAAAATCAAATCTCTTGGTATATGTGATGGTTAATAGAAATTGTCAACTGGGCAGAATCTAGAGCCACCCGAGAAGAGCTTCTGGTTATACCTTGATTATGTTCATCGATGTGGGAACAGCCATCTTAGTTATGGCTCCATGATGAGCAACTGTAGCTTGAACTGTAAACTAAGATAAATCCTCTCCCCTTTAAATTGTTTTGTTAGAGGGTTTTATCACAAAAACAGGAAAAGAAACTAAAATAGTGTATAGCTTTAAACAATGAAACTTGTTCATTTAAATCATTTTGAGAATTTCTGTGGCAAATAGCTTGCTATGGACATACACATACACACACACACACACACACACAGAGAGAGAGAGAGAGAAAGAGAGAGAGAAGAGAAAGAGAGAGAGAGAGAGAGAGAGAAAGAGAGAGAGAGAGAGAGAGAGAGAGAGAGAGAGAGAGAGAGAGAGAATGAGAGAAAAGGAGAGGAGGGAGAGAGACTGAGAGAGTGAGAGAAATTCTGGGAGAACCACCATCAATATCAAGTCTTCTAATTCATGTACATGGTATGTCATTCATTCAACTTATTTAGGTTTTTAATTTAATAATGCAATAGTTTTAGGATTAGGGATCATGTATATATTTTGTTAAACTTTTCATAAGGCTTTTGTGTTATTTTTAGTGATAATATAATTTCATTTTTCCCTCCTGATACATAAGTTTAAATCAATCTTAAATGCTGAAGTTGCATCCTGTAAAATTGTTACTTCTAAGATCCTCCTGTCCTTCAGAGGGACTTCTTAAGCTCAGGAAGGGCTTCAGGAATTCTTTGAAACTGACTAGATAGACTTGGCTCCTCCTTCCCTAAGTACATACAAGCATTAAGGACTGTCATACAAGCTGAGATACCTGGAAGAGGCAAAGATCAGCTGACCTGCCTAGAAAAAACACTTGCCAACCTGTTGAGCTGCCAGCAGGTTACACACCATGCTCCAGATTTCCAGATCTTGTGAGTGGTCCACAAGCTGGGTGGGCTTTTGGAGTAGCAGATGCTTTGAAGTCCTCCCTCCTTCTTGTTAGTTATCTCACCTGTACTCCTGTTAGAACCCAGGAAAATCTCACTGGTCCATAAAGCTGGACTTTGGTGCAATCATTACTTTGGTTTGTCATTGCTTTTCTTTCTGAAGTGTGTGTTTGTATGCGTGAGTGAGTGTATGCACGCACATATTGTGTTGCACCAGGTAAACTTTGTCACACAACTCTTGGTACTTTGACTTAATTAAAACTCATTTTCTCTTTCACAAAACAGGACACCTTGTAGTCTTCCATGTGTACTTGAAAAGATTGTATATTACACCCCTTGAGAGTACAGTCATCAATAGA
Organism: Mastomys natalensis; assembly: GCA_021653895.1. Classification (NCBI taxonomy): domain Eukaryota; kingdom Metazoa; phylum Chordata; class Mammalia; order Rodentia; family Muridae; genus Mastomys; species Mastomys natalensis. The sequence continues at coordinate 882,363 of JAJTUV010000039.1, read as the reverse complement.
CTATGTTCTTTTCTATTTCCTCTGTCACAGTGGCTACAAAAAGTCGATGACTGAGTTCACCCACTAAGTTATGACATCATTTATACTTTTCCTTTCAACTTAAAATATGAAACAAGAATAAATCATTCAACCTTTGCCATCCATTTAACCCCTGTGTAAACTGTCTGAGGAATATAATGATAATTACCTTTTCCTGGGACAGACTTAGGGGAAGAGTCAATTAAGGCTTGTACTGTGCTTTGAGATCTTTCAATGAAAGGCTCGGGTTATTATTGTTAACAAGATACTGGAGGGATATTTGCCAGCAATGCCTCCCTTTGAGCCAGCATGTCTGTCATTAGTAATTTGGGGGCTTGGCACAGAGTCATGGGAATGTTTTAATGGCTTTTGTTCAACCCCAGAAATAGATCATGGAGTTGCTAAAAGAAATGTTGGTTTTCTTCTTTGTTCTCTTCTGTGTGTCTGCACATGTGGTGACTTTGAGAAACCTCAGGTTTCCTAACAATAGTCAACGAAGTGGACAGTGTGGTCTTATGTTGTCCTATAAACTCAGATAGAAAATGGCAGCTAGGCATGCTCTGGACACTGAGTTAAAGATGGCTTAGTCCATCACATTGGAATTTTGGGCTGAGCTGACACTCTGAAGCTTCCTGGAGGTCTTGTTAATTTGTTGAGATCCAAGAGTGAATGGGGAGATTCTCTTCCTCTAAGAAGTATTTGGGAAATGTGGGTGAGTTTCAACAGGTTATTTTCTTTGCAAGCCAGCTCCCAAATGCTTTTCAGGGCTCACTTGATGAGTCAAGGCAGTTTTGCTTCTGTGGGGCCTGGGCTTGTTTCGTGGACATGGGCAATGAGCATGTATGTCTGACCAAGGTTGTGCTTGGCTCCTCCTTTGAAGAGTCCATGTTATATCTTAAGTTCTAATTGATTAAGAAGCTGTTTTTTAAAAGCTCCCATGTGTCCCTGTGCTCTGGTATTATTTGCATCAGTTCTGTTCCTTGTTTGGTGTTGATTAGTTCTTCACTCTGCTTGTCAACATAGCAAGACAAACTTGAGGGAAACCACAGACATTTTAAGATAAGGATGACTTTGACTCTTACTGATGGTAATCTTGGGTAAGTCCTTAGCCCCCTCCAAGCTTTATTTCAGCATCTGATGGAGACAGAGAAACAAACAGTACCATGTAGAATGGCTGGGGCATTGGAGTCAGATGATTATGGTGATTTCAGGCACAGAGTATAGCTTAAACTGTGAAGTGACTCTTGACTCTTCCTCTAATCAATAAGGTATGGTAGGTACTGTGACTCAACATTCACACCCATCTACAGGGGTCAGCAGATATTTCTGTGGAATTCCTTTCTTTTCACAAACAAAACAACCAAACCTAAAAGGAATCTATTTGCTTCCTTGCTTTTGTCAAAACAAACAGGAAACCCAGAAATGTGTGAATAACATTTCCTGATCTATAAATGATGTACTTAATTTGTTTCCTTTGAAAAGATTAGAAAAGTGAAACTATGGGTGCAGCCTGGGTGTGGTGAACCAGTTTAGAGCTTATGGTTTTATTTGATCTCTTGACCAATTTCTGCTGTCTTCTCTTTCCTTCTTGCCCTAGACTACTTTTCCTCCTCCCTATTTCCCTGTGACATTAACTTTGATCTTTTTTTTATTTTATTTTCCTAATGTAAAGCCAGACTCCTTGCATGAAGCACATTTTTACAGACCACACAGTTTTCCTGCTTCAGCCTCACACAGAGTCTCACCTTTTTCTCGTTTCCAACAATACAGGAATGGCACCGAGTTCAGGGAATATAGGATGATTCACCCTAGACTGTATTCCTAGGAGAAAAACACAACACATCTTTCTACTTGTACCTAAAAAAGAAACCTAAAACAAAACCAATCCCATGTGGCTGTGGATACCGTCATTAGGAATGCAAACTTGCCAGCATCTTGGGGCTGCTTCTGTAGGCCCCATAATTGATGTTACGGCTGATCTTGGTAAGGAGCTACTGGCATTAAAGGAGACATGACAGGGGTACTTCCATTGCCTTTCTAGAAAAATATGCAGAAAAAACCCCAGCCACCGAGGATTTAATAATTATACTGGAAAAGGCATGTCCTTCTGCAAATTGCTTGGGAGTCTTTCTAGTTGCAATAATTTATGTCTTTTAATAAAAATTAATTTATTTTTAATTATGTGTATGTATGTGTGTGCTTTGTGTGGATACACACAGACACACACACACACACACACACACACACACTCACGAATATGCTCATAGAGGTTAGAGGCATTGATCTGCTGGAGCTGGAGCTATAGGTGGTAGTGAGACACCTGACATGGGTGCTGGGTAAGGAAGTTGGACCTTGTGTGAGAATATTACATGCTCTTAACCACCGAGCCATCCCTTCAGCCCATGTATCCTCTTATTAATGCTTTTGCCTGAGGAACATGGTTATTCCACATAGGGCAGTGTTTATATTTAACATGTCCCCATAGATTCACGTGTTATGGCCTGGCCCCCTCAAACGGGGAGCTTGCAAGTCTGGTTCTCGTGAGACTGATGGTTTTTGAGAGGAAGGACAGATTGCTGAGGAAGCACATTGGTGTCAATGTCCAGCTCAAAGCCCCACACAGAGAATCATCAGTGACTGATTATTGATATAATATTATGGTTGTGAACATCTATGAACATTCAAGTATCTATAATATTTCCTTCTGATTTAAATTAGCATGATGTAGATGGTGTGACATTCCTGCTACAACACTGTGTCATTAGTGTTTCCAGAGGGTATGAAGCACTGTGAGGGAGAGGGTGGTGGGATATCTCTATTATTGAGTCTAGTTCAGTAAGTAGTAACAGTGAAGGTATGCATGTTTGTGTATGTTGAATATGTTGGGCTGTGTAGGTGAGAATATGCTCTAGAGTTGAAACACTCTAAACATACACACTCATGTAGAAAGAGACATAAAAACACACAACAAGACATCACATACAACACAGACATATTCCATACAGATACCCATACAGATACTCAGAGATGACACACTCAGACATAGACTTGTATAGACATTAATACACTGATACAAATACACAGTCACATAGATATATACACAGACACACATATGTACACACATACACACACCTCCCTCAGTTTCTCTCCATATTTCATAAAGTCCCTGCAGGCCACAATTTAGCTTTTCTGAGCATCTCTGAAATAAGAACAGTAGACCTCATCTTCTGAAGTTCTAGGAGATGGTCTATGCTAAACACCTGGGCTAGTTCCAGAAACAAAGTAGCTGCTTCTTAAATGGGTTTTCCTGACTTCCACTTTCTCTATATCTTTGTCTAGAAAGTCCAAGATCTTTTTGGAGATGGCTGAATCTACATAGAGGCTCCAATGAGAGTTGTCTGATTCTCTGGATAATTAGACACAAATGCAGGAGCCCAGGCCACTTAGCTTATAAGAGAATCCTGGTGTGCTTAGTGAGTTAAGGGACTCTGGGAATGAGAAGTGCCTGGTCTCTCACCCTTCTTCGCTTCTATCTTTGGTCTGAAGGATTCTTAAGCAGGAGTAAAGACCCTGGAGAGACATTAGTCCCTGACAATGAACATTCCTTGGCATGAAGAGATGGTCAGAATGACAGATGAGAATTGTTCCTAAAGCCAGTGGCCCCCAGGAACCCACCCATCCTGTTTATTTCCCATTTGCTCAAAGAATCTACAATTTTGTTGCTGCTTTGGGGCAAGCCAGTGCCTTGCTATTGCCCCATTTGTCCTGGAAGTCATACTCAGAAATCCCTGGCAAGACTGGGCGTGGTCTTTTATGGCTATACACTCTGATGGACAAAACCAATTCTAGTAATGCTGCTTATGTGTGAATGCCTTGTTCTATCAAAAGAAACAGCAGTGTGCTGAATATTCTTTTCATTTTGGAGTGTCCATGGTGTATGTGTGTGTATGCAATTTCACATGTATGTGTGTGTGTGTGTGTGTGTGTGTGTATAGCTAGAAGTCAATATTGCACATCTTCATTATATAACATATATTTAAAAAATAATTTTAAAAATTGAGACCATAGTGTAATTACATCATTTCCACCCTACCCTTTCTTCCTCTAAACATTTCCATGCACATTTGTGTGTATACATAAAGTTTATTTTTATTTTATGAGTTCTTTGAGAATTTCATCCAGTGTCTCTTGATCATATTTACCTCTATTCACCCAGTTTCTCCCAGGTCCATCCCTCTTCCCTACCCATCCTGCTTTGTGGTGTCACCTGCCCTTCACAGCAATCAAGTCCAGTTTGTGTTGCCCATGTAGCCTTCCATGTGTGGCCTTCCACTGGAGTTTGGTCAATTTACCAGAAGCTCTGTTCTTAAAGCTCTCTCTGTGTCTGTGTCTCTGTGTCTCTCTATCCATCTCTGTCTCTGTCTTTGTCTCTCTCTCTTTCTCAGAAGCCAACAATTTCCCATAGCTCCTGGGATATGGGCACAACTTTGTGCACACCTCCTCGCTTTATACTGGGATTTCATCCAGCATGAGCTCACACATGTCCTGTGCTTGTGCTCTCAGAGGCACTATAAGTTCATATCTGTAGATGGCCAGCTGTTTCCAGAAGACCTTGCTTCCTTGTTTCCTCTGACTCTTCCGCTCTTTCCCCATTCTCTTCCACAGTGATCTATGAGCCTTCAGGGGATGGGGTATGGCACAGATGTTTCATGTAGGACTGAGCATTCTGCAGTCCAGTCTTACATTCTAAACACATAGACCAGTTGTGGGTAATCATTTGCAAATAGAAACGACTCTGATGAAGGGTGAGAGATGCATTAATCTCCTGGTAAAATGATGAGACATTACGAATAAGTTTTCTACAGTATCCATTCAGCAGAAGAATAGTGGTTGGTTCTTTCTTGGGTCTGTGACCTTTTAAGTCACAGATTCTTGGCCATAATGATGCCAGATATGGTTTTTATTTTGTGGAGCAGGATGTAAATCCAATCACAAACTGGCTGGTTAATGGCATGATGGTCATACTTAACTCTTTTTTTTTTTTTTTTTTTTTTTTTTTTTTTTTTTTTTTTTTTTTGGTTTTTGGTTTTTCGAGACAGGTTTCTCTGTGTAGTCGGGCTAGTCCGGGCTGTCCTGGAACTCGCTCGGTAGCCAGGCTGGCCTCGAACTCAGAATCCGCCTGCCTCTGCCTCCCAAGTGCTGGGATTAAAGGCGTGCGCCACCACCGCCCGCCATACTTAACTCTTATAAATGTCTGCCTAGCATTCTATCCCAACCAACCCTCCATACTGTGCAGCGACACCCTGTCCCTTAGCTCTCTTTATTGGTAGCTTTACTTGTGGTCTAGCACATGCATATTCATGAGCAATTGTAATTAATTTTGAAAAATAAACTTTTCAACATAATTTAATTTTGAGCAAGGTATCTATCAGTCAAGAGCCTAGGTGTGATCATAGTAGAAATAAGGAGTAATTGCTTTATGCCTCCTAGAGTTTGTAATAACCCACCATTGCATTTCATATGTATACTCTCTTGCTCCTTTTCTTGTCCTGACCATTAATAATGACTTATAGATAAAAAGCTAGTAGCTCAAGGAAGTATATGAGCATGAACAAGACCACCCAGACTCTTATTTATGTAGCTGGGAACAGTCACATGTCTGACTCCCAAATTCCCTACACTGCTTGCTACCTTTTCAATGACTAGTACTTAATAGCTCCAACCAATCAAAGCCAAATGGGTCAAATTTACCTTTAGGATATTAGTGTGAAAGCATCAGTAAGCAAGGCAGAGATAACAAAAGCAAAGAGGGTGATTCCTAATAATTTATTTCTCTCTCTCTCTCTCTCTCTCTTTTTCTCATCTCTCTTCTCTCTCTGCCTCTCTGTGTGTGTTCTATCTGTGTGTTTTTGTATTGTGTGTTCTGTGTGTGTGTGTGCAAGTGTGTGTGTTCTTCATGGGTACATATGTATATGTAGATGTACATGCATATATGTGTGCATGGAGTCACAGGAGAAACTTATTCTTAAGGCATTCTCTATTTGTTTTTCTGAGGAAGGCTATCTTATTGAGCCTACGGCTCACTCATTTATCTAGGTTGTTTCTCCAGTGAGCCCTATGTTGGCCATTTCCACCTCCGCTATGCTGGGATCACAGACACATGCTGCTATGCTTGACTTTTAAAGTAGGTTCCAGAGATCAATCTCAGGTCTTCCTGTTTGTTAAACTTTTTAATAGATGAACTATCTTCTAATCCCAGTTCCTTCTGTTTAAAGTCATCATACTATGGCCCATAAGCAGAAGCACCAAGACTCACTCTAATACTTATTCACTGGAGGGCTGTCCTGGAGTTAAATATGTCAGGATTTGAACTTCAAGTATGCCATTTTGTTTTGCATCTGAAGCTTTGCTCAATGTACATCCTTAATTGTAAAGTAGAATCTATTAATAATCTACCTTCCTGTATAGTTGTGGGGTTTTTACCATCTGTTATGTATTAGATATACTATACAGCTCCTGAGACAGTATGTAAATTCACAAAACCTTAGCTATCATTTTTTTTTTCTTCTTGTGCTAAATCTGATTGCCCTCTGGAGTCCCCAGCCTACACTGTTGACCCTGGGCCAGACACCTGCTCTGTTACCACCTTTGTTGTCCCCAGGAGCCCTCGGACAATTCTTGAACCTTGTCCCATAGTAGGAATATGTGAACATGATACGTTCCAGATATAGCCCAGGGGTGCAAGGTGTCTGTTAATTGGAAATGGAAGACTGGATGCAGCTAATAGTTTTCCAGCTAGCCAGTCACATTCATAGGCAGGGGAACTGGGTGTGATTTCTTCTTAGAATAACCCCATGGAAACTTATGGTTTGTTTGGCTCTCATCATCATGTCTAAAATCCCCTCTGTCCTCTGAAGGGCCATCTTGGGAACTTGTTTCTTTGACTTGGCTCTTTCTACCAAACTAGGCAAGTACAGATGTTCCTTGTCAGACCTGGGTCAAATTCCTTAGCCAGGACACTTAGCACTGGGCCAACCCCTCACTGAACTGAGCCTTTGGCTACCACTGGAAGGATGCTACTGAAAAAGAGGCAGAGATGTGCATAGTTTATGGGGGTGATGCCTGCCAGGAACTTGGAATAGCTTGCAGCTATTAGGGCAGGATTACTTATGTCATCCCCTCCCAGGCAACAGGTTCAAACAGGAGGATCAAGGTGCTACCCTCACTCAGGTCAGAGGAGACTTTGGCAGACAGGAGAGCAGGCCCTCCCAAGTCTGGGCTCTTTGGGGCCTGCCTATTCCAGCCTGGCTGTTGGAGAAACCTGTTGAGTAGGCTCCTGTGTATTTCCCTGTAAGGTTATTCTTACAGTCAGGCAGAAAAGTGGGGTGAGAGAAGGGAGCCTTTTAATGACTCTGACATGTACTTGAGAAGCTGCCAAAGGGTGGTTTATGTTTCTTAAACAGCGATGTGTTATGATAGCAAGATTGCCTCTGTGACAGTGATAGCCCAGCCCTGTGTAAGGCTGTGGCTCCCTGATTGGTCCCTGTGCCAAGTTAAGAGGCAGGATGGAAGTGGGGGGAGGGGTTCCAGATTTGAGGGACAGGGAGAGGCATACATAACTGCCCAAGGTACAGAGCATGTGACATTGGAGTAGACATATCATCTTCTGACCCCCAGTACCCTCATCAGCTAAATGGTGAGGTGGTCTACCTCCCTTGGACCCATCTTCTTGCCACACATTCTTTGTGTGACACTATTCTGGGCATTCCACAAACTGACTTTCATTTAATCCTATGATGACAGCATCAGGCATGTGCTATTTTTACCCTTGTTTCACAGATAAAGCACAGAGAGACCAAAAGACTGGGCCAAGGTCTCATTGAAAAGCTGAGCTCAGAATCTGAGCAGATCACCCCAATATCTCTAGCCCCAACCTCTGTGCTCTGCTTCTAGAACTTTCCTAGGACCCTCATCACATAAGCACTTACTTCAGTTTGGAATAGCTTATGAGTTGACCTGAGCCTTGGATGAATGTTTGTGTCCTGTAGTCTGACCTATCCACCTGGCTTTTTGTTTTTTTATTCACCACCTTAACTTTGGCACCTGCCTCCGAAACTAATAAGGGTTTCATGTGTCAGATGTTTTCCAGAGAATCGCGACAAAGAGCTTGAAATAACAGGTGGTTCCGTAGGAAATCATGCACACCTGCTATGGGCTCAGAGTGAGTGCTTAGGGAATGTTTATGCTCAAGGCAGTCATGGGGTGGTGAATGATCTCATTCCCAGGAATCTCTCAGACTCGCAGGATCAATCATGCATAGGAACCTCTTACATAGCAGCCATCGCAGGACTCCATTGGACTCATCCCCAATAGGATGCGGGTCAGGCACCATATAACTTTTCCCTCACCAGGGAGACATCTCTCCACACCCCTACTGAATAACCCTGGTGGAACCGCCGACAATCTTTCTGTCTTGAGGGGGAGGCTTTCAATCATTTTTCCAAGCATCCCCACTCACCTTCACCTTCAGCTCGGGTCTAAAGTGGAAAATCTCTGAGGTGACAAGTGATTAAATGGCTTCAAGGAGAAAAGAACCTGGCCATAGGCTATGTGTCCCCCTCTTCCTCCTCCTCCTCCTCCTCCTCCTCCTCCTCCTCCTGGCCTCTGTGTTGGAGATGTGAGGAGTTGAGTGATGGTTGCAGGCTGGACACTATCTGGAGCTTCTACCTTCCCAGGAGAGCCTCCCACTTCAGCTGCTAGCAGCAAAGTAATCATACATGTGTCTGTGGTATATGTGCAAAGACCTACCGGGCATCCTGTCTTCGGGCCAACGAATGCTCTTTTGCTCTTGTTTCTTTCATTCCATCATGCTTATCTCAAGCATCTCAGTTCATGTTTCTGAGCGTACTACACCCTATCTCTGGCCATGATGAGGGCTGTAAACTGGTAGCAGGAGGGAAGTATGCCATCAGTTTATTTGTTACGTTACAGATAGCTTTTCAAAGCATAAGTCTAATTGGTCCCTAAGTTGGAATGGGTAGTTTACTTACATAGACCACAAAAAGAAAGATCTTGGGAAAACTATATTTGATGTTCTCATCTCCTATTAGCAAAGAGAATGTAATAGAATATTAGAGAGTATGCTGGGTTTTGTTGTTGTTTTAATGGTAGTGGGTAGTAGGTGATGATAAATGTCTGGATTTATTTGCTCTATATGAAAACAGTCAATCAGAAAACCTGTGCCAATTTACACAAGTTTATTACACATCTGAGCCTGCCCTAGAACTAGAGATGCTCTCTTGTGGGGACTTAGTTTCCTTGTCTTCATTGTGCACCTGGAGTGATGAGAAAACCAAAGAATTTTACTAGCACGAAAAGCACATTTGCCCCCTCTGGGTGAATGTCTTAGTTACCTGCTTGGAATGCTCACAGGGTAAATCCTACTATTTGAGATGAAAATGAGCTGAAGCCGGGATCAAGAGTCTTCTTGGCATTTGGAGTTGAGAACTTTATTTTCTCAAGGAGATGTTCTCACCTGGTAAAGACAATTTCTTGGCTCAGGAAAACCAACTCAACAGTCACCTGTGTCCCTTGACAGGACTATTGCTCGGAACATTGCGCACCTGGGTGTGTTCAGGGGGCCTTTGACATGGAGCATGAATATCTTTATCCACTTGGGGTGAGGCAGTGGCAGCCTCTTCACACTCCCCACAGGTGGCTTGGCTTTCATTCAAACTCCCTTTGATCCTTATGGAAACTCATGTTCTGGAATCACTGACAGTTGCTCTGAAGTGTCTGTCCTGTCCACTTTGCTATCTTGTGAATCAGGAGGTACCATGAGGTTGGGTTCTTGCCAGCCAAAGGAGCTGAAAGTCTGACCGATTGACTTAATAACTTTATAAAGCTTCTTGTATAAACATTATTCCAAAAATTAAAGAAGATGTTTTGTTAGATTACATTAACTTAGAGATAGAATTATTGTGGAAGGCAAGTTGGACGAAATTGATTTTAGACAAGTTAGAAATTTTACACCATAGACAAATCTAATGCCCCATGTTGTTTGCTCTGTCCTGGTTCTTAGTGGCTAGCATACAATTGTTTATGCACATATGCAAACACATGTGAATTTACTTTTTACTTCTTTGGATAGGTCTCTGTTGTCTTTTCCAAAGTGGCCGTGTGTGAGTGTGTGTCTGTGTGTGTATGTATGTGTGTGTGTGTGTGTGTGTGTGTGTGAAAAATCTTAAAAAAATTAAAAATAAAAAGAAATATCTCTCATTCTAGCCTGACTTCTAAGTATTCTCTTTGAGTGAGTTTTCAGGTGAGCTCTCCATCTTTAGATGTAAGTTCTGCTCAATGTGTCTTCAACATCACACAAAGGCCACATGAGCATGCAGTCTCTGCCTTAAGGCAGTAAGGGTGTTCAGGGCATGCCAATGGATGTTTAAGGACCACGGTAGACTAGAGGGAGGCAATTCTTTCCAAGCAAAGGTCCTGAACTTAACAATAACTCATCTCAGAGCTGCAGCTGCTAAGGGAATGGAAGAGAAACTTCAGCTAAAAGCTTTAGATCTCGGGGCAGATTATCAACAAGTCTGTGTAGGGGGCAGAGCTGGGAAGCTACCATAGGAAAAAGTACACAGCTTGGAACATGATCATGGAGGTCTGAGCCATATAAAAGTTACCATGGGTTTCAAGGCAATTTTCCGAGTTTTCTGTAGTTCCTGCTTAATGGATAGACTATTTGGAAGTGTATGTAACTCCCACAATAGTAATATTGTTGATTAATACTGTTTGCCTAGCAAAGTTTTATATACTTAACTAGACTGGCTCAGGTACTTATTTTCATTAAGTTGATAGAATAAATTAGTATTTCTTTCTTACCTATGAGGAAACCAGGGCACAGATGAGTGAAATAACCTGTTCAGAGCTCCAGACTTAGTAAGTCAGAAGACTAACATCTAAACCCTGAGCTCTCTGTCTCTGGACCCCATGTTTAATTGTTGTATTATCATGTCTCCTGACACTCTATTCCAGGATCTGCACATTATTTGTGCAAAGGCCCAGATAATAAGTATTGAAAGCTTTGTGGCCATCTAGTCTCTGTGGTCACCATTCAATTCTGGAGTTGCAATACCTAAGCATTCTATGACAATATGGAAATTAATGCTGTGGCTGGGTCTCCACAAAGCTTTACTTACGAATAAAAGCCATCCGATGGCTTTGACCCCTCTGAGGGAGTTTGCTGACACTTGGCATAAACCAAAGGGGAGATTGAAGAGTCGGATTCAACAAACATTCATTGGAACACTTATTACGTGTCAGGTGCTTCAATTAATTTATTTTATTGAACCCTTCAAAAGCTGTGAAGTAGAAAAGGAATTCCCGGTTTATAAATGAGAAAACAGAGGCTTAGTGAGGTTCACTTTCCTACAGACGTCCAGCTAGTAAATGGCAAAAGAGAATTGAACACAAGGCGACATCACTCAAGTTCCTTTGTCGTTTTTCTCTGTAGGCTTTCCAAGTAGACTGAAGCCCCATAAATACTCACGTCTCCAGAAGCTATATTGCTGCCCTTTTTCTTTTTCAGGGAAGTGTGAATGTGTCATAACTTGGCCGAGTCTAGCTGCAAGGCATGCTGGGACCTCTGGCTCAGGAAACATCTGAAAGAGGAGACGGAACCAGGAATAACATTGAGTGGAACTAGCCTAGCTGGAAGGCTGGCTATTGGTGCAGGGAGGGGGCCCTCAGTGGTGCAAATGTTGAGGTTTCAGGTTAGTCTCCAGCTTGAGAGTCAAGAATTCCCCAGTCCTGATTGGGTAAGGGAGCATCCTAGTTTGGTATAAGACACTGATCAGAGGCTCTTAAGAGGAGGGAGGTGGAAAGATTTGGCTATTTTTTGAGACAGAGAAAGCAGACAGAGTGAGAAGCAGGAGTTCTAGAGATTCGTATCAAGGTCTAGTTCTCAAACAGGCTGTTGCTGGACACTCTATTAGATGCTCCTGTGTATCTAAATTCTAGGGTTAAAATATATTTACCCAGATTTCAAGACCTACCTTTTCATCCTGGAATACTCATTTCCCAGATATTCTGATGCTTCCTTTCCCCTTATTTATTTATTTTTAATACAGAATGTTCTGCTCAAGGAAGTATTCCATTTAAATTTCCAATCTTTCTCTCTCCTCTAATATTTTATTCAGTTCCTTTGCTTGCTTTACAGTTTGCCCCCCTCTTTAGCATGCACCATTAACCTACAAAATGGGTTACCTTGTTATCTTGTTTCTCGACTGCTATCTAGGAAGTCAGGAGATGCAATATAGCTTTATTACTATACACACAGTGTTTGGTACATTGTTCCCCCTCAATAAATATCTGTTAGATTAATAAATTAACTCACCATGAGTTGTAATCATACTTTTGATCATCGATTCCCCCTTTCTAACACAAACCGAGCTCTGTGAGAGAGAAGACCACGTCTATATTTTTGTTGCTCTATCCTCCACATCTAGCCTATCTGTGGTGCTCAACCAACATGTGAATAAAATGAGGAAGAATTAGAAGTGAGTGTCACCCAAAAAGCAAAGGAAGGTCAAGAATATGCTTTCTTCTTGCTAATCTAGTTCTCATCAGGTTCAATTGCATCTATCACAATTATTTGAAAAGTTTGCTTCCCATTAATCTAAAAATTCCTTATGAAGAGCATGCTATTTATGGGTCATCTCTAAACCCAAGTTTCATAATGTCAACTGACACTTAGTAGGTGATGGTTGCTTGCCCAGTGTATAAACCTATATTGCAGTAAGCAAAGCAAAGCGTAATAGTCTGAAACTCATTTCAGAGCTCAAACACTAGCCAGATTGAGCAGACATTGTTTAGGACCAGCAAATGGAAGACAAGGCCTTATTTTCAAATGGTAACTGTTTTAGTTAGGGTTTCTGTTGCTGTGATGAAATATCATGGCTAAGATGAACTTGAGGAGGAAAAGGCTTATTTCATCTTCCAACTCCATCACTGTGGGAAGTCAGGGAAGGAACTCAAGGGGGGACCTTGAGGCAGGAACTGATGCAGAAGCCATGGAAGAGTGGTGCTTACTGGCTTGCTCTTCATGGCTTGCACAACCTGCTTTCTTATAGCACCCAGGACCACCAGCCCAGGGCTGACACTGCCCACATTGAGATGGGCCCTCCCATATCAATCATCAAAGAAAAAATGCTCCCATAGGCCAGTCTGCTGGGAGACTTTTTTTTATATAAGATCACCACCCCTAAAATGACTCAACTTGTGTCAAGTTGACACAAAAAGCAAACCCGGACAGTAACTTTCAGGCTATAACAAGAAAGGGTGAGAAGATCAGATGCAGAGGAGTGACCCAGAGTCTCAGATCATTAGATCTTTCCAGACACTGTTGGTGTTAAGAGTATACTCAAGGTGATGAACAGGTAGGAAGAGAGGTGTAATGGAATAAAAAACAGACCAAATAAGAACCCAAGTTCCCTAGGTTAGTAACAGTCACTCAACTAGCCATGGGAGACTCTCTGGGGGCTATGGGTCCCTGTTGCTACAGAAAACAAACGGGAGTGAATTTGGTCTTTTCACAACTACATAGATGGCAGATAAGATATAAATGCCATTCCCAACTTACCTCATGGAGCATATGTCATAATTTGCTTTTCATAACCCTCTAAATTCCTATACAACAAATAGGTGGTTGGTATATGGTCTGGTTGCGAAGAGTTGCTGAACTACATGTTGCATTCATGGGAGGATGGAGGATTTAAGGACTAGTGATCTGGACTGCCTTTGGCTGGTCATTTATCTTAACTTGCATCAATGGGTAAGTGGATAGGGGGATGACTAAATAGACAGAGGGGTCAATAAATGGCTGAAAGACAATTTTGCAATTTTATTTAAAGATAGAACATTAAGGACGAGTTTATTTAGGAACCAGAGAAGCCCTCTATATGCTGGGTAAAAGCAACTGGACTTTAGAGAATTATTACTGCTCATTTTGCATGAAGTCTATGACAAGGCTCTTAGAATGAGGCAGATCCTGAAAAACAAAACCAATTAATTAGTATTCTGAATTTATAAGCTACTGGGGCTTTCTGTGTGGGGTGCTATTTGTATGATATTTGTTGTTGTTACATGATTGTCTTTAAAAAGCAACACTTTCTGTGTCGGGTCTAGGTATATTTCCTTAAAGGACAGATTAAGCTGAAGGAGGTGAGTTTATATTGCCCACTTCCTATGGATGCTGTGTTATTTCTCTAGTTGCTTCCATTATTCAGTGTGATGCTATGCTATCTGGGGTCTAAAGATATATGAGCACTTGCCATTGTCACTGCAGAGTGGACTGGGTCAATATACAGTCAGTAGGCCAACAAGGAACATGACGAATTCAGGTAGTGAAGCAAAGGTACTACACACAGCCCAAGGGACAATCAGGACCCTGGGGCAGCTGTGATTGGCGAAATGGCATGACAGTAGAAAGGGTGGACATAGGTACTATTGAGTCCTTGTGTTGATTGCTGGGTACTTTGGCTCCAATTTTTTCTCTTTTTAAAGATTTGTTTTAATTTTGTGTGTTGTGCATGGGAGTGCCTGTGTGCAGAGGCCAGACCCTCTGGAATTCTGAGCCATCAAACGTGGGGGCTCGGAACTCTTCCTTTGCAAGAGTAGCAAGTGTTCATCATTGTTAAACCATCTCTGCAGTTCCCAGCTCTTTTTTTTTAAACATATCAAGTATTACATTGAAAGAATAGCATTGGGCCATCTCCCTCCCTCTCCCCCCGACCCCCAGGCACACATACAATAATGCTGACATTTCCCTGCTTTGAGATGGAATACATTGCCAGCAGGAGCAGACATGGTAGACTAGGAGGAAAGGGGATTGGCTATACAGAATCCCCAGGGATGAAATTCAGATAGAAGCTGAGAAGCAGAGAGTGAAAAGGATGAGCTGGGAGCTAACAATGGAGCAAAGGAAAGTAACCTAGTACCAAAAAGATGAAAACGCTGAAAAGTGGATTAGAGGTGACCATTAACACTTAGAAATGACCTTGATTTAAAAGGATTTGAAAGTATGATCTTCTAACTTTGTCTCTGTACCAACTATGAAGCACATGGCATGGCCCCCATTTACAGAAGAGACAACTGAGGCTCGGTGAGGCCAAGTGGCTAGAATAGATCAGACTGCAAGACCATTTACTTTTGACTTCAAATTCTAACCTACATCTAGGTGTGGTGCCACATGCCTTTAATCCCAACACTCAGAAGCAGAGACAAGTGGGTCTTATAAGGCCAACCTAGTCTAGTAAGTAGGTCTAGGCCAGCCAAGGCTACATAACAAGAACTTGTCTTGAAAACAAAACAGAACACATCTACAAACAAAAACAACAAAAATCCAACCTATAGTGTGACCGGAAACCAGCAGGCACGCCCTATATATGAGGAACAAAGGAGCATCGTGTTTGGCTGGGATAGTACATAGATTACGCTAGAGAAATATCTGGTTCTTTTAGGTGGAAACAAATTAAAAACCCACCCGACAATGAAAACAGCACAGAGTGCTGACTCACTCACCCCAAGCAGCCTGCAGGAGGTAATTATAAACAGCTGGAGCAGACATCATGGGACTCCAGAGAAGAGCCCAGGAGAAGCAGGACCAGGGACTGGCTCTGGAAAGAGGAAGTTTCTGCGGAGGACTGAGGCAAAAGACAAGAGACTCTGACCACATTGAACATGGTGGCCACGGCTCAGGCCAAGTCTTGCCCTTCTCCCCTATTCCCTCTGCCTTGCTAAACCATTAGATTATATTCCTAAAGATAGCCACCAAGGTCTGTCCCTTTATTTGGCCATTTCCTCTTCCTGAGGCTAAGTACCAAGGACCATCTATCAAAGTATTGAAGTCTAACAATCAAAATCCCCCTTTGGCTCACCTAATTAATCTGCCCAATCAAAATTAAACACCTCATCCTAGCACAGGGCTTCCCCCTTTACCTTTATAAACCACCTTTTTCCTATGTGCCACAACTGTCCCCTCTATATCCAGAGGCAGACTTTTTGTCCCACTCACAGACAAATACCCCATGCCCCTCTCCATTATCCCCCTCTCCCTTGTTCTTTTTCTCCTCTCCCTGGTCCTCTATTTTCTGTCTTTGTCTCTCATTCTCTACTCTCTGTCCCTCCTGGGCAAGTAAATCTCCTTTGTGCTGAGAACTTGGCCATGTGGGATCTGAGCCTATATGAATCTCTCACACTGAGCAGGGCTGGAGAGAACTGGATTGAACCAAGCAGAACAGGCCCTACTTGGAAAGCAAAAGAGAAAAATAGGAACTCCAAAGCTCCAGAGAGCCTTGAACTATGGTGTCTCTCAGGAGGGAGTGAAGTACTAGACACATGGCCCTGAAATCCTGAAGCCTTCGCCCTCCATCACGAGAAAATAAGTTGAGAGTCACGGCAATAAAAGCAGCAGAGGCCAATGAAAAATCTCCAGGTAGAAGGGCAAGGCTGAATGATGGAATGGCCCGTTTGGACTCAGAGGTTATTTTTTTTCTTCGTCTTCTAAGGTACTGGTGGCTCGTTTATCTCGAAAGGCCAAGTAACTAATGCCTTTTTATTGATGAATGGCCACTTGCCTTCTGATGTACAACCACTTAGTTAATTTTCCCCTTCCTGAAATTGCTGTACCTCCAAGTTGTCGCATCTGCCAAGTTACCTCCGTTGAGAACCCAAGGGCCCTTGGGAAAGTTCCCGGGTCTTGGTCCTGAGCAGGAGAGGCCTTACATACTACTGACCAGAATCCCATCAGGCAGTCAGAAAGTCACTCCCACTGAACAGAAAATAGGAAGTCAGGAGAGGAAGTGGATTGGGAGCATGGGCTGAGGGATATTTGTTTGTTCTCCAAGCTACTATTCCTTGGTACCAACCCTGCTCCGAAGATTGGTTATAATATCAAAGCCAAGTTGTACCAGAGGCATTTAGTGTCAAGTAAGGAGACTGCCAAAGTGCTTTGCAGTCAGTCCTTTTGACTTTGATGGTGCTGATGCTGATCATTTGTAAATAAGTGCTTCAGTTATATGAATGAGATCTTTTTGCATAGAACGTCGATGTGGAACAGAAAAGGCAGAGCTCGCACCAAGGCGTGTAGGAGGTAGCAGCTCACTTTGAGTGAGATTGTAAGAATGTGTGTATGAGCTCAGACAAGGGTTGGATAGACTTGGGTCAGCATACAACTCTTCACAGCGAAAGTGAGTGCTATTGGAGAAAATTTGAAACATCCCTCGACTCACCTGTATGTGAGTTGGTGATATGTAAGATGGGAATGAAACCAGACTATTTCCTGTCAAGTATGTGGTCTGGAGCCTGAGAGCACAGGAGACATGCAGAGTAGATGTTCAGTAAGCATCCATTTGCTTCTCCTGATTTTAAGGAACGATGTGAATGGTGAAGATACCAAGACCTGTGCTTGGAATTATTTTGGAAGATGCCATATTTATAACAGATCACCAAGGATGATTCAGTGCTGCAAAGTGGTAATACCAACACAAGCAAGAGCACAGTTTTTAAGGTCATAAGAGTGTACCAGGGAGGGCAAAGTTAGGTTCTCCAAAGTTGTGTTGTAGGTAATCTCTGAACTCCTTTAGCTCATCTAGCTAAAGTCAGTAAATCCATGTTTGATGAAAACCAAAAGCTTGTATTTGGGAGCATACCTCATATCTGAGCAGTTACAGGCATACAGTGGGTTCTTAGCTCTAATGAGATCAAGAAAGGAATAACAGCAGTTGCTCTCCACCCTGCCTCCTTTGGATTCAACTCTTGGGTCTCTTTCTTTTTGGCAAGTTTATGAAATAATTTT
Source organism: Mastomys natalensis (assembly GCA_021653895.1). NCBI lineage: Eukaryota > Metazoa > Chordata > Mammalia > Rodentia > Muridae > Mastomys > Mastomys natalensis. The sequence continues at coordinate 864,488 of JAJTUV010000039.1, read as the reverse complement.
GGTGGGATTCTGAGCTGCATTCAGCTAGCCTGTATTAGACGTAACAGGTTCTCTAAAGGGCTTTTAGGATGAGGCTGGATGCTGGGCTTGGTACTGGATGGAGGCTGCCCTTAGCTCTCATTGCTATCTTTCTAGATCAAATGATGACATTTGTCCAGCATATCAGAGGTAACAGAATAATTGAATTTTATGCAGAGCCCTAGTGTCTGAGGGTGTAGTTACCGTTTGGGTTCAGACAGTGAGGACTCTGCAAAGCCTGGGGCAGAAGGAAGAAGCTTCTTCTAACAACATCTTTCTGTTATGTAGACACTCAGAGTGAACTTCCTTCTATTGCTTAGTGTCTGGGCATATTTCTTATCTTAGTAAATGAAAGAACCAGTTGTCCATATGCAAAAGGGCCAACTTTAGTGACCTTCCTCCCACCCTCAACCTGGTCTATCAGAAGCCATGAAACTAGATGACCTGAGATTCTTGGGGACACAGAACCAACTGTGCATCAGACAGAAATGCATTAAATCACCAATTCTTTCAGTTTGTTGACCCGGGGAAAGTACACTCTGAGTGCACATTTCAGCAGCATATTTTTTACAGTTGATCTAAATACTGCACATGCACTGTTGGTATATGGTACACGCTCAAGAAATACCAGATAGGAAATCCCTCACATATTATTTTAATTCTCTCAGATATAAAATGTGATGACTGTCCCACTCTATCTTCCTAAAAAGACAACCCCATCCACCCACCATGACAGTCTTCCTGGGATTCATTTTCTGTGTGTTTCTGGACAAGTTTTGCATACTGTACATTCCATGGAACTCTTTCCAAGACATCTCTGACAAAAGACAGGCTATAGGGATTGGAAGCTAGGAAGCAGAAAGCCATTCTGGTCCTAAGATCAGTTAAGCAATAGGAAAACTTGCTTTGAGATTGCCTGCTGACAAGAGTCCTTCCTGTTCCAAACCCGAGGCAGACACTGGAGCAGAGGAATGAGCCAGCCAGCAGTGGTTTTCTGTTTGGGACGAGATGCCTCAGCTGAGTGAGGAGGGGACCCAGTGCTAGCTCTCTTCTGCCCATGCATTCTGTGAAGGAAGCCATCAGGATGGGAGGTTGCCATATTGGCCAAAGACTTGTCTCCTGGGACTTTCAGAATGACAGAAGTGGCCCAGAGTTCCCATCCAGGGTGGTCTCTGACGGGAATGGGAGAATCTAGGGAAAGTTTTGATGAAAGAACATTAAAACAGAACCATATTTTGGGGGCTGAGATTTCCAATTCAGAGTCCAAACAGAAAGTATTAAAGGCTCTGTAGAAAGAAAATGCCTTCTTCCTTCCCTTTGGGGCTGAGATGGTAGAAGTTTCCTTGCTGTTACTGTTTGCTTTCTTACACACAAAAGCAAGTTTAGCTCGGAACTCCAGGATGGAGCTGGGGAGAGAATGATCCATTTATTAGAGCAGAGGAGACACTTTCCAGAAGATCTGCAGGGAAATGCCCTTTGCCTGCAGGCCCTTGGCGCCCAGGCTGGGCTAAGCTGATTAAAGCTCCATTCAGAATCGCAATAACCCAAAAGCTATGCTGGGGCCACTGATGGGCCTTAAGATTAGCCACTAAACTGATCGCTCTCCCTGGGATTGTGGCTGTTGTATTTTTGGAAACTGAACACTTAAAAAAAAAATTCTATTTTCTCATGGCTTTCCGTGCGAACCTCATTAATTTCCCGAAGTCTCTGCAGAAGAACAATTGCTGTAATTCCATCTGGCAAGGTTCTAAAGCCTGAAAATTTCTCATAGAAAATAAAATATATGGAAAATGAATAGACACACTTATATATGACCTCTGTAATAGATGGCCCAAGTATACATAATAGGCTACACTCTATATACAAACACACACATATGTGTATATAAATATTTTTTTTCCTTGCCTTCCTGCCCTTATCCTGGAATTCTTAGCAATTTGGCCTGTCCCTGCTTATTAATGATGTTTCCAGAACAGAGCTCATTGGTGCATTTTCAGCAATGGGCTGATTAATAGGTGGGCACCGGGGAGCTCTTTGAAAGCCAGGGCATTGCTGGCTTGTTGACCTTGATGCTCAGGGGATAGTCTTGCTTCAAACTATGGAATCTCAGTTAGCATCATAAATTGTGGAGCCACTGGTTTTATTACCCTTCTGCCTCCTGCTGGGAATGTTGTTTCTCTTTAATAATGGGCTGAGCAGCAGCAATGAGCACCCCTCCTCCTCCCTCACTTGCCCTGTGCATTCTTCTCCCCCACCTCCACTCTCCACCTCCTGCCTTGATCATCAAAGAGGAGGCAAAAACACACTCCTATGCACATACAAATAACACACACACACACACACACACACACACACACACACACACACACACACACACACAGGCTCCTAGGATCATACACATATACAATATCCATACCCGTCACCCTCTTTCTGTTTAGCTACAAGACTTAAGTCAGGACGCACCCCCCTTTCCTGGCTTGGCAAAACTAAATCAAGCAGGGATTTTCAAAGGCTTAAAAAAAGACATCAAAGCAAAACAGAAAGTAGTCAATCCAAGGAAATATGAAAAGCATAAAAATAGTCTTGTTTTCAAAATAGAGAATTTGAGAGTCTCAGTCAAAATAGTGACAAGTGGCCTGCTTTCTTAGTAGTGTTCTCAAAAGAGCAATAGTGACTCTCTGCTCTCTCTGTTCCTTACTCTTTCTGCAAGAGCCATCCCTGCTTCTGGGGCCTCCTTGGTTAACCTCACACACAGGCTCACTGATGCTAGACCTGGGCTAAGGGAGCCTTCTGATTGATCTAAGCTCTCTCTAGCTCTTGCTTCACATTTCTGCTTCACTGCCACTCTTTGGGGGAATGGGGGACGGGGGTGGGCGTTCTTGTCCATCAAATCCTCTTTCCAGTCAAGAGTATTATGTCTTTCTCCCCTTTCACAATAAGCACAGAGTTGTAAATTTGTGTTTATTTGTGGGTGCATTTGGTTAATGTCTGTCTCCATCTCTGGAATGTAAACTCCTTTAGTTAGGGATCTCATGTCTGATTACACTCACTCCTCAGATCCTCAGTGTCTGTCCTCTTACCAGGAATAGAGTTCACATTCAATAAATATTTGTTGATGGGATAAATAGCCCTTCTGTATTAGATTCTATGCAGTGTAGAAGTGACTCCTCAGATCTTACTCAGGTCTAATGTCTAGATTGTCTCTGTGTTATCCTACATGTTATTGCTGCCTTGTTCAGATCTCCCTTGTTGAGCTGTGTTCAACTGGACTGAAGGTTAAAGATTCATTGACCCTTCTCTAGAGTGGCTTTGGGATCCAGTGCTATCTCATCCAGAGATGCTTAGGAACTACATTCTCTCCAGAGAGTGATCAGTAACTAATGGCTAAGTAATATGGAAATAGTCAGTCTCCCTGTTTCAAGATGGGAATTCTGAAGTCCATTTTGTTTAGGCTGAGACTAAACTTCAGTGGAATCTGTGTATTTGTAAGTGTTTCATAACTCTAACAAAATAACTGAGAGAGGCTATTTATAAAGAAAAGAGGTTCGTGTTCAGTGCATCATACCTTATAATACAGAGAGATGAAAAATCAGACATATAATATTAGTAACAGTATTGACTTGTTCTGGTCTATGTATTTTTTCTAAATAATATATTTTTGTCTTCACCACTCAAAAGCTTGTATTACTGTTACCTCCACTTGATAATTGTAAAGGTGCAGCTCACATAGTGTTGTGATTTATCTAAGACTACACTACACTAACTATACTACTGGGGCTGAGATCTGACTCCAATGTCTGGACAGGTAGCTGGGTAGTGTCCTTTGCTCAAAGGTAGTAGCTATTCTGCTCACCAGGGTAGAATTTTGTACTCAGTTTTACACTGTAACTTACATTTCTTGGTATATTTTAATGGTGTATAAGTGAATGGCATAGAACAAACATCTTTTCAAGACAAGGATGCTGACAACAATGGTGCTGCTGACTCTTTTCAAAGGGTGTGAGGAACTCACAGCTGTCTACACATCAGGGCTTCTGGTGGTTCACGTGTCTTCCTGGTAATGTTGCCCTTTCCGATTCAGAGTCTCAATCATTAAAGACAACCACATTGCTGTCTGGGTGTAAAGAGGCTGTCACTCAAGGCGCTGTGTGGAGTATCACTCATTGATTCTTTAGTGTCTAATGAGTGTCAATTTGGGTGACATATAAATTCACAGAAGGAAGCATGGCCAGAGTTCCCAGGCTGAAGGGTAAGCTTGTTCAGTCTGCTTTACTCTGACTCTCTGTGCTTACCAGCTCGAGAGCTCCCCACGAGTTCCAGAGACAATGGTTTGCTGCAGCAGCAAATGGGAAGCATCTAATGTAGAAACTGCATGTGATGGTCAATTGATATGTCTATCTGGGTCTTTTTTTTTTTTTTTTTTGATCTGTGTTGGCAAAAACAGTTATCAAATCCTGCTAACACCAGCACAGTTATGTTCCTATGCAATGGTGCTCACAGGACATCTAGGCCTTCAGGGTTTGAGTTCATCTTTTTATGACATTTTCTGGGCAATGGAAACTTTTCCAGGCTTTGGGGGTACCCAACCATTGATGATTTGACTTAGAACATAGACTGGATAATCTACATTGTTCAAAGGGACAGATTGAAAACATCTCAAAGGAGAGAAGTTTAGTAGTCCTGTCAGCATCAGAGTCATGCCAGCTGCCATTATTGGCTATGGCATCAAGTAGTCTAGGCTTGATGTGGTCTCTGTTTCCGTGTCCTTGGCTAACTTATTTGTCAGGGGCAGCCCTGCTTATACACTGAAGGCCTAAATCAGCCATAGGCCTAAAATCAGCCATAGGCCTGACATACATGCCTGCTAGCACCAAGTCTTGGGTCTCTGTGGAAAAACACTGAAACAGAAGACTAAGAAGCTATTGTAAAAAAGCAGCTTTGGTGGAAGGCTGCCAAGCCTGAGTAGTCATAGACCTTGTAGATAGGTAGCCTTGGTAGATAGTACCAACTTAGATAAGGACAAGTGAATCATAGGCAGAGTCATAGTGGTCTGTCCCCTGAACCTTCACCCAGCTGACACTCTGTTCTGGAAGATATCTGTATTCCCCCTGAACACCTACACTCCTGTGTCATCCCCTTACCCACATCCTGCCTTTTTGTGTATATAACCTGTGTGTGAAAAAAGTAAAAATTGAGATCTGATCAGACTATAGACAGATCGTCATTCTTTGCATCGGCCTGTCCCCCACTTTCTCTTTCAGGTGATCTCCCTGGACCCTTGTTTAATGCCCTGCTGGACAGGACACTTATTTGCTCTTCATTTGGAAAACAGAGATTAAAAACAATCTCTAAACTGCCTTCTTCATAAATGTAACATTATCCATAATACTCCATGTATCCCATACTCAGTCTTTTAAATGTAGTCATTGGTGATATGAATTATTAATATTATGACCATTGCCATCACATTTAAAATAGGTTAATATTTTCCACTCTTTCTACTTCTCAGAGTTGATAATTATATCTTTGACAGTCTAAATGAGACTCTGAGACCTTTTAACTAATTTTCTTCTCCTTCCAGTGGAAGACCTCCAGGACAAGAGTCACCTCTCCTGGGCTGAGATTGCAGTCAAATTAGGAGATTAATAAGCAGGATTGGAAAATATTACTGGACTTACTGTTCATTTAACACACCTGTAAGTCAATAGGCATGGACTGGGAGGGTCTTAGAATTCTGAAGCACTCTCTGCAGAGTCATTAGTGTACGAAAGAGCATACAGAGAGGACTTGGGGATAGGTCCATCAGTGATTACACAATTAACATGTTTTACCCTTTGATGGTCTGGTGACAGCTACTGGTCACCTCACCTTGGAAGGGACAAAAGGGATAACGTAAAGATTTAATAACACCTTTTATTCATACCTTTAGGTTAAAGTTAGCCATAGATTTCCTTATGGGAACCTTTCATGTCAATTGGCACTTTTACAGTGATCCATACAGATCAACCTACCTCACCCTCTCAAGAGACTGCCATGCTAAGGCTAGAAATTAAGAACTTGATACAGTTAAAAATTAACTTGATACAATTGATAAACTAAAAAACTAGAAGTGTCCAGGGTCATGTGATGTGTTGTGTGCTAGCATGCACACATGCATGCCTTCCAAAGGCTATGGATTGTCCCTAGGGAAAGAGGATGTTTCCTGGCTGAGCTTGGCTGGAGATGATGAGATGATTTGTTAATTTGATGAGACCCACAAGGGTAACCTGCCCTTACCTCTTCCTGTGGCTACTCTGGGTGGTAATTTCATCTTGGAGCCAGCCTTGACTATGATCTGCCCACCTAAAAAACACAGATTATGCTGAGCACAACCCTCCTCCCCATCTCAGCTTTCCCCAGAGAGATCCAAGAGATAGAGGGCTTAAACTGGACTTTGCAGCAATCCATCAGGCAGCAGGAGAGTCACTCATTGCTGGGCAATGGTCCTGATCCGAATCTCCAGTTTTGCTGATTTGCACAGGATAATATCTGAGAGTACTAGAAGACATCTCAGTGTGGGTATTGAATGAACAGGCATATACAAAGTTTGCAGGATGAACACCAATTCACAGGTGCAAATAACACCAAGGATCTTGTAGCAGACTATTTTCTCATTCCACAACTAGTGGGGTTGCAAGGCTGCTGAGCTCAGGACTAGTGAGCCTGAGCTTGTCATTAATAGAGGCAAGGACTCAGCCTGGATAACTGCCTCTGCTCTCAGATAACTCACCATCAAGAGGGAAAGTTCTGAACCCTAAGGTGGAAAGGCAAGGTGTGTGTATAGTGTGTGACCTGGAGAATCTCCACAGAGTAGACTGGCATACAGTTGCAAGGGAGAATTTACACAGCTACCCTTCCCTATCCTCTGGTTTCTGGGCTCCAAATATCATAAAGCAGACTTCTAGGAATTTCAGTCCTGTGTGTTGGCTGTGGAAGATAGTTCTTCCATTTTGGATTCTTCCCCAGAGCACAAAAGCAAGATGGCCATGAGAGACAAGGGCTGGTGCAATTGGTCTTTCACAGACTGAAGTCTAAGATGCCACCCAGCAGCTGCTGTTAACAGCTTTGCCTCCAGTTTGTATGGTAACAGTGAAACATCATAGGCTTTCTTGGGCAAGCTGGAAACAAAATATAATCTCTTTTGCAGAACAGAACTTCATACAAAGTGTTCCAGAGAGTGGAAGCCCGATACAGTACATTATATGTCTTTAGAAAGGCATTATTTGGGTTTGCTTGAGTAGCCACACAATACATACATTTTCAAGTATCAAAATAAGCCATGTGTGGTGACATAAGCTTGTATTCTCAACACTTAGGAGGCAGAGGTAGGAGGATAGTTCCAAGTTTGAGGCCAGCCTAGTCTACATAGGAAGAGCCAGTCTCAATGACAATAAAACAAAAACAAAGGACCCAAAGTTAAGTATAACAGGGGCTTCTAAGGTTCTCACATGTGCTTGTTCTGGGTCAGAGGGCTAATTTTATATTGTGTGTGTATATTATACTTTTATGTGCATATATGTGCTATTTCCCTGTGCAATAAAATACATGATATTTATATGTGCATCAAAATCAATTCTTAGAAAGAGTGACATAAGCAATATAGAGTGAGAAATTAGTTACTAACATAATTTATAACCTATGGTCACCATCAGCAAATATCTACGATGTTGGTTTAAAGGTCTGTGTGGATCAATTCTGGGACAGCTCAGCATATGAAACAGACTGGACAGGGTTCCAGAAACCTCCTTTACTCCTTTATGCCCCATCAGAGATATCTGATCACTGTCCCTGTAGTCTCTTTTGATGCCCAAGGTTCATTCTAACACCCACTGCTCTCTTGAACCTTGCCTTTTAGCCCAAGGTTCCTCCAAGCTGAGTCCTTGTGGCTGTTAATGACAAGGTCAGGTTTACTAGTTCTGAGCTCAGCACCTTGCACACCCACTGGTTGTAGAATGGTGGAGTAGTCTGCTGTCAGATCCTTGATGTCTCTTACCTGGGTATAGGTGTGCATCCTTCGAGCCTGCTTTATATGAGCTCTGTTTGTTCACAACTGCCTTGGCCTCGGTATGCAGAGCAGCACTCCAGTGGCCTCTGGAATTTGCCCCTGCCCATCTTTTGACTGACTCTGCAGGATATCTAGCTTCTTCTTGCTTCTGTCTCTGATTGCTCACCTTCCAAAATCTATCATTTTTTACATACTCACTGGCTTTAAACAGAAGTTATCAACTGGACTACCAATGGAATCCGTTTTGTGCCTGACACACCATCTGAGGTCTTTGTTTCATCCTCTGGGGGGATTTTGCTCATAGGTCTCCTTCATCTTGGCCTCTAAGGAGGCCACATTTCTTTCCCTCCCAGTTAGCTCCTGTTGTTTAGCAACTGAGTTTTGACATCCTGTGTCCCAATGCTTTAGGGAAGCTCTCAACTTTAGAAATGGGAAGGTCTGACTGTAAGACAGGAGGGAGGGTACCAGAGCAGACCAAAGACCCTAAGTCAGCAGCAACAATATGGGAACATGCAAGAGATGGCACGTGTCTTGGGCCAGTGGATGGAGGAAGTACAACACCCATAGGAAAAGGGCATCACCCAGCCTTCTGCCAGGCAACCCTGGAAACGCAGTTCAGCTGTCTGTCTTTTGGAGATAGGGTAGGATATAAAAAATGCATAAGGATCTATTTATCTGCCTTTGTCTCTCCATCACTGGGAAAAATTTCCAATATCTGGTTTGGACAATAGCTTCCCATTTTTAAAAAAATTCTTTTCCAAAAGGATTTACTAAAGGTGGCTCTCCAAAATGTCATGGATTACATGGGCCTAAGATGCCCCTCTAAGAGCTTTCATAGAGTATTATTTCTGAAAATGTATCTCTGAAGGCACAATCTTCCCATCCTGGAGTCTGGCAGAGAATAGCAAGTGGTGTTGCAGGATGTCAATAAATCTGCAAGCCCTTGGACACATTATTTAGCCTCTCTGAACCCATTTCCTCCTCATCTGTAAGTGGAGATAATGATCGTGACTCTGCCTGCTGCTTGCTGGCGAGGCTCAAGCAAGATGTAAGAGAGCCCTTGGTAAACTATAGAGTTAAGAGTTATGAGCAGGGTGCAAACAAATTCAGGAAATGAGATTCTGCTGGGCAGCGAGAGCCCCGTGACATAGGAAGTGTCTCAAAGGCTGGCCTTTTAAATCGTTATCAAAATGTCCTACTTAACAAACCGATGCACCTCTGCTGCTTGCCAGGCTTAAGTCTTTGATTTCTGGACTTTGCTCATCTCTTTGACCTAACGCGAGGCGACTTACTAGGATGAAGCATTTCAGAGGGTGGTGTCCGCCACAGCTGTGAAGGTGTGGTGACATTTGTGGAGGTGGGAGCATACAGCTGGGACTCCTTACATCTCTGAGACCAGAAAATGGAAGAGGAATTGCCAGAAATGTCTAAGCTTCCTCCTTTCCCCCTTTTTCATCAGCTCAGGACCCAGCCCATGGAGTAGTGCTACCCATGTTAGAGTTACTGACCCCCATCTTGGTAAAGAAGCCTCTCTGAGAGTTTCTGCAAAGTCACTCAAGGGTATATCTGAGATGATCTCAAGTTTACAGTGAAAGTTGCCTTCACCCTTTGCTGGGCTGAACCCACAGGCTCATGTTTATTCTGCCTTCCTCTCTCTTCTTTCTATGATCCTGACTTTATTACTTTTCTTGTTTCCTTTTTCCTTTCTTTTCAGCATTGTAAACTTTTCTCTCTTGTTTCTTAAGAATTTAGCTTCTAGTGGCTTAAATACCACAGCATTCTCATGCTTCTTTATCCATAACTCTTTATAACCTCTAAATCTATAGTAACACCGTTATCTTCTCCCTCGTACTAAATCTGCGAATCTTCCTGTCGGGTCCTCTTTTAACCACATTGGTCACTTACTGATGGCACAAACTTCCATGCCTCCTCTCTCCTCCCTATTGTTCTGCATTGGAGTATTTCTGTGTCTTCGCAGTCCAAGCCAGAGTGACTAGTTGAGATGAAATAGCCTTAAGGTCAGCAACCATATGCCCATACATTTTTGTTTCCATTATGGAATCCTCACTGCCACATGCATCATATGGGCTCAGAAAATATGCGTAAGATTAGTTTTTAGTTGGCATTCAAAATAGTGGGTTTCATTATGACCTTTCACACATATAATATCATATTCATTCCCTCATTGCCCTCCTGAATCCTTCTCCCTCCCTCCCTCATGTGGGTCCCTTTCTCATTTTAAATGATCTCATCATACTTCAATGTAATATATGTCAATCTGCATGCATATATGTGTGTAGAGTTAAATAAAGTTTGTACATATGAAAGTGTGATAATTTTGTCTCCCCCATCATTACTAATTTTTTTAAAAAATTGTATACATTGACAATTTTACAGATGCATATACTGAATTTTTGGTCATTTTCCCTCCCCCATACAACTCTCTCCATTATTCATTTGTAATGTGTAATACTTCATCTTCACCTAACTGACTGACTACTACACCTGGATCTTGCTTATTTCTGAAGATGGATGTTTATGGCCAGAAGGTGGGCTGGCTGACACAGGTTAGGCCTAAGGTTTTCAAGCTTACTCCAGACACCCTGTAGATTCATTATAACCCCTCTTACATGTTAAATGGTACACCCTGCAGTGCCTGCAGTGGACAATCACCATGGTTGTGAAGAATCATCAAAGGAGAGAAAAAAAAGAAGACATCTGATTCTCAGGAAACAACTCATTCCAAAAGAAATCAATAATCCTCTTCATTCTTAGCCTATTCCTCCCATGTATTTCTCTTTACCTGTATCTGTAACCTCCTGACATCTAGAGTTGAGCAGTTGACTTGCATGTTTACCTATGTGTTTATGTTATATAGTTATATATTTACATTAACATATAATACACACATATGTATATGAAATTTTCATTTTTCATGAACTAATATAGATATCAAAAAGTAGAAAAGCATTCATACACAATTTCCAAGTAATTTACAAAAAAGAATTCATTTGGGTAGATAAGTGAATAAGAGAATAAATAAATGAAGTAATTTAATGAATAAATGTGCATGTCACCTTTAATTCCTTTGGTAGATTTCCCAAACCTTCTTCCTGCCCAAAGATTTTTTTCTTCCATGTCTAATGTTTTATGTAGCTTAACATTGCTTTCCAAAGACATTTCCTTCAGATTTTCTCATCCATTATCCTTCCTCCCTTAAACAGCTGATTGAAAAGGATTTGCTTCCTTTATACAGGTCATTTTTGTCTAGTTGTAAGGCCAAATGTTTTATCCCATGGGAATGGATCTTCATTTTTATAATGGAAGTCAATGGAGTTAATAAAGGGAATGGAAAGAGTGCACCACTGCCAACCGCTTAAGTGTGCATCCATTCCATCCTAAGAGAATCCTACCTGTCCTCACAGTGTGCCTCTGGGGGAATCCTACCAGCAGATGCATAAACATTATATGAGACAATGGCCATGTGACTGTTTGATCACAGTTGTCATACTCATGTGCACATAGGCCATATAAAACAGTTCAGACAGGGGTCCTTGGAAAGAAGAACCCCAATCTTTCTCAAAACTATGACAAAATCTTGAGGTTGAATTTATTTCCTGTTTCATTTCTATTCATTCAATTTATTAGCAAGTATTCATGAAGTTTTATGATACCTAGTTCTGGGCTAAATAGGAGACATGGTGGCAATGCAGCCCAGGCTGGAGCCACATACTCTATGAATTAAATTCTAACATCAAGAGATCTAAGAAGGATACTTGACCCTTCCAAGTACTGATACCTTTATCTGCAAAGGAGCTGAGTCCTTACAATGCATTCATCATGATCGTGGTGGGAGAATTAAAGGAGATAAGGCTCACTTAATTAACTGAGCTCCGTCCTGTAACTACAAGGTAGGAGCTCCAAGTGTAGCCTGGTTGAAGGTGTTGAGGACGATGGTGGTGATGACGATACAGAAATAACTCAGTCTGTTTTTAGAAGATACTCTAAGGTAGTGGGGAGACAGACACACTCTCACCCTGTCTCTTCTGAGAAAGGCATAAATAACCGGTGCAGTACTTCAGTTGGCCAAAGACGCTCTTGCATGAAGTCAGCACAAGGGTTTCAAGAAATGTAAACACATAAGGCAGATCTCCAAATCTGTAGGCCTTGAGATTGATGGGCCAGCTGGAAGGCCTGTGTTGATGAAATAAAATCAAACTTAACTATAATAACAAGTCCTTTCGAGAGGTTTAGAGATTTTCAAGTTGTCTTTCCTGCGTGTTCAGCCATGAAAAATGGTGATTTGAATTTTACATTTTTTTGCACATTTATTTTTAGAGGCTCTAGTGATATTATTAAAAGCTCAACCCTTCAATATTAATGCTGGTCCTCCTTAGAAAACATGTGTACCTTTCTTTCCAGTAAGCTTTCCAACTCATCTTAGAGTGAGCGGGGACTGTGAAATCTAGAATTTTTCAGATATTAAAGGTATAAAAGAATAGGCTTTAAGAAATCATCTGAAAGTAAATTTTGTTGAAAAAGCCCAGGTAGCAATTATGCCCATAGGTGCAAAGAAGTTAGGAAAACTATGTGGGGCTGGGGGAAGGGCTTAAAATTAGAGCATGGTAAATTCACTGACAGAATATTCTTGGAATATCATCCTGATCATTTTCTAAGGCATGCGCAATGTTAAATGATATTTGTAGTAGTTATTTTTTTTTATCACAATTACCAAACCACTTGTGAGAACAAACTTCAGAAGAAGGTAGTTATTCTGGCTCATGGTTACAGAAAGTACAGTCATGGCAGAGAAAGCAAGGTGGAACAGAGAGGATCATGACATGGCAGGCCATGAAGTAGAGACACAGACAGGAAATGGCTGGGGATAAAATATTTCACAAGACTCCTCATCTAGTGACCAACTGACTTCTTTCTGCTAGACTCTACCCCCAATTTTTCCAGAACTTTCCCCAAACCATCTGGGACCAAGTATTTAAAACATGAGCCTTTGTGGGGCATTTGGTGTTTAAACCATCCCACTGAATATTTTCCAGGACATAGTAAAGAAACTTTCTGGTCCCCAGTGATGGTGCTATGAGCCCATGATCACATTGAATAGAGAGTTCTATGCTATAATATGTTGATCATAGCCGATTATTGCATGTGATGTCAGCTTTATTGAAGCACCATCAAAATGCTACCTCACCATCAGCAGGAATAAAAGTCTTAGGTGTTTGGATATAGAAAGGGCTATGAGTTACAACACTAATTACATTGAATCATTTAATCCCAGCACATCAGAAGCAAGTACAGGAGCTCTCCCGTCTAAAGTAGCACCGACCACTCCTAGAAGTAAGCACTGTCGCCTGTCTCAGCCCCTTGCTTTTGTTCAGCTATAGCCTTTGCTTACTGGACAAGGTTAGTTACTTGCTTTCCTCTTCCATGTATGTATTGTCAAAATACCAAAGGAAATTATCTGATGCATGTAAATCCTCAAAATCTCAACAATAAAAAATGAATAATTGATAAAAGTTATTTCTGCATTCCTGGATCCTAACATCCATCTGGTATTCTGCCACACCACTACTGATAATGACTTTTAACCTATTTTGTCTTTGTTTTCTACTTTTTTTTCCCAAGACAAGTTTTCTCTGTGTAACCTTGACTGTTCTGGTACTCACTCTGTAGATCAGGCTGTCCTCAAACTCAGACTCTGCCTGCCTCCTAACTGTTGGGATTAAAGATGTGTGCTACCACTGCCCAGTCTCTAACCTAATTTTTCAATTAGCAATAATTTAAAGTAGAACAATATTCAGCAAAGTATAATTGAGTATGGTAGTGCATGTCTATAACCCCAACACCCAGGAGGCAGAGACAGGAGATGAAGAAGCTTCAGGCCAGTCTGGGATACATTGTGAACTCCAACTATATATAGGGAGACCCTTTCCCTAAAAACCAAAATTTTAAAAGAGTAACAATTCCCAGATCATGGAACAGAGCATGAGCAACATGACCAGCTTCTCAGAAGCCAGAAGACGTCACGGGCCATTCTTTCAGACAGAGTCTGATGTTTCCCCTGAGTGGGAATCATTACTCACACAGGTTTAAGGGGCTGATGAGATGGCTCAGCAGGCAACAACACTTTTTTGCATAAGCCTGAGGTCCTGAATTCAAGCCCCAGAACCGACGTAACACATCAGATGCAGTGGTGCCCATCTGTAATACCGGCAGTCCTGTGGTGTGGTGTGATGGAGTATGGAGACAAGACAATTAGCTGAAAGTCCACAGGCCAGACAACCTGTAGTATTACAGTGCAGTGGGCAACAAACAAGAGAGACTCCACCTCAGCAAAGTGGGAGGTGAGAATTGTCTCTTCTCTGATCGCCACATGAACACCCTGGCACTTGTGTATCCCTCCTCCAATAACAAGCAAGTAAATGCTCTCCCATTTTATTATCATCTGCTTTTTCTATTTATCTACAAGTTGAGCATGTAACTAAAAGTTACATGTTGTTTCTTTTCCCACTTAGTAGTCTCATGAGAGTTTAAATTTTTTTTGTATTGTATATAGGTTTAGCATGCAGTTATAAATTTATTTCTCTATGAACATCCTTTTGGTCAGTTTCCAGTTGGGAGCTGTTGGGGAGCACACTACTATCCGCAGTCCTGAGTGTGACTCTGGTGCAGGCATGCACACATAGCTGTGGAGAATTGTATCTGGGAGTGGAGCTGCCAGGGTCACAGGGTCTGCAGATGTTCAGCCTAATGAATACTGACAAAAAATGTTTGCAAAGTTGTTGTACCAATTGAGAATTCCAGAAATTATAGTGTAGGAGAGAGAGTCTTGGTTTCTTTCCATCCTTGCAAATGCTCCTCTTCTGTCTTTCTCATTCCACTGTGGTGGATTTTTTTTTTTTTTTTTTTTTTTTAGCAGCTCTCAGAATCTCACATCCCCGTTACTCCTGTCTTCTCCTCCCAGCCTGTAGAGTGGGTGTATGAGGTCAATATCTGGTTTCAATTCTTTAAAAGTTAAGAATAAACAAGGCTGCTAACAAATCCATAAGGGTTACATGGGAAGGCATCTAGCGTAGGGTAATATGGCTAGGTAGCCAGTGCAAGCTAAAAGCATGACTCTCAACAGATCAATGCCCACACATTTAAAAACCGGAACTTTTTAGGGGAGATTTCTGAGTTTTCTCACATACAAAGTATCTTCTGGTTGCTGCTACTTTCTCCATCCATTTTGCTGCTGACATCCCTCCAACATAACTCTATACTTTGTCAGAAGAACCTTGCCAAGTCCCAGGAAGAGCTCCTTTCTTCTCACATCTCCATGACTTTGCATGTTCTTCTCTGGACTCTTAGCTTCCCTTTCTCTTTAGCCCGATTCTATGTTCAAAACCTGAGATGATTTTTGTTTTATTTTGAGGCAGGGTCTCACTAATTTGCCCAGGCTAGCCTTCAATGCCTCAGCTTCCCTAGTAGCTGGGGTTACAGTCCTGCACCACCACCAAGGCTCAGCTAGGGCTTAGTAATTTGACCCCATTATGTTTCCTCAGGGCTTTGATCTTAGTCTTATTTTCGACTTATCACCAGTTTTCTTGTTTGACATTGAAGTTAGAACCTGAGCGCTGGTATTTAAAAACTCAATGCCAAGTTTACATTTTGTTTATATTCAGAGACCCAGCAGCACATGTCCGGGATAAAGTAGACACCTCTATATGCCTTTACTAAATGAAAGAATAAATGTGGTCCCAGGCCTTAGGTACATGAAAATTATCCTGGCAAATGCTACTCATCTTCTTGTGCCAGATGGCATCAAATGTTGTTTGTGGGCAGGGGGAGTGGGGCAAAATAAAGGGCAAGATGTTGCCTCATGGAATCATGACTGACAGGATGCTAGGTGAGACTGAACTAAGATGAGAGTGGAGAAAACTAATACTGTCTAAACTGGGAGAACTGTGTGTCAGTTATAACATCACTGTTCCAGAGCTTCTTACAGTATCATATATTATATAATTTGGCCACCGTAATAATACCTGAACAAATATTTCCATTTTACAGATCATGAATTTGAGCAGAGAGGGGTTAGTTACATTTGTTCTAGGATGCAAATCTATAGAAAAAAGACTTGAAGCCCTAGTTGAGGAGATGGCTCAGCAGTTAAGAGCACCATTGCTCTTGTGTTGATGTCTGTACCCAGGACCCATGTCAGGTGGCTCAGTTGCCTGTCACTACAGCTCCACGGGCATCTGATGCCTCTGGCCTCTTTGAGCACTTACCCTCGTGTATATACACACATGCATACAGACAAACATCTGGAGTGGGGGCTATCCTAAAACATGCAGCCTGTGTATGGGGTATGGTCTTCTAGCTGGGTGCCTCATCTGGCCTCAATGGGAGAGGAAGCACCTAGCCTCTAAGAGACTTAAAGTGGCAGGGTGGGGGATGCAGGAGGAGGGGGTACTCAGAAAAGAAGATATGGGGAAGGATTGTGGGAGGGGGTGACTGGGATGGGTTACAAAGTGAATAAGCAAAAAAAAAAAAAAAATTAAAAAGAAAGAAAAAAAAAGAAAGAAAAAAAATAATAAAAATAAACATTTTTTTAAAAAAAGTATTTGAATTCTAAACGTCTGGTCTGTTCCAGTCACTTTGAATGGAGCTGCATTTCTTTAGAAATCTATAACATAAGCAGAGACAATACTGACCCCATTTCCTAGGTGAGAAGGTTGGCCGGCATCCATGGGCTTATGTACCTTACCCATGATCATAAAGTTGTTTAATGAGGAGACTTGGACTCTGCAACGCCAACATTCTTCCCATTCTGAAATATAGGTGGGTATTGGGGGGAACTCAGAGGACAATCCACAAATAAACCCCACATCTCTGCCTCTGTCGACTGCAGAAGCAGCAAGCCAAGCTCAACCCTGAGCAGAAGCAGAGAGACCAGAGGTCTGGCTGGCTGTGGGCTCCTCAGCTCTCAACCCTCACCTCCCCCACAGGGATCCTAGGCATTTCCCAGGACCTGACCACTTCAGGCCTCCTGCCAAGCAAAGCAAAGGTTTAGTCTGCAAGAGGCCTCTTGGGAATACTTCTCCAGGGAAGCCATTTCAAAACAACTCTAAACCATTTTGTTGGAAGCTCCCTGAGAGAGATGAAGGTCACACGGTGGTTCCCATCTGTCTGGGTGCCTATTTAGAACCTCCATGTCACACTCTCCCTCCCAGACACACACACAGGAGAAATTATGGTGTACAGCTATTCTCATTTGAAGAAAAACATGTTTTGGACTTGAGGAATTTGTCATTGTCTGAAACTGATTTAAAGAGCAGTGCAGATGCCTCTTACAACGCAGCTGGAATCCAGCACCACCACAGGCCCATGCCCAGTTTCACTGCATTGTTCATAGCAAGGGCAGTTTTCTTTGCTGGATGATGGGCTTGGACACTCCCTTTTCACTTTTATTTCATGCCTCAACTTCATAGTTAGCATGTATGTTTTCTGTCCTTTATTTTTATTTTTATTTTTTTTTAGGTTTGTTTGTTCTTTCATTTATTTTTATTTATTTATTTTTTATTGGATATTTTATTTACATTTCAGATTTTCTCCCCTTACCCCATTTTCCTCCCTCCCTCCCAGGAACCCTTATCCCATCCCCCTCCTCCTGCTTCTATGAGGGTGTGCCCCCACCTACCCCCACACACATACCTTACCTCCCACCCTTGAATTTCCCCTCCACATGACATCCAGCCTTCATGGGACCAAGGATCTCTTATCCCATCTATACCTCCCTTGCATATATAGCTGGAGCTATGGGTCCCTCCCTAAGTGTTCCCAGGCCGGTGGTTTAGACCCTGGGGGCTCTGGTTGGTTAGTACTGTTGCTCTCCTCATGGGGTCTCGAACCCTTTCAACTCCTTCAGTCTTCACTCTAACTCCTCCATTGGGAACCCCATGATCAGTTTAATGGTTAGCTGTGAGCATCTGCCTCTGAATATGTCAGACTCTTGCAGACCTCTAAGGAGACAGCTATGTCAGGCTCCTGTCAGCATGGACCTCCTGACATCCACATCAGCATCAACCTTTGGTGACTAAACATGGAATGGATACCCAGGTTGAATGGTCTGTAGACAGCCCCTCCTTCAGTTTCTGTCCTGCACTTTGTATCCATATTTGCTCCCTTGAGTATTTTGTTACTCCTTCTAAGAAGGACTGAAGACCCCCAGCCCCCCACTTGGTCTTTATTCTTCATGAGCTTTATGTGGTCTGTGAGTTGAATCTTGGGTATTTCAAGCTTCTGGGCTAAAATCCAATAATCAGTGAGTAAATACCATGTATGTTCTTTTGTGATTGGGTCACTTCACTTAGGATGATATTTTCTAGTTCCATCCATTTACATAAAAATTTATTGAATTCATTGTTTTTAATAGCTGAGTAATATTCCATTGTGTAAATGTACCACATTTTTTGTATCCATTCCTCTGTTGAAGGGCATCTGGGTTCTTTCCAGTTTCTGGCTATTATAAATAAAGCTGCTATGAACATAGTGGAGCATATGTCCTTGTTGTATGTTAGAGCAGCTTCTGGGTATGTGCTCAGGAGTGGTATAGCTGGGTCCTCAGGTAATGCTATGTCCAATTTTCGGAAAAACTGCCAGACTGTTTTCCATATGGTTGCACCATCTTGCAATCCCACCACAATGGAGGAGTGTTCCCTTTCTCCACATCCTCGCCAGCATCTGCTATCACCTGATTTTTTGATCTTAGCCATTCTGACTGGTGTGAGGTGGAATCTCAGGGTTGTTTTGATTTGCATTTCCCTGATGACTAAGGATGCTGATATTTCTTGAGGTGCTTCTCGGCCATTCGCATTTCCTCAGTTGAGAATTCTTTGTTTTAGCTGGATACCCTCTTTTTCAATAGGGTATTTGGTTGTCTTAAGTCTAATTTCTTGAGTTGTATATATTGGATTTAGTCCTCTATCAGATGTGGGATTGGTAAAGATCTTTTGGTTGCCGTTTTGTCTATTGACAGTGTCCTTTGCCTTACAGAAACTTTGCAATTTTATAAATTCCCATTTGTAAATTCTTGATCTTAGAGCATAAGCCATAGGTGTTCTGTCCAGGAACTTTTCTCCCTGTTGCCTATGGTATTCGAGGGTCTTCCCCATCTTCCTTCTATTAGTTTCAGTTGTCTGATTTTATGTGAAGGTCCTTTATCCACTTGGACTTGAGCTTTGTACAAGGAGATAAGAATGGATCATTTGCAGTCTTCTATATGTTGTCCTCCAGTTGAACAGCACCATTGTTGAAAATGCTGTCCTTGTTCCACTGGATGGTTTTAGCTCCTTTGTCAAAGATCAATGACCATAGGTGTGTGGGTTCATTTCTCTGGGTCTTCACTTTTCCACTGATCTTCCTGCCTGTCTCTGTACCAATACCATGCAGTTTTAATCACTATTGCTCTGGAGTAAGCTTGAGGTCAGGATGGTGATTCATCCAGAAGTTCTTTTATTGTTGAGAATAGTTTTTTATATCCTGGGTTTTTGTTATTCCAATAATTTGAGAATTTCTCTTTCTAGTTCTGTGAAGAATTGAGTTGGTATTTTAATGGGGATTGCATTGAATCTGTAGATTGCTTTTGGCTAGATGGCCATTTTTACTAAATTAATACTGCCAATCCATGAGCATGGGAGATCTTTCCATTTCCTGAGATCTTCTTCAATTTCTTTCTTCAGAGACTTGAAGTTCTTGTCATACAGATCTTTCACTTGCTTGGTTAGATTCACACTGAGGTATTTTATATTATTTGTGACTATTGTGAAGGGTGTCATTTCCCTAATTTCTTTTTCAGCCTGTTTATCTTTTACGTAGAGGAAGGCTACTGATTTGTTTGAGTTGATTTTATAACCCGCCACTTTGCTGAAGTTGTTTATCAGGTTTAGGAGTTCTCTGGTGGAAGTTCTGAGGTCACTTAAGTATACTATCATATCATCTACAAATAGTGATATTTTGACTTTTTCCTTTCCTATTTATATTCCTTTGACTTCTTTTTGTTGTCTAATTGCTCTGGCTAGGACTTCCAGTACTATTTTGAATAGGTAGGGAGAGAGTGGGCAGCCTTGTCTAGTCCCTGATCTTAGTGGGATTGCTTCAAGTTTCTCTCCATTTAGTTTGATGTTGGCTACTGGTTTGCTGTATATTGCTTTTACTATGTTTAGGTATGGGCCTTGAATTCCTGATCTTTCTAAGACTTTTACCATGAAGGGATGTTGAATTTTGTCAAATGTTTTTCAGCATCTAGTGAGATGATCATATGGTTTTTTTCTTTGAGTTTGTGTATTTAGTGGAGTACATTGATGAATTTCTGAATATTGAACCATCTCTGCATTCCTTGGATAAAGCCCACTTGATCATGATGGATGATTGTTTTGATGTGTTCTTGGATTCGGTTTGCTAGAATTTTATTAAGTATTTTTGCATCGATATTCATAAGGGAGATTGGTCTGAAGTTCTCTTTCTTTGTTGGGTCTTTGTGAGGTTTAGGTATGAGTGTGATTGTAGCTTCATAGAACGAATTGGGTAGTGTTCCTTCAGTTTCTATTTTGTGGAATAGTTTGAAGAGAATTAGTATTAGGTCTTTCTTGAGTGTCTGATAGAATTCTGCACTAAAACCATCTGGTCCTGGACTTTTTATTGGTGGGGAGACTTTTAATGACTGCTGCTATTTCTTTAGGGGTTATGGGACTGTTTAGATGGTTTATTTGCTCCTGATTTAAATTTGGTACCTGGTATCTGTCTAGAAAATTGTCCATCTTCATCCAGATTTTCCAGTTTTGTTGAGTATAGGCCTTTGTAGTAGGTCTGATGATTTTTTGAATTTCCTCAGTTTCTGTTGTTATGTCTCCCTTTTCAAAACTGATTTTATTAATTTGGATACTGTCTCTGTGCCCTCTGGTTAATCTGGCTAAGAGTTTATCTATCTTGTTGATTTTCTCAAAGAACCAACTCCTGGTTTTGTTGATATTTTGTATAGTTCTTTCTGTTTCTACTTGGTTGATTTCAGCTCTGAGTTTGATTATTTCCTGATGTCTATTTCTCTTGGGTGTATTTGCTTCTTTTTGTTCTAGAGCTTTCAGGTGTGCTGTCAAGTTGTTAAATGTATGCTCTCTCCAATTTGTTTTTGTAGGTACTTAGAGCTATGAGTTTTCCTCTTAGCACTGCTTTCATGGAGTCCCACAAGTTTTGATATGATATTTCCTCATTTTCATTAAATTCTAAAAAGTCTTTAATTTCTTTCTTTATTTCTTCCTTGACTAAGTCATCATTGAGTAGAGCATTGTTCAGTTTCCACATGCATGTGGGTTTTCCATTGGTTTTGTCGTTATTAAAGACCTTCCTTAGTCCATGGTGATATGATAGGATGCAAGGGATTATTTTAATCTTTTTGTATCTGTTGAGGCCTGTTTTGTGACCAATTATATGGTCTATTTTGGAGAAGGTACCATGAGGTGCTGAGAAAAAGGCATATTCTTTTGCTTTAGGATGAAATGTTCTATAGATATCTGTTAAATCCATCTGGTTCATAACTTCTGTTAATTTCAATGTGTCTTTGTTTAGTTTCTGTTTCCATGATCTGTCCATTGCAGAGAGTGGGGTGTTAACCCCCCCCCACTATTACTGTGTGAGGTGCAATGTGTGCTTTGAGCTTTAGTAAAGTTTCTCTTATGTATGTGGGTGCCCTTGCATTTGGAGCATAGATGTTCAGAATTGAGAGTTCATCTTGGTAGATTTTCCTTTGATGAGTATGAAGTGTCCTTCCTTATCTTTTTTTTCATTACTTTTGGCTGAAAGTCGATTTTATTTGATTTAGAATGGCTATTCCAGCTTGTTTCTTGGGACCATTTGACTGGAAAATTGTTTTCCATCCTTTTACTTTGAGGTAGTGTCTGTCTTTGTCACTGAGGTGCATTTCCTGTATGCAGTAAAATTCTGGGTCCTGTTTATGTATCCAGTCTGATAATCTACATCTTTTTATTGGAGAATTGAGTCCATTGATGTTAAGAGATATTAAGGAAACATGATTGTTGCTCCCTATTATTTTTGTTATTAGAGGTGGAATTACATTTGTGTAGCTATCTTCTTTTGGGGTTGTTGGAATATTACTTCCTTGCTTTTTCTGGGTTGCAGTTTCCTTCCTTGTGTTCGCATTTTCCATCAATTATCCTTTGAAGTGCTGGGTTTGTGGGAAGATATTGTGCAAATTTGATTTTGCCATGGAATATCTTGGTTTCTCCATCTATAGTGATTGAGAGTTTTGCTGGGTATAGTAGTCTTGGCTGGCATTTGTGTTCCCTTAGGGTCTGCATGATATCAGTCCAGGATCTTCTGGCTTTTATAGTCTCTGATGAGAAGTCTGGTGTAATTCTTATAGGTCTGCCTTTATATGTTACTTGACCTTTTTCCCTTACTGCTTTTAGTATTTTTTCTTTGTTTTGTGCGTTTGATGTTTTGATTATTATGTGATGGGAGGTGTTTCTTTTCTGATCTAGTCTGTTTGGTATTCTGTAGGCTTCTTGTATGTTTATGGGCATCTCGTTCTTTCGGTTAGGGAAATTTTCCTCTATAATTTTGTTGAAGATATTTACTGGCCCTTTAAATTGGGAATCTTCACTCTCATCTATACCTATTATCCTTAGGTTTGGTCTTCTCATTGTTTCTTGGATTTCCTGGATGGTCTGGGTTAGGAGCTTTTTGCATTTTGCATTTTCTTTGACAGTTGTGTCAATGTTTTCCATGATATCTTCTGCACATGAGATTCTCTCTTCTATCTCTTGTATTCTGTTGGTGATGCTTGCGTCTATGACTCCTGATCTCTTTCCTACATTTTCTATCTCCAGGGTAGTCTCCCTTTGGGATTTCTTTATTGTTTCTATTTCCAGTTTTAGATCCTGGATAGTTTTGTTCAATTCCTTCACCTGTTTGGTTGTGTTTTCTTGCAATTCTTTAAGGGATTTTTGTGTTTCCTATTTAAGGACTTCTACCTGTTTACCTGTGTTCTCCTGTACTTCTTTAAGGAAGTTACTTATGTCCTTCTTAAAATCCTCTATCATCATCATGAGAAGTGATTTTAATTCTGAATTCTGTTTTTCCTGTGTGATGGGGGTATCCAAGGCTTGCTATGGTGGGAGAACTGGGTTCTGATGATGCCAAGTAACTTTGATTTCTGTTGCTTGTGTTCTTGCACTTGCCTTTTGCCATCTCTAGTTGACTCTAGTGTTACCCGTGCTCACTGTGTCTGACTGGAGTCTGTCTTTCCAGTTATCTTGCCTGTGTTAGAACTCCTCAGAGTCCAGATGTCTCTGTGTTTCTGTGATCCCAAGCTCCTGGGTGGAAGAACTCCTAGGTCTCAGGCTGCCTCGGGGATCCTGAAATCCTGCTGCTCTGAGTGCAGCAACTCCTCTAGCATGGCTCAGGATAAGGTGTCTCCACAGGAGCAGAACAGCTCGGTGTCTTCCTCAACCAGAAGGACCAGGCCTCTACTCTGAGTGCCATGGCTCCTCTAGGATGGCTCAGGATCAGGTGTTTTCACAGGAGCAGACTAGCTCAGTGTCTGCCCCAGCCAAAAGGACCAGGCTTGGGGCGGAAGGGAAGTGGTATTCCGGAGGGTGAGGTTTGGGTGCCTAATGGTTCCTGAGCAGCTCTGGCTCCCAGTTGTAACTCTGGGGCGTGGGGTAGTGGGCGAGGTTTCTTACCCTCTGCTCTGAGTGTAGTGGCTCCTCTAGGATGGGCTCAGGATCAGGTGTCTCCACAGAAGCAGACCAGCTATGTGTCTGCCCCAGCCAAGAGTGTTTTCTGTCCTTTAGATAAAACCCATCAAATTGCCATGCTTTGTTTCCTGATTTATCTAAGTTGTTAAGAAGGTATATATAAAACCACCCCACCTACTGTAATGGTCCATATATTATTTTGTCCAACATAAGATTCTACAACCTGAAATTCAGCTATTTGAAATATAGGGAAATATTTCATTGGTTCAAGTATCTTCATAGTTTTCTAATTTCTGGTTGCCTCAAGATGATAATGATCCAGCAACTCTATGGTAATCTAGCACTTCACTTATTTGTTTTAATATCGATAGTTTAATCCTTTTCAGATATATTTTGGTATGTGGGCTGAGAAAAGAGAGATGGTTTAATTGCTCAGTCACCTTAGAAACACTTAGGGAATAACTCTTAACTTCCAGAGCTGAGTGCTTTAATCACAAGCCAACCCTTCCTGTATGTGTGGATCATTTCTTCTCCTCCTCCTCTTCTTCCTCCTCTTCTTCTTTCTCTTCCTCTTCCTCTTCCTCCTCTTCCCCTTCCTCCTCTTCCCCTTCCTCCTCCTCCCCGTTCTCCTCCTCCCCCTTCTCCTCCTTCCCTTTCTCCTCCTCCCCGTTCTCCTCCTCCCCCTTCTCCTCCTCCCCCTTCTCCTCCTCCCCGTTATCCTCCTCCCCCTTCTCCTCCTCCCCCTTCTCCTCCTCCCCTTTCTCTTCCTCCCCTTTCTCTTCTTCCCCTTTCTCTTCCTTCTCCTCCTCTTCTTCCTCCTCCTCTCCCTCTTCTTCCTCCTCTTTGTCCTCCTCTTCTTCCTCC
The DNA here is from genome assembly GCA_021653895.1 of Mastomys natalensis. Taxonomy (NCBI): domain Eukaryota; kingdom Metazoa; phylum Chordata; class Mammalia; order Rodentia; family Muridae; genus Mastomys; species Mastomys natalensis. The sequence continues at coordinate 839,795 of JAJTUV010000039.1, read as the reverse complement.
TCCTCCTCTTCTTTCATTTTTCTCCTCCTCCTTCTCTCTTCTTCTTTTTCTTCACCTCCTCTCTCTTCTTCTTCTCATACTTCTCTTTTTTCTTTCTTCTTCATCACAGCTTATTTTTAAATTGTTAGTCTTCCTTCTTGCATTTTCTTTCTTACTATGATACCTTTACATACAAACATCACACCTTTTTAAAGATAAAATTCATTCTTTGTTATTATTGATAATACTGCAAACAGCTCATAATGGGAATTCTTCCTTCACTGTGAAAATGTACATCTCTTCTGATTTAAGCATCTTACCCATTGTACAACTCTTACAACTGAACTTGGTTATTTTGGTACTGATTTCTTTTCTTAGCAAAGATACCTTTATTTATTTTTTGTTTGTTTTTTGTTTTTGTGATTTTTTTGTTTGTTTGTTTATTCTGTTTTGGTTTTTTTGGTTTTGGTTTTTTTTTCGAGACAAAGTTTCTCTGTATATCCCTGGCTGTCCTGGAACTCACTTTGTAGACCAGGCTCGCCTCAAACTCAGAACTTCTGCCTGCCTTTGCCTCCCAAGTGCTGGGATTAAAGGCTGCGCCACCACTGCCCGGCGCAGGATACTTTAGTGAGTGTTTATCTAGGTAAATGACTTGTTTTAAGTGTTAAAAATAAAAAACTCTCAAGAATTCAAGTCAATGGCTAAAACAAGCAATCAAATATGGAACTTAAAACTGTAAAAAATTGCCAGGCAGTGGTGGTGCATGCCTTTAATCCCAGCACTTGGAAGGCAGAGGCAGGTGGATTTCTGAGTTCGAGGCCAGCCTGGTCTACAGAGTGAGTTCCAGGACAGCCAGGGCTATACAGAGAAACCCTGTCTTGAAAAACCAACCAAACAAACAAACAAAAAAAAACTGTAAAAAATTGTTAATTTCTTTAGTGATCAAATTTGCAAATTCAAATCATTTTTCAATCTAAAAGCTATATATTTAAACATGACACTGCTTCATTCTTGAGGATGAAGCAAGATAGATGGGCATTTACATATATGCTTTTGTGGAACTGAATACTGGTTTAAATATTATGAGGAATAACTTCAAACATATAGTAAGAGTATTAAATATGTTTTGAAATGTACAATACATGCATAAAGTATCATGGGTCTCAGTAGATATATGTGAGCTATAAGAAACAAAATTAAAAGAAATTAAATGATAAAAGAGCCTATAAATATTTCATTGTGGAATATTGTGTACTCACCAACATAATATAGAAGGAAATTTCTAATGACATATTTGCTGATTTCAAGATAGCAAGCCAATATAGTCCTGCTGTGTGTAAAATGTTATGTCAAGTTTTTTTTTTTTTTTTATGATAAAATGATATCCCTTCTGAAATCTCAGAAGAAGATGTTTTTCTAGTTGTTGGGCGTATTTTTAAATCTTTTTATTTATTTGAGTTTTTTCCTGATATTTTGCTGTGCAGGACTACCTGCATCTCAGCAGTATTCTCACTCTTTCTTCTCTCAAACATCATCCTTTAGCCAGTTTACACAATGAAAAACATTGCCAGTAGAGGGCACTGAAGATGCCAGACTGCAGTGGAATCTTCCTGGTTCCAGTATGGATTCTCCTTTGGCAAGAGGTGGCCCTTGTGGCATCCAGTGGCATTCTATCACCAGGACCATTGCCCATGGGCAGGTTTCCACAGCATCCCATAAGTGCACAGCTCAGAGAGTTTCCTCTATTGTTCATGAGCCCAAGTGCCACTCATGATCAGAAATGGGTCTTGGCTCTGGGATAGGGAAGGTGTTCTCCATGTGCCTCTTCCCTAGGTTCTGCTCCTGGTCTTGCAGGGAGTGGTAACTTCCTGCTCTATTAATTGGTGATTTGGGGAGTTAGTTCTACCAATCCCGTGTTAGATGTAGCAATTCATTACACCAAACTGTTTAAATTGACACATGTTTTTTAATTCTTGTTTGGACCTGATCTATATTATGCTGTATTTTGCCACATTTTCTAGAATTCTACCATAAAAGTAAAGTAAATTCATGTTTGTTTTTCATTTATTATGTTATCTATATCTATCTATATATGGGTATCACTTTAACACATGGAGGTAAGATTCATTTTATTTCTTATTGTAATGAAAATAAAGAAAATGTGATCAGTATCTTGAAACATTTGCTGATGTATGAAAAATATTAATGTAATGATATCTAGGAATCCTTGTATGTGTTCCCTGTAATATAAAAATCTTTAAAAATATTTATTTTTATTATTTTTAATTGTGTGTATGGTGCCAAATCTCTTTTTCATAAACATTTAATTATCAAACAAATCACCTGTTTAAATTACTGAGTTGGGGTTTAGGGAGTCCACGGGACACCACCCAAGGTGGGAAGAGTTCACAGAAAAGACAAGATGGTAACTCTTCTTTCTTGGAACACCGCTCTCATGCAGCAAACTTTGTCAGCTCACCATGTTTTGCTTTGACACTTCCTGCACTGATGTTTTAGGCATCCAGTCCTACCCCACAGTATGAATTAACTGTCTTCTCTTCCCTCCCCTGTAAGGTTGTCACATCCCAATACTTAAGCGAGTAACCTCTTTGGAGTATTCACGTCACCCTATGGCCATTAGATTGGACTTGACACCTCTCTACATTTATGCCCTAACTTTTCTTATGTTAGCATTGACTACTCCTAGCTTTGACTCAGTTTCTCCTTCACTGTGGGATCTTAGACTAGTTATTTCTTAAGAATCCTCAACTTCTGAATTTGTGGGTACCAAATTTGATGACCATGGTCTGTAAGTTCTTTTATAGAAACTGCTTTGCACTTTTCTAGTAAATTCCTGATATAAGGAAATATAAAAGAGGGGTAATTGGGGACTCTTTTTGTAGGTCATAAGAGTGACATGATGTATAGAGAATTTAAAGAAAACAATACAGTCAATTAAAGGCTCTCCTTGTTTTCCCAATCTAAATGGTATTGGTGATATAAACATACCCAAACCGGGGCTGGGGCAGGCAGCTTCCCTACTCTTGGCAGGCCATTACTTTGTTCAGACTAAACTCTGCTATTGCTGCCAAACATTGTTGTGTTATGTCTTGTAAGGAGACAGGTTAGAGGTAGGAAGGTGTGTGTTGGAACCCATTTGCACCAACATAGTTAAGGGTTGGCCTTGCATTCCTAATTCCTGTGTGTGTGTGTGTGTGTGTGTGTGTGTGTGTGTGTGTGTAGTTTTTATGAGGTAGGGTCTCACTGACCTTATTAAACTCATTGTGAATCCAGGTTGTCCTTCTAATTATGGATCTTCCGCTGCCATATCCTCTCTGGTGCTAGATTCCAGACATGAGCTATCAGGACTGCTGGATTTTTAATTATTGTTTTTTCACTTGTGTATGGGAGAGGCATGATTATATGTAGATGTGTACAGACATACTTGTGTGCTGGTGCTGATGGAGGTCAGACTTTCTTTATATCTTTCTACATTATTTTCCTGAGTAAAAGATCTCTCCCTGAATCTGGAGCTCACTGATTGGCCAAGACTAGCTAGCCAGAAAGCTCCAAGAACCCTCTTCTACACACCAAGCTATTATGCCCATCCTTTTACATGAATGCCAGGGATCTAAGCTCTGGTTCTTATGCATATGTGGGAAAGACTTTACAAACTGAGCCATCTCCCAGTCTCTGTATCCTTAACTCAATATACAGTCTCTCCAAGTATAATTCCCTGGGGTTGGTCATACCTATTAATGACAATGGGTCTCACCAGAATGAAAACCTTTAGCTTTGAGGAGAGTATTTCCTGGTTCTGCCAACAGGATTGTCTGGTCTGGAGTCATCATTTGAACATGGTTCTTAGGAAGAGCTACCATGCCCACTCTTCTTGGTCCATCTTTTAGAAAATATCCTACAGTCACCTCAGCTTTGGGACAAGAAAGTTGAGCTTCGGTATACCTCATATCATTCTTACAGTCTCTGCACAATGGAGGTAATACCACTTTGATCTGAGAATTGTTGGAAAGAGTGAGGGGGGGGCAGATAATTTTCAGTTTCTGGCCCACAATAACAAACAATCACTTCCTGTATCAGATTAAAAACTCACCACCCTCTAAATTGCAAGGCAAACCACTAGTGAAGGATCTTGCCCAGGGTTCAGGGAGTTAGGAAGGGCTGAGGTTTGGCTGTTCTGTGCCCCATCATTCATCCCACAAGCTGAGGCTGCTGGGCAAGTGAGCTGATTGCTCAGCTCAGGAGACCAACTACAGTTTTAGTTGGAGTTTGGAATTTCCTGGTTTTCAGGGACGAGGGGTGGTCTGGAGTCCGAACTTCCCCTGTGCCGGACAGCTTTTGCTGCCAGACCCAGGCAGTAGACACCGTCATTTCCATCCGACCGCCCAGGGTGCGGCAGGAGAACCTCCTCCCAAGCTGGGCCCTCCAGCTCTCTATGCTGGCCAGGGCTGTCTGGGCAAGCTCCAGCAGCTCCTGCCTGTGCTGAGCATGTGGTGTAGACAATCACAAGCTCAGTTGGGCTGGGTGGAGTTCTGTCTGCCTGGGGAACACAGGCAGGCAGGCAGACTTTCACACCCCTCCTAATAAAAGGTTACTTATCCTGCCCCTGGGTTCTGAAATCCAGTCAAAGACACTGTGGCTCTCTTATCCCTTGATTGGTACCAGAATGGTCCTGTTGAATGACTTAGGGTTCCCAGGTTGCAAGAAATAGAATCTATACCTGGCTAATGGAAGTTTGCCTTTTTCTTTTCTCCCCCCCCCTGCACCCTCATCCTTCGTGTAAGTATACAGTGTAAGCTTAAGATGCAAAGAGAGGTTGAACCATCAGGCTTTGATGACAGGATACACGGCAATTGGACTGGTCTTGGCAGTTCAAACACATGCAAAATCTCAAGGAACTTCTCCAGACAGTTCCAATGGCTTATGATGTTACATACTTTACTCAAGCTTCAAATCTCCTCCCATAAGGTAATCCAACTGGTTAGAGTAAAGAAAAGCCCCTGATTGACAAGCCACATTTTTTTTTTAACTTCTTGACATTGATGTGTTTAGTCTTTCTGATGATCAAACTCTTGGAACACACTCATAGTAAACAAGCTCATAAACCATAGATAGACTAGGCAGCAAATGGCAAGCCAGTTTCTAGAATTTCCTCTAACTTTGTTGAAAAAAAAAAAACAAACAGTTCTAGTTACTATCAGGAATCTTCTCTGGTATTCTTTTTTTCTGTTGGCAATGTTCAGTCAAGTTAGGCCTTGAGAAGTTAGTTATTCAGTGAATGGAGACATGTGATGTTTACAGATACTCATGTATGGGGTATAATTCTGAGCCTCTTGTTCCTTGGCTCTAGTTTATCTAAGCATCAGTCCTTTACTGATGATGATGATCTCCTGGACACATGTCACAGGCTGCCCATTGGGAATCTGAACGTCTAGCACTAAGGGCTCAGCAAGGCATCTCATGGGACTCACAATTTATTACTTCCAACCCCGAGAGCATACCTCTGCACCTCCTCATAACTAGAGAGTGTCTTCAGCACAGTTATTAATTCCTCCAGTAACATTGCACACAAGGACATCTCTGTGCATATGGGAAGTCTTGTAGCAAATATTTTCCTGATAGGGACTGCAAAAAAGATCATCATTGTTTCCATTCTTCACTGAGCTGTAAATCACAGCTCAGCTCCATCTCACATCCAAACAAAACCAGAAAAACAAAGCAGAAAGATTCCTTCCTGGACCACGATTCTTGAACACTGGTCAAATGCAACAATCAAGGATGTGTGTTCTTCAAGAAGCATAAAAGACGCTGTTCTTGGCCAGCGTGGGTGTGTTGAAATGCTGCTTGGTTGGGTGAGCACAGCCTGCTGTGTTTTTGCTTATTCAGCCTGAGATCGCTTCAAGAATTGCAAGACTATTAAAGACACATTGATAATATGTAAAAGAGACATTTGTGCAGGTTGCTGAGTTAGACAGGAAACATAAGGCCTTCGGCTGTGTCTAGTTCTGCCTGATACAAGGAGAGTAGCTTTCTCTAAACATAGACAGATTGTGTGACATGTCATGTTGAATTAAATAAAAAGCTCCCCCCCATTTACTCTATAAATCAGAGTTCAGACCTCCAGCAATCTAAAAAATATGGAAAAGCCCACAGGTGACCCATTTACTTAGCCTTAGATAGACACAGAAGGGAGAATCCACAGTAATGGGTGAGCTGGCCTACCTGTGCAGAGAAAAGAAATACACAGACAATGGAGAAGTCTCTTTCACATATGTAGGGGAGAGATCTCTGTGGTGTAGAACCTCTCCTACATGTCCCAGGGTCATCAACAGGAGGTTAACTTGAAGAAGATGATGGAGGTTCTTTGAAGAACTCTGCATTTGCTGCTCTTAGCCTTGCTTTGTTAGTCTTCCTTTGTTCTGTTCTGTGCTCTGGGCCCAAGCAATAGCCCACAGTCATAAACTCAGCAGTCCAAGGGGGTTGTGCTCTGATACAGAAGGATCGGGGATAAGCTGAGTCTTCAGATCTTGGAAGAACTCCCTGTGTTTTAGAAGGTTTTACATGGAGGGGAGATAAGTCCAGCCCCCATTAGTCACCAGAAGATGTGTACAGGCAAATGTGATCTAAAACTCCCAAGGGAAAAATATACTATCCAAACTCCACACATGTGAGCCTCAGGGCCTTGGCTAACTGCATTAGAGGAAGCATTCCAAGATGCCAAAGCTGGGATTGCTTGACTACAGATAACTAGCAAGAGATGCTCATATCCAAAGTAGCCTCTCAAGGAGAACACAGTAACGTATCATGTTACTTTACACTTAAATATTGGAGCCCAGAGGAAGGTACCCAGAGGTGTCTTGCTTGGGCAAACACATTCAAACTGGGAGTCTTACATTTTGTGTCTTCAGCCTGACAGCCTTGTCACACATGTAGAATTACTATTACGAAGCTAATCTTCTCTGCTCCTTCTTGTTTTTCCACCTTATTCAGCATCAGGGTCAGAAGGGACCAAGTGAAGCCCATGGAGTCGGTGGCAGGGAATGGGCTGGTGGCTGGCATTGAGGAGTGCCCACCCTGCACTTTATTTCCATTTTATTTCCAAGCCATTTCTGTGGGTTAATGAAGACGTAAGCTTCCAGCCCCAGCCACACTATGTAAAAGAACTACTTATTGCCTGTTCCATCTCACTGACTTTTATGGTGATACTTAAACCAAAATGGTGAACTATTACACTTCATAGCCTGCAAATAAAAGCAGGATGTTAAAAAGTAGGGGCCGTAACCCCTGATCGTGTGGAAATGGCTTGTAATCTTAAGATGACTTTGTTCAGTCCCCAGGGCCAGGGCCCAGGGCACTGTGTCAGGCACAGGCCATGAATCCCTGGAGTCTGTCTGCCCAGCCCCTGTGCTGAGGGAAGCAAGCAGCCCTTAGGAGCCTCATGATGAAGAATATATAACAGTTAAATTAAAAATGGCTAGGGGACGGGTAGAAAACTAAAAAGTAAGACAGGGCACTTATTTACTGGGCAGTGGGTGGGAAGGCCACCTTGTCAGAGCCCTGTTTCCTTTCTATGCCTCTGTGGCCTCAGCATGTTCTCATCTCCACTGGTGGAGACCAAGAGTGACTTAAAGCCCAGTATGAGCAATAATAATACTATTCTAAGCTCCTAAGCTGCTTCTTTTTATGTGCATGAGTATGTTTGTGTGTGTGTGTGTGTTGTGTGTGTGTGTGTGTATGTGTGTGTAGCCCAGGGGTTGATCCTGGGAATCTTCCTTGATCTATTTTTCACCATATCTATGTCACAAGGTTTCTCAGTCAAACCCTGAGTTCGCTGATAAGGTTAGTCTCCATACTCTTGTTTGCATGGGATCACTAGTCTTTGCCTTCGGAGTGCTGGAATGACAGGTGGGACCTTACTCTCACCCAACATTTATTTGGGCTCTGGGAATCTGTACTCTGCTAGCTTTGTTTTCAACACTGACCTAGGCTTAGCCCCACCTACTTGTTTAAATAAGAAGCAGGGGACACACAGAGAAATCCAGTAGTGTCTTAGCTTGTGTTCCCTACAACACAGGTACAGAAGGAAGAATTCAGATAGGGAGGGTGTTCAGGACTTGACCCCAACACTTGTGATGAAAAGGGAAGTGTGAGACAGAGAGGAAGGAGATAGAGGTTGGAGCAAAGGACATTTCCAGGAGCCTCAGAGACTGGGAAGAAGTTCCCCTGATGGGACCTGAGTTTGCTGATTGAGCTTCAGAGAAGCTAGTAGCCACAGCCTAGGTATGGAGGTTTGACTCCAGGAACAAGGGATCTTCTCCAAAGCAAAAAGGAAAGATGAGATGGGGAGGGGGAGAGAGAGAAGGAGGGGTAGAAAGGGATAGGAGTAAAGAGGGAAACAGGAAGAAGGAGGGAAAAGGATAGTGGAGTAGGGGAGGAGGGAACAGGATAGGGGGAGAGGGTATATAAAATAATAAATTAGCAAAATGAAACAATATTGGTTCTCGATGTTAAAGAAATGAAACCCAAAATCTCACTCCCCAATGAGAACTACATGAGCCAGTCTCTCATGTGGAAACACATTTTGTCCTGTCTTCGTTTTCTCTCTTTTTGTATGAGCACATCATTATGTGGCTAAAAACAATATAAATGAGTTAATTATAGGAATTCTCATATCAACATCATCTAAATACAAAGTTATTTAGCCTGTCTACAATTATTCTAAACAGAGTGTTGTGATGGCATCTAAACGGCTTGCATTAAGCTATAAGGTGCCTGTGAGTGTGTATGTGCAGTGTGTTTATAATCTGGGTGAATGTATGAATAGATTTGACCCCTCTCATTCTCTGGGATAGTTTCATATATTATCCTTAGAAAGAATATACCCTAATTTATTTTGTGATCTATTTTAATAAACTAGGCCAACTCATTAAAAATTACAAATAATTAAAGCCCGCAATTTATGGAAACTACAATAACATTTAATTTGATGAGCTTGTCTTTACAGATGTTTGCACAGTTAGCTGCTCAGAACTGGATGAAATGACCTGGAGAAATGAGGATGGGCTACACAGCTAGGAGGCCTGTCTTTGCATTTTGATCTATGAGCCCCATTCCAATGAACTTTTGCCAAGAGTCACCCCAACCTAGATTTTATGATCTCATGAGATTCTGTTGTTAGGTATCCTCAGACTGGTTCTAACTTAAGGGCTCTAGTACAGTTGCAATAATATCCTGTCATCAAGTCTCTGAGTATCAGAAAGCCGTGTGACCTAGAAAAAGTCACACAATTCTGAGCTCTTCTCTGTGGAGTTCAAACACACAACTCACCTCCCAAAATGTTTCTAGAGAGACTGCCAAAAAGGTATTTGTGAAGGAGCTCAGTCTGGTAGAAATACTCGATGAATATTGTCTGCGAGAATTAAACACAAACCAACCAAAAACAAACACTTCCCTGTGTCAGGTCCCATGTCCAAATAAAACAGGAAAAGGGATCAGTTTCATCATTACATAAAAAGACTTCAGCTTCATACAGTACCCGGCCACACTTGCTTTACATCGTTTGAGCTCAGACATAGCAACAGCAGGACCTTCGGACATATGGTTTTGGTGCAGTGACATGGATGATGCTACTGATGACTGTCTTCCGATCCTTCTTTATGGACAAGGTTCCTTGCTTTGACAGCCAAAGTCTAATTTCTTCCTTTAGCTCCGTGGTTCTCAACCTTCCTAATGCTTCGATCCTTAACACAGTTTCTCATATTGTAATGACCCCCAACCATAAAATTATTTTGTTGCTACATCATAATTTAATTTTGCTACTCTTAGGATCATAATATAAATATCCAATATGCAAGATATCAGATATTTGACCCCAAAGGAGTTATAACCCACAGGTTGAGAACCTCTGCCGCAGCAGAGAAAGCATTATGAGACAAAGAAACTAAAATAATGCCATGGAGTGCACTTTGTGTTGGCAATGGATGGGCGTGGGGTCGGCCCCTATGAATGGTTTGAATGTCAAGTGAGACTCAGTTGGAGAAAACTATTTTTTCCTTTGCAAGTTGTTACTAATTGATGATAGCTTCTGGTTAGAGACAGAAGATTGTGTCCACTTCCCTTCTCAGTTCTGGGATTCCATCTGGCTCAGACTCATACAGACATCAGCTCAATTTCTCTGTGTTCAATGAGGTTATAGGTACTGTCTTCAGAACAGGGCCTTACCATCAGTTTGTAGAGATCAACCAATAGCCTTGGCAATAGCCTGGGTCACTTTGGGGTGTCCAGAAATATATCCTATTTCTGGAACTGGAGGGTTCATTTGGTAAAAGGAGATGTCTAGTTGGGGTGTTATCTCCTCCATTATTTGGTAATTCTTCCACTTGTATATGTATATGTATATGATAGTATATGTATATGTATATGTATATGTATATGTATATTTAAGAAACTTCTGTATTGGATTTCCATTTGTCCCCCTCAAAAGGTCCTTAGTTTTAGTTGTCCCTCCCTGTATTCCCCATTTAACCCCTCTTTTCCTCCTCTTCCTTGTCAGTCTTTCCATTCTATCCCTCAAACCCCTGTCTATCCACAACTATTTATTCTATATCCCCTTCCTAGGAAGATCTATCCTTTCCTTGTAGTCCCTTACTTTATACCTAACTTCTTTAGTTATATGGATTATAGCCTGTTATAGAAGACTTAACAATTAACATTCACACACAAGTGAAAACATACTATATTTGTCCTTTTGGTTTTGGGTTACCTCACCCAGGATGACTTTTTTTTTAGATCTATCAATTTGTTTGCAAATTTTATTTTTTTTAAACAGTGGAGTAATATTCCATCTTGTAAATATACCATTCTTTCTTTATTCATTCTTCCACTGATGGACATGTTAGCTGTTACCAATTTCTGGCTATTATGGAAAACCAGCAATGTACATGGTTGAACAAGTGTCTCTGTTGTGAGATGTAGAGTCCTTCGGGCATATGTCCAAGAATGATAGAGCTGGAACTTGAGGTAGATCTATTTCCCAATTCCCGAGGAACAGCTACACTGATTTCCATAGACACTGCACAAGTTTGCAGTCCTGCTAGTAATGGGTGGGTGTTCCTCTTACTCTTGGGCAGCATAAGTTGTTGCTTGTTTTATTGACCTTGGTCATTCAGACTGGTGTAAGATGAAATCCCAACATAGTTTTGATTTGCATTTCCCTGATGACTAAGGATGTTGAACATTTTCTTTAACTACATCTTAGCTCTTTGTGCTTTCTCTTTTGAGAATTCTCTGTTTAGATCTGCATCCCATTCTTAAATTGGGTTATTTGTTTACTTGATATCCAGTTTTTTTGAGTTCTGAATGTATTCTGGATATTAAGCCTCTATTGGATTTGTAGTTGGTAATATTTTCCCCCATTTTGTAGACTGCCATTTTGTCCAAATGATAGTGTCCTTTTCTTGGCAACATTCTTGATCAACAGAACTGGGAACTTTTTTTTGTCTTTGCATTCTTTATTTATTTAATTTGTAATGAATTCTTTGTGAATTTCACATCATGCACTGAAATCCCGTTCATCTCCCCATCCCTTGGTGTTTGCTTCTCCACCCTTGCAGCCTTCCCACCAAAAAAAAAAAAAAAAAAAAAAAAAAAGAAGAAAAGGGTCCACATCCATGCTAAAAGAGGGACAGTCTCTCACTGAAACTTAACAGCTGGTGAGTCTACAATGGCTGGCCCTAAGGATCTTCTGTTTCTATGCCCCAGTGGTGAGATTACAGACTCACACCACCATGCCTGGCTTTCTACCTGGATTCTAGGGAACCAATTGTGCAATAAGTATTTTCCCAACTGAGCCATCTTCACAGACCTTGTACATTCATTTTAAAAGTGTTTTTTCCATAGCCTGTTTCATTGACTTGCCAGAGACTTTGTTCCTCAGTTTTAAAGTGCAATCTTAAGCATGAAGCAAAAGATTGTTGTTATTATTATGATTATTCATTATTGGTAATGTAATCATTATTATGACGTAATTGTCTGCCAGGTGATATTTTTCCTGCAAGTCCATCTTTTAGTGAGCATGCGTGCATGTACGCTTGCATGCATATGTGTGTGTATGTATGTGTGTGCGCGTGTGTGTGTGTTTGCATGTCATGTTTAGTAATTCTGAACATTTGCAACTTTATAAAAGAAAATGGATGATTTCAAAACTTTAAAATTCATTGCTATATAATAAAGTACTTTTACCATCATTTTCTTATTCTAAAAGCAACAATTTTTTTTGCATTTAAAGTTCTTCTATAAAATTAAATAAACTGATGACAACCTGTAGGCAGCTTTGCTCACTAGTGATTTCAACTTTCTTTCGCCTTTTTGTTGTAGTCTTGATGGAAAGGTGTACAAGTTTTATGTGTGGGGCCAACTTTATAACTTTGAATAAAATTCTAGTTTATCAGTACATTGACTTAAAATTATTCTTAAGGTATGGTATTCTTAAGGTATTGTGGGTTCCACAATGAAGTCATTTATTGCTCAAACTATTTTGTCTCTCTCACATATTGCTGTTAGTGTATAAAAATAGTTTTATCTGCATTTCATGTGGTTAATTCCAGAAGGAAAGAGATGCTAGAAACATCTGGGCTGTGTGGAAACCCTCACACACCAAACAATACCTCTTAACACCCGACTTTGAATCCTCAGCAAGGTTCCCTTTGCCTCTCCCAACACAATCTGCTGATAAAGGAATACGCTGCTGTTTCTTTCCCTATTGTTTCTTTTCATGTTTCAGATGTTTCTCTTGTGGTAGGAAGATTGAATATTTCCCCAATGACATTTTTTTCAACTTTGTTTAGTAAGCATGAAAACTCAAAATAGGTCTCTAAACACAACCATAAGTTTAGGCAAGTTGTCAAGCACTTCAAAGAGCATTGTGTGACTTAAAACAACATGCCTGGGAAAAGCAAGCAAACAAACAAACAAACAAACAAACAAAGTCTTGTATATATGTACTGGAAACTTTATTTTCAAATGTCTTGAAAATAGTTCTTAATTGTGTGGGAGATTTTGAAAAAAGATGTATTTATTTTTAAGTGTGTGTGTGTGGTGTTTTGTATGTATTTCTGTGCAGCATGTGGGTGCCTCGTGCCCATTAAAGCCAAGCCAGGGCATAAGATCCCCTGGAACTGGACTTACAGATGGTTGTGGACCACCAGTGTTGGTGGTGGGAATTGAACCTGGGTCTTTTGCAAGAGCAGTATTAGCCACAGCCTTGTCTTTCTTAACTGCTGAGCCATCTCTCCAGCGCCCTTATGTGGATTTTGTTTACCAGCTCTTTAATAACAGATCACAACATACAGTTTAGGGGAGACACAAGGAAGAAAGGCATGGCAATAGAGTAGGACACTGAGGTCAAAGCCAGGCAAGTGTGCAAGAACAGAGTGAAGACAGGTTTGAAAAAAGAACCTCCGTGATTCCTAATGCTGCTCTATGAATTACATCCACTGGCAGTATTTACTGTCATCTTAAAGAAAAACTGAAACAACTTTTATTCTCCTTATGAAGAAGAAAACAAATGGATTAAGTATTAATTTGATTGCTGAGCTTTCTTTAGAGAAACATGGGGGAGTGGGGAGCTGTGAGCAGGAAAATCTGTTAAAATTGTGTTCTTCTGATTTCTCATTTTCAGTATTAGCCACAGCCTTGGAAATCTCTCTTTCACAAATCTCCCCCTTCTGATTTCTTCAAACCACCAGTCCTTAGCATTGATGGCCTTAACTCTCCAGCGTCCTTCTCTTTTCTTACTGGTTCATTATCATCTCTGGGTCTCCTTTATACTATCAGTGTCTGCCAGCCATCCTTAAGTAAGAAGAAAATGCTTTCTTTCTTTGATCTTCAAACAAGAGTCCTGGAACACATGGGGGAGGGGGTGGTGGCTGGAGAAAATGACAACATTGTAAGTTCTCTGTGCTGACAGAGAACTGAAGAGACTCTTGAGTTGTTTCATTTTCCTTTGTCTCATTATAAACAACAGAAGTAGAATCATTGTCGTCATCATCTTTATCCTCCTCATCCTCATCCCCATCATCACCATCATCACAAAAGCAACACCCAGGACAAACTTTAATTCTTTCAAGAAAACATGTGTGTGTTTAAAAAGAGGCAATGGAAAGCATCAGTCTTGGGTGTGGGATCTGGACAACGATCTCTCTGCTTCATCAGTTAAGACTATGGGACTGAAAAGGGTACTGGACAAGTGACTATATTTCTCATTTTATTCCTGTCTGTGCCTCTTTCTCACTTCCATCAAAATACAAGAAGGATGGAGCAAGAGACTCCAAAGCAATGTAAGATGATCCTGTGAAGCATCTGTCTGACTCTCTCTGGAAGGTCAGTTGTCTGGGTTGGTTGTCTGTGCTTGCCGATGGAGCTTTCCTCTGTCACATATCTTTATTTCCTGCACTGTCTGTGTTTGTTACTAATAAACAAAACTTACTTTTCGAAGTTATACATTTCTTCTTGGTTTTAATGAATGAATGAATGCTACAAAGGCCTTTTCAAAGCAAAGCTACTTCCATGTACCATTCATTCTAACCTGTCAAGCTTCTTACCCTGTCTTTGTTTGGCTTGGTGGCTTTGTAAGAATCTAGCTTTCTCAGGATCTTGGGTTTTCTGTCCCTATACTTAGTAGCCAGAAGTAACAGCTTCAATTCAGAACAACATGATCCCCTTTCTGCATACCTCCACCAACACAGACTCACCTGATATGTCTACTCTGCCATTCCTTACATTTTCTCTACACAACGTATACTTTCAACTATTAGCTATATTTAGTGTTTGGCCAAGGTAGGCTTCTGATTTCTTTTCCTCCTTCTCCCTTCCTTCCTCTTTCTCCATTTCCATTCAGGTTAATTTATTTGATTATATGAGATGCATTGCAGCCATGTTAAGACACCAACTGAGTTTCCACTCGGAGGCTTGGAGGAAAGATTACCATTAAAACGTGACTTCCATCCACTCAGCTGAAATTACTATTGATTGCCAAAGAAAAATATTTGTGCTGTGAAGCTGGGAGCTATGATGTTGAACCATATTAACATAATGTTAGCATAGCTACGGGTGTTTAGTAGCACGCAATCAGATTTGAAATGAACGTTGATTATAGATGGAGATTAATGTTCACATATTCATAGGAACACAATGAGAAGAGCAATTTCCTTTCTACTACAGATCAATGGTTTCCCCATTCAATTATACAGCTGTAATAATTGCATTATGCTGAAATATTCTTAATGGCTAATTTCTTTCCTTTTGTGCATGCATATGTGTATGTGTGCGCGTATGTGTGTGTGAGTATGTGTGTGTGCCATCTTTTGTTAGTGATAGCTTCTGCAGCCGGAGTACCGTATAAGATGTTTTAATCACTGGTGCCATTTTGCAAGCTTTGACCAAGCCAGTAATTTCCCCCTTTCCTCCTCCTTTACTATCCTCTCTTATTAGTGCTCAGAATTGCTTCCTGGATGATTGAAACAGGGAGATCTGCCTCAAGTCATTTCTATTCTTGTTTAGAGTGAGAAGATAAAAACAGAAACCTACATAGGTTGTATCTTTACTGGAGATCCGTTAGGGAATAAAGAAATGAAGACCTGTTGGAATTATGTGTAGAATGATCCTCTCTCCTCTTGTTGAACCACACACACACACACACACACACACACACACACACCATACACAGAGTGGCGAGGGGATATCTTGGAATATGAGAATATGAGGGGATTGGTCTCATCCCCCTCTACGGATTCCAAAATCTATAGATGCTCAAATCTTTTACATAAAATGACATACTATTTGATTATAACATATACATTAATTTAAATGTATACCATAAACCACATCTTATAATGGCTTATGTAATGTAAATCTTATGTAAATTATTGCCATTGTTAAAGGGATAATGACATGAAAATTTTGTGTATCTTCAGTTATCTCCTGAATATTTTGGATCCATGTATAGTTGATACAGACAGGATATAGTGGGATAACTGCATGTGGACAAAAATTCTGAGACCATTCACTCACTAAAAAGCAAATAAAAACTCTAGACTCCTCTTAATTCTCCAAGCATATCTTTGCATCTTAATGAGACATTGATGCATATATTTTAACGGTAAAAATGTGAATTCTAAATGTATTTTTATCCTAGAACTTAGGAAGTAAAGGCAGAAGGATTGCTGGGAGTATTAAGGAAAGCCTTGGGTAGATTGTAAATTCTAGGCCAACCTGGGCTATAATGAAACCTGTCTCAAGAATATCCTATAAGTTCATACATGAATGAATAAATAAATACATACATAAATAAATAAATACAATTTAAAATGATTCTATAAACACTATGAATGTGATCTGAGCACAGGCTGATCTTCATTTCTGAGAGCATTGATGTCCTCTCACTTTTGGCTTCATTTCAGAAGATGTATGTCTGAGTTTTCTTCAGAGGAGCATCATCTCATGGTAGAGTCACAACGGACTGTCCTATGTCTGGATGACTGATAGGTAAGAAGAAAAATTCTGCTGAGGAGAAGGGAGAGCTTTAGAAAGTGGGGGATCTTGAGGGGGGGGACTGGTGCCTAAACTGGCACTTGGAAGAAGAACTGAGTCACCTCAGCTGGGAAACAGCATGAGAGATAAAGGGGTCTTTCCAGTTATAGATGCACCTCATTGCAGTTCATATTATCAACTAATGCTTATACTTTATGTATTATAAAACATATCCTAATGCTTTCTTTGTTATAAAACTATATGCTCATATTGTATTTTGTCTCCTCTCCTTCTCTGCATTTACTGTTTATCCAACTCCGGTGGATGTGTAATTCTCCAGGAGACTGAAGGGACAATACACATGACATACAACCCCACACTTTCCTCAGCTCTATATCATTTCCCATCTGGCTTCTGCTCTTTTGTGGCTGGACACTGGGTCTCTTTCTCAGCGTTCAATGCTATCTTCATGTGTGTTGCTGAAGTGTCCTCTTTGCTCTGGGCACAGATCTTTCTTGGCCATGTCCTACCAACTTGGCCGATTGTAACTCTCCCAGATCCATTTTGTCTCAAAAGTCAGTGTAAGCATAGAAGTCTTTTCTCTTTACCATGGATTAATTTAGAAGAGGGTCTGTAGTTGGTTTGCTCCATACAGAGAACAGCTGGTGGATTTCATAAGAGACTGCAAACCTTCTCCACTTGTGAGAAAGATACATGAGAATAGACAGCCTTCTGTCTTCATTTCTGAATATAAATGTACATACTGGTCTATGATACTATGATATGGAGATGAGAAATCAGAAGAATGAAAAGAACTTGGATCTCTGATGAAATGTCTAAGTCTTTTGATGACCTAAAATTAGGCTCTCTCTAATTATCTGAATTAATTCCATTTTCCTTTTGCTTTTCATTCCTGCAGCTGAAGGTGTCCTTGTAACTTGCTTTGTCTGCTAATCACACTGATGCCCCGACCTGCCACTATTTTACCTCCTTTCAGTCTCTTGCTTTCTTTCCAATCCCTTTCCTCTCCTTCTCCCTCTCCTTTCTTTCTACATTTACAACCATGCTGTTGCTACCCTGCCTGACTTAACGATGTTCCTGTGTGGTCTTTGTAGCCTCTGCCCTCGATTCATTCCACACCTGATTCTTATTAAGCCTCCAACAAGCATATATTTGTATTTTTGAGGACCTCCATTGTAGGAACAGTCTTCTTGTTAATTAGGTGAGCTTATAATTAGGCTACACCAAGAAGGAGCAGCATGTCTTTGAGTAGGTAGTGTGGCTCTTTCAACATCAATTTGCCTATCTGGAAAGTAAAAATAACAGTAACTACATCAAGAGATTGACAGCATATTTGTCAATGTAAAACATGAGAGCCCATTTCAGAAGGAGAACTCAATGGATTCTTTTTTCCCAGAGGAACTTGAGCAGAAGGTTTTCTTCTTGCCTTTTACCTCTTGGTCCTTGCTCCCTTCTCAGCTTTTACCCTCTTTAATGTGTTCAGATGGATTTCAGAGGTTATAACTCATGGCCATGTTCTTCTCACTGGTGTCAACATGGGATTTATATATTTGTAAATTGACAGTTTCATTGCTTCCTCTCAACACATCCAACAGCAAAATCTTTCCAATATAGACTTGCTCCTGATGGACAGTTTCAGTAAATAATATGTCCATGGCACAATAGTCTTTCAATCACATAGATGTATGTATGCACATACATGCACTGAGTATATTCTTTGTGTATTATGTGCATGCATGATATATGTATGTGCATATGGTATAAGATAAATTAAAAATAAACATATATTATTCTCACTATAAACACACACATGTTTATATGGCATGCAATTTTCATTCTACTGAAGTTCAGTTATTTCTTCAATCAATTACATAGCTGTAAAAATTGCATTATGAGTGTGAGAAAGAATTTTTAGAATCTCTGACTAATAAGAATTATTTGGATTTTCTTCTTTGTGAAACACGGTTCAAAGTGGTCTGAAAATACACATTATTTCTAAGTGTGTGGAGGGAGATACAGGAGGGAGAAGATGAGGGAGGAAATGAAAGGGTAACTACTGAAGATCAGCAAAACATACGTGATAAAACGCCTCATTAGAAACCTAAAATTCAGAAAAAGAAAACACCATGATTTCCCAGTTTGTTTGTTTGTTGCATGTGGCTCATTCTTTCAGGAGCAGAGTGTCTGCTGAATGCAAACCAGTCCTTACCTCCACCAGCTCGGTAGGCATCTCAAGTCACAAGAGAGTGGTTTCTAGGCTCACTTCGCATGCATACATGTATGCACGCATGCGCACACTCAGGCACGCAGGCACCGAGGCACGCACGTCGGTGGTTGTCAGTCTAGCAACTAGCAATACCGGAAGGCATGACTTAGAAAGATCTGCATTTGCTTTTTGGTCCCCGTTGTTTCTTTTTGTTTTAGTCTTCTTCGGACATTTTGTTATTTCTTTGTGCCTCTGTTTCCACACTTACTTAGCAAAAATAGTACTTGTTCCTATTTTATGATAATTTGCTATCAAATCAGTGACATCGACCGTCTGGTGTAGATTCTTGCACAAGGCAGATAAAAACCAGTTAGTGCTGTACCTGCTTATGTGAGGCTGTAATTTGTGATACCACTTCTGCTTTGCAAAGAAGAAACTGAGCTATGAGCAAGTCAACTAAACTTGTCTGTTTCTATGCCAGGGAAGAGATATAGACTGTATTTGAAACAAACCAATTATTTGTTTCTATCATTCATTTTCCTAACTATAAGACATGTAACTTCTGAAGTAAAATATTAAAGTAGGCTGCTTTTTCCAATCTAAAAGTTTTAGGTCAAATACTCACCATGCAACTTAGCCAAATATCTCAGGAATGCCTTGGTCTGGCATTTTAAGCTCTGAACAATTTTGCTTTAATCTGTCTGGTCACTCTTATCCCCTGAGACATCTTATAAGAACCTTCCCCAACTGCTTAGTTGTTTACAAACACATCTTTTAAACATACACAGATCTATTCTTGTTGAAGCTAGGATTCAGTAGAATGTATTCCATATAGTTCGAATGCTTGTGGCCTTCACATCTAAGTCTGTGAATTTATTTCTGAAAAGACCAAGACACCAGCAATCTCCAGTGGCTGGGATTGCTTACTGTAGACTAACTGGGGCCAGGGCTGATGTGAAGTCAGTCCTTTTAAGGTGAGGTGATACATAGTTCAGGTCTTCCATTTGAACGGTCTAAGTTTTGAGATGATCAAAGTCAAGCCATAGGGCAGAAGAGGTGGTCTTAAGATCAATGCATTATCATACAGTCTCAGATCATTTGATGTGAGAGACTAGAAGGCTGATAAAACAGCCTATATAGAAGAAGACTCATGGTAAGTTGTAGGCATAGAGAAGTCCCACCCATCCCTGCTGTAGATACTGGGTTTGTTCCTTTTCTGTATGACTACCTCCTGTCTTAGTCTATTTTCTGTTGCTGTCACAGAATAGCTATGCCCAAGAATGGATAGTTTATTAAGGGAATGAGATTTATTTTGGCTCATGGTTCCAGAGGCTGGGACATGGAAGGGTATAGTGCCAGATTATCTTGGCTTCTCATGAGACACTTTCCATTCACGGTGGGAAGGGGAAGGGCAGGCATGTGTGAAGGAGAGAACATGACAGATACATATGCTTTATTGAGACTCACCCTTGAGGTAGCTATTTCAGTCCACAAGAATGTTAACTCACTGAGTACTATAAGAGAAACAGTGTGGATGACATAATGGGCACGAGATGTTGCTCATTTCATGCTGGAGTTAAAGAAGAGCTCTATGCTTAAAATTCAGTGTGCAGATGGGTATGTGCACACAAATGGTGTAGAATAGTCAGACCCTAAAAGGACTCATTCCTTCCATAAAGGCTGTAGAGAGGCTCCAGGATACACAAGGCATCATTACAGATATCAGGGGGCATGGCTCTATCATTTTCTTATAATACTAGATATGGACAGATGACCTCAAATTTGTGTTTAATTAAATTACCATAGTTCAGGAAAGAAATCTTAGTTTTATTTGTCACTGAGTTAAAAACCTCTTATCTAATGAAGGGAAATGCAGTTCCTGTTTTATTCTGTGACAGAGACTGGACAGCCGCCTTTGTTAAAGGAGTAGATTAAGAACATTTTAGACTTGTTGGGTCATCGAGTCTGTGTTACAACTGCCCAACTCTGCTGTAGTAGGACAAAAGCATCCCTAGACTACCTGCAAATTCATGACTATATAGGAATAGCTGTTTTCCAGTCAAAGTTTTTTTTTTTTTTTAAAGATACATGGTAAGATGAACTTGGCCTGTGTTACATAACTGTAATACCTCACAATACCTAGCATATGATTTGTGATCATTTTAATTGTAATAATTCAATGTAATTTATGCATCCTAATATATGCCACATGCTGAATTTTAATAATCAACTTGAATAATGTAGAAAACATTTATAAATATATGCAAACTATATGTTTCAAGCATATAGAAAAGACTCTCTTGGCTTGTATCTGGCTGAAAGCCACCCACCAGCTTATGCAGAAAGGTAGCTTTCTGCGGATTTGCACAGGGTTATGGAATTTAGTGTAAGCTCTGCTATGAGCTCTTACTAGCAACTGGAAGAAAGATAGGAGCAGCTGGCTTGGCATTTCCAAACTGGAGGTTGTAACTAGGAAGACAGTAAAGTAGAAGTCTTGATCACAAATGAAGGAAAGTTTCTCTCAGTGCTGTTTCCTTTCCTGGCTGAGAAAACTCCAGGGCTCTTTCTCACAAGAGATAAGAATCTCTAGAAATAGCAAGTCTTTCAGGATGAGTTTTAGCACTTTACATTGGGAAATGAATATGTTTCTGATTGTGTATTCTCCAGTTTCTCCTCCACATCTAGCTGTCTCTAATCTAGCTCCATGTGTTCTTGACAACTCTGACAATACAGCCACAGTCACTTGCATGTGAGTGCCTGGCATCTGGCTAATTGTGCAAATGCAGGGACACCAGCCAGAGATCTACACCCAAGAGTGGTTTGAGGGGATGCACCCCAGCTTTTCCTTCTCATTTCCCCTCTTTAGCCTGGAGGCCACATCAGATGATATGGATTCAGTTTGCTGACCTATGGACAGGAGGAGGCTTGGGTTGAGTGAGAGTTAACAGCCTGTCTTTATCCCCCAATTAAATATTTTGAACTAGGAGTACCTGAGTCTGTCTCTATACCTAATTCATGGACCTCTTAAATAGGAATAGAGAGCTGATAATGTCCTTTGTATTAAAGGAGATAATAAGTGCAAAGCGTGAAATCTAAAATATTGTGAGCACCAAAGAAATAGCTGGAGATAACCACTGTAGTAGTGTTCCCTGCATTGTTTTGGTTAGAAGTTTAACTCCTCTATGTTCCTTTTAGAAAATATGTGTATATGTGTGTGCATGTGTGTATACAATGTGTGTGCTCACGAATGTGTGTGTGTATTGTGTGCATGTGCTTCAGAATGGGCACTCTCATGGTGCACTTATGGAGGCCAGAAGACAACCTCAGGTATTGGTCCTCATCTTCTGTCTTCTTAGAGATGTGTCTCTAGTTCTCTGCTGTCCCATGAGAATCCAGAGAGTCTCTTATCTCTTCCTAACATCTCTCTGCTGTAATGTCAGGGTTACAGATGGGTACTAATATGCCCAGCTTTACATGGGATCTGGGGATCTGAACTCAGTTCCTTGCACTTGCATAGCAAATGCCTAACTATGAGACATCTCCCCAACTTTCTATGGGTTTCTTGATCTTTCTGTGTCAATTCAAGAGTCCTGGCTTAGGTAAAAACTCTTTGGAATGATTCCTACCAATCTCCCTCCTTTGTATCTTTGGTTCTCACTTGTCTGTTTTACTTGCAGAGCTTTTATCCCACAGATAGCCAAATCTCACACACACACACAAAATCTCTTGTTCTTGTGATCTTCTGGATGTGAGAATATTTACTTAGGTTAGCCCTGGGACTTTGTGATGAATCCTGGGGTTTCCCTAGAGCAGGGAGCCAATGTTATGAGTCTTCTATTTTCTCCTTGAGATCTCCCTGCATCAATACTGTCAATAGACAGTGTCCACGCAGCCAATAATCACTATCAGCAGACAGACATCCTCTTGCTTTCTGAGTCACTTACTATAGACAGAGCCTGTGTGCAGGTAAGAGAAATAATGCCCCCATAGAAATTTCTCTAGTCCTTTCAGTAGTTCACATAGCTGATGTTCCATTCCCAAGTCTCAAGTACAGCTGCCAGGTAAAATCTCTCAATATACTGATATGCATCCAATCTCCTTTCTTTCTTTCTTTCTTTCTTTCTTTCTTTCTTTCTTTCTTTCTTTCTTTCTTTCTTCTTTCTTTCTTCTTTTCTTCTCTCTCTCTCTCTCTCTTCTCTCTCTCTTCTCTCCTCTCTCTCTCTCTCTCCTTCTTCCTTTCTTTTAAATAGATCTTGTCTCATTTATTTGTAAAAACAGCATAGGACACTGGTCATCTGCAAATAGTGTGTAGTTAGGTGTGTCACAGCAGTCCATCTAATTTATATTGGCAGATAGAAACCTTTTCTATGGGACCTTCACAAGGACCTGGGCACCTTTGGGAGTCTGAGCTGGAGCTGAAGCCTGGACCTTAGCTGGAGCTGTGCCCTCTCCCTTGGTTTGAATCTTGGGCTTAGGTTGGCAGAGTCTACTACCCTTGACCATGTAGCTTTAAATCTGCTCCCCAAGCTTTGGTGAGCGATGAACGCAAGACAGCTGAGTTTGTGGCTGAGGCCCTTTGGTATATTGGGCTTAACTGGCTTAGGCTTCACAAGGGCCCTGATGGTCTCTGTATATGTGCCCATTGCCTTTGCACGGTTGGCCTGCATCTTCTTCGGGCCTTTCTTGTGCTTCTTGGCAAAGCACATATTCATAAGGATCAACCCCCTTAAGAGATTTGTATCTTTGTGACCAGGTTTCTTGATATCATTTATGTGCCATTTGCAGGACTGCTTATGTGTGTTGTGGTTTTTGGACACAGCCATGTCTGTACATTAACCCATGTCTTTTGCAGTGCCTGGCACTGGAAGAGAAAGAGCATCCAACTTCAACTTTGGATTTTGAAACATAAAAATCAGCACAAATTGAGCCCCTTGATGCCCCGCCCCCAACCTATGCATGCTGTATATATACATAGTGTGATGTGTGATTAGTGTGATTTCAAGGGTGGGGATGTCTGTATGGTTTAATCTGTAGGTTAAAGCCCAACTTAAATTACAAGGCAAATTCACTATAGTAATTGATGGCTCTGCACTGTGGCCCAAGAGATGATCTTGGTGGAGGCTGCAAACCTATCATTCCCAAAAGTACTCTTGAGGAGTAATCACGACCATGATGGAAAGCGCATCGTGTTTCTTGAATTCTCTAGGTTCCAACAGGCAGAGAGTAGCTATGGTTGCTTCGAGCAATGCAGTTGTCTCCCAGGCCGAGTTCCTCAGTGTTGCTATCGCTGGGCACATCACTTTCATCCAGTTCATGCTTATCTGGTTAGGAGCAGCCTCAGCCTCTGCCCACTGGATGCTGGAGCACCTTCCTTACTCAAGTTACGATAGCATGAACTGACTCCAAACGATGCTCAGTGCCTCATGGGGACCAAAACTATCTATGAATGAGAACCTCTGCACAAAGGCTGCAGGTAAAAATATGTAAGGCAAGCATCTTAACACATGTCTGAGCCTCACAGATCCGAGGAGACAATGGATGGCCTGGCCTCCAAAGGGCAGGATCAGAGTAGAATTAGTGCCTGGGATTTCTGTCTCACATGTGCTTTGTGGAAGCCAGATGGACAATCGTGATATTGGGAGGTGTCTGGTCCTTACAGTAGGAGGTTTTCTGATGTAGCATCTGCTGGATGCTTTTCTACTTCCAGATAACCTCCCTGCTCACCGGCCATTTCTACTCCCAATTGACGTTTGCAGCCTCAACCCACACACCTGGGAGGGAGGAGTCTGGAATTCCTAGCTAGGGCTCTTTCCAAGCCCATGACTCTGTTCTGTGGTGTTAGAATCTGTGTCTCCACACACTTGCCTAACCCAAGCCCACAGAACAATCCTCATGTGAGTTTAGAGAGCAGCCAGAGGTATGGCAGAACAGGGGCAGGGTAGAGCTGGAGAACCATTAAGGAATGATGGACAGTTGTTACAAGGGAAGCAGCATTCTTTAGCCTGCAGTCTTGAATCTTTGGGCACTCTAGCTCCTCTCTCCAGTCAGAATTACTCCCAAGCTCAGATTTATACAAAGCTCCTTTATTCGCATGCCTTTAGATAAAACTTAAGGAGCACATCCTAAGTCCTACACTGGCCTGAGGGCTTTATATTTATTAACTTCCCGAGTCCTCATAAAAACCTCATACGAGATTCTATTTTTGGCTCCAATTTATAGATGAGGGAACCGAGAGGGAGAGGTTAAGCAACTTGCCTAGTACGGAGAGAGCTAGGAAACTGCAGAGTCAAAATTGGGCCAAATAGCTCTGAAGCTGGTCTCATTAGATTCTCTCCTTCTTGGGTTCACAGTGGGAAGCGATGCAGATTCACAAAGAGCTTATGTTCCTGCTCCTTTTGAATTTTCATTTGCAACAGTTTTAAATCCTATTTTGAATTTTGAGCTCACTCTTGGTGCACCTGTCCTATTCCATGTATCTGAAAGTTCTGGGTATTCTGGGTGATGCTCTACTGGGGAGACAACTGGAGAGGGCCCTCCTGCAGCTGTGGGACCAGCAACAGCCAGCTCATTCTCTGTCTGAGCACTTGACATAAAAGACTTCCATCAAATCCCAAGGAGATAACTACCTGAAGGCTCTGAAGAGGTTGGAATGGAGACAGAGTCCCTGGAAGAAAGTGTTTGAAGATGGGCAGAGACTGTGGTTGGGGGAAGGGCACACTGAGTGCTAAATCTGACTATACAGTCACAGAAACCATTTAATGGCCGTGTGCCTGGATCCTATCCTGCAGGCTGCATTCTGTTGGCACTGTAAGTGACTGCTCTCAAACATTTCCAAGTACCTTAAGGCTCACAGCATTCTGTAGACGTGGGTAGCCTGGTTCTAGCCTCTCTTCAGTTACTCTGAATCTCTGATCTTGCTCAGTCTGGATAGTTGTCCCTTCCCACTAAGATATCTTCTGTCTTCTCTCTGTCTTTATAAATGATTCCAGTAAACTCTTTCTTGACACAGTTCTATTAGATCATGCAGGTGACTACTGGGAACCACCAATCCACAGGCCCCATCACTCTGTCACTCTGTCCCTGGGTTTAATTCCTTGGCTGTGTATTCAGCAGCTGTGAATCTTAATTCCCCACCTGTCTGTGAAATGTTCTCAAATGTTTATTATTCAGGCAATTTATTTCAAATAGATTGCATAGGGGAAAAATCACTTAATGAAATATTTGCTAACTTCCTGATACTAAATCTCACCTCAGTTTCCCTGGCCTCTACCCATTTAAATATATTAGCAACATTTGTCACAAGAAGGAACAAATGCCTGGTTCCCTCCATGCATAGAGCAAAGATGTGTGGTCTCAGAAAAAAAATTAAATAATGAAAGGAGTGATTCTGTATAAAGGATAGTTCCTAGCTCCATACCTTACATTTGACAGGGTCTCAATAAGTCTTAGTTATATATATATTATTATTATTATTAAATTTGGTCATTATATACAATATCAACAAGTGACGTCTATCTTCCCCAGAATTCCTCTAAGATGCATTTGTGGGGGTGGGCAGAATATGTCTTAGCCCAGGAAATAATGCAGTGATATAATCAATAAATGAAAAGACTAAGAGGCCATAGGAAGCAAAGGTCCACTGTATTACACCTCTGGGGACTGAGTTCAAGGCTCCATTAGTGGATTCAATGGAAAGAACATTTAGATGCCAAGTTACTCAGGTAAGTAACTTTGGCAAATCACGCGATCTTCTGCCCATTTTAAAGCTGAAATTCATTCTCAAAGCATATTCACAGAGCCTCCAGCCTTTGGAGATCCATTCCTATTGGTTATAGGCTGTTATCTTGTGTCTACTGCTTAGGAAGACTCAGTTGCTTACACCTAGAAGTGTCCTTCCACCCAAAGTACTGACCTGTTGAACTAAAGTGGGATGTAGCCCAGGTGCCTTCAGGGCTCCACAGCGAACACCTTATTCCAGCCCAAGGGACTTCTAAAGGCAGAGAGACCAAGGCAGCAAATTTCATCTGGATTCCTGTGCAGATATATAGCTACTTCATTTTACAAAGCCATTCCCAGGGCTAATACCATACAAATGAGCCACCACTAGTCACTAAATACTATGCAACAGTACTTTGTCTGAAATCAGTTCCTTCTCATTTAGCTCTACACACCCTGGACATTTTGTTGTTAATCCTAGTGTATTGTGGATAAGTCAAAATGAAAGGCATTCTTTCCGTATTTGAATCTCTCTGTGTTACATGGATCATGTGAAATGTCATCTATGTTGGTATTAAAGTGGATTAATTTATCCAGAATCTACAAAGATTCATCACGAAGAAAAAATAGTGAGCTGCTGGCCTTAAGAGACCTGCCTCCAAAGAAGCCATAGGCGAGGGAGAATATTTAAGTATGGCAGTAACTCCATGGGCTCATTGACATGTTTTTTAAAAAAACATTTTAAATCCAAATTGGGCTACTACAACTTTAAATAAGAATCTATCCAAGCCACCTTCTCTTATTTCTTTTATAACACTAACCTAATTGCCCCTTCTGAAATTCCCCTGCAGCAACCAATGCCTTCCTAGCACTGTGCATGGTTTCTGGCTAATAATCCACATGTCACACACCCAGTTAGATCCTCTTTGGACCTGTATTTTCATGGGCCAAGCAATGTAGTGAACTTCCTGAGGCCATAACACGGCACTGGTTGGCTCATGGGAATCAGATGGGCATAGGGGAACCGCAGTGCCAAATTCTAATCAAGAGCCTCTGAAATCAAAGGACCATGTGATTTTATTTTGGTAGTTTTGCCCTCTACTGAATCTGATCTCTTCCAGGCTGACAGTTTCCAAAAAAAGCAAACATGTCCCATTTTGAGGGGAAGTGCTTATAATGTCTCTTCTCTCACTAATGGCTTTCTCAGATGGGCAAAGCCATATTCTGTGGGCAGGAGAGGCGAAGAAAACTAAACAAGGAATGGGATCTATACCCCAGTCCTTGTACTCTCAATGTTTTGATTTCCACCTTGGCAGCCATTAGAGAAATCCTATGCCTGTGTTAGGAACCATGTTCAGGGTGAGTTGAGATGAGGAAAATCCTTATGCTGGATGTAAGATGAGTGGGATCCTCACAGGGGCTTGCTTTCCTTCCCTTTTCTTCTTTTCTTCTTTGTCCTTTGGCAAGAGTGCAGGCAGAAGGTTTCTTGGGGAGCCAGTATCAGCATGAATGGCATAGCCAAGATTAGCTGGACCTTAGATTCTCAAACTTTCTGTGCAGGCAATAACCATAAAAGCTGCCTCCAGTATCCTTGAAATAGTGCTTGTGTAAATGGCCATTGCATTCCATATTTGGTCTCATTAGGTAACTTTAACTGGCCTGGAACTTGCTGCCTAGATCAGGCTGGACTTGAACTCAGAGAGATCTACCTACCTCTGACTGTCTAGTGCTGAGATTATAGGCATGCATCATAATGCCTGGCTCTGGAAAATATTTTTAAATATGAAAATTGAATCATGAATTATAAGAGTAATAAGCATTGACAAATGACATGAATTTGCTGTGTTTTGGTGCTGGTGATTTACATTTTAGCTAAATTTCTTCAGAAAACTTGGTTAGGATAGAGCTTCCCATTATCAACACTGATGACCTTGACAGTGTAAAACTCTGGGTTGTGGAGGCACCCTCTGGGCTTGTTTAATAGAGTGCCTGGCATCTGCCCAGTAGGTTCCAGAAACTGTCCCCATTGCAGTTATAATAACCAAAAATGTCTTTGGATACTGCCAGTGTCTTTCTGGGGAGGGTGAGTGACCAAAACTACATCATGATGAGAAGCAGTGAACAATGTATTTAATATGATTCAATGCTTGTCATGGATTTTTATCCCATTTCCTTGGAAGACGTGACTTAGTAAAACTATTTAGTTTACTATAAAGCACATTAAGTGCCCACTGACCACCCACTATTAAAACTCGATTCATAGTAGTCTTTGGAAACTGTCTCCTAAATGAGTAGCCTGTTTAGTTTTGTGAGGTGGGGCATGTTTTACAGTAATTGGTTTTGAAAAGAGGAGGAGGTAGAGATGAACAGTGAGCCATCATTCTGGACCAATGGCAATTATGTGTTTGTTTCTCGTTGACTATTAGAGGCCAGGCAGTTTGTAAAAGTTGAGTAAAGCCTCCTCCCCATGCCAGAAGTGATGCTGTCCACTTGGTCTTCCTCTCTCTGGTCACTCCCTGCTCCTTCTGGTCTCAGATAATTTAGTAACATAGCTACTACAAGGGAGGACTATGACCAGGTCCTTGCTGAGATTTAGTGGCATCATCTCATGTATGCTGTGCATAACCCTATGAGGTAACTGCTACTAAAACATAAAGTGAGGGATCTGTGGTCTCTGGGACATGATTTGCCTAAGGGTGTGGATCAGATCCAAATTTTGCTCTGGCCCTTGCCCATTCTCAATTAGTACACTTACTCAACCATTATCCACACAATAGATTCCTTTCAAGAGTTAGACTATGAGACTCTGTCCCAAACAAAACAAAACAAAACAAAACAAAACAAACAAACAAACAAAACAAAACACATAAAACAAAAGTATCTTTAGACTGGGTGTATACTTCATTTGATAGAATGCTTGCCTAACATGCACTGGTGGAACCCTAGGCATAGGGTGTATACTTGTAATCTCAGCACCTGAAGAGGTAGAGACAGGTGGATAGGACTTTCAGGGTCAGCCTTCGCTACATAAGTTTGAGGGCAGCCTGAGTTACAGGAGCCCTTATCATAAAACAAAAGCAAAGCTTTGATTAATTTAGCTCTATCATATAAGCTTACTGTATATGCTAAACATTCCATCCACGTGTTCTTTAAAAAAAAATGGCAGTGTAGTGAGTTCTGAGAGAAATGATCTACTGAATGTCGGGAGTATTTTCTCTCCTTGATCTGTCCAGGAGTGAAAATGTTAGCTTGTTGTTCAATGCTGCCTTTGCTGTCAGACTAAACAATGGTGTCTATTAATCATGGGAAGAGCATAGGCAAACAAAAAAGGTTATTTTTCCTGTGAATTGAGTCTTATGGTTTGTATAATGGGGCCGCAAGGTTTTATGCCTCATCTAAAGAGGCCCGAACTGCTCAGGTTTTGATAACTTACAGAGCTATTGGTAAATAGCTGGGGATCTGGTGTCTTTAATCACCGGAACAGAAGTGAGAGGGAGGGGCTGAAAGAAGGGAGAGCTAGTGGGCAGAAGGTTGAAACTTAGATAGACAAGGTCCTGAAAGGCAGGGCCATAGACTGCCCACTTCAGATGAATTCCCAGGGTCACATGAGCCGAGGTTTATCAATCAAGGGACTATGCAGGGTCTAACCTGGTCTTATTGATAAACTCTGTGTCTCCAACTTTTCTAATCAGGGTCCTGTTAGTAAGTCGTTGATTATCTCTGCTACAAAAGAGCTCTGCAAGTACCAGGACCCAGAAAGCTTCACTCTTTCTTTATTCCAGTAAATAGCAATAATCATAATCATAATAACCCTTCAGGATCATCCTAATATCTGCAGCTGCAGTCCCCCTGGGATTGTGTGAGCATAGAAATCCTCTACAGTTTAATGTGGCAGAGCCATTAGGAGGTCAACAGAGTTTAGAACCTTCCTTATGGCCCAAGACAGCCCCGGACTCCCAATTTTCTCATAGTATTATTAAATGTAGCCACCATCACAATGCATCTCTCTGAGCTCTGTTCTCTCTTTCCCTCTCTAACAACCTGAATCTGGCACACTTCCCTTCCCCTTTAACCCTCACGAGCTAAAAATAATATCCTCTTGGAACCAGCCAAAAAGTGTCAGTTGGAGGAGTTTAATTAGCAGGAGTGGGCAGGAGACAGTTCTAGCTTTCCCAATTTGCTATAAACTCTCCAGGGAGCCGGAGCCAAGCTCAATTGGAAAATCCAGGTTCATGTGCACTTGTAACTGGAGTCTTAACTTGCAGGCAAAGTCTGCCTAGAAACCAACTGTAATTCTAGCTCATAGCATTGAGTGGGAGCTCTGGGAGGAAGGAGTAGGTACAAGTACTTGAAGAAGTGTAGGGGCTCAGGAAATAGACACGAGACCAGATTTAGGGGGATTGCTTCCTGCCTTCCTGTTTATTTTCCTCCTTAGTAAAATGAAGATTGATAATCCTAGAACTCTTTTCATAGGCATTTTCTAAGAATAAGTAAATGGAGCCCTCAGAGGGCAGCCTGGCCCAGAGAAAGCCCAATGTTTTATGCCTTCTAATACAAATATTAGCTGTCGTTCATTTTTTACTTTGGTGTGTCCACATCTACAGATATGGATAAATTTTAGGTTCTTCATCATTTTATTTCTATGATCTAGAGTAACAGCTCAGAATGAAGAATGAGATTTAAATAAAACAGTAATCAAGATTCATATAGTCTTTTACCCAATTTGCATATATTTTGATTAGCTTTTCAAAAGGAATGGGGCATGTCCTCAAGGATTTTGGATTATTGGATCTGGGAGTTTCATTGGCCAGTCTCCTTCTCAAGTTTCATCTATAGAGAAGCATCTCTGCCACATAGGGAATTATAACAATCACACTTGAGACCTGGCAAAATACTTACTACTTTATAAAGATTGTTTGCCTAAGCCAATCCTAATCTCTTTTTCTCTTTGTTTAATAAAATACCATGACAAAAGCAACTAAAGGGGAAATGAGTTTGTTGGCTTCCAGTTCCAGGTTATAATTCATCATTGAGGAAAAGTCAAAGCAGTAAGAACTTGATGTTGCTGGTCACATCACATCCATAATTAAGAACATAAAGCAATGAATTAATGCATGGCTGTTTATGCTCAGCTCAATTCTCTACCCTGATAAAACTCAGACTCCCCTAACTAGGGAATGACACCACCCTAGTGGGTGAATCTTCTAAATTTATTTAATATAATCAAGATAATCCCCTATAGACATGATCATGAGGCAACCCAATCTAGGCAATTCCTCATTAAGACTCACTTCCCAGGTGACTCTAGCTCTGGTTAAATTGGCAATTAAAAGTACCCACCACACTGGCCTAAACCTTATGTACCTACTAGTGAGATATGCTAGATCCTCGTGGTTACAGAAAGGGATTGTGGTTGTCAGAGGTGAGGTTTCACCTTTGTGTTTTCTTTTGAAAATGTATCTCTTTAGCTAGTCTAATCATCACCTTAACCAGGGCCTCTCATTATATAACTTCCTTGCTAAAGTCTTATTCTTTTACCCCCTCTTTTTAAAAGAAACACAAACAAACAAACCAACCAACCAACCAATGGATCTTTGCCAATGTACACATGGCAGACTTTTATATCTTCCCCCACCCCTCAGATTATTCTTTATTTACTTCTATTTTCTCTACCCTTGAACTTACTGACTTAAACTATACTCTTACATCCTAATGTTTGCTCTTGCCTCTATGGACTAGCAGGGAAGTTCTGATTCTGAGGACCAGGTTTGAGGCACATGAGCTAGGGGACATTGCTCAGATGTGAGGTCAGCCATAAGGTTGGCAGGATGTGGGAGATGGGATGAGTAATCTAAGACGTCTTGAGCTACTCTTGGATGGACACCTTCTGTTAGTCTATACTTGATCAAATGGATCTGTGGCAGAGCTGACACCCATTGCTTCTACTGGATCCTTAGAAGAAATGAAGTCATAAGGCCAGCTTGGGAGACAGGCTCTATCTCTTAGCCAAAGCAAGGGCATGAGTACAAGGGGGAAAATAATGGCGATTACTTTCCAAACAATGTTCTGCCACTTTTCCTGCCGCTCTCAGTAGTGCATGGCTACTTTAGCAAGCAAATACCATGAATTAGACACTAAGAAATTGACACAAAAGAAAACACACATGCTCCTCATTCTCCCACCGTACATGTTCTCATGGAGAAGAAGAAGATGAACAAAATCATCTCAGAACTGGGCATCAATGACAAAGTATGCACAGGGCTAAAGAGAGATGTAGCATATATGAGAGTTTTAATAAGGAATACTGATCTAGTTGTGGGGGGAAAAAAGAGTTTGGGAGAGGGTTTTCCTAAGTTTTGATCCATGAGGTGAGGTCTGAAGAGAGAAACAGGGCAAAATCAGGGCAGGTGGATACGTATAGGGACACCATGACAAAGTGCCAAGAACAAGTGCCAGTCAGGGAGGAAAGCCAAAATGGTTGAAGATCAGAAAGCAATGGAGAAGATAGGCCAAGCAAAGGCTGGAGAAGACAGCATGGATAGATTGACCTTGAAGGTCACTCTGAGAAATGTGGTTCTTATGCTCAAAGTAACTGTATATAATCAAATGCCCTTGAGCATGGGGTGGAATGCATGGCAAGGAAGCAATATGGTCATCAACTATCGTGTGCTTATAAATCTAGAATGGAAAGGGACAGCAAAACAACAAATCTGAGCTCAAATGCTTGCTGAAAATGGAAAGTATACTTTCTGATTTATAAAGTGCTACAGATTCCTAGAAAGGTGACTGGAGACACCATAACATACTGATGTGAATTCTCAACTCAGAAGAAATCATCTGGAGACCAGTCTCTCCCAACCTTACACCACTGTTGGGAGTTGACTTCTAGCAGAAAGCGGCTATCATCTTTACAGCCATCTTGAGCCATATACCCTGAAAAGAGAC
The DNA here is from genome assembly GCA_021653895.1 of Mastomys natalensis. Taxonomy (NCBI): domain Eukaryota; kingdom Metazoa; phylum Chordata; class Mammalia; order Rodentia; family Muridae; genus Mastomys; species Mastomys natalensis. The sequence goes on along the minus strand of JAJTUV010000039.1, from coordinate 806,383 downwards.
TTGTTTTCAACAGCCCACAACAGCTGAGCACACTCTGCTCACATATCTTGTTTTGCTGCTTAGTGCCCCAGCTGCAAGACACATGTGGTCTCCACCCTGCTAGCTAGGCACACACATTCTCCATGCTGCTACCTAGGCTCATGTGATATCCATGCTGCTAGGCACATGACATAGTGCCTTCAGCTGTGCTTGTCCATGAGGGCAAGGCATGTGGTGAAGGGTATAAACACCCAGGATTTCCTTTCAATAAAAGAGAGACTTGATCAGACTCTGTCTTGTCTCCATTTTTTGCATCTCTTGCCTCTCTATCCCCACTCTCTCTCTTGCTAGACCCTGACCCACGGACCAATGCAGCAGAACGGGCCGGAACACACCACCACTGAGCATTAAAGACATATATGGCTGTACTTGGTTTATAAATTTTTTTTTAAGAAGAAAATTCAGTGATGAAGAACAGAAGAGCCTAAGTCGATCTGTCTAAGTCCCATTGTGGGTGTTCACAGCACTTGTGTGATCCTGGACAGACTCATCGCCATTTTCAAAGTTTCCCCATTGGTAACATGGAAAGAACCACATTGCTTAATTTTAATTCATTAAATGAAAGATGATGCATGTAACTCATTATGTGTATCTGCATTATAAGTTAATTATGAAAATAGTGCTATTTTCATATAAAGTCTTGTCCACTTGCTTTAAAATTGTTTAATTTATAAAAGAAAAAATAAACAAAGATACTACTTCAATTTTTTTCTTTTTTGCAAAAAAAGGTTTTTTTCTTTCTTTTACAGAAGGTACTTGTGTATGGATTGATTATTCTTTAAGAAATATTTAAAATTTCTAGTGTATGGGTGTGAAATAAAAATTTAGAGCAAATTTTAGGTATTGAAATTTCCAGAGATTGGTATTTCTTACAGTTATGCTGTGAAAATAAATTGTCTGTTTCATATAACTTTAAAATTATTGGAATAATGTTGTTTATAATGATTTTTTTAAAATATCAGATATGTTTCTGTCTCTTTTTGATATTGAGTGGACTTTGATTTTATTGTTTTATCAATCTTGACAAATCTCGGCACATTTTATTGATCATCTAGAGAATTAGCTCTTAGTTCTATTGATTTGTTTTGTTTTTCTAGTTCACTAACTTCTCTGATTTTATTATTTTTAACTTTCTACCTTTTGATTTTTAATATACTATTCTGCAATTTATTTCTGTGAACATTTAACTCATTACCTTTCCAATGTCTGAACATTTGTGATCAAAGTTTTCCATGTTCCTCCAGTACTGTTCCAGCCACTTTTGAATTTTCAAAAACTTCAACTATGGCATTTTCCTTGACATTCAGTTCTGGAGAACTTCATAATTTTCGTGTTTATTCTTCTGTTTACAGTTTTGTTTATATCTTTAAAAAATGTGGTTTGTTATTTGAACATTTATTTCTCATTTTACTGTTATCCAGGAAAGGGAATCTATGGTAGTGGTTATTTTTGTATTTGTATTAAAAGCATGTTCATAAACATCTCATGTGATTTTAAAATTATTTTTTGAGTTACTATATTCCACCTCGATGACATAATCTTCAGATACAGCCAACTTTTAAAAACCCACCTATTCTCCTCTTAAAGCGTCTACCAAACTACTGACTCTTCATTTCCAGAAATTCTGGTTGGTTCTCTTTCAAACTCAACTGTTCTTTTCCATGGAATTTTGTTATTTTAGTTATAGCAAATACTTTTCATCATATTTTGGCACTTAAGTATTTCTCTATAATTGTATTACTCATTCCATTTCTTCAGTTATTAATTTTTTTGTTGGGTCATCTAGACCTTTGGATCTGGCTTTCATAGACCTCTTCCTTATTGTTTTTTTTTTCTTTTTAACAAATGTGTCAATTCTGAATTAATTAATTAATGTGTGGAAGTATTACATGTCTTTCTTGCAAAGTCACTATTGCTACATAATTCTGAGATGGTTGGTGATGTGAGTCTTTGGTAGAAGTCTCAATGGTTTAAGTGATTGCAATTGATTTTTAGGCTAACTTCTGGGCTTCCTGTCTTCCAGCTAAATTGAGTCTGGAACAAACTTCTACCCGTGGCTGGGGCTGGAGAGTTTCATTTTGCTAGTGACTTTTCTTTCCATTGATTCAAGGCCAAGCACATAAGTTTTACTTCTGAGCTGGTGGGAAGAACTCTGTCTCTGTCTCTCTCTCTCTGTCTCTCTCTCTTTTTCTCTTTCTCTCTCTCTTCCTTCTTATTTTAGAGATGGGGTTTCTCTGTGGTAGCCTTTCTGTACAGAAACTCACTCTGTAGACCAAGGTGGCTTCAAACTCACATAGATCTGCCCACTTTTGCTTCCCAAATGCTGGGATTAAAGGCATGCAGTATGCACTACCTCTATTGGGTTTGGTGGACAGAACTTTTCTAATCCACAATTACCACATGGATTTCAATTCCAGTTGTGTTTACTGTACTGCTCTTGAAATTCTAGTCTGTGTACCTTTTCTAGAACCTGGTTTCTGTGGTTAAGTTACCTTTAGATTGTTCTAACAACAATTATCCCTCTTACCACTCTCTCATTCCTGAGTATAAATATTTTCTTAATTTTTAAAACACTTCCAGGTTGCCTGTGTTCTATAAAATCAGACACAATTTATCAGTTTAGTTTTCATATTACAAAATATCTGTTGCTGAGTCTACATGGGAGAATTAAATTAATAAAAGCAAAAAAAAAAAAAAAAAAAAAAAAAACCAAACCACTGATAATAGTGCTCTCAAGCATAGAAAGTGTGACCCAGGGTTAGATCTAACTGGAATGTCTTCACCAGAGCTGACTGTCAGGGAGCACATTACTCCATTAAGCAAACCCACTATCTAATTTTAAATTATATACAATCATAATTAGGCAAATTACTTAAAAACAAAAACAAAAAACTACTTGACTTCCTACTTTTTAGTTGTTTTGCTACATGTTAGTTGATTCATGAACCTAAAGTCATTTGTCTGTTTTACAGGTATATTTTAAATGTCCATAGTGTGTGTATGTGTGTGTGTGGTGTGTGTATAAAATGGTATGTGGTAAATAATAATGTATTCCTAACAATCACTTTCCAACTCTGCTTTTGCTGACATCATAGTGGCAACTTGACATTAGCTATGGTGGAATTATTTCAAAAAAGTCTTCAAATTCCAAAATACTTGTGTTTTTGTTTCTTCAGAAAATTAGTTGTTGAACATTTGCTCATGGTACTAAATCAAAAAATATCATGATTCACATATAAAAGAAACATACATGCTCAGATATTGGATTTAGAGAAAAGAGAATTCATTGGTTCCTATTAGACAAAAGAATCATTAATAAATCCAAAGTAATGATGAGACAAATATAAAAGAAAACAAACAAAAAAACAGAGATACAATTGACTGTGTAACTCTGTCTCTTCACTGTCTATCTGTCTCTATCTCTCCCTCTCAGTCTCTCCCAGTCTCTCTCTGAGTCTCTGTCTGTCTGCCTGTCTGCACGCCCGTCTGTCTGTCTGTCTGTCTGTCTGTCTCTGTCTTTCTGTCTCCCTGTCTCTGTCTCTATACATTTGCATGCTAGAGGTTGATGTTGAGTATGTCTCCATGTTGGCTGCCTTGCTCAATTGTTTTACCACCTTGTTTTTTTGAGCCATCGTTTCTCATTGAACCTGAAACTCTCTGAGTCAGTTAGGCTGGCTGGCCAGAAAGCTCCTGTAATCCCTCTGCCTCCACTTCTGTCACTCAGGCCCTCATGTTTGTGCAGTAAGCACTTTTCTTTCTGAGACTCCAAGCCCCTTGGCTTCTGTATGTTTCTCCTGTCAGGGATTTGTTTTTTCTTCACAGCAATGAAAATATGAATATGTTGCTTAATTGAACAATTTAGAGCAATGACATTTTATATAAAAGAGGCAATCACTTATCATGTTCAGTGAGTCTGTTTACAGATCCAGGCAGGGACCAAGATGGAGTCTGGCTGGTCTTTGTCTTCACTCCTGGGTTTGGAACTGGGATCATCTGAAGATTCACTCACTTCCCATGTACTAGATTCTGGGCATCAGGGTGTCCCACCTGTCTCTAATTCTAGAACAGATATCCTTTCCACATACTGGAGGCTCTTCTCAGCATGGTGACTGGTTTCCAATGGTGAGTATCTTAAGGTAGAGCCAGACACTGTCCATATTAACATTTAGGTCATGAATCCTCAAGTTAAAACCTTTCAGGACTTCCTATTGATTTTTGTAGTCAATGCTCAGGCTTTCTCTAATTCTCTAGGTCATTTCTACAGATTGTCCATTCTTCAGTAGTAATCTGAGTTCTCAAGAAGATGGGGATTGCAGAATATTCGTTATTTGTGAACTTTATCCCACATGTGCACATAATATTACTTTGTCAATATAACAACTTTTAAATATTATAAATGCTTACCTTGTTCCTTCCCAATTCTTGAAAAATAATGCCATTTTAAAAATAATGTCAATGTTTACAACCACTGAGGGGGAAAGGGGGCAGGATAGGTAAGCAGGGAGACAGGAGAGAAGCCCAGATGGACAGGAGAATGAATGGAAATATGCAGCTTCTGGGGTGCAGGCAGGGGAGCCTCTAGCAAGTCCCAGAGACCTAGCATGTGAGACACTCCCAGGACTCAATGGGATGACTTTAGCCAAAATACCCAACGGTGGAGAGATGGAACCTGAAGAGACCACTTTCAGTAGATAGACAGGGCCCCCAGTGAAGGGATGGGGCCACACAACTTCCTTCAACATTTTTGTCCTAGAATTGCTCCTGTCTAAAAGAAATGCAGGGACCAAAATGGATCAGCGACTGAAAGAAAGGCCATCCAGTGACCACCCCAACTTGGGATCCATTCCATGGGCAGGCACCAAACCCTGACATTATTCCTGATGCCATGTTGTACTTGCAGACAGGATCAATTGCATGCCCATAGGAAGAACAACAGCATGAACTAACCTGGACCCTTCAGAGCTCCCAGAGACTAAGCCTCTAACCAAAGAGCATGCATGAGTTGGTCCATGGCCCCGGCATATATGTAGCAGAGAACTGCCTTGTCTGGCCTTAGGGGGAGAGGATGCATCTTATCCTGTAGAGACCTTATGCCCTAGGAAGGGAGATGTGATGGGGAGGATGAGGCAGGGGTGGTTGAGTAGTTGAAGTAGGTAGGAGGGAGGGAGGGAGAGCACCGTCTCAGATGCAAAGTGATAGGGAATGGGGTGAAGAACTTTTGGAGGGGGGACCAGGAAGGGGGAACAACATTTGAAATGTAAATAAATAAAATAATTTAATAAAATAATTACACCAAAAAATTGAAATAGAAAGGTCACTGCTTTCATAGAACAAGTCTGGGAGTGACCTTTCTGTTTTTAAGTTTTTGAATATGTAAATAAATTAAAGACATAGCAAGAGAAACTAAACTATAAAACAATGATGAATATATGTGTATTCTATATATGAATATATAGATGAACATAAATGTAAAATTCCACAGTGAAATATTGAAAAACTGAATACAGGCACATATCAAGGAGACCATCCACGACATTCAATTTAGCTCTATCCCAGAAACGCATGGTTGGTTAAACATATGTAAGTGAATATATACTATTGTCATATAAGTCATATAAATTAATTTAAATAAAATCATACGATCCTCTCAATAGATGGAGAAGATGGCTTTGACAAAACACAGTATGCTTTCTGAGAGAAGTTCCAGAGGGAATAGAACTGGGAAAATACTCCGCATAATAAACTCTGTGTGTGACAAACCCACAACCAACATTCTCCTAATGGAGAAAAACCTGAAGCAATCCCACTACAATCAGAAACAATACAGGCCTGTCCACTATTCCCATCCATTTTCAATATACTACTTGGAGCATTAGCTGGAGCAATAAGGCAAGAGAAGGAAATTAAAGAGATACAAATAGGAAAAGTAGCCAAGTTATCCCTATTTGCAAATACTATGATCTTAGGCATACAATACACCAAATTTTCTACCAGATAACTTCTAGAAACACTCAGTGATCTAAGGAATGTCTCAGGGCACAAAATTAACTTACAAAGAGCAGTAACCTTACACTGATCTTACAACCCCATCAAGCACACTGAAAGAGCTCATGGACAGACTCAGATTTACAGTGGCATCAAAGACAGCAAAGAACCTTAGTATAAATATAACTAAGGAGTTGAAAAACCTCCACAGTGAAGCTTCAAATCTATGAAGAAAGAGGTCGAGAAGGAAACTAGAAAACAGAAAACCCATGCTCATAGATCAATAAAATTAATATTGTGAAAATAACTGTCCTAGCAAGATCAATTTACAGGTTAAATGCAATCCCATTAAAATACCCAGAACCTTCTTCACAGATATAGAAAACTAAGTTCTAAATTTCATATGGAACCAGATAAGAACCCAGATAACAATGCAAGTCTGAGAAAAAGAGGTAAAGCTGATTTTCTTTACCATAGCTGAGTCTCTATGGAGTGTTTTGTTTCTCCTCTTCTCGGGTTTTCTATGTCTTCTCTCCTTCCTCTGCCTCTTCCTACATGATGTTGATACCACACGAGTTCTATTACTCTTTTTTTCTTGACCAGTTCATTTTTTATTTAGTGTTTTCAGAAGTTGTCTAGTGACATAATTTGATTTTATGTTGTGTCTGAGACTTAACTTTTATTGTTAATGACCTTCACTGGCAGTTGTTATGTTGGGGGCAGGTAAATAAAGAAAGCATGTGATCATTGCCAATAAAAGCTGGCAATCTACTAGGGTAGCTTATTAATTAATATACCATGTGTACTTCTAACAGTTGCAACAATTGGTTGATTAAAGTATTTGATAAAATATATCAAATAGGAAAATATTTTAAAATATTAAAGCCATCAAATTTCCTAAATATCTTGGTCATTTTCTTTATTTATTTTTTTAATTTTATGTACATGAGTATTTTGCCTGCCTGTATGTATATGCATCATGTGTGGCATCTAGCTGCTCTTGGAAGCCAGAAGGGGGCATTAGATCCCATAGAACTGGGCTTATAGTTGGTTGTGATTTGCCAACTGGCTTCTAGGAAGTGAACCTGGGTCTTCAGGAAGAATAAGGATAACCATTGAGCCCAATCTAGTCCCAACATCTTGGTTATTTTTACCATGACTTTAAAAATCTGTCTTTGATTAAAAGACACCCTCATTAATGAAGAAGCACTAAAATCGTTCTGGGACAATAGAGAGTATTTTGGCTAGCTCTGCTCCTGTCATAATTAGTGACGATATTAGCAGATATGTGAATCTTATCTTTCAGGACCCAAGGTATTCAGGTCTAAGATTATAAGAATGATCTCGGAATCTGCCTACTACTGGTACAGCTGGTAAGCCTATTTCTTGACTTCTGTGGTTTGCCTCTATAAACAAGGTAGACAAGACCAAGAGAATGTGGGCTCTAGAATTCCAGCTAGTAGGAGCTGATTCCAGTAATTCCAAAAGAAACACTAATTTGTGCCTTATTTGATTCTGTCTTGGCTCCACAATTTCAGAAAACAGAGACATCCATTATGGTGTTTGTTTATTTTCATTTCCTATGGTAAGGTAAAAGACCCGTGGCCTAATTGAACATGTGTAGATGCATACAATTAATGCTGAAACAATCCCAAATGTATCTTAAGGAAGGATACATTAAGATGTTAAAATATGAAAAGTTAATACTTCCAAGAAAGGACAAAAAAACCGCAGGCAGTTCCCTATTAGCTTCATCGAATTGAAAGCACTTCATTATTAACATGGCAGAAACACTTTGGCCAGTTTTCCATGTTTCCCTTGACAGGCAGGAGGCTCTGAGCACTGCCTGCTGACGCGCCTCTCTGAATGTGTGCTCTGATGTGGTGTTGGGACGTTTGGCTTACAGAGAAGAGAGAGATCTACCATGTACCGGAGCGTACATGGAGTACTTATTCACACTTTTTCCTCCATCTGTGTTTCCTGCCACCAAAGTGTCATATCAGAAATAGTTGAAAGGATGGAAAATGTCCCACCTGAGGAACAGAAAACACAAGGAAGGGATGTGAGGCCATGGGCTCTGTATCCAATTACCTGCAAGGTTGTTATGGAAAAAGAAACTTGTTTGACATTATCCCACAGGGAACAACTGCCACTAACAGACGAACGTTATAAAGATGTGATTCTTGGCTCTTACATGAAGGAAGCCACTCTCCATTTCTGGAGGCTTGCTTGGCCCACTTCAGTGCCTACTCAGATCTTTTCCACCCAGAGTTCTGTTCTTTCTTTCAGTAATGAACTCTTGCAAAGACTCATGTTCCCTTTCTGAAACTTCTCAGACTGATCATCTTGTCTGCATCTAGGAATGGACTCATGCTTCACTATAGAAATTTATTATATTATTTTCTATGTCTGTGTATATGTCTTCAGGTCCTTGCAGAGGCCAGAAGAGCCATCAGATGCTTTGAAGCTGGAGTTATAGGTGGCTATGAGCTACCTAATGTAGGTACTATGAACTAACTTACTTTGAAATATCAGCAAATGCTCTTTGTCTCTGAACCATTTCTCTGCCCTTCATCCTTCATTTTAAAGGATGCATCAAAGATAGCATTGAATATAGGAAAGTCACTTTGACATAAAAATTGCTAGATTAAGATATGATTTCATTATATTTGGCAATATGGTGATTTTTTTCTTAAGAATAAATGAAAGCATTTTGTTCCTAAGTAAACCAGTCGCTGACCAATCATATATGATTGTATATAACCTGCCATTCAAGATGCTCTCAATCAGCCTAGGTCCTGCCATAGAGGCTATGAGAGAGGAACCAGGTAAATACCATTTCATTTGGGTCTGTCCAGGCATCATCCAATCTGCCTGCCTCAAGGATTCCCCCTAGATGTTTAAAAAAAAAAAAAACTGCCCACATTTTTAAGTTCTTGGACGCTTTCTTCTGGGATCAAATGTGATGGGTCCTCCAACATGAGGCATGCTGAAGAATAGAGTCTTTTCACACTGGCCAGTTTCCTTCTCAGCTGTCATATCTGTGTAGCTTGGGTTCTGGCCAAGAAGGATGGAGAACTGGAAGCTTAGAGTGGAATGGAATTTCAGAAAGTAGGTCACCTCAGCCCATGGTGACCTTATGTCTTGAAAGTGATGAAGAATTATGGATTAATGGCCAAATTTCTTAACTCTTGCTCCAATGGCAAGGAAACAGCTCTAGGAAGTCTGGTGTAGGCTTATAAGGGTGTCTCCCCTAGTTCTCATGAGAATTAGAAGCTTGCATCTGCTTTTGGTGGACAACAAAATTCAGGTTTGCCTTTGGTATGAACAGTTAGAACAACTGAACAGAACAGTATTTAAAATCAAAGCTTCAAATGGCTGGTGTTCCAGAGAGGGAGAGAGGAAGAAAAGGAGAAAGGGAGAGAGAGGGAGAGGAAGAGGGAAGGGAGGGGAGGGGAGGGGGAGAGGGATGGGGAGAGGAGGGGGATGGGGAGGGGGAGGAGGGGAGGGGAGGAGGGGGAGGGGGAGGGGGAGGGGGGAGGGGGAGGGGAGAGGGAGAGGGGGAGGGGGAGGGAGAGGGAGAGGGAGAGGGGAGAGGGAGAGGGAGAGAGGGAGAGGGAGAGGGGAGGGGAGAGGAGAGGAGGGAGAGGGGAGTCTTTGAGTTCCAGAATAAATGGCTGGAAGGTAAAAACTGACCAGAGATTTTACAGCTTAAGGTAACCAAGGAAACACCACTTGAAGTCCAGCTACTGTGTCAAAGGGAGCTCTGAGAGCACCCAAGTAGGATGTAGCTTGGACTCTAAAGGGATTAACCCTAGCTATAAGAAAATCCACGAGAAAGATCTCAACATTGTATAGATTAGTCTGAATTTCTTGGGTTAGATTGTGATTTCTTTGTGAGTGTTTATCTCCCTAGTTGCCTAATATGAGCAAACAAAATTTTTCTTTACACAAAGTATCTTTCCTGTAATTTTCATATATAGTGTGCAATTCTAAATTAAAAAGGAGAGATAACATTTTGAAACACCAAAACAAACAAACAAACAAACACAAGAGAAACAACCTAAAATAAAAACAGACTATCCAGACAATTAACTTAGAACTAGAAAATAGCTTTTGTTTCTACCTCTTCATGGTCTAGCCTCCACCTCTTCCTTTGGTTTTCCTCTTTTCTCTCTGCCTCTTCTTGACCATTTCTCCTTCTTTCAGTTTAACCAAGGGCAAGTCTTTCACTTTAGTTGGAAACTCACTCTCTTAGTTTAATCCATTTGAAATATCATAGATAATTGAAAACCTTTCCTGGAAACATGTTATATTCTTGATTTGACCCTGTACCTTCTCAAGTTAACTAGCTCTTCACACTTAGGAGCCTTCTCGGTACTACACTGTATTAGCTACTGATAGGAATCTGTTGGCTCCTCTAGTACTGCAAATCCCCATGTTTGTGGGCTTTGTTGTCTCTTACTTCTGTTTGTGATCTAGTCAATTCTTTTTTGAACCCAATTCTTTCTTGCAGCACTTTGTCTAATAGAACCAAAGCTCTCTAGTACTCTATTTAATTCTGATTTCCAAGTTTTTCCATTAGAGCTAGAAGTTTGGGGAGCATGAGTCTGAATTCCAAATTATTCTGAGGGATTGCTTTCACTAAATGTTTTTTCATCTGAACAACACAGATCCAGATCCCACCAACTTATATACCGATTTCTTTATTTTTTACTTCTTACCATCTGGAGCCCAGGACTTTAGTCTATACTGTGTTTGGTGGCAGCTGTTGTCATTGCTACTCATAATAGTAGTTGGAATAAGCCAGGTCTTGCAGTAGTAACAGACTACCGATTTTGAAGTGTGATTGTCTCCTGCTACAAGACCACCTGAAGTTGTTCAGTATCCTCACTATTCACTAGGTTATCAGGGTTTATACTCGAGTCATACCTTTTACCATTGACTAATAAAGAGATCTCTCTGGCGATTTATACTGGCCATTGGGTGTGCTTGTTGTTTTTGCTTATAGCATATTGCACAGAACTGGTCCATGGCCTTGGCTGAGCACAAAGAGGTCAGGGAATGGAATTTTACTGAGTACTTAGAGGCTGTGGAATAAGAACATGTGGTAAACAACACTAATGACGACCATGTAGACCTCTGGGTATGGAGGAGCTTGGTATGCAGAGTGAGAGGCATACAAGTGAGTGGTGGAAACCAGACATTCCACTCGTGGTTCTGAGGTCTTAGATTATTCCTATGGAAAAAATGCAGGTGTTAGATCCCTAGTGTTTACATTATACAGAAATTTTCCTTCCCATTTTTATTCAACTTAAACTCTGTTGAATGTATTTCTGTCTCTTAGCTTACCCAGTGTTCACTATGCCTTATTGTTTTAGATATGTGAAAGAGGTAAGCTCCTCCTTCAGGAAGTTCAGTGCTAACTTAGATGAAGAAAGTCAGAAGCATGTGGGATAGTTAAATATTGATATATTTTATTGTATGCCTGTTATGACAGCACTAAGTACATGCTTTGACTCATGTGTGTTTTGGCACTACAGGAATATTTCTCAATGATTTCCATTGCTTCTATCATAGTAAATTTCTGCTACACAAATCCCAAAGTGAAAATGGCCTCTGTGCAAGGCGTTTGGAGTGTGGGGCAATTTTCCATGAAAAGAATGTTCTTCTTTGCATTTGAGGTTCATGTCTTAGAATTATTGATCACAACATGACACTTAAAGGAATGAGATTATATTTTGTGGAGTATTACACTTTCCCATTATGGAAGACTAGTAAACGATCTAGAACATGGAGATAAAGGGGAGACAGGTCTTGAAGATTTAATATTTATGTAGACTAGTAAAGCCAGGTTTACCTGGTAACTGAAAGCGAATTTTCCTCCATGAAGCCGTGGGTCAAACACTTCATCATCACTTGACCACACCTCCCAATAAAAAGCTTTTGAGATTAATTCTTGGTGTAATTAGGGTATTTCTAATGTTATTATGGACAACAGGGCATTGGCTAAAGTCATTTCTTGTTAGTAATTTTCTTGTTTAGTTTCTGTCATTCTCCTACTAAGGACAGCATTGACTTGGGTTTTTCTTCAGACAATACAAACACCAATTGAATTGATAGTTCTTCCCTTGGTTTATTCAACTGTGTCTACTTTTTCACCAAAAGATATTTATACTCCACAGACATATTTGTGGAGCTCACTCAAAGCCATCAGCTCTACTCATTTTTAGTCTCGGACCCAAGGCACACGAGCACAGTTGACAGTGGTTTCTGTGTGACAGAATCTGGGGGAGAATCAATGTGTCCAGGCTGACCCATTGACACTGGATAAATAAATGCTGGAGTGCTGCTTATTAAAGGGATACATCTTGCTAAAGAGGATCAACCTAGATACAGATAAACAAGGGGAGAAATGGGAAAACATGGGAGAATAGATTCTTCTTGTGATCTCTTCATATCCCAAATACATATCATCATAAGAGAATGGAAAATTCCAGAAAGTATAATCCTCCATCTCCCTGTGGCTCAAGAAGGCACATCTGTAGGCACATGGGAGTCACTGTTGCTATGCCTCTGCTTCTGGGAAGGCAGTCAGATCCAGACCTGGATCCAATGTGTTTAGCTCCTCGTCCTAAAGTAAAGGGCAGCCATCTGGGAGGGCAGCACAGTTAAGCCTCATGCTCTCAGTTGACAGCCTGGATCACACATTTGCAAGCCTTGAAAGTACCACTTAATAGGACCTCCATGCACCTCGGAACCAACTGAAGAGAAAGTGCTGCTGAAGAGCTGGATTGGCAGAGTTAAGTTTATGCAGATGGAAGAGTTAGCAAAGACCACAGAACAAATACCAGCAACCAACCCATTTCACACTTCTGAAGAAAAAAAGAGAGAAAGGAATGGCAGAGGCAGGCCAAAGCAAATAGGCTTTGGAAAACTTGAAACTGGGCTGGACGTTCCATTTCTTCCTCTTCTCTTTACACTCATTCTGAGAAGTTTGTTGCACTTAGGAAAGCAGATTCTGGAGCACTTGGGAGAGCAGATTCTGGAGCACTTAGGAGAGCAGAGCCTGGAGCACTTGGGAGAGCAGAACCTGGAACTCTTATGCAGCTCTAGTCAGCCCCATGCAGAAAAGGGTTTCCAATCACAAAACAGATGTTGATTCCAGCATCTGTAGAGTGGGTTTCCTGGTTATAGGGTTTCTATGTAACAGAAAGTATGAAAGGGACCATTCTTTCCAGAAGAATCTATGTTTCTGGGATCTCTTTAAATTATCTTTTTTTTTTTTTCATTCTATACTCTCTCTTAGTCTTTTATTTTATAGCTTTTCTTTTATTCCAGAAAAAAAAAAATCTCCTTTTCTTTTCCCCTGGAGTATGTTAGTGGATGAAATTTTCCTCACGTGCTACCCCACATAAATACTCTTTAGCTTCAGCCAAAGTACTTAGTGCTTATGAAAAATGTATTCTAAAGTCATTGGATGCCTTAACCACTCCAGGGAATGTGTAAAGCACCCAAAGTATGAAGGATACTTCATAGTAAAAGATAAAACTTAAGGAGAGATTTAGCCTATCATCCTGGGAGATGAAAGGTGGGTATTTCTCAGAATTATAGATGGTAGTTGGAAGGAAGCATCCTGTGAGCTGGTATATGTGTAGTTAGTTGGTAGCAAAGCAGCAGCTCAGATGTTTCCTCTGAGAAAGGAAATGATGGGCACAGGAGACCAACCATACAACCATACTAAGATCATCAGAGCTCTGGATGAATTGGAAAGTGACTGTCAGACAACCTTTCACAGCTTAGTGAGGTTACTCAACTCGCTTACCAGAATGTGTGGACATGTGTCTATGAGGAAAATATTTGCAACTGTGTTTAAAAACAGTTCCATCTGTTCGTATGTACTTTAAATACTTAGATGGAATAAAAATGTTAGCAAAACATAAAGAGTCAGATGGTTTGTGAGACAGGCTAGGTTATCCGCTTTGAGTTGAGATACATGGGTAGAATGTTGGTCTGTAGGCTAAGAGCCAACGGAAGTAGGTCCTGGCATGGGGAGGGCAGGGAACAGGGCAGTGAAAGTGAGTGGGGTTTCCCACGCTGGATTCTCCGGACCAGATGAGACCTCCAAAGGCTGGCATCCTCACATACGTGGATACTTTGTTTATGAGAAGTGGGGCTGGGCCAAAGAAAAGCTCGTTAGAGAAATGGAACTGGCATCTTGGTGACTCTGAATTCAAAGAAGGAAAAATCCTCTCTGGAATTGGCAGAGTAAAGAGATAATAAAAAGTCATGCTGGTGCCGGAATCAAGGGAAAAGACAAAGTAGTAAAATGGAATGGGCGTGTGTTTTTCAAAGCTTTACCAAACCTTTGAGAGAGCAAGCAGGCAAAATACAGCACATATTCCTGTAATAGAAGAGAGGCCGAGTAAAGCAGATGCATCATTGAAGCCTCATGAATGGTGATGCTTCCAAGAGCAGTCTACATTAATTATCTTTGGTAAGAAAGTATCCCAGTGAGACACATGTCATTCACACTGACAGATAAAATGTAGGCATGTCTCTTTCAAATACAGTAGCAGGTTTGGACCAGGGTCCTGCAATTCTGCCTACGAAGGGAAGCAGAGTCTACAAATTACGAAATTATGACATTTGAGACTGTTTTTCATTGGCCAACAAAAGAGTAGGAAGCTCAGGCATGACTCTTAAGTCTATGCTTGGCCTCTTCAGCTTTTGATCAAGTCAACCTTGATAAACATCAGTTTCTTAATCTGAAAGCTGACACTGGAATATTTCATCTCCATTACTCACAAGACAATGTGTCCCACCCAACTCTTCATGGTGCCTCCATACAGGCAGCAGATGGTGAGTGTTGATGCATGGGGGTAAAGTCAACAGTGTGGTAGTGGTTGCCAGGCAACCATGGTCCCACTGCCTATCCTTAACCACCCAGTCTCTGGTGTTGGAGGCTGCACCAGTTTTGATACCACTGGTCCAAACCATTCTTTGGCTATATATAATTGAATTCCTTTGACATCAGATTACTTTTGATCAAGTCACAAAGAATGAGATGGGCACAGAAAACTGGGAGCAAATTGCTAGCAGGTCTGGATGGCTTCTTCTATCCTCCTTGTGGAAGGGGATGAAGAGTGCTCCCATCAATCCTCATTCTCTCCAATCAAGGTGTTCCTTTCTTTTATCCCTACAACTCTCAAAAACATCTGTTCAGTAACAACTAGCTTAAATATCACCTTAATGCCAGAAACCTGGGTTTGTGATTCAGCCCTGAGGTAAGGGCAAAATTCGAAGTCCCTGTCTGACAGCGATGGCAGAAGAACCAATTGGAGGTAATAGCGCTGCGTGGATTTCTCAGTCTACCAACCTGAATACACTAAGTACATGGGGTTAGTTATAGGTATTCTTATGTACTTCCTGCAGTCAAACTCATTTAATGACCCCTTCCACGGAAAAGCTCACTTTAGATGCCAGGCAAGGTTCCTCTGCCAACACTGGCCTCGTAGTTGTAGCTTGGTCAGTGTTGACGTGAATACCAAGACAAGGTCCGCATGTAGCACAGGTCATCCTGCTCACTCTCAAATGGATTCGATCTAAGAATGGGACTTTGACTGGGTAGAGCTGCCCTTAGTCTTTGGTCATCAAGAAAATTGCAAAGAAAAAGAAATGTGTCCTCATTACCACAAGAAGAATGAGTTTGTAATCCTAACCCGAGGCCATCCAGCAGGTGTGTACATTGATGCTAACCTCCTGCACTGATTGCCTTCCGATTGTTTTCCCGGGTGGCCACCTTCTCCTAGGAAACCGTCGATGGACCTGTTTATCCACTGCTCACATTGGCTGTGGGTGAGTAAAGACAGTGGGGCACCTGGAGGCAGAAGCATGCTTTGTTTCCTCAAAACACGCTTCATGATACACCATGGTGATGTCATCTCCCAAGGGGATACGACTGTGTCACCCAAATGAGTCAAAGGTGGTCTCTGTGTGCTGGCCCAGGTTGTTTAATTTTTCCCCCTTCAGGACAAGGCCCATTAGCTCAAGCACCGACCAGGACCAAACCCAAAGCTTTACACATATAATTACTTTAAAAATTGTCTGAGCAAGCAGATTTTTAGCCAATTAGAGCTTACCTAATTCACAAACCCTACTAAACCTCACCTAGTAACTGTCATCTATTGATAAAATAGGCCCTGGGAGTTATAAGGCTCTTAGAAATTTTCTCACCTACTGGATCCCCACTGTGCTGCCCAGCAAGTGATGATACTACCATAAGAGCATCTCTCAGACCCCTTTCCACCATTTCCAGTTTCCAGGCTTTTTCAGCTTTTGTGACTTAGTCTAGTAAAGCTTGTCATGTGTTACTGACAAGGGATATTTCCCCTTGATTAACTTCCAAATTATTTCAATCACCCACACAGTTTTCTACCTCAGAGCAACTGAGTGAAAATGCAAATAGGGTAGGCTACCAGGAAGTGTGTGGGATTAAAGAGTCTCCTCCTTGGGTGGTCTCTCTCCTCTCCCTCTCCCTTTCCCTGCCCCCCCCCCCCCCCCCCGCCCCAGTGTGTGTGTGAGTACATGCGTTTATGTGTGTGTGTTTATGTGTGAGTGTGTTTGTGTGTATTTGTGGGTGAGTGTGGGTACGTGTGTCTGTGTCCCTAGCAGCATTAGAACTCAAGAAGACTTCCTCTGGCATTGGTTTCTGACTTTATGACATTCCATTTCACTCTCTGAGCCCTGGGTTTTCTCTAAGATGAAGGTGATGACACCTATGTCTGAGAGAGCTGTGAAGAGAAAACACAGTAGGCTGTAGAATTAGAGAAAGGATTCCTGGTGTGGGACCTGAGTCTTTCTTCTGGTCTTAGCTGATGCTCTTTGGACCCAGTCCTTGTACTCTGACACCCCTTCCCCCCTTTTGCATACCATTTGGAATCACCTGGGCCTCACCAGTGTTCCAGTTCCCTTATAAACCTTATTTTGACACACTGCTGGGCCTACCTGATTTGGCTTCTTTTAATTTTCTTGTTCCTCTGCTGTTTGGTCTTTCTGTAAGTGCATTATGTAATGTGATACAGGTTTGAGGGCTGGTGTGAGATGACAAATGTTGCACAAGATACATTTGTGTCATCATGTTACAACCCTTATCACTAAAATCAGATGGGACCCAAATGCTATTTTTATATGAGATTCTACTCAGCTCCATCCCACTGTCTATACAATGTTTCTAGTTTTGCTAAATACAAATTCTTCTTTTCTTGCTTAAAATCAGCTATGGAAATATAATTATTTCTTAGCAACTTTGATGAGTTTTTTTTTTTTCAGTTTTATATGTAAGTCTTTGCTCTCCAGGGACATGATAAATACATGGCCCAGTGTCTCAGTGCATTGTGAGAGAGATGTGTGAAACTAGGGTGTGATTCCTCTGGGACAGTAGTTAAATGAGATCATTTACCAAAGGTGTCTTTGTGCACCATGGAGATCTCTCAACCTAGTGTCTTGGTTTTCTCAACAGTAAACGCTTTTGTCTGAAGAAGATGCCCCATTTCTTTTTAAAATCCTTAAAACTTTATTTATGTCTTTATTTATTTATTTGTGTGTGTTTGTGTATGTAAGTTCTCTTCCTCAAACATGGGTTTCACTGATCGAACCTGAGTCTTCAGGTTTGCTGTGAGTACTTTAACCTGAGAAACCATCTTACAAGCTAAGAGAGAGTCTGCTTCTTTATTCTTCACCTCTACTCTTTGTCCTCTCTTCCTTTAAGTGTTTAAAAATGTTTCAAGATGTATCAGATAAAGATACCAACAATATTTATTCCTTCTTCCAAGGCCCAGAGTAAGGCAATGGAGGCAGAAAACAAAAACACATGCAAATTTGCCTGTAATGCCACGTGGCAAGCATTAGGAAATGTTGACAAACCCCTGGTTCCATGTGTTTACATTGGTAGTGAGCAGCTAGGTGACACACTTAGAATGAGTCTCATAGAATTCCATTTGTGCAGCATTGGGTGTTGGGTGAGGAAAACATGGGTTTGAACAATGATAAAGTTATTGAATGAGTTTGGAAACACACAAAGCACAAACGTTTAGAAAAAAAATTAGAGAAAAATTGGGTGGCCGACGTTACCAGTAAAGACAAATACAAACATGAGTGTCACCAGCAAATAGGAAAACATTTCACGTTGACTCTGCAAATGGAGACCAGATGGACCAGTTGGTTTCTAAAAGAGGTGCCTACTGCACATTTTTGTGTGTGTGACATCTCAGGAATCTGGAGAGGAGGAAACCAACTTCATAATGTTGACAGGAACAAAGAGGAAGAAAGAATTTAATATGATTTAGGGGAACAGCTGAAATTTATTGAGTATATACCTAACTTACCAGTTTGGTTAACACATACATGGAAAAATAACATTTACTGTCATGCCAAGTGCTTTGCATAACATTGCATTTAAGTCCCACATCATCTAGTTTGCACATATTGTTGTGCTGTGACTATTTCCAGTTTTCAGATAGAGCAATTGAAGCCCATAGAGGTTAACCTGCTGTGTCTGTGGGGACAGATTGCAGGATAATGTACTTGTGGACCAAGCACAGGGACCTGAATTCAAATGCAAGAATCCACATAGAAGCTGAACATAAAAATACACATCTTTAATTTCCCTGCTTCAAGGCTGATCCAGGAAGAACTCATAAGGTTAGCAACCACAGTCCGGCTGAAATAAACTCTATGCTACCCCAAAGACCATGTATCAAAAACACAAGTCAGACAAGTGATTGAAAAAAAAGACATCAGCCTCTGGCTTGGAAAAATGCCCATACAAACAAGCACATCTGCATACACACACACACACACACACACACACACACACACACACACACACACATACACATATCACAGAAATAAAAAATATTTTTAAAAATGTTATATTTATAGATCTAGTGAGTTGCATACTAGGAGCTAAATCCATGTTCTTTGAATTTTGGATGCCTTAGAAGTGAAAATTATCTGTGTTGTAGATGTAACATAGTTACAGATGCAACTACAGATGTATCTGTGTTGTAGAAGGCTCCTGTGTGTGTGTAATAGTATGCTCCTGAGTTTTTCTTAACTGTTCATAATATGTACCCAATAACTTCTTTCCCTCATCCTAAGGAAGATCCACTATCAGCTTTGCCATATATTGGCACTGGACACCTTTGATCCTTGGGGAGATATCAATCCATTTTGCCTTTAGTCTTATATTTTTACATCAGGATAGAGTAATGTCAACTGGAGTTTTTAACCAAAAATGAATGCATTTTAAAACTGACAATAATATATCAAACAGGAATTTTCAGAAAACTAGAATCAGATGATAAAGTGATGTTTCAAATTGTTCTAGATTACTGCCCTGAGAGAGATCTGAGCTCTAGCACAAGGCAAGGTGAGAACCAGGCAGAGTTGTTGGGTATAAGGAGAAGGTTAGGAGCTGAGAGTTCAGAAAAACTTTAGGGGATAGAAAGGCTGCTAAGGTTGCTAAGAGAATAAGAACTCTAGAGACCAGTACAGGGTTCCCTCTAGCACTAAATGGAGGGCCAATGAATCTCCCCCTCCTCTCTCCCTTCCCATTCCCCCCTTTGTGTGTCTGTATAAATTACCTGAGGTAGAGAAAGAGCCTTTGGAAAGACTTAGAAGACTAATGATATTAATGGCTCTTATCATATGGTCAAAACCTTGACACTCACAGCAGACTAAGCAAGGCTCACAGAAATGCCTTGCTTCACACATGGAGAGTAATTATCTCCACAGTGAAGAGGTTTCAGCTCCTGCAAAAATGAAACTCAAACCCACATTTCCAAGTAGCAAATTGTCTCTAAGTAACTCACAGTATCACAGACAAAAGTTCAAGAATGTGTACGAGAACACACACACACACACACACACACACACACACACACACACACACACATCCCACTTAACTCTCAACCACATATACTACACAATGACAGAATTCAAATTCACAAAGCATCTGGGAAGCAAGGAAAATGGTGAGAAACTAAACTTATCATTTGAAGCAACCTTGAAGGGACAAATGTGCGTACAGACATAGCAGCAACAGTTGTTCTATATCAGAGATTCCAAAATGAAAGAGAAGATATGTAAATAGGGAAGAACCAGAACATTTACAAAGGAAAACGACTACATGTGAGTTAAAGACAGACCAAACGACATTAATTGACTAGATGAAGGAAATACTAGTGGTACAGAAGGCATATTGATAAAAACCATCTCAAACAAAACACAAAGAGAAAAGAAGCCACTAACAATGAAGAAAATAACAAAAGAAGCAGAGAACTGAAAGGATGAATGAGAGAGGCCTGTTATGTATGTAACTGCCATTACCACAGGCAAAGGGGCAGAACAAATACAGAAAGACATACTGGCTAAATTTTATCTAAACTTGATGAAATTATAAGCACTAATTTAAAATATTAAAAAACTCCAAACATAATAAACATGATGAAAATTACCCCTAAAGCAAATCCTGATCAACTTTCTCAACACCATGGATTAGGACAAAATCTGCAAAGCAGATGGGCTTGGGGAACATACTATATCCAAAACCAAAATAAATGTGGATAGCAGAGTCGTCAAATGAGATGCCAATACCAGGATGGCAGTGAACAGCATATGTGTGTATGTATGTTGGGGGTGAGGGTAAATTCAGTGAAAATTTCCTAACTACTGAACATATATTTTCACAAGTGGTAACAAATGAAACATTTCAAAGACAACAGAAAGCTAAAATAATTTACCTAACAAGTCTTTTCTATGACAAGGGTTAAGGACTATTTTTTATGGTTAAGGAGCATGACAGGAGATAGACAGGGAAGTACACAGAAGGATGATGAGCATTCGAAAGAACATCACATGAGCAAATCCACAAGTTCACTTATAACTTGGATCTTTTAAATCGACCTTAGAATGCTTCAGCAAAAGCAATAACAGTGTGTTGTGATACTCATTTACATGTGGAAATAAGCTCTATAATAGTATTGCAGGTAATAGGAATAGAAACTTTTAGGCATACTCATTCTCATTTATTTAGGGCTTACAGTTTTAGACAGTTAGTCCATGACAATCACAGAGGAGGTTGGGGGGATGGCATCAGGTAGACAGGCATGATACTGAAGCAGTAGCTGAGAATCAACATCTTAGCCACAAGCAGCAGGCAGTGAGAGAACTAAACTGGACTAAGCTTTTGAAAGCTCAAAGACAAGCCACTCCTCAGTAACACACCCTCTTCCAACAAGGCCACCCCTCCTAATCCTTCCCAAACTGTTCCACCAATTGAGGACCAGATATTTAAACATATGAGCTTATAGGTACCATTCTCATTCAAATGACACATTATGTGTGAAAATAAAATATCTAATATTACAGACTCTAGAAGGATTTTTTTTGGCATATTCTTATATGTCTCACATTATATGAATAATGTATTACATAATTTGAGGGTAGACCCTGGCACCATAAAGATGTAATCATAATAAAGTGCATGTCATAAGCCATAAAGCAATTCTAAATAACAAGACAAGGAATGGCAGCTAACAGTAACTCAGTGTCCAGGAGGAGAAGCCGTAGCAAAATCTTCAATATATTTAAGGGAAACACAATGAAGGGAAGAAAGAATATGTAAAATAAATATGCAATTAGAAAATAGTTTTGAGCTTTGTCACACCAAAAAAATCAATGAAAAGAAAATCATTTAAAGTGGAAGGCAGCCATTGTCAGATGAATAATAAACCAAGAGCCCAGTATGAGTTGATCATAAGGAATCACCTATCGTAGTTTGGTTTCTATTGCTATGATAAGCACCATGACCAAAAACAACTCGAGGAGGGAAGCATTCACTTCTTACAACACTCTAACAACAAGTTAATCTCGTGGGGATCATTTTCTTATTTGAGGTTCCTTCTTCAAAAAAATGATTCTAGCTTGTGTCACGATGACCTACAACTATCACAATGATCAGAAACAACTTGTGAAGAAAGGATTTATTTGGCTTACAAAGAAGAGTCCATCACTGGGGAAGCTTAAGTAGGAACCTAAAGACACCCAGTGAAGCAGAGACCATGGAAGAGGTACTTACTGGTTTGTTCACACTGACTTGTTCAGCTATGTTTCTCATACAGATCAAGTCCATCTGCCCAATGATGGTACCACCCACAGTAGCTGGGCATCCCACATCAATTAGCAGCTAAGAAAATCTCAGACATGCCCAGGTGGTATTCTGTTCAAGACAGATTTCAGTAGAGGCTCCCTCTTCCCTGGGATGTCAGCTTGACAACTAAAGCAACATAGCAAACACTTCTGACAAAAGAAAGGAAGGAGTTCACATAGAAAGTTGCATAAAGATGTGTTAACACTAATCAAATGAAATCTGGATAGACTATCTCAGCATCAGACCAAGACAATTTTGAAGTTAAGAATATTGTCTGCAATACATATTTTTAATTCATAATGGCATCTGAATGAATTTGTTAAGAGAATCAATGATTCTAAAAGCACTTACAATAACTTCAAAAATATGAAATGAAACTAATCAAGGACATCATAGGAAAACAGTTAAATATGCAATTCTATTTGGGAATTTCAATCTCTTCTCTCGGAAACTAATAGAAAAACATACTCATACAATCAGAAAGTCTGTAGACGATTTTAATAACATTATTGAGCAACTTGACCTAATTGACATTTGTGGCACAACCTACTTAACAGATCTAGAATATGCATTTCTTATAAAAGTCAGAATATTTTCTACGATGTAACATACCAAAGGTAAGTTCGAAAATTCAAAAGGTTTAAGTCATACAAAGCATGCTCACACACCAAAACAGTATGAATTCAGAATTAGGACAGATTTTTTTTTCTGAGAAATCTGTGATTTCTGTACAATTCCCCAATATTTTGTGGAATACATTATCCACTTCTGAAAGACTCCATAGATGACAGAAGAAATGGTAGATGAAATTAGAAATGTCTGTATTATACAATATGAAAGTTTTTCAATCAGTTCTTGGATTCCAATGTAAGAAAATGGCAAAATATTTGAACTTAGCATAGATAGATATATAGATAAATATCTAGTAGGCATGATAAACTTGACTATAAGAAATAGTAGGGAAAAATGAATAAAATTTGATTCTTAAGTGAAACCTCAAAGTTAGTAAATCTATTACTAGGATAACTAGAAGAAACTATTGAAGACTACTATTGTCAAAACAAAGCATTCATATAGCTGAAAAGTCTGTAGCTATTAAGAGGATTATAAAAATATTTTTGTAGTTTTATCCTAATAAGTTTGATAATTTAAATAAAAATATATAAATATTTAGAGACAAATAATCCAGATATCTCCCTATATAGTAAAATTATCTTATTTGAAGTTGAAGTCTCATAAAGAAAATTGTTGATCACAATAGGTTTTTGTAGCTTTTTTCTTTTGAGACCAAGCCTCACTATGTAGACCACACTGGTTTTAAACTCAAAGAGATCTGTCTCCTCTACCTCCCAATTGCTGATATTAAATGCATGCAATACTTTGCTTGGAGCATTTCTTCTTAACATTTATTTATTTGTACTTATATGTATGGGTGTTTTGTTTGTACTCATGAATGCACACCATGTGCATGCAGTGGCTACAGAGACCATAAGAGGTCACTGGGTTCCTTGGAACAAAAGTTAGCAGATGGTTGTGAGCCACCATGTGGATGCTGGGAACCAAAACTAGGTTCCTTGCAAAATCAACATGTACTCTTAACCTAGTGGTTCTCAACCTTCCTAATGGTATTACCCTTTAATACAATTCCTCATGGTGTTGTGACCCACAACCATAAATTATTTTGTCCCTACTTCATAACTGTAATTTTGCTACCATTGTGAGTTATAATGTAATATCTGATATATAAGACCTCTGATATATAACCTCCAAAAGGATCATGACCCACAAGTTGAAAGCCACTGTCTTAACCACTGAGCCAACTCTTCAGCTCCACAATTTTTTATATGGTGAACACTATATTATTACCTGAGAAAGCACTAATTATTTAATTCTTTAATAAATGTAAAAGTGAATGGGATATGCCCCATCTGAAAATATGAACTAACATTACCTCAATATCAGAAAATTACATTCAAAACTGAAAACAACAAACATGCTTTATCAGAACGAATATAGAAATGACAAACATAAAGTTATCTTATTTATTTGTGCATGTGCATGTGTGGGTGGGTGTCCATGTGTGTGTGCATGTGTGTGTATATGTGTGTGCAAGTTCCTGCATGTGCAGCACACATATGGAGATCAGAGGAAAACTTATACCTTCCACCTTATAGAACAGGGTCTCTTGTTTCTGGTATGTGGTATTCCAGGATGGCTGGCCTCTGTCTTCCTGGGGTCAAAGATGGTCAGGTTACACACAGTGACATCAGAACATACCATAAGCTCCAGAAACTAGGACAGCGATGTCACAACATATCGTAAGCTCCAGAGACCAGGATAATGATGTCAGAACATACCATAAGCTCCAGAAACAAGAACAGTGATGTCATGACATATTATAAGCCCCAGAGACCAGGACAGTGATGTCAGAGCATATGGTAAGCTCCAGAAACCAGGATAGTGTACTACAGACCAGTAGATTAGACATATAGATCAATGTAGCAAATAACAAAACCAGGGAAAAATTTCAAGGAAAAAGGAAAAAAAATCAAAAAAGATCATATTTCATGAACAGATATTTTTGTAAATCCTCAAAAATTTAAGTATATCAAGTCTGAACATCTACATAGAGAATTTCATACCGTAACCCTGTGAAGCTTATTTCAGGTGTATAAGACTGGATTGAGATTAAAAAAATCAGTCAATGTAATCCATAGGCCAAAGAAAGAAGCCATCGATAATATCAATAGTTGCAGAAGAAAAATTTGACAAAGTCTAGCATGCATTGGTGATTAAAATCTAACAGGTAACTTGGAATTATGGAAATTTTCTCAAATGAAAAAGAAGTAGAAAAGACACACTGCAAATATCTGCTTAGTCCTGAGAATGTCATGTTTTCTTTAGAGGTCATGGGCAAAGTGAGGATGCTCAGAGGTCATGGAGTAGGCAGGATGCTCAGAGGTCATGGAGTAGGCGAGGATGCTCAGAGGTCATGAAAAGGTGGGATTCTCAGAGGTCATGGACAAGGTGAGGATGCTCAGAGGTCATGGACAAGGTAGGATGCTCAGAGGTCATGGAGTAGGCGAGGATGCTCAGAGGTCATGGATAGGGAAGGATGCTCAG
The DNA here is from genome assembly GCA_021653895.1 of Mastomys natalensis. Classification (NCBI taxonomy): domain Eukaryota; kingdom Metazoa; phylum Chordata; class Mammalia; order Rodentia; family Muridae; genus Mastomys; species Mastomys natalensis. Next base: position 781,023 of record JAJTUV010000039.1, on the reverse strand, counting down.
AGGTCATGGAGTAGGCGAGGATGCTCAGAGGTCATGAATAAGGTGGGGATTCTCAGAGGTCATGGACAAGGTGAGGACGCTCAGAGGTCATGGAGTAGGCGAGGATGCTCAGAGGTCATGGAGTAGGCGAGGATGCTCAGAGTCATGGAGTAGGTGAGGATGCTCAGAGGTCATGGACAAGGTGAGGATTCTCAGAGGTCATGGACAAGGAGAGGACGCTCAGAGGTCATGGACAAGGTGAGGATGCTCAGAGGTCATGGACAAGGTGAGGATGTTATTCTACATATTACTTATTTTTCTTGTCCTACTAAAGTCCCAGTTAATTTAACAAGGAGAGAAAAAAAAAAAACAGAAAATGGGGAAAGAGAAGATAAACAATACATAAGGTGGGAAGGGAGAAACAAAATTGCTTTGTTCACATCAGATTATTTATCCAGAATGTCTGAAAAAATTGGCCTAAGTAACTGCTGGAACTAACAAGCAATTATATCATGATTAACATACAAAAAATACATTCCTATATACTAGTAATGAATTAGTGGATTTTAGAATTAAATTTAAAACTATTCATAATTAAATGTGAAATATGCATCACAACCTGTAGAAAATATGTATGAAAACCATATAAAATTCTAATGAACTAACTAAAGATAATACAAATAAAGACATCCCATACTCATGAAAAGAATGACAATATGGCCCTTGCTGCTTTTTATAGGTTGATTTAACAATTGGAACTATAATGAAATTTTAAGTGCTTTTTATATAGATATCAGTAAACTAATTCTTAAATTGTTAAGAAGTGAGAGACAAATGGCAACACAAAATCTAAACTGAAGAACAAAGTCAAAAAGCAAAGAACAAAGACAAAGAACAAAAATCAAAGTCAGAAGCTGTGTCATCCAGCTCTTAGACTTTGAAAGCTACAACAATTAAGGGAGGATTGTTGCCCCTAAAGGAATAAAATTCCATAGGAAGACCAACAGAATCAACTAACCTGGATCCTTGGGGCTCTCAGAGACTGAACCACTAACCAAAGAACATGCACAGCTGGACCTAGGCCTCCCACACACATGTAGCAGATGTGCAGCTTGGTCTTCATGTGGGTCCCAAACAACTAGAGCAGAGGCTGTTCCAAGAGCTGTTGCCTGTATGTGGAATATGTCCTACTACCTGGCCTGCCTTGTCTGGCTTCAGTGGGAGAGTAAGTGCCTAGATTCATAAAGACTTGGTATGCCAGGGTGGGGGATACCCAGGGGAGTCTCCACCTATCTGCTCAGAGAAGAAGGTGTTGGGGGAATGGGGGAAGGATTGTGGAAAGGGTGATGGGAGGGAGGCAGTGAATGGGATGTCAAGTGAAAAAGTTAAAAAAAAAAAGAATGTCATATCGACCAAAGAATAAGCAAAACTATTATAACAGAATAAGGAATCCAGAAATAAATCCACATGAATATATTCTACTGACTTTTGATAAAGGAGGAGAGGCAAAGTAATAAAACAAATCCAGTCTATTTAATACATATTTTGGGGACAACTGTATAAACATATGCTAAAAACTCCAAATAATTCTTGAAACAAACAAAAATTAAATAAAAACATATTACATCTTTCTTTTAACTTATAGGATTTTTTTTTTTTTTTTTTTTTTTTTTTGATTTTTACTTAAAAGAGACACTGAAGTTTTTGCCAAGATCCTTTTGACATCTGTAGAGATGGTCTTGTGTTTTCTGTCCTTAAAACTACTGATCATTGTATTTCATTACTTAATTTTTGTTTTCCATTAATAATTATTTCCAAAGAAAGAAACTCATGTATCTCAACATAGTAGTGGAAATATATAACTTATAACCAACACTTTACTAAATGGAGAGACATCAGAGAATTTTTCCTAAAACCAGAAAAAAAACAAGAATATCCACTGTCTTCACTCTGACTGGTTGTATTAGTCAAAGCATTTGTAGCAGTATAAGACAAGTGAAAGAAATAAAGGTATATGCTTAGGAAAGAAAGTCTTCAGAGTATCCCTGTTTGCATATATCATGTTCCTATACATAAAATATTGTAAAACAACCAGGAAAAAATACTATTCACAAACTTAACAACAAAGTGATATATAGTTAGCAGCATATTTCCCTTCTGTACTTCACTCCAGTGAGTGTTTCTTTGGTTGTGCAAATTCACCAAGGATATAAAAGATCTCTATAATGAAACCTTTAAAACACTGAAGAGATATTGAAAGAAAACACTAGAAGATGGAAATCTGGTCATTCTTATGGACTGGCAGAAGTCAGAAATCATAGAGTAAAACTTGTTACATCACCAAAAGAAAAACTAAATTCAATATAGCATCAATCAAATCTGATTCTTCAAAATTCTTCAAAGAACTGAAGAAAGTATTGCTATGATCTATAGGAATCACAAAAGGCCCCAAAGTAGATCTGGATAGAAAGAGAAATCCTAAAGCTATCACAGTGCCTCATCTCAAATTGCACTACCGAGCCAGAGTAACAAAAGCTGTATGAATCGGCACAGAACCAACCATGTAGGCTGGTGAAATAGAGCAGAAGTAAACCCATACAGCTATAGTGACTCAATTTTTGACAAAGGTGTCGAAACAAATTGTGCTGTGAAAACTGAATATCTATGTGTAGAAGAATGAAATTGGATCTATATCTCACACTCTGCATAATGATTGATTAAAAATGAATTAAAGACCTTAAGACCTAAAACTCTGAAACTACTGAGGGAAAACATGAAGAAATAACTCAAGGTATATGCATAGGACAAGAAATTCCTGGCAAGGACTCTAGTAGCTCAAGAGGCAACTCCAGTACCTTACAAATAGGATTTCATGAGATGAAAAAGAAAAGTTTCTGCACAATCAAGCAAACACTCACTGGAGTGAAGAGAAAGTACACAGAAAGGAAACATGTTGCCAACCATATATCACACAGGGGCTTAATATCAAGAATATATGGAGAACTGTAAAAAATAAACCTTACCCCCTCAAGTTGTCAATCAATAAATGGACAGATGAAACAAAACAGGGCAGTTTTCAAAAGGAAGAATGACCAATGAATATATGAATGTTCAACAGTTTTAAACCAAAACTAAAACTGATTTGAGATTGAATCTCATCTCAGAATTCACCAAGAACAGAATCAGATGAAGTGTAAAGATGAAGCCTTCACACTGCTAGTGTGGATGTAAATGTACAGTTCCAATGGAATAAGAATTGTCATTTCTCAAAACAAAACAAACAAAACCAAACCCAACTAAAAATAGAACCAAATGATCAAGATATATTAACCCTGGGACACAACAAAAAGAATTCTAAGTCCTACCACAGGGACACCTACTTACAGGACACTTGCTAGTCACAATAAGAAGGAAATGGAGCCAGCCTCAAGGCACATCAACAGGAGAATGTGCAAAGAAGATATGGGATTTTATTGAAAAACGAGATCATGACATTTGTAGGGAAATTTATTAGACTACAGTAATTATGTTAAACAAAATAAGCCAACTCAGAAAGACAAGCACCATATACTTTCTCTCGTATGTGGAGTCTAGATTAAATGTGTGTGCATTGGGAAGGTACAAAAATAGAAATGGGTACACAAGGGGTGAAGAAGAGATCTTTGGAAAAGGAAGAGGACAGTGGAATGTATGTATGTATGTTTGTTTGTATGTGTCATGAAAGCAGAAGTCAATTCTACTCAGGAATAAGGAAGCTGACTACAGGCAAGGTGGAGAAGGTACTTGAGGAGAGAAATGAATAAGAATATATTATAATGATATGTATGTTCTGAAAACATGTCAATGGAATCTCTTGCTTTGTATGTGAACTTAGAACATATTTTCAAATGTTTTCAAGAGAAATGTATGGAGTTTCATCCAAAATATACACAGAACCCTTCAGAAACCGCTGTTAGAAAATGTATGCTCTGGCAAAGTAACCAAAGAGTTGAACATTTTACCAGAACATTTGCCTCCTAAAATGCACAAAAATCTGATCATATTAGATGCCATAGAAAACTGTACTTGAAACCACAGTGTGACACCACACACCTGCTAAGATGGGTGAAATTCAAAACATTAATAGTACCAAATGTTGGCATGTTTGTGGGAAATAGGAACTCTCATTCATTGCCAATGGGATGCAAAAAAATGTGGAAGACAATCTGAACATTTCCTATAAAATAAAATGTTCTCATACCAATGAAGAAAGAGCATCCCTTCATATTTACCCAACTGGGTAAAAAACTTAGTCGAAACAAACAAACCTGCATGTGGATGCTCACAACAGCTTCATTCAGGACTGCCAAAACTTGGAAGTAACCAGTGGGTCTGTCAATAGATGAACAGAAAAATAAACTGTACATCCTGACAATGGAATGTTACTCAGAGATAAAGAGATATGAGCTACTGAGGCAGGAAAAGGCACAGGGAAGTTTAAATGAGTATTGTGAAGCAAAATAAACCAACATAAAAAGGCTGTGACTATATGACATGTTAGAAAGGAAAAATCTTAACTATGTACAGTAAAAGTGGTAAGTAATTTCTAAAGGCTAAGGGGAAGACAGGGTTGAACAACAAACTTCATGGGAATGCTAATGCAAAACAATACCTTGATTGTATTATAATGCAATAATAGAGAAATGCTCTTACAGATTCATCAAAATAGAAGGCACTAGTGGACCCCCTGTGTAGACCATGTACTGTGGGTGATAATGGCTGTGCCCTTATTGGCTCATTGGTTTTAAGAAACTCATGATCTTAAGGCAGCAAGTGTATAATACAAAAATTCTCTAAAGGTTAAAGTCTATTAACAAAACAAACTAAGAAAAACAATAGCCAAACTCATACAGTGTTAGGCTGTCCCCAAATTAAAGGAGATGTGACTATGTGCTGGTGGATGTGTGCTCAGTGGATATGTGCTGGTGGCAATGTATAAGGACTAGAATGCGAACCCTCCACTGGAAAGATGAAAATTCACATCATGAATTTAAAAAAGCAGTATGGCAGTTTCTTTACAAGTTCAATATATTCCTGCTTATCATTTAGCCATCCCATTCCTAGGAGTATAGGGGATGTGAAAGCATAGATCCAACCAAAGACATGCACCTAGATATTCATAGAACCTTCAGCTGCAACAGTGCAAATGTGGGGAGTGGTGGGATCCTTCATGTGTTAATCAGCAGCCAGATAGATGGAGAAACTACTAATCATACAACAGAATACTTCTTACAATGACTGAACTGGGGTACATGTTAAAATATACACGTATAATATACCATATATACACGAGTAAGTACCAAATAAGTGTGCTGGGTATAAGTAGTCAAATTAAGGAACTGAAGATGAGTGTATAATGCCACAAGTGGATGGTAAGCATGGGTAAGCAGAGGATAGAACCAGGTGAATGGTTGCCAAAGACTGAATCGGTAACTCATAGCAGACTGGCTGCATGTCAGAACCACCTCTGTAAGCATACAGACACAAGCCTACTACAGGCCTTCAGAGTATCAGAGCACCCATTTTGTCTGAAAAGAAGCCTCATAGGCTGCTCCACAATATCTGCAGGAGACTCTGATACCTGGTTAGACATGAGGACATTTATGTTAAGTGACATTTTATTTTTTCATTTGCTCATCTTTTTTCACAACACAGAATTGTCTGAACTTCCAATTTGAGTGAGTTGAAATCCAGATGAACTCTTCTCTGTAGTTATTAAATGGAAGAATCTAGCAATGATTCCATTTGGCTATTCCTAGGACATTCTTGGTCACCAGGGTAGACAGGCAAGGCCATCCTACCCCCATTGAAGGCTCTCTTGGAGCTCTGACCCACCCCCCTTTTCCTATATGTATACACCTCATCTTCATACTTGGTGTTGAATTACAGTTACAACTTAAAATAACTTGGCTTAGAAAACTCAACTATTTGCTTAATGTTGCCAATTGAAATCAATAGGATTATCTGGTATCCCTTTCTCGCCTTGCCTCACTTCTTCTTGTCTAATCTTTAAATTCCTTGACTTTGTCATTTATCCCAATAGGCCTCATGATGCACAATTTCCAGGGAGAAAAATACATCCCTTTCTGTCCAAACGCCATACCTAGAGCTTTTTGATGAGTGAAGTGCCATAGGTATGTGAGAAACTTGAGTCTTGCATCTGGATAAAGCCAGGTCTTGCATAAAAATCCAATGGGGATTACAGAGCCAAATTATTACTTAGGGAGGATCTGAGAAATGGTGTTATGATTTCATCATGACTCCTTGTTCTGCCTTTAAGCCATGCTGGGCAGAGTGGTGTCGCCTTTCTGTAAAGCAGACTTCCAACTACCAAGTACCTTTCCTTCCTTATGGAGCATATTGAATTCATGCAAACTATTTTCTAGGGGAGTAAGAGGTCCACTCATGAGCAGAAGGATTGAGGTGTGATGGTCCTCATTTCGGGTTACAAGTCCATGGGTAGGATCCCACTTCTGGAGCCCAGGGAAGACAGGAGCCTCTGCTATGCCAGAAGGAAGACAATGAGGCTAAAGAAGAACATACAATGACTACAATTAATGCAGTGCTGATGGTGAACATTGAGGTTTTAATGTGTTCTTTGCATCTATAGGTCACAGTGTCCGGTCAACCCATGACTTTTGTTATTTTAGACATTGTCTCTTTTTTCCTTTATGAACCCAAGTTATGGATAGTGTATTCTACATTGAACAAAACATATGGATTCACAACTAATGACAGATGCAGAAACACAATGTTCATCACCAGACACTGATAAAAGTCCTCAAGACCCATGTTCTTTATTCCTCAGGGAAAGACAACATCAAAACTACACTCTTTTCCAAACATATAGATGCACAATACACAATTATAGAGTACCATTGCCTGTTGCCTGCTGTAGCAATGGCAGCAGTTAAAGATACAGAAAACTGAGTTCTTGAATTTAATAACTAAGGAGATTCCTTTAAGAAAGGGACACAAGTCCAGCTTAGCATCATACAATTATTTTTTCTTTTTTCTCTCTTTTTCTTCCTTCCTTCCTTCCTTCCTTCCTTCCTTCCTTCCTTCCTTCCTTCCTTCCTTCCTTCCTTCCTCCTTTCCTTCCTTTCTCTCTCTCTCATCATAATCATCACCATCATCAGCATCATTATTTTACAATGTCAGGGTGGCTTACCCAATCTATAGTTGAGGAAATTATATTCTGTTAACAAAAATAAATAGATTACATAAAATAGTGTTTGGTAACCATAACAATCTCAGCAATAGTTAATATTTATTTAAAATAACAACAAAAACCATGGTGTTTATTGGTTTACCCTCTCCAGCCATCTCTGACAATTATTCTTGTGATGCCCATTTTCCATGTCAAGAAACAGGTTCAGAGAAGTTGGACAATCTGCCTAAGGCGATGGGCCAATCTGAGCAGATGTAGACTCAATTACAAATACACCTCACAGCAAAAATCATAAATCTCCTTCACCACAAACCACTATAATGGCTGGTCTCATAATTGCGGGCAGGGAGCTAGGCTTAGTGTCATTATTTCCCAGAGTATATTTGTGAGAAAAGCCAGCTCAATCAGGAAAAGCCTGGGATTGTGGGACTTCCCAAGGAATCTTGGTTTATCAGAGTATCCTAGGGAATTCCAATGGGTTAATTATCACTTTCATTTGGGGGCCCCTTGGAACATTTTCTAGGGGAGGGACATCCTGTAAACTAATTATTGTATATATCTGATGCTTTCTGGAAAAAGTTAAACAATCCAACAGGCTCCCCTCACTAAGAGTGCAGGCAGCATTTCCCTCCTCAGATGCGACTTGTAAGTTTGTGCTTTTAATTATTATCATTCTCCCCTGAAATTACAGGCAAAGCATTCAGTGATATTTGAAACATCAATTACTGGCCTCCAGCCCTCTGCTACTGTTTCTCTGCCTGCTTCCAGGGCTGCAAATCCATTTTCTGTATTTCTTTCAGATTTTCTGAACAAAATTATGGAAAATCGCTGTTGGCACATGACATTTTTCCACAATGGTCAGAGTTATTGAATTGTGTCGTTATGTGCTACTTGGAGAAGGCATTCTGACTTCAAATGCCAGCCTTGAAACTACTAGGACATTTTCTCCAACCTGGGCTTCATAAATTTTCCACAGAAGAAGGCTAAGAAATCCGTCCTGGCTTTGTGTGAAGCACCCGCAGAGTAGAGGCCCGACCTTGCCATGGCTCAGGTGGTTGTGTTGTTTTTAGCTCATGGCTTCTTCAGTTTCTCTGTTTCCTAGACACACTTTTGTACTGTTGGACAATAGATACAGAGACTACTTTTGATGCCCTCATTACACCTGGACTTCCTGAGACCTTCATGAAATATGATGATTTAGCTTCTACTTTAAATTCGTTGTCTTCTTTCACTGAAGGGCATCTCACATCCAGATTTGTGCCGTTTGTGCTCACTATCAATGCTCACATACAAATAGCAATCCTGGAATTCTCTCTCCTTGAGACTGTAGATCACTGGTGACTAGAACCTATCAGCTCTAGGCATGTCTCTCTCACATCAACCACTTTACTATCCCTGAATTTCCTTCTTGAATTTTTCAGCAATCTCCTGGTTTAAATTTTGGCTGTAGTCTCTCTCCACTGTGTATTCCACACTCCTGTCCATGGATTTCAAAATTATGTATTGGCTTATCCATCAGTTACTAGAGACAGTGAGGTGGGACTCAGGGAGACAGCTGTGGTGAGTGTGGCTCCCACTATCTAAGGTCTACGGACCATTGCTATCCTACTGTCCAACAAAGCTGGTAGCTCTCCTTCATTAAGGTTGGAATCAGAGCTCTTTCAGAGGCTGATCTTCAGGAACAGTGATCCAATTCTAAAGAAGTCTTCTGGTTATATCTGTCTCAGTATCCCTTATCTTCTACTTGTGCTAATCTCTGTGCCCTCAAAAAGTAGAAACTTTTCGAATGCTCATCTTACACCTCTCTGTCTACCCAAGGCCTCTTACTCACTGCTTAGCAAATGCCAACTTACATTTTTAACTTTTGACTCAAGTCTAATCCTTTTATCAACTTTTCTTCCTTACTTTTCCAGCCCCAGATCGCTCCATGATCTCTTTTTACAATATACCCTTTTTCTAAACACCTACAGTGGGTGGGAACAGAGTAACCCGATGATGAAAACAGGGCCACAACCTCTGGTGACACATGGATCCATGCATTGTTACTAAATGTGAGCTTTTATTTTTCTAAAGCAGGTTTCTCATATCACTTTAGCTTTGATTTCCCCAACTATAAACTAAGGTTATGAATTCGTACCATGTAGAGTTGTTAGCAGCATTTAACAAGCTTTGACATAAAGGCTAATCTTAGTATGTAGAGAAAATGATAACAATTATTATTCTCATTGCTGTTTGATAATATCATTAACAATTAGATAATCCTACTACATGTTGTCATTGTTATGTTTGTCTCCTCCTGTCTTCTAGACTGTTGGATCTCATGGCTCACACATATTTTTTTTCCTTATGATTCTGGGTCTAGGATAGAATATCCAGCTCATGTTAGATTCTTAGTGATTTCTAAAGTCATCTGTGTATGGAAACTCACAAATATTTCAAAGTGAACATACAAGGAGTCTAAAACTACCAGCTTACCTCAAAGCATGCTAGGACTCTACAACTGTTTCCAATTATAACAGATGTGAAAATCCAAGTCGGATTCATTGCAACTTGAACTAATCATCAGAGCACATGGATGAATCACCTTTTTAACCATATAAAAACTATTAATATGAATTTTTGTAGGAAATTAAGATACTTTTAAACTATTTAAGTCAGAGATTTTCTTGATGTCTACTTAAAATCATATAAATTACATATTCTCTGGATTTGTTTCTCCAAAACCCAGACGAGGCAGCTCTTATTACTTCAACTTGTTTTTTGCTATCTCCTGCCTGGAAGGTTGAAACACACAAAGGTTATGGACTCTACTTTTTTTCAAGAATACCCTATGGTTGATTTATGGATACTTTGAGATAAAATATAATTCTTATATTCCATAAAATGCAGCTGCAAGCATATACTATAGCCTTTTCCTCCCACCTCATCAAAGCATGTCCCCTAAACTCTCTCCTCCTAATCACAGGCTGCTAGTGAGCTCAGCTACCTCTTCATTTTACCGACTGGTCTGCAAACTGTACTCTATTATTTTCTCTATCCCACATACACTAATTATATTTCCCTAGGAGCCACTGCTGTAGGCATGCATCATCATCCAAAAAACTGTGTGAAATTTGCGCTGGGCATTTCTTGACTCATCCTCTTGGTATTTTACAAAGAATATCTTTGAAGTTGTAAGGCCGGGGCTAGGGTGATATCTCACTGATTAAAACTGCCCAGTCCTTTTGTTGAGGACCCAAGATCAGCTACCAATACCCATGTTGGGAGGCTCAAGGTCACTTATAACTCCAGTTTGAGGGGATCTGACACCTCTGGCTTCTTTGGGCACCCGCATCCACTCACACACGCCTGCTCGTAGACACACATGCAATTTGAAATAACTGAACATTAAAAAAAATAAACTTGGCTTTAAAAGTTGTGAGACAGCTATAAGTGAAGGTTATTTTGACTTAAGAAAGGGGATAAGAGGACTCTTATCTTGTTCCTGATAGGCAAGGAAGAGAAAACACACACACACACCACAACACTCAACACACACACAAACAAAACAAAACATAACAAATAAATCCTACTAGTTTCTTCCTGAAAATGTGTTGTTTCCAGAACAGTGCCAGGTAGGCAACAGTTAGTAAAGGAGACTGAATTTGGATGGAGAGGGAACACAAATAGCTATTCAGTTGTTATGTTTTGGTTATGAACTGCTCTTCTGACGTCTCATGTGTTGAAGGCCTGGTTTCCATGTAGCAGTGTTCCTGGGAGGTAACTAGATCCTGGCAGTGCTAGCTGCCAGGAGTGATCTTTTAATGAATTGATGATTACTCTGCTATTACATTATTGGAAAGTAGTGAGACTAGAAGATGCAGCCTTATTGAAGGAAGCTGGTCATGTGGAGGGATGTACACTGGAAATTGTATCCCATCCAAGGAATCTTCCTTCTCTTTGTTTCTTGGTTGCCAGGAGGTGAGCAGCCTCTTCTGCAATACACCTCAACTGCCATGATGTTCTGCTCATTGCATCTTCACACTGATGGAGCCAGCTAGCCATCAACTAAAACTAGTAAAAGCATCAGTCAAAATACATTTTTCATCTTTTAAGTTACTTTTCAGTGGTGTTTTGTCATAGCAATAGAAACCTAAAGTTTCCTACTTCTAGGTCTTCCATCATATATGCTGCCCTCTCTACCTGCTGTCACAGAAAGCCAGCTTGGCTTCTGTCCCTGCTGTCTAAGAGTATATGATGTTTGTTGAGAATGTCTCCCTCTCCAACATTGAATTCCTGGATAGAGGACATGACCTTTAAACTCTGTAGGTAGCAAAATACCAAAATGAAATTTTCACATATTGATAGCCTGGGAAGCTAAGATTTTATGTTTTATTCAGTATTCCAAAGAGTTGCAGATTCTTTCATAGCTGAGGTTTTCTGTTAAACTTCTGAAACACCAGTGATGAACAGAAGATGATACAGGCACAGTTCTTTTATCAGATTCCAGTACAAGGATTAGCAACCTTTGAAATATAACTGTTTGTTTTATGTGCATGTTGTTTTGCCTACATGTATGTCTGGGCACCACATGTTTTTCTAATACCCATTGAGGCTAGAAGAGAGTATGTGATCCTCTAGGATTAGAGTTACAGACAGTTATCAGCAATGTATGTGCTGGGAATTGAATCTGGGTCCTCTGGAAGATCAGCAATGCTCTTATCTGCTGAGCTATACCTTTAACCCCTGACAACCTTTCAGGTAAAGTGCTACCCAACAAATAGCAGAGGCTTTACAGACCACATCGTATTCATAACCTTCACATAACTCTGAAGTCACACTATAAAATAGCCACAGACAATATGCAAATGAATGTGCATTATTGTTTTTCAATAAACATTTACTTCCAAAGTATAGTGTTTGGCCTCGGTCTTTGGGCTATAGTTTGTCAATCCCTGGTTCAAGAAGCTGGAAAGAGAACAACTAAGTAAGTACACTAATACATGAAAGGAACTGGCTTCAGGTCAGTGCGAAACCAAGGAAGCCACAGACTGAGACAGAGTGATGTCTGGATTGAGGAAGAAAGAGAAGAAAAGGTATATGGTGATTCATGAGAATGAATAACTTGGAAGAACACAGAACAGGACCTTGTGAGTAAAACCAGGGTCATGTACCCTCAATGACATGGGTAGACTTTAGATTGTCCATGCCTGCCCTTCTTACTGCATCTACATGTTGATGAGAACTTTGCATGAAGATGGCTGATCACTTATGTCATCTTCTCAGAGGCTTGAGAAGAGGAAAATCAAGGTCCACCACCATTTCTGGGACATCGTTGCAAGCCGGAGGAAGGGTAAGCTGGGATATACCTATATCATTCTCCCACTCACTCTCTCATCTTGCAGGGTAATGGGAAAACAAAATATCCAAGCAACCCGGATTTTAGTGTTTCCTTCTGCAATCTTTGGCTTCAGAACCAAATGCACTTTCTTGGGATCCATTTCTTTCACTTTCTCTCTCCTGCATACATTCTTAGAGTATCAACTGATGGATCAGGTAGGGTCATAAGCAGGCATGCATTGAGCTATACTCTTTCTTACTGTGTTCTTTGTTGATACCACCAAGGACTGCTATTTATTCTTCCTACTTCCAAGTGCTATAGTGGAATTCAACAACAAATTTCTTTATATAACCTATATCTTTTCACTAAAATGATGATGTGCAAGGATCCTGTTTGCAGTGGTGGGGATGATGGAAGATGGGGATGATGGAAGATGGGGATGACGGAAGATGGGGATGATAGGGGATGGGGATGGTGGAGGACGGTGAGGCAGAGCATGAGGACAGCATGAGAGCATATGATTTGAATTGTTACCCTAAACCATTCACTTGTGAAACAGGTTCTTGGTGGTAGGCACACTTTAGTTACGTAATGATAAGCATGATCCTTGCCCAGAAAAACTTTACAGCCAAAAGGAAGGAGAATTCCATTCAAAGGATGCTCACACAAGTAACATTTTTATATACAAAAAGAATGTATCAATAGCAATCATAATTAAGAAAAAGGTACTGTTTGGTCTATGTGAAGATAACAAGAAAGGAACGAGCTAACAAAAATGGTATTTAAATAGAGATGGAGTACATAGTAATATGAATTGGTTCACCCAAGTGAAGAGAATATAGAACTTATATTTGATTGTCCCAGGTAGAGGAGGTTATGGACAGGAAGCACTAGAGGTGGACAAGATTGTAGTGTCATCAGGACTAAAAGAAGTCAGGGGAGCATGATCCTGATGTGAATGAATGGAAAACTGTGTGGTGAGCTGTGTAGGGAATGGCCTGGCAAAGGGAGAGCGCTGAAGTGGACAAAAGTGATGGGGAACTGAGGCAGCCATACCAGTGAGAGATGATGCTGGGGCCAGGACCTGATGCTGGCAGGGTGCAAGTTGGGAAATGGACAGAGACATATTTTGATACAGAGGCCAATGAGCTTTGTTAAAGAATTGGATGCTCACATGAGTAAGAGAGAGAAAAGTCAAGGATGATCTTTCTTCTATGTTGTCTGCATTGAAAACAGAGTAGATGGGATATCTCAAATGGGAGGGATCAAGGAGGAAGTATATATATATGCCCATATGCTGTTGTTAGATTGAGGAGGGAAGAAAAGAAGGGGGAGAGGGAGAGAGAGAGAGAGAGAGAGAGAGAGAGGAGAGAGAGAGAGAGAGAGAGAGAGAGATTGAAAGTAAGCTGGTAGAATAAATATTTGTGTTCAGAGGATAACTTTTCATTGAGTGGCTTGTGTAAACTACATGGATGGATGTTGGTGTTGGGTAAAAGAGTCATTTTCTGAGTAGCCAGCCTTGTTTTCTGAGTAACAGCATGACTTCTAGAAGCAGATGATTGAAATTCAGCTTTTACCTTCCCCCCTCCCCCCCCAGTCTAGCAGATAGGATAATGGCCAGCATGATGTTTACAGGATTCCTGGAAACTAAACATCTTCTTTACATACGTAAGAGAATTGAGCTGCAGGTGTAGTTGATGTTGACAGTTCATTGCCTTTGATATAAGATTTACTTGGGTGACCCAGGTGAATTCAAATTATAAGGAGCCTCAAAAGAAGGATGAAGGATGGATATGAGGATCCTGGAAGTGTGGACATCTCCACAAAACTGGAAGAGAAGTGACGGTCACACAAATTCATCCCAAGAGTCTCCAGGCAGGATGCTTTGATTTTTCATGCATGGAGACTTTTCTTCTACTATACCCATTTATATAGCAGTAAATGCACGCTATCATAAACTGCTAGTGTTGCAGTAATGTTGCAGCAATGAGGAGCAGATACATCTACTCAGTAGAGTCCTGGGGAAGATAGCTAGCTTTCCTGGGCCTAGGTTTTCTAATGTATTAGATGGAAGGATGTGAATACTTCCCAGAAGGGGACAGCAAGTTGGATAATGTTTGCAAAACAGGTAGCATGAACCTGGCATGTAACTCACAAGTGTATTAGTGCCCTCTCTTAACATGAGGAAATCTGTCCATTTTCAATGTCATGGGAGGCCACATGTGTTTAGCAATGACTGGTTTGCAATGTGTTCTGATTTTTCTAGGTCACCTAGAAAACTGGGTCACCTTCTTTCTCATATTTCTAGTAGCTCCGCAGTCCTGAGACCTAAAATAAAGACATCTCCAGCCATTGAGCAATGGTACAGTAACATATGGTCACTTCTCTGCCACCTCCCTGTGAGACTGGAAATAGGAGCAGCCTGGTTCTCTTCTCTGAGTGACGTGGCTCCTTTACAAGGAAGTAAAACAGGATAAAACTCCGAGTGCACATATCTACAATTGTAAATCAGTATTCTTTGAGGCACGCTGTGGTTCGTACTATTCAAATTATCAGCAAATAATGATTATTATAAATTATTAACTGTTTGAGAGTGGGATGATTTGCATATTTTAAAAAGCATCCCTTTCATATGGAATCTTCAAAGCACCGGTTCTCCTTGTGAGTCTTGAAGGATTATTGGGATGACAGGATTTTGCCTGCCTCCACAATGCTTATTTGAAGGAAAGAAGCAATTGTCTCAGCTTGTGTTGGGAGGCTAGCTCCCTGTCTTAAAGCCTGCTCTTCCCTGCACATGGATCTGCATGCTCTGACCTGTGGCCTCAGACCTGCCCAGGCACACACACCCTCTGTTCAGGCCCAGAGCAGACAGGAGTGGTGTCTGCTGTGGTTCATCTCTCTCCTGAAACTGGTCTGTTCTGCCCCAGAGGAACTCTCACCCTGTGCCCATTGACCTCGCTGTGACCTTAATGTTCTCCTTGTCTAACTTTCCAAGATGAAGTGTGTTCTGGAACTGAATTATTAAGGTCATTTCTGATACCACTTTCCCATGCAGAGCTCCTGGGCCATTGGGTATTTATATTGCCAACCCTGGGCTTAATAGTTCCTGAAAATTGATCTTTTGATGTCTGTCTCTTTCTGCCTGAACCTTCTTCCAACAAGCTCAAGTGAGAGAAGAGACAGATAGATTCAGCAAGATGCTGTCCAAAAGGTGACCTTGCCCAAGTAGTTATTTGAGAGGTAGGGATGGAAAGAGAAGAAGCCAAGGCTTAGGTTGATTACATGACAACCTCTCTTTAAAAGGATAGATGTTTGGTTTAATACTTGACTTGTAATAAAAAGTTGAAGGTCACGACTCACAGTTTTACCCCTAAAAAGGAACTGCTCTTCCAAACCCCAGAGAAAAGTGGAGTCTGGCTTTCTGATTATACGTTTCATTGCAAGGCAGTGATGTAATGTTATACATGATAAAACAAGGGAGCTGGGCTTGAATTGAAGTCAATTGAAGCTTACAGGCTTAATCCAGGTTTGGGTATTTCAAATTTGTCCAGCCATGATTTCTGGGGTAAGTATTTGAGGTTAGAATAGCTTATGAATGACATGGACCATTGGTTGGCTTCACTTGCAAATCAATGGGCTGCTGCAAAAGGAAACTTTGCTCATATGGGTTTTAAAGTGTTTTTTTCAGAAAGGAAAATTGAACTAATTTTTTGCATCCTGAAAAGTGTTGGAAGCGGGGTTTTCAGAGTCCAGTGAGTGGGAACAGGTAGAGGCGGTATCAAGGATTATAAAGGACCTGGTAAGTTTGAATTTGTGTGAGTTTATGGTAATATCTTCTTTGTTTGTCTGTGTGTTTCTAGATCAAGGAGAAGTTTATAAAAGAGAATAAAGGCACAATTACAAAGATAGGCCCTGCACCTTGGCCTCCAATGCAAGTGGGCAGTTAGTGTGTGTTTCTATTCTTCTCTGTCACACCATGGCCCTTCCTTAAAGATACTGTCCTTGGAAGGAACTAGTCTTGTTACTAATATCATAGTCCAGAAAAGCTTGTGTGGGGAACATATGGGTCTCAGAACATCACCCACAAAGTCACAGGAAATTTATTCAAAGCCAAAATAGTGTTTGAGGATCGGGAAATTTTTCGCTAATGTAAGAATCAGATTTTGTGCCTTGACGCAAGGAAAATCTTTGGTGGGCTTCATACATTGGTATAAAGAAGAGTGTGTATATTGTGTGTGTGTGTGTGTGTGCACATGTACGTGTGCACGCAAGTATATTTTCATATACATATGCATATATATATATATATATATATATGCATATGTATATGTCAATTGAAATATGAAAGTATAGAGCATGGTCATTTGATAAACAAACACAAAGTGTAATAAAATCATCAAAAGGAATTACTGATATTTTCATCTCATTCATCATTAGTTCTTTGGGTTGTGAAATTTCAAACTCCTTTTTTCCTTATTCTTTTTAAAACCAACCACCCATCTTATAAACGATGGGCACTGTGTTGTGTCATGGGGGTCCTAGAGCTCATCCTATCTAGGGATATTTTAGTGCCTGTTAACCAACTAAGCTACTTATGCTTTCCCTAAATTCTGGCCAATGCTGTTATACATTTAACTTGGAGGCATTCAGTTGTTTCGCACGCACATCTAAGTGAGGATACAGGGTTTGTTTTTTCTCTACCTGACTTTTTTCATTTAACACAATGTCCTTCAGCTCTATCCATGCCACCACAGATGAAAGAACTGATACTTTAACAGAAATGATGAGTTACTGTATCCTTTTTCCTTGTTCCCAGTGGCCTGGCATTTACAAAATAAAATGGAAGGATTGATTCATGCATATCCATCAGAGAGTCATCACCAAACTGAAACAGTTGAGGCTAAAGAAACAGGTCAACAGAAGGCTTGATGCCAGAAGACACATGTGAGTCTGCTGTCTGTTCTGACACACTTTTTTCTGAGCATCTAAGGGTCAATTAGCTTAAGAAGGACATCAGGAGAGCAGTACACACTGAGAAACACCAGTAGAGCCCCAGACAAGGAAAACTAGAAAAATCCCTCCTTTCAGCAGAGACCTTACCACCTTCTGCCTCTACCCCCCACCCAGAACTTTCCTTCTGGCTGCTTCTTCCCTTAATTATAACTGGAGTTGAGTCATCTGGATAGTGAGTGGTGGTTATGGTTTAATGTCTGCTCTAATAGTTACTTAGTCTTCAGGGAAAGTAAGGAAAGTGGTCGGTTTGAAACTGCCTAATTCTCCTCTGGGCTGAGGTCATTCATGGGGATTCGTTAAGAAGATGCAGGGTATCTTTAAAAGCCACTAAAGAAACAGTGCTCAGAGTTTCCATTTAGCCATCCTCCAAATATCTGCCTCCTTTTAATTCAGATAAGTATTCAGCACACAATAAAGCCATGGCAAACACCGCTTACCGTTAGAGTGAGATTTATTTTTAATTTCTCCTTGTGAATTTGTATATCCTTCTAGGGAAACATTAACATCAATGATGAAAAAAAATCCTCTCATGTTCAAAGTTTATCTGAGGGTACTTGTAAAACTTCAGATTTCTGGGCCACAGTCCTGAGTGTTTCTGGTTCCTGGTAGTTGATGGTAGGTCTCAAGAAACTGCATGTCTGATAATGGGCCCAAAATGATTTGGAAGAAGGGGGCCACTGACTCCAGTTTGAGAGCAAGATGAGGGATCTTTATGCTCCTTCTATGAATTTGGAACTGGAGACCTGATGTAATCTAAGTAAATAAATATTTGAACTGAAATACCCTAGGTATTGTTGGGAGTCACGTGGGTAGGATCTAATTAACATGATAAACACAGAGAAGGAAACAAATGAAAAGTGAACAAACCCTGAAATGAAACCAAAGCCGGAAATAAGTAAAAGAAAGGAAAAAAAAAGATTTAGAAAAATACATGCAAAGTAAATCACAGGGTTTTATTTAAGCCTTTTAGCTAGGACCAATGTAAAACTGCAACTCTGCCACTGATAAACAGATAAAACAAAGATATTTCAGTAGATAACTCAATCTATAACTCTCATTTTTATTATTTCAGTGATTTTCCACTTCGAGCATTTCTTCTAAGAGAGCAATCACGTACAGACATGAACATGAATGGAGAACAGCATTCACTGTAGCATTAAAACTTGAAAATAAAAAATGAAAATCAATACCTATGCTCTGCAGAGTTAAAATGCACACATCTATAACATGAAATACTCCAAAGCCTTGTAAGAATACAATTAGAGATATATTGAGTGTTCTATATCTTTCTTGAGTTTCTAATTATAAAGGAAGAGCCTTATTATAAAGCACATGTATACTTTGCCCCAACTAATAACAGTATCAGTGAGTGGGCATGTTAGAATTTTAAAATATCTTATTTTCACCCATATTTCTAAACAAATTTTATGATTATGATTCATGCATTTCTGATAAAAAATGAAAATCAATACCTATGCTCTGCAGAGTTAAAATGCACACATCTATAACATAAAATACTCCAAATAACAACAGGTGTGTTTGATTTCAGCATGCCAGTAAGATACTAGTTATAAGTTCATGTGACTGCTTCCTCGTATAAATAACCAGTTAGTTTTTTATGAAGAGAATCATTTCATATTTATTTCAGTTTATTAATTTCCCTTGTACTAGTAAAATGCATGACAGATAAGTAATATACATCATAATTATATATATATGCGCTTATGTATCTATACTTCCTCCCTGGGTTGTGCCTTAATAGAACAGGCCTTATTTTTGCTGCTCAAAGGGTGTTTAAAAAATTTTTACCTTTCAAAATATTTTCAAAAGAACAGAAATACACAATGATAAAATTTTGTAAATCTTAGGGACATCCATCATAGATACTTATTAAGAAAAATCTATATAGCTAAGTATTTAAATGCTGGCTAAAAAGAGCTTAAATTCATGTGTAAACATTCAGCTCTAGAGTGTGGTGGTTTAAAAAGAAAATGGGACCCATAGGCTCATAGAGTGTGGTACTATCAGGAGGTGTGGCCTTGTTGGAGTAGGTGTGGCATTGTTGGAGGAAGTGTGCCACTGGGATTGGGTTTTGACGTTTTAAATGCTCAATCCAGGTCTAGCATGACAGTCTCTGCCTGCTGCCCACAGATAAAGATGTAGAACACTCATCCACTTCTCCAGCCTCATGTTCACCTGAATGCCACTATGCTTTTTTCCATAATAGACTAAACCTCTGAACTGTAAGCCATGTCCAATTAAATGTTTTCCTTTATAAGAATTGTCATGGTCATGGTGTCTCTTCACAGCAATGGAAACCTTAACTGAGACATGGAGTTTGATCAAAACAGGTCCCATATCAAAAGCTTATATGTTAAAGGGAATAACATTTTTTTTCTAAGCCAATATTTTAGAAAAATATTTCAAAAGAATGACTTTCTAAAAAATAAAAATATCCAGAGACAACTTTGTAAATAATGTTTAAGGACTATTAAAAAATCTACTTTCAAAGATAGTGGTAGAGTTATATATTTTTACCAGCATTCTTCAAAAGTTATGAATTTCAATGTTTAGACAAATAGATTCAAAATATAAAATAAGAAAAAAATCTTGCCAAAGTCATCTTACTGAATTAGAATAACATTGACATTAAGATCTGGGAAAGATTGCACAGAACTCACGACTGGGCACCAGATATTGTATGTTTATTCCTTCATTTGTTTATTCCTTCATTCATATGCAGAATTTAATATTATATTAAAAATATTATCTCAAACATACACACATATATAGGTATGTGGCTTGGCCTCCAAATACTAGTAGAGATGGAGAAAGTGAAAATTTTCATTTCTAGTAGATCCCCAGGTCATACAGAAGCTGCCAGTCAAGAAACACACTCTCAACAACATTATATAGGACTTTCTAGTATTTGACTTTGGCCTTGGCTTGAAATTACCTAGGAAACTCAGAAACATTGATGTCTGTGTCCTAATATCAGATAGTCTGATTCTAACTCTTGACCTATGAGTGAAGAAAGCTTTACAAAATCTTTCTTGGTGATTCAACTTGAAGCCACAATTGAGACTTTTTGTTCTAAAAGAATTGTCAGAAACCATATCCTTGCATCACCTTAATTCTAAGTATTTATTGGCAATATGCTCAGTTTCCATTACTTTGACTATTTATAGTTAAAGATGGCATAGGGACATGCCAGGGAGATGCTCACAGTAGGTAGAATGCTTGCCTAGTATGCAGGAAGCCCTGGATTTCATCTCTAATACTCTATAAGCTGGATGTGGTATGGGCACTAGACCTATTATCTAAGAACTTGAGATGGAGGCTGGAGGATCAGTGAGCATTTGAATTCATCTCACATAAGATAACCTCTGCTACACCATCAGTCCTGTTTTAATAAGATGAGGTGAAACATATTCACCATTTTGCATGTGGAAACTCTTCTATGTAAGATTGCCTCAAATACTGGAAGGAACACTTCAAAGCTAGCTTAGTCCTTGCCATTGCTTTGTAGAATGTAAGCTCTCTTGATATAAATATACAGAATATGTAAATTCTATATATTTATAGAATATAAGCTGGCCTTCCTGATTTTCTCTAGACTAAGGAGCTTCCAGAATAAGGCACATTTAAGACTTAATACCAGAAAAGCCTTGGGGAAACTGGGCTAATAATGTACCCATGGTTCCCTGCTATTAAGTGACCTAGTCAAATGTCCAAAGCAAGTTTGTGTTCTGTTCTGTCCTCTCTAGTTTACTATAAACACAATAGTCACGTGGGATGGATAATAAGAAACTACTGGAACCAGAATCCTGGTGAGTTTCCAGTACAACGCCAGGAAGAAGTGATTGATATCTAGAAAAGGGCACTTAGATAATAGCTAGATATAGTTAGTCCAGAAACATGAAGTTTTCTAGATCAAATAAATCATAGTACTGATGGAAGTTGTTCTCTAAGTGAGGACCAGGATGGGTCACAACAGCACAGGAGATCTTGTTAGAAATGCAAACTTTTAGGCCCTACCCAGGCTCATAGAATCAGTAACATTGTAAGTGGAGCCAGCAACCTTTCTACATGATCCCATGAAGTTCACAGTTTAAAATTTTGGGAGGTTTTCATAGTTCCACAGCTGGTAGTGAGAACCACACCCATAAACATCCAAATAGCTGTTCTTAGGAAATGTTGCAGATACAGATCAGCCAAGGAGCTTATAAAAGCCTGACAGCCAAGGAGCTCTTAAAAGCCTGATGTCCAGGCTGCCAGGTTTATAAAGTGGAAACCTTCAGAGATTCCCTGACCACAATATACAAGCAAGATCAGGAGCCACCGCCTTCTGAACTTTGAAGCTGTAGAATTCCACTGTGACCCTAGAATTTCTTCCTGTGACTGACCCTGTGTGTGTCCTCAATACCAAATTGCTCCAGCTATTCTGACAACATGAGACCCTAGATTTGCAAACGGAAAACAATGTTGGACTAAGGACATTCTGTAGCAGTGTGTTACTCAATCTGTCCAGAGTATGTCAATTAAGAGTTGCTCCATGGAGCTTTCAGAAAGTCCTGGGAAGTCATCCTTCAGGGGGATCATTTGGTACTCTCAGAATCCCTTTATGGCAAAATAGAAAATCAATAGATGCACCATGATTGGGGAACGAAACATTTTTGAGAAAAGCTGGTTGTGGTTATTCTAGAGCTAGCTCTGAAGCGAGAAAACTCCAGAGTTTAGATTTCTAGTTCAAATACGATTAGGGGTCGTACCTGGAACCAGTCCTGCTGGACAGTGTTTTTTTTTTTTTTTTTTTTTTTTTTTTTTTTTTTTGGATGGGCCAAATATCCATCTTGAATTTTTAAAATTAATGATTAATTTTCTTCAGGACTTGTAAGCAGTAGGGAAAATGACTTTTATATTTCTTTATTTTTCTTTGTAGATCAAAAACCTCTCGAAAAAGAGAACTGCTTGAAGTGACTTTTGTGTTAGGCAAAGTTGCAGTGGAGCATGGAAGGTTCTGGAGCTGAAACTTTCATTTATTTTATTATCCAAGCTGTGAATTTCAAAATAACAAGCCATTATGAAAGTGAAACATAAGATGCTTAACTCCCACTGTTTTAATCATTTAAAAACCTCCTAGAAATGAAAGAAAACCCAAACAGCTTTTCAGTGCTTAATGCTCACTGAATTTCTAGTGCCTTATGGGCATAAGATAGCATGGCTATTATACTCTAGGTACTATGCTAGGTAGGCATTTTGCATCCATTCATTCAGCCTTACCTGTATGTTAGGAGTTGTGAAGATTCCGGATGATTTGAAGATTACTGTTTTCAGAGCTTACTTCTAATGATGAAAGCTTCATCGTGAGTGTGCAAGGAGGGGGTCATCACACTGCTTTATCTAGCTTGACTGGGGCAAAGAGTGGGGCAGAGGCCAAAAGAAACTTACTAGACAAGGTGACACATGACCAGAATCATAAGAGCAACATCTATCGGAAAGCGACATGATTTAAATAAGTTTTGTTATTTAACCTACAAAATGATTCTAAGTAGTGGATATTGTTCCTCATACCACACAGAACTATTCATTAAAAATACTCAAATTACAAATAATATCATGAACAAATTTTATAAGAAGACATCTATATTAGTTAGCTTATATAAAATTACCTTTTCTATCTATCTATCTATCTATCTATCTATCTATCTATCTATCTATCTATCTATCTATCTATCATTTCTGTATGTGATCTCTCTGCTATGAACTAAATTAGATCTTCCTCCTAAATACATAAATTCCTGCTGATCACCTAGCTCCAATGTGACCACAATTGGCAATAGGGTGTTTTAGAAGGTAATTAAGGTTAAATAAAAGTCAGAGGAGTTGGACTCTCATGATAAGATTGGTGGCTTTGGAGGAAGATAAGAAGATGTCTAGAATCTTTCTCTTCCTGTTCACTTGGAGAATGGGATCTGTGGGTAACGAGAGAAAGCAGCCACCTATGTGTCAGAAAGGGAAACTCACAACATACCGACTTTGATGACATCTTGATCTTGATCTTTTAATCTCCAGATCTATGAAAAGATAAATTTCTATTCTTATTTTGTGTGTGTTTATGTACATGTGTACATGTGTATGTGTGTATGTGTGTATGTAGCACAGGTTTGCATGTGCTTATGTGCACTTTGGCACGACAGCCAGAGATTGGGATCAAGTGTCTTCCTCAATTGCTTTCCCATCATTTCAGAGATAGAGCCTTAAACTCACTGGCTCAGCTAGACTGGCTGACCATCAAGCCTCTGAGACGTTCTTGTCCTTGCCTCCCCGGTGTTGGAATTATCAGCACATACCTCTTTGCTGGCCTTTTTCTATTTTCCCACTTGGGTGCTGGGAATTCAGATCAGGTCCTCATATTTATACAGCCAGCACTCTAGTGACCCAGTATCTTTATAATCCTCGGATTTTCCATTTTTAAGTCACACATTCTGGCATTTTGCAATAGAACCTAGTAGACTAATACTCTATTACTGTATCCATCTCTCTCTATCTCTCTCTGTCTCCAGGTTTACATAAAATGGAATTGATGAAACTATTATTTGTTTATGAATCATAACCTAATACTAGTATATATAGTTTTCCTAGCTATATGATAAGGAATAGCATTGAGCTCTTCATAGCAGCTGTGAGAAAGGCTTTCTCTGGTCCTGACTCAGTCTACTTCTCCCTCTGAAGAAGGTGTCTGCATTTACTGGCATGTGTAAAGACAGACCTCTGCTTAGAATGGCAGTGATAGCTTAGTTGATATCCTACTGGTTAGTTGTGATACCAAGTATCAAAGTGTTAGGTAATTTGAATCTATGAGTTAAGTCACTAGAGTTGGAATAACAGAGAAAGTTGGAGATCCCATGGATGTAGGCAAAAGGCCACATGGATTCCAGAGTTATCAGTGTAACTCTGAGCTGTGTGCCAAGTTCATATAAAGGTGACCATACTGTCTTATGCATCATTGTCTTTATTCTCTGCCTGGAGATGTTTTTTTTTATTCAATTAGGTTATTACTTTGGGACAAGTAAAGGGCTGGCAAAAGCTCAGTATACATTCATGAATTGTACCCTCATATCTCAAATATTCATGTTGCAGGCCACAAACATTTCTGTTTTATGTGAAAGAAATTGGGTTGCTCTTGCCAACTAGTTTCTCACAATGTATTCTAAGAAAAGACTCCGTAACCCCTGCTTTCTTCATTTACCACACATTTCCTTATCTAAATGAGAGAGTAGGATTATATAAATAGTGAGGTGAATATTCCTCTATGGTTTGCATTTCTTCCCTATTTTTTCCAAGCATGGAGGATCCCAGAACATTCATCTTTCCATGTCCTCCTAAGGTTATCCTGAACTAAATTAGTTCATTTCAAATGTGTTTCGTTCTTTACCTCTATGATTTGGTCTTGGCCCATGGCTAAAACTGAAACACTTAAAGTAAATGCTGCAATCAGGCCAAGCAGTAATTAAGCTTATTATTGAGATCAGTAGATTATTGACTTCTTTGTAAAATTGGCAATAACTTTCAGAACTGAGATGTTGCACTCAGACTTTTACCTCAGAATTAAAACACCATTGAAACAAAACCCAAAGCTTTGAGAGAAAAGCGAGTCTTTCTAAAAATGCTGTTCATCATACCTCTTCCCAGAACCGTGTAGCAGACCGTCTTAGACGGTGCAGACATGAAGTGGAAAGGGCGTGGGGCTCTTCTTGGCCTCGCTCAGGATTCTGAATACATGATGTGAGTAACTCTAATAACTCACAATTTCAAAGGTCTATTTTATTTCAAAGGAAACCTCTTAGCCTAATGTGGGGTGAATGGAAAGGAAACCTAAAGCATACTTTATTCTTGTAGCATTTCTAAGAGATGTTTTTCTTGCTTCCAAATTTTGTGGAAATGCCAAGTCATTTTCTTTTAAAACTAAATACAGTTTTGGCTCAGAAATTCAAGACACAGAGAATAGAATTCCAGTTATTAAATTCTGCACCCCTTACCCCCTAGACCAAACTCTTATTAAAAAGTTTTCAATATAGAAAATGTTTTAGTTTTTAATTTTGTGGAGTTCTACCTTAAAATATCCTCTATTGTACTGACATGTACTGCAGTGTGCCCAGGTCAAAACTATGTCCTCTTTGAAAAAAAAACATTTGTTTGGGTCAGCCCAAAGTACAGGAGCGTTTTCACTTTATTCCCTCTAAAGGGGAAAGCTGTTTTCTGAAGCTACTTCCACCTTTGAGGAATAACCTAAAAGATTCCTACCGTGACTTTTCAGAAGTCACCAACTGTAAGTTCCTATTTGTGCACAGCCCAGTCTGGGTCATAAATCCTTGCTGATATATTTGCCACTTGATACTTGTGGTGAAGCCAGTGGTATGATGCAGAAGACTTAAATTATGATCTCTTTGGAATAGCTATGTGAAGTCTGAGAAAAACGAGGTGGCAAATGTGAGTAATTCTCCATCCTCATACCTCAAAATTGGGACCCTCTCTCCCTGCTGCTTGGAGTCCATGATGACGAAGTAGTAGGTTTATCAAAACTAAAAGCTACCTGTCAATGCCATGTTTCCACTCTTGTCCTCCCAACTTCCTTGACTTGGATCTGGCTCATGATTTCATCTTGGCATCTCTGGGATGCACATACCCTAATCTTCCAAACCAGGAAACTTATCACTTGATAGAGCGATGGAAATATAGCAGAAGTGATGAAATTAAGGACCTTGAGATGCAAGATTTCTTTGAGTTACCATAGTGGGTCCTGTGTATTCAAGCAGCTTATTGTAAATGGAAGAGAGAAATTGGAATATTTTTCATATGTGTATGAAAATGTCACCATGAAACCAATTACTTTGTACAAATAGTACATGCTAATTAAAAACAGACAGGGGCCAAGGATATCTCTCATTGAGAAAAGCACTTGCTCTGCAAGCTCAATGGCCTGAGTTTGAATCCTAGACCCATGTTAAGATGAATGTAGTGGTACACATGTGTAATCCCAGTGCTCTGATAATGAGGAGGATGGAAGAGATAGGAGAATCCCTGGAAACACACAGGCCAGTTAGCCTGATGTACTCAGTGGTAAATAAGAGATTGTCTCAAACAAAATGGAAGGTGAAGACTAATAGCTTGGGTTCTCCTCTCTTCTACATTCTAACACTGTGGCACAATTCAACTCAATATGAGTATATATACACATATGAATATAACATATGTATGTATATATGATATATATGAATATGATATATACATATATATATTTGTATATATGATATATATGTATACATATTATATATATATGTATGCATATGATATGCATACATATGATATGCATATGTATATATCACATCTATGCCCAGTCACCCACCAAAACACACACACACACATACACCAAACATCAATAAACACATAAGTTTTAATATAGACAAAGAAAGTAAATATGAATGAATACTTTGTAGCCACTAAAGAAAAACAAAACAAAGGAAAGCAGTGGGGAGGAGTTGTGTAATGGTGTCTATATATGTCATACTGGTAACCTTGAAGGTGAAGCAAGAGTCCATAAGTCAGGTCATGTTGGAGGCTCCTTGAAGTTGGAAATGGCAAAGAAATGGAATCTGTCCCCAAAGTCTCCAGAAGAAATGTAATCCTGTGAGACTCACTTTAGATTCTGGATCTCCAGGCCTATCAGATAATAAACTTGGACACATTTTGTGCTAATTTGTCACATCACAAACAGGAAATGGAATTGCCTTGTCCCAGACATACTTGCAGGGACAAAGCTTTGGGAAACTCTGGGGAGTGGTTGTAACCCCTCACTGTCTAACTCCTTCAGTGATTCACAAGTGGCTGCTGTAGCCACACAATAGCTGAACCATGTCTCTGTCTTAGGCAAGAACACTTAGACTTCAAGGTGGAATGAATCGCTTGGTATGGTCCACTGTAAAATTTACCTTTTACTTTTTATTATTTATTTTGTTTAGTATTATTTACTTTTTACTTAATAGTTTCATAAAAGCTGCATTATCTCTTAGAAGAATCATCAAATATGAATTATTTCTGCAGCTATGATCCTAAAGATAAGGAAGGGCTCATCCTTTAGCGATCTGAGCCCCCTATTTCTGTCCCACTTCAAACTCATTATTTTGTTTCACTTTCTGCAATAAACATTGATTCCAAACAAATCTTTGGAATATTTTGCCCCTTTGGTGGTACTTTTTAATAGAAATGCTTATTTCAAGATGCTTAATGTTAGTCTAGCAAAATCTCATTGTATTCTCATTAGAGGGAAAGAGAGAAGAGGAGAAAGGGAAGGAAGGAAGAAGAAAGAGGGAGGAAAAAGGGAGAGAGGGAGGGAAGGAAAGATAGAAAGAGATAGAGAAGACAGTGAGACAGAGGAGGGAGAGAGAGAGGAGAGAGAGAGAGAGAGAGAGAGAGAGAGAGAGAGAGAGGAGAGAGAGAGAGATCATTTTTATTTGCAATTTGGATTTGGTTAGAGGCATATCCTCAGAAGCAGCCAGAGGGAACATCTGGAGACAAGCTTGTTTGGACACTCCATCACTTGGTCCTGAAACATTTTTATGAAGTGCACCAGAAAGTGTTAGAGCATCCAATTAGTAATGATACAGTGGAGCTGGGAAACTGTCATTTGTCTGGGTGGTCCCTAAACTTTTCTGGTTTCTTAGCCAATGGTATTTATTTTAATAATAGCTCAGAGACCACAAGGCCCCTCTCTTTCCCTCTTCATGGAGAAACTGCAAAGAACTCCCCTATTTCTTGCTCTCATTTCCAGGATTTGTGTGTGACACTTGCAAATGACTATTTCCCAGTGAGGACAGATTTAAAATATCAAGGACTGTCTACAGCTCTCCAAAGCAACCTCATGGAGCAAAATAAGCAACATTTTTGCTGTGGCTCTTAAGAACATCAGAAAAAGAGTAGAAAGAATCAATGACTGGATATAAGACTCAACTCTATAATATTCAGTTTGAATGATACACTGGCTTGTTGGTAACTTACCTGGAGCTAAGGATTCAGGAGCCCTGCTCTCATTACCTCACATATTCATACAGTCTGTATAGTTACTATGGAGGCAGAGACTTACATATTTGCTAAGTTTGTTATACATGCAATTGAAATGGTTTCAAGATCCCATAGATTGGGGAATGCAAAGTATGGTCCTTTCCAGTGCTTATCAGTGATATTCCTGAGACAATTCAGAATATCTATTAGGTGCTTGGGCTTAATTATTTATTCAACTTTTCAACACATGTTTACTGAGTCTATTCCATTTAGTCTATGACATACACTGCTTTACATTGGATATTATGCACATTCTACGAATCTACCCCAGCTGTGTATTGCTTTGTTATTCTACTAACTTTGGTGTGGGTATCAAAAGAAAATGATCAAATAGAATTTGTGGTACATCCTCCAAGATGCTGGTAATGCTTACCAGGCATCACATATTATCATAGCAGTTATTACCAATGGGCCAGATCTATACACATGCTGGATTATTTAATCTCTCAACAAAATTAATCACCTTTATTTTCTATTTTAAAATGGAATCCCAGACATATGGTGTAAATTCCACAAGATCACAACATTGGCAACACCTGGAGCACATATTCCCCTCTAGTACTGTGTGACATGTGTAAGTCGGTATCTGGACCTGATGTTTTTTGGTAAAACTTTTAGGGGAATGAAAATAGAAATTCAGCAATTACTCACACATACTTAATTTAGGGCAAATGGAATCACACCCCCCCCATGCTGCCAAATAACCTGGCAGTGTACTGTGTATTTTATAAATGGAGACTGGCAGACCCACATCTGGGTGATCTCAGTCACAAGTCAGCTGGCACCAAAGACCTGAAACACATGACTTCTAAAAACTTGGTCCACTGCAGAAAGTTACTTCTTAATGCTGACTTTGCATTGATGATTTAAGGACACTTCACGCAGTTAGGGTTCGGACTGTGTCTGAAGTCTCAATGTACTGGGAAGTCTTGGAGGATGTGGTAGCGGTGGTGACTGTACAAAGACACCATAGATGTAGAGCTAGGCCAGGCAAACTCACTTCATGTATTGATTTAACCTCCACAGTGGCTGTAGAGGGTATGCACTAACCTTATGTTTTTAGATAATGACACAGCAGCTCAATGTCACCGTGACTGTTAGGACACCAGAAGCTGGCTGTATGGTCACAGGCTATACTTTTCCTGTACCTGTATGTTTGGTACTGTAGTGTCTGAAAATGCTCATTTGGGTTGTAATTGCTCCATAGTTATTAGTGGTTTTTAATGAGCATTTATAGTCTGAATTCAAATTAGAATCATCTGAATTAGCATTTAAAAAATGAAAAATTTGTTGCCAAGTAGATCCAAAATGTACCTCTGTACTGAGTGAGGGGCATCAACACAATAAAATGAACTATTTGTCAGTAAATCTTTGGAGAAAGTCCAGTGAACATTAAAAATGAGATCTCTTGATTGGGGAGTTGAACTCTCCTCATTAGAGAGCATTACCTTCATTGCCATATTCTAATTCTGCAGAGTGGCCCAGGGCTAAGAAGGTAAATCATCATCAGTAGGCAATGAAGAATGAATAATCTAAATTTGCTCTACCTTTTAAAATAATGTGTTATTAACTCCTTAAGAATTATCTATGTGCATATAATGTATTTTGATCATATTTACTACAGATCCTTCTAACTCTTCCCAGATTCACCATCTGCTCTGCTACTGCCCCAACCTTTCTTTCCTTCCTTCCTTCCTTCCTTCCTTCCTTCCTTCCTTCTTCCTTCCTCCTTCTTCCTTCCTTCCTTTCTTTCCTCCTTTCCTCCTTTCCTCCTTTCTTCTTCTTCCTTTCTTCTTCTTTTCTTACACTGCACTGAACCAAAACTGTCTTGCCCATAAACTCCTGGTTATGGACCATACATTGGAGCATGGTCATTCTACCAGGGGCCAAGCCCTAAAGAAAATTGACTCCAGCATCCACATATAGAAGCCTTTAACTATCAATGGCTCCTCACATAGGGGTGGAAGCTCTTGATCTCTTCTTCATTCCAAGCTAGAGTATTAACTATCTTGATCTTGTTCAGATCTTATGCAGGCAACTACAGTGGCAGTGAATTCATGTGCACAGTGGTACTGTCATGTTTAGAAGATACTATGACTCTCTTCCTTCACCTTTAGCTCTTCCAGTCTTTCCACCCTTTCTTCAGCAATGATCCCTGCTCCTTAGATGAAGGGATCTTGGAACAGATATCCCATCTGTAGAGAAGCACTACACATAACAGTTATTCTTTGAGCTTTGACCAGTTAAGTTTCAGCATTAACCATTGTCCACTAAATGAAAAGAAAACTTCTCTGATGTGATCTGAGAACTGAACTAATCTATAAGTATAAAGATACAAACTTATAGGGCTATTTGTTACTATGTCCATTTAGCAAAATAATAACAATAGGTTCAACTCTTGGGTCTGTGGGCTCCCAGCGATGGATTTTTGACTAGAGTTACAGTACCAGGTATATGTTTTCTCCTGTGAATCAAGCATTAAACTGAATCAAAAAGTGACTGGTAACCACCATAACATTGGTGCCACCACTGCATCCATGGACACATCATGACATTCCAGTCATTCATGTGGCTCACAAGTTTTATAACTGGGTAAGGCTATTTTCAATGAAATCCTTTCCCTCAAACCTATATAGCATCATTTTGTGCCATGAAAGATAGCCAACAGGTAAGAAAATCCAGGTCAATACTAGCTTGATTTGCTAAGATCCTGTGACCAAAGTGTGTGATGTTGTCAGTAATAGGCTCTTTACATCTAGTGGGCACCTAAGTAGGTCTAGTTTTTGTGATAGGATCTTTTTCATACATGACTTTGAAGAATAACTACTGGGCCATACATGTAAGAAAAAAAATGATTTTGCCATTGATTGGCATACAAAGTATTCTTTACATCTTTGTTCTTTTCTAAAACTTGAGCTTCACTGGAGGAAGGGAATTTGGATCTCTGTAGTTCCTATTTCCTGAGAAAACTTAAGCCTAGATAGAGCCTTAGGGAAATGTCAAGTCCACAATCCTGACCTTAACTGTAAATGTCTTTGCATTCATCCCTCTGCTTCTGGCTCCAAAATTCAGTGCTTCCTCTGACCCTTCTGTATCCAGAGGCAGTATTCAAAACAACAAAATTGATGGACTTGAAGACAAAATAAAAAAACAAACAAACAAACCCCACAACACAAACACATACACACACACACACACACACACACAGAGAGAGAGAGAGAGAGAGAGAGAGAGAGAGAGAGAGAGAATATTATTTATTTAGCTGGTATATTACTGTAAATTTAGTTTTTAAAAGAAATTATACAATATATATATTTATATATATATATTTGATTTTTTAAATACATGTATTAATTAACTTCTAATTTTTATTTATGCAATTCTTAGGTGAAAAAGTTGTCTAG
Organism: Mastomys natalensis; assembly: GCA_021653895.1. Classification (NCBI taxonomy): domain Eukaryota; kingdom Metazoa; phylum Chordata; class Mammalia; order Rodentia; family Muridae; genus Mastomys; species Mastomys natalensis. Next base: position 748,976 of record JAJTUV010000039.1, on the reverse strand, counting down.
AATCTTCTTAATCTAGCAGCTGAAAGAAACAAGATGTGATTTATCCTGCCTCAAAGTAGAAAAGGCAAGAAAGCAAATGATGCCAAAAGAGGTATCAAGAGCTGGATCCTCAAAGATTGGGATGAAAGGCTGGTGAAACCTCGTCTAAGCACCGTGTCATACCTCTGACTCCTGTTAGAGATCCCACCTCCTTCTCACAAGGGATAGACCGAGAAAAAAAGTTGGGAACTTGAGCTTTTCCTAGGACATGAAAATAACAACCAAAAGAACATTTTGTATAAATTAATTAAAAAAACAGAATTTCATACAAAATATATATTTACATTTGTATCATGCTATCCCTCCTCCTCCAAATCCTCCCATAGCCCCCTGACTCCATCTCAAGTTTCTGACCTCTTCAGTTATTATTGTTACACATACACACACACACATACACACACACACACACACACACACACACACACACACCACACACGCATGCATGCACGCACGCACACATGCACATGCATGCACACACACCACATGCATACACACACAGGATCTACACTGAGTCCATTTAGTGTTGCTCAAATATACACAATGTTCAAGGATGCTTACTGACTACTTGGCACTGAAGAATCTGTCGGGGGGCTTGTTCCTGGAGAAAACTGATTTCCCTATCTCAGCAGCCTGTAGCTCTTCATATAGTGGGGGAGGCTTGTGCAATCTGCCCCATCCATTTTGGCATGGTGACAGGTGTCATCATTACCCATATCTTGTATAGGTAGCCATGCTGCTGAGATTTCATAGGTGTGGCATTCCTGACAAGTCTAGAGGACAGGCTCTCACAGCTGTCCTCCCGGGCCTCTTATAATCTTTACATCGCTAAAGGACGTTTTTGTTTGTTTATTTTGAGAAAAAAGAAAAACACTCTGGTTTAGTACAGCTGGTCACATGCTTGCCTCTTTCCCTGGTGTCTTGATTCATGGGCACACATTTTTACATAATTGCCGAGATGGCCTAGACTCAATTTTGTATTCAGCTTTTTTTCCCACTTAATATTATATAGTAAATGTTTTTCCATGTGGCTACATAATCTTTCTAATTACCATTTTAATGACTTCATAATACTCCATCCAGTTCACGTACTGTAATTTATTTAACCACTCCCTATTGGTGGACATTTTAGATTGTTTCCAGACTTTTACTAATATGGAAAATGGTGCATACAATATCTGTTGTTTCCCTTCATTTGAATGGGGTTTGTAGATTAAACAGTGAGTCATGGGGTGGGATGATTTTGCAGCTCTCAATATTCTTGGCCTTGCCAGTTCCACAGGCAGCAATACTCCAGATGAGGTACCAAGACACTAATACGAATTGAACTTTTTTTGCAAATACATTAATATTACCCACCACCCTCTGTCATTGTTACAATTCTTTTTTTATTCCCCACATAGATAAACTCATGCATTTAGCCCTGGCTTGATCATTTATTTACTTCATAACTTTTGAGAGACTCATATTTCCCAGAGATTTGCTCTGCAACCCTGTTTCCTTGGTAACATTGCCATTCTTCTAGGGAACCGGAACAGGGTGAAATGCATCACGTCGGTGAACTTATTTTGTGAAACTCTGAAACAAAACAAGGCAGACCGTTGCACAACTCATGGGTTGGAGAAAATTTAGCAGCATTTCTTAGTTCCATGGATGTGTGAGGGCTGCAGTGAGAAGGGCTGAGGTAAGCGGCATCTTGCAGGCACTAGTGGACGAAGAGGAGTTCTGTCGCAGAAAGAATTGGCAATGCACTTACAGTCAGATCACTGGATTGAAGTATGCCCACTCCGTGTCTTACAAGCCATGAGGTCTAAGCCATTTCCATTTCTCTTTTCGTTTAGGTTCTTATTTTTTTTAAATCCTCAAACAAATTAAGTCATATGCTTTTACTTTTGCTAACTTCTGGGAAAATAAAATTCTTTCCTATGAACTGTTCCCTATTGATGACAGATTCTTACTTCGAGCACTTATTATGTGAGATCACATTAACTAGAATGCAAGCTCTTAGGCACCAGAAGCCATGTCTTCCCCTGGTTTGTGCACCTGCCTCCTGGCATAGTACCTGATGTACATTAGAATATGCTTGGCAAATGCTTCTTGAATTTAATGACTTGAATTGAATGTTTAAGTAATTATAGAGCATCAACACAAGGAAATATTATGCAGCAATTAAAAGGATAATTAGACGGCATAGCTTCATGGAACATGTTTATGATATGTTTATGTTAACATTCAGAATAGTACCTGCATTATAATTCTTACTGTGCAAAATAATCTCCAGGATAAATGCTAAAGAGACTAAGAAGAATGATTATCAAACAAATCAAGAAACAAACAGAAACATTGATTTCTAAGAAGTTTATGTTTCTGGATGAGGTTGGTGCATGACTTAAGATCAGTGAAGAAGTACATGGGAAAGGCTGAGTGTGTCTGGAGGAAATGTGACATAGACCCAAGTCTATGTGCTTTTGGAGTCACGGTGGTTTTGGAGATGAAAGATTATGTAACAGTGAAGATGATGGAGAAGGCTCTAAATAGTTGATGGGGAACACAGGAGAAAGAAAAGGCCTTGCATGCCACAGAAGCCATTAGAAATTTCTTGGAAGCATCATGAGAAATGAGATGAGACTAGAGCATCGTGTTGAGTTATTTATGTGCATGTGCGGTGTGAACACTATCATGGTGTGTATGCACATGATGTACATGTGTATGAGCATGTCGGTACACTTGTCTGTGGGGAGAGGTTAGTATCAGTTGGTGCTGGATATGTTCTGCATCACTCTCTACCTTATGTGTTGAGAAAGCTTCTCTCATTGAACCTGGAGTTCATTGACTCAGCTAGCCTGTTAGCTCTGGGGACCCATCTATCTTGACCTTCTCAGTGTTGAGAATAAGATATGTGCTGCTCTATCCAGATTTTATATGTACACAGAGGATCAAACTCAGGTCTTCACCCTTGTGTGACAAACATTTTACCTATAGAGCCATTTTCTTGGTCTCCTAATGGTGGGCTATATTGTAGGTTTCTCTTGGGGAGTTTGATTTTGGACATGTGAATAGTGGGTATCCTTAAAAGATTTGGAGCAGAGGTGTGATAATTTGTTTTTTATGTCACTGAATTTGATAGAGTGAAAAAAATGGCCTGGAAAATAAAAATATTGAGGACAATGATACAATAGAGAAGATTGCAGGAAAGAGATGATTAAAATAGTTAATGGACGAGCTAGAACAGGGTTAGATTTAACATCTTAGTAGACAGAGACAACAAGACCCAGGGGCTTGTGGGATGCTGGGAGGTAAATAAAGGGAGGATTCAAGGATGACTTATGGGGATAAATAATGACTTATAAAGAGCGAACAGATCTTCTCTAAGAGGGTTGTGATAATAAGGGAGTAAGATACTGAGTTTAGTTACAATGTGTTGATTTCATGATGCTACTGGGCCTCAGAGATTCACACAGAACTAAGTATTCAATGAGGAAAAAAGTTCTAGAGTCTTATGAAAAAAACTTCTGCCAAAAGGTGACCACAATGCAGGACTCAGATATAATCCACATCTTCAGTCTCCATGACAAACAAGATCCATGTCACCAAATGAAAGAGTCTAAGCAAGCTGGCTAGAAACTTTGGCTCTTGTTCATTGGCTGTAAGTCCCTTAGCTCTGGACAGCCTCAAATCCTCATCTGCAAATTGAAATAATAAGTCTTGCTCCATAGGGCAATGGGGAAAAATAAATGAGACAAAGCCAGAAAATATTTTCAGGAAGGGAACCAGTAAGTGGCATCTTTTCTAAAACCCAACTTTACTCCCCCATTTCTCTGCTGAATACTTCAGAGGAGTTGGAATCTAGAACCAAAATTGCCATAGTCTATGACTGGCCAGTCTTTCATGCCATGTATTGGCTAGATCCAGGGGCATGTGTGCTCTTCAGAGACAGGTTATTTGCACAAGAAAGACTTCTTGGAGGTAAAGCATGGACTGTCAACTATGATCCAGTCTGTACCAGGTAGGTGAATCCAGCTTTGCTCCCTCATTTCCCCTCTGTACACAGTGATGCCTGGGATTTCTCTTCTTTCATTATTCAAGTTATTTTTTGCCCAAATTAGGACCCAATAAAGTGACAACAATGCACTGAAGACAATGGCTTCTACTTTGAAGGCTTGGGACAGGTTAGCACATTGGGCAGTGAATGTTCTTCCCTCCTTGCCACACAACTGTGTAACCTTCTGTGTGGACCTTGTTAGAAAGGGGCTGGTGATGGAAAGGTGAAGGGACCCAACCAAAGTGTCCTAGAAAGTAATCAAAGGACTTAATATTGTAGGAACTTAGACTCTTTCCTTGAAATTTTCAATGATTTTTTTTTCCACTTAGGGGAAGAAGAAAGAATTAATGAAAAACAAGAAGTGAGGAGTATTTATCTGTCTGTTATTGTTGTTGGGGTTCCTGAACGTAAGTCACTATTGTTTCTCTATCAACGGAAGAACAAGGGCACAGAATGGGATTAATCTATAATTTAAACATCATAAGCATTTATATGCAAATGAGGGCTGGCCTTGAGCTCCTAGTGGCTGGGTAGGACATAAATTTGTGGTGCTTGTTCTTTTTTGCACATTCCTGGAACAAGCATTAGAGGACCATCAGCAGCCACTAGGGACGCTGGGAACATGATCCCTGACCCTACTTTGTTTTATAAGACAGAATCACAAATATGCTTTTCTTTTTTCCTTTTTTCTTTCTTCTTTCTTTCTTTCTTTTCTTTCTTTCTTTTTTTCTTTCTTTCTTTCTTTCTTCTTTTTCTTTTTCTTTTTTTCTTTTTTCTTTTTTTGTACAGCTGTTTATAGAAATCCAACAAAGGTAAAACAGCATCAGGGAAAGGTTAGGAAATACCACCAAACAACAATGGTACACATGGATATAGAACTTGACAACTAGAAAATAGCCAGCTTACCAACGTAAGTGTGAACTAAACACTTGAGAGGAAGGGGACAAAGGAAAGGGTGTGGGCACAGTTATTCTACTTGATTCATGGTATAAATTAGATCTATGTAAATAGAATGCAAGAACTCATGCTTGGAGCAAAACCCTCCTGAGTGTAAAGGATAAAGATGCTTTTCATCCAAGCTCTTTCATGCTTATAGCTGGAAAGCCTCATCAGCCTTCCTGACCGAATGCTGCCTGCTTTGTGAATTCTTCAACATTAAGGCTTCAGTTTCAACTGAACTTGGTTGTACTCTTCAGGGCTCTGTGACGGCATGGAACACATTTGTTCTTTCATTCAATATGCACTTACATTCTGATGCCAGGCACACTCACACACATGAGGATAGAATTCTCACAGAGTTCCAGAGCAAAGGACAAATGAGACTGTCAGTGTTTACTTCAGGAGTGCACATTAACTGCAGGAGGAAAAAAGATAGGTACGTACATAAGAACAAAATGCATATGGTGGAATTCCATAAAATGATACAGGCAATGAAGATTTAAAGGGAAAGTGGATTGATGAGTGGCCAGCAAAACCCTTCAGAGAGAATTTCAAGAACAATGATCTGGATGAAACTGGGAAATAGGCAAGTAAATATCAGGGAAATATTAGTGTGACTTCTGCTGACAATATGCTCACACTGTAAGGCTGGAAGCCACTGTCAGAAAAATGGAAAGGCTTCTGATGTTGATACCTATGAAGATACTGGTGATTAGCCATGGGTGTCCATGAGGGACAGCTCACTCATGACCACTTATTCTTCATGGTAGCTCTGTGAGTCAGCTATTGATGGATCTGATCTGCAGATGGAACAAAACCTTTGTTAAAGTAGGGACTTGTTCAAGATCACACAGCTAGATGGCATTAGCAGAAACACAACTCCACTGTCCCTACCTAACCTGAAGACTTCAGTGGCCCCCCTTTTTTCTTTTTACATTTTCAGCATCTAATCATGCCTCATGTTGGAGTTACTTCAAACTATTATCGATGGAGGAATGGATACATGTGAAGTAGGTAGGTAGGTATGAATGAATGTATTGATACATGTATCTATGCATGGATAGATGGGTAATTTGATTATCTCCAGTGTCTGTATAAGAGAACTATTTATATTTCCTAGTCCTAGGCTATAGGGTGTTAGACATTTTAGCAGAAATGTGTGTCTGAGAGTATAGTGGGATATCAACTTCCCAAAGCCTCCAAAGTAAGTTCATTGCTAAAGGTCGTATGCCAAGGGTAAAGAAAGCTTGGTGACAGTTTTACTTGTTTTGCTTTATTTTATATTTATTTCTACATGTATGAGTGTCTCACTTGCAAGTATGTGAATGCACCATGTATATGCAGTACCCTTGGAGGGCAGACGAGAGCATCAGATACCCTGATAGTACAGTTATGGATGGTTGTAAACAACATATGGTGCTAAGAGCCAAACCCAGATCCTCTGCAAGAGCAGCAAACACTCTTAATAGCTGAGACAAATTTCCACCAGTAAGAGTTATGAATAATAATCTATAAACACCTTTTGGGGGGTCAGAAACTGATTATCATTTCACATATACTTTGGCCTGTGAAATGGAAATTACTATCATTACCTTGTTTTGCAGATAAGAAATGAAGTTCAGAGAAGAGGACCAATTTAAGGCCATAGTCCACTTTTTAAAATTATCACTATGGGGTGAGCCCATTCTGCCATCCTTTGATGCCTCTGACCTCTCTTAAATGCTTACCCGCTCATGTTAGTTATGAAAGTAGGTAAAATCATACTGTCTTGTTTACTTTTAGGAACCAGGCAACTTCTCTTCTTTCTCACAGGGGCACTCTGGGAGCATTTAGGGGACCCTCAAGGAAGGTCTAACTTTTTTGTTATATTTATATTCTCATGGCCATGGTGTTCATTTGGTGGTAAGAGACTTTCCTTCAGCCTTTTCTTGTTTTCATTAGACAATTTCTGAATCCAACCCTAAGCATTGAACCACACCCATTTTCAGAGAAGAAATGCTTAACATCCCACAGGCTTTCAGGGAGCTGTTAATCTGGCATTCCAGTGATTTTGGAGATCTGGGGACCTCCATGCTCTTTCTTGATTGTTCCCAGGTTAAAGTCCTGAAGAGGGACTTCTGGATGAAAATTTTTTGGAAGTTCCAGAAACTCTGTACATGATTTTCTTCTATCACTAATATTCCTCCCTTCCTGGGAATCTCCTCGTATTTTTGTCACAACTGGAATGCTCCCAAGCTCATAGCTCTGTCCAACTTAGCAGTATCAATTATGAAAGTGACAAGTTCCTGCATCCCTTATGCATTATGCAGTCCTGGACAGAGTGGGGTGTGGTCATTAGAGCCAAAGAAAGCAATAAACTGAAGTTGGAAAGCTCAGAGCTTGCAGCTGTGGCTCCATGTCATCCCATTAATCTGCAGCCATGTCTTCCCTGCTTGATCCTTTACTTCAGAGTTAGAGACTGGGACACCACCACTGACTGCCTCTGCAGTTCAGCTCTATCTCTGTTCTCATCTTTTCTGTATCTTCTTCAGATCTCAGTTGTCCATGCCCTTCTGCCCACTGACATAGCTTCCTCCTTGGTCCCTGCACATGTACTCTTCTACACAGCTTCCTGACCTCCAGATGCGACCCTTTCATTTACAAATGGAGCCCTAGCTTCTACTAAAGTTCTCAGTCTCACTGTTGTCTTCCAAATAGCACCCAGGTGCTTTATCTTGGATCACAAGGCCTTACTTAGATCATCTAGCTCACAGTCCCATCTCTAACTTCATCTCTCTGGTACCTCCAGTGTTTTTGGTATCCCACCACTTCATTTTCTAAAAGTTCTTGTAGTGCGCCTGTTCTGTTATTCTTTGCTGACTGTTTCCTCTCACATGTGCCTCTGTACATTCTGTCTAACTAACGTGTTTTGTTCATTTTTCTTTTCTCAGTCATGGGACTTCACATCTATTGAACTGTCCAGGCATCTGCCATGATAGCCTCCAGGGCATCAAATAGTTAAGGCTTTATGTTCTCATCTTAATCAACCTTCACAATCCCTCCATACACATAACCCTGGTTTAGCACTCACTGAGACGTATATCATGTTGACTCTGTGTGGAGTAGAGTTTCTGGTCTTTCCAGCTCTTTTACAGAGCCAGAGAAGATGATACAGCAGTTAAGTAGTTTCAATAAAACTCCAATATTGCATCAAGAAACAGAGCTAGGATATCATGGGTGACATTACTTCTCTGTATCTTGTACCCTGTTAACTAAATCAAGAGATTTTCTTAATAATATCATCTGACCAAATCTCCAAGACAGCTCTTCCAAAGAAAAACAAAATTTGGGGGTGGGGAGCTCATTGGAAGATACACACATGCTTCTGTAAGTAGCACCTATCCATTCTCCTGTAAATAATCTTATTTAACTTCACTGGATCACACACTAAATGACGTGAAAGTAGATTGGAAACTGGCAGAGAAGAGGAAAGAGATCATCAAGAATGAGAGGAGTAAGGAGAAGATAACAGTCAAAATAGAACAAATACTATTTTCATATATGAAAATATAAAAATGAAACTCATTATCATATATGATTAACATATACCCATAAAAATAAAATACTCTTTTTTTTCTAGTCTGTCTCTAGTTGAAGAGTTTCTAGTCTGCTACAGAGACTTCTTACACAAACATTCAGGAGTAACCAAGAGGAAATGATGATTCTTAGGTACAATATTGAAATTACTTATTTAGAGGGTGAAAGAAAGGCTACTTCATGTCTAGGTGTCACTCTTGCCAGCATGCAGTATATTCAATGGTGTCCTCCTTCTCTGGAGATCATCATCTTGCCTACACATGTAGGTGTCCCTTCAAAGCCTACCTTATCCATGTTCATCCCGAGCACCTCCCTGTCACCAAGGACACCACATTTGATGTTGTTGCCTTGCTATAAGACATCAAGATAAGGGGTAAGGAGGTCCTCTTGAGTTCTAAGAATTTGAAACAGGTGCTTCTGGGGATATGAGGGTTACTAAGCTTTGTGTTGTGGATTTCTTGAGTCCGCCTTATTCTACCTGTAACCCAGGAGTTCAGTAAATCCAGATTCCCTCCCAGCAGGACCTTAGTGGTGTTCTTCCTTTATATGAAACAACATCTTGTGGGGAAAAGGCAGTCATCTCAATGCTTTGTTCCAATGAGAAGCATAATGAATGATAACTTAGAAGTGCATGTATCTGAGCGTGGGCCAGAAAAGGTGATCTACTCAGTATGCTCTGGTTTCACTGGATCTGATCCTGCAACTCTTTTGATTTTCAAGTTTGACAATAGAAATTGCTAAGAAGAATAGAATAAGTATAAGGTTTTTCTTGCTGTCACAAGAAAGAACATTTAACAACTACTTCTCCCTCACATTTTTCTCCTCTAGAGCCAGTATTCCTGCCTTATTTATTTATCTACCCCGGACTGGAAAGTATTCCTCAAGGGTTGTGGCCTCTAATCTCACCTTGTTCTTCCTGCCTAGCATCACTGAAGATTTAATCATCCATAAATGATCTTGTTGATTGACCTAATTCCAACACCTACACAACCTTCTCTAAGTGTGGTCAGATGAGCTCTCAAAATCAAGAGGATGTCATCCTTCACAAGCTTCTGATACTGGTGTAGATGCAATGTAGCTGAGGACACACTGAGAACCCTGTATCCCCTGAGAACCAGGATAGTCATGAAAACCTCCTCTTCTTTGCTTATTATTGGAACCATAACCTTCTTCATCAATTAGGAGTTGTTTTTGGGAGAACTGGGCTTGTGTTTATCTGGACTTGTATGAAATCATTCCTGGGGTGTACTTGGCAACGACATAATAGACATGAAAAGGGAGGACCATTAAAGTAGAAAGACTAACAGTTTGACCTAAAATCTTGTAGTGATTTAAGGGTAAACAAAACAAATAGGAAGATCAGGTCCAGAAACTGGTTACTGATCATGAGGGGTGAAACTTATACTGGTAGGCATAGAATGAGAGTGTAAAAGGAGGGAGGCAAGCTGGGAACTTCAGTAGGAAAGTGTCACAGAGGAAATATGTCTGACAGTGGACTTTCTCTAATATAACATCTCCCTGCCACCAGCAGAAATTGTGCCGTGTTTTGATAACTGCTCAGCTCATTCAGTTGTCACAATAACCCTTGAGTGTGAAATGTGATACTGGATTCAGGAACTTGAATTCATGGCTTTGTAGCCCCTGAATGAGAGCTTTTTATTTCACCATCCTTTTCTACTTTGAAACCCCAAGTTAACATTTAATAAGCTTGGTGCTTATTACAATCCTTCTCTCCCCTCTCTCATAAGTGCTACAAATATCAATTCTTATAATAGAGAGAAATATCTGCTTTCCCTCTATTAATAGAATCACTAACAGTTTATTGATTTTTTGAGAGGAAATTAGAGAAAAAATGATATTACAAATTATTGTTATTAAGTCTCATTGGGGAGTTGATGTACACACTCCTGTGGGGTGAGGGTGCCCGGAATCATGAGTCACACAGAGTATAGGACATCTTGGTATTTGCAAGTGAAAGGTCACAAGTGACAGCCACAGCAAATTAAGACTCACTTTTTAAGCCTTTAAGCAACCTTTTATTTCTTGTATAACTAGCCTGAGCATCATAATACAGGAGAAGCTGAAGTGGGTTAAGTTCCTAGTTGGTTACTAATTAAACGTATAACTTGGGGGAACGTGCTTATTCTGGGAACCCCAATGATGTTCAGCTATACTGTTTGCATGAATTTCAACCTAACTGGGTTTCCTTGAAGACAGATGATCAGGTAAATCATAGAGCCACCTGGGATTAAGTGGGCATAGTCAATATCTATTATCTTTTGCTCATCTTCCTGGACTTCTCTGCATTTGTTAGAAGCAGAGTGCTTGCTTTCTATTGAGAGGTATGAAAATTATGGAATACAAAATTTGTCTTGCCTACAAGATGGGCAGAGATAAAGATGGAGCAGAGACTGAGGAGATAGCCAACCAATGACTGCCCTAACTTGAGACTCTTCCTATGTGAGTCTTAACACTATTAATGATACTCTTCTATGTTTGCAGACAGGATCCTAGCATAACTGTCTTCTGAGAGGCTTCATCCAGCAGCAAATGCAGGCAGATACTGAGACCCACAGCCAAACATCAGGTGAAGCTCTGGGAGTTGTCTGGAAGAAGGGGGAATAGAAGTGAGCAAGCCTGAGGGGTCAAGGACACCACAAGAAGACCTACAGAGTCAACTAACCTGGGTCCATGGGGGCTCACAAATACTGAACCTGAACCAAAGAGCATGCAGGCTCTGGATCTAGATGCCCTACATATTTGTAGCAGATGTACAGGTTGGTCTTCATGTGGGACCCCTAACAATTGGAGTGGGGGCTGAATCTGACTCTGTTGTTTGCCACTGGATCCCCTTACCCTAACTGAATGGCCTGGTTGGGTCTTGGTGGGAGAGAATGTGCTTAGTTATGTTAGAACTAGATGTTCCAGGGCAGAGTGGTACCCAAGGGGAGCTTTCCAATCTCTGAGGAGATAAGGAGGGTTAATAGAGGGAGAGATTTATAAAGGTGTAACTTGGAGGAGAGAGCAGAGGGGCTGTGACTGGGATGCACACAGAATAAACAAACAAATTATTGAAGAAACATCATGGAATAATTTTAGCCTTGAATGTGTGTTACACACCCTGGAAATGTTGCTTCCTAAAGCCTCCCTTGCATTACTTTTTTAAGAAGTTGAGAAAAATGCTTATCATCACCCAGAGGACCCTGAGTCTCCCTTTGGAGGAGGCTCTGGGAGATTGAGGTTAGATTACTCAGCAGGTCCAGGGTTAGACATGGAAGGTGAAATCTCAGGCAAGCTGCTGTAAAGGCCATGATATAAAAATGAGTTAGTACTTCTTTGAGGTGAAGCTAGTTGAACTTTGGAATTTCTGAGAAGCAGGTTGGGGGAAATGTAAGAAGAGAGAAAAGATCTAGGAAGCCTATCAGCTGTGGTGTGCAATGCTCCCCTTGCAAACATGGATCACTTGGGTGACTTCCAATTTTCAGTGATGCTTAAATAAGTACGACAATCACCAGGTTTTTTAAAAGTGCAAATTCCTCAGGTCCTGGGACTTATTGTTAATGATTTTACAAGAAATATTGCCATGTGAGGAACTGGATTAAGCATGTAGGATATAAGAATGTCAGTACAACTAATTCAGCAGGAGCAAGAACTGGCAGTCTAAACTGCTTGGAAATGTCAAGACCTTCTTAACATCCAATCAGTGGAAGGGACCTTTGGGTCTCTCATCCTTTCATCTATAATGGTTCGGAGTACTTTTTCTTGATTCTTAACAAAGTTGGGTATTGGGGACTGAAATAGAGACACCCATGCCATGGGGTAAAAGGCTGATTCCAAATATCCCATTTGCATTTGCTCCCTAGTAATCTAACTGTTCTCACCCTGCCTGCACCACTCTTGCAAAGCGTCACACAGCTCATCAGTCCTGTCCTGAGAGCTAGTGCCTCTATGTGCTTAACTGCTCCTCCTCCTCCTCCACCACCACCACCACCACCACCACCACCACCACCACCCGAGAGGACATTTCTGGTACTTTGTCTAGTCCAGCCCAAGCCAGCTCTGTTATCTGCACCCTGAAGCCCAAGACTGGTTCTCTGCATTAAACTTTCCAAGATCTCAGAGTGTGCTTCTTCTCAGGCTCATGAGAGCAGAGTAATGCTCCTCACTTCCTACACACTGCATACATACAAAAGAATTAGAGTGCTCTGTCTTCCTTATGTAGAGTCCTAGTTGTCTGGTACTAGGAAACTTGTGTTCATATGAAGGCATCTTTGACATGATCCTATTTTAAGAGAGACTGTTGAAAATTTCCTGTAAAGAACCATTGGTTAAATATTTGGGCTCTGGAAGTCACATCTATGTGGCAGTATTTGTTCTGAAGCTGTGAGGATTTCTGTAGATGTTGCAAACAAACAAACAAACAAACAAACAGGTGTCTATGCTCTTCCTCTTCTTCCTCCTCTTCCCCCTCCCTTCCCTCTCCTCCTCCTCCTCTCCTCCTCCTCCTCCTCCTCCTCCTCCCTCCTCCTCCTCCTCCTCCTCCTCTCTTCTTCTTCTTCTTCTTCTTCTTCTTTTCTTCTTCTTCTTCTTCTTCTTCTTCTTCTTCTTCAATAGATTTTCCCCTATACAATATATTCTGATATGGATTTTTTCCATTATTTCCCTCAGTACCTTCCCACTTCCCCTCTTATTCAGATCCACACCCTTTCTGTCTCTCATTGGAAAGCAAACAGGCATCTAAGGAATGGTAATAAAATAAATAAGAAAAATAAAAACAAACAAATTGGAATATACAAGAATAACCAAATAAGAAAAAGATCCAAAGCAAAAGCACAATAAATGCATATAGATGCAGAGACACAGGATCATACACTTGGGAATCCCATTAAAAATATAAAAACAAAACCAAAAGCCACAAGGTAAAAAACAAAAACCAAACAACAAACAAAACAAAACATTCCAATTTAACATTATGAGAACAAAACAAAACAAAAAACCTCCAAAGATTCTGTTGAGTTTGTTTTGTGTTGGCCATCTACTGCTGGGCATGGGGCCTGCCCTTAAGAGTGTTTTGTTTCCTTAGTGAGACTCCCTTGAAGAAAACAATTTTTCATTTGCAAGTGGCTGTCAATTAGTGAGAGCTTCTGGTGTGTGTCTACAGCTCCTTCCAGCTTGTGGGCCACACAGACAGATGACAGTTTATTCAGTGGTTTGCTGCACTCTGAAGTTGGCCAATTCATTGCAGAAAATGACTTGACTCAAGGGTGGAAATCCCCTTTCTTTCATCAGAACCTTATCCTCATCCTAAGTGGATTTGATTTTTTGTATTGTAGCCCCCTTAAATAAACTTATCAAAAAAGAAAAAGATATATCTGTTAGGGTGAATTCTATTAAAAAGAGTAGAAACAGAAGAGTGTTTCTGAGATTGTGGAGAAACTGAACTCCTTGTATATTGTTGGTGAAATGATTTAGCTGCTATAAAAACCATATAGTAGTTCCTGGAAAAAATTACCATATGATCCAGAAATTTTACTTTTAGATATATCTCTGAAACAAATGGATTCCGAGTGTGTTCATTGATGCTCGCATCACTGTGAGAGTGTCTGATACCAACAGCCTAAAGAAAAGGAATGTTTGTTTTGTTCACAGTTTCAGTTCTTCCTGGCAGAGATGCCATGGCTGTGTTCATAGGAGTGGGAGAGGAAGATGGCTGTTCTCCACATTTTGATGAAACAGAAATCAGGAATCAGAAGCAGAAGCAGACTGGATGATTGCCCCTCAACCCCTGGGCCTCCAACTGGCTTTGCTTACATTCTCCTAGGAAGCTTGATGTTCTGGTTCCACAGTCTTCAATACCACCAGCTGGAGGCCAAGTGGGTGTACCATTTTATTTCCAAACCACAGCAGGGGGACTCAAAGAAACATCTCCATACCCATCTTTATAGTAGCAGTATGAGAGAAGTGTCCCAAGCATACCCTGAGAGATGAATAGGTACAATGGGATGCTACTTATCCTGAAAAGAAGAAGAAGGAGGAGGAGGAGGAAGAAGAAGAAGAGGAAGAGGAGGAGGAGGAAGGAGGAGGAGGAAGAGGAAGAGGAGGAGGAGGGAGAGGAGGAGGAGGAAGAGAAAGAAGAGAAGGAGGAAGAGAGGAGAAAATACAAGGGAAAAAGGAAGAGAAGCACATTAGTGTGACACATGTGGATGAACTGGAGGACACTGTACTAAACAGTATATGGTGGTCTCCACACAGTGGCTCCCTGCTTCTGTTCAATGAGGTGTCCAAAGTTATCAAAACATGATTGTTGAGAAAAAGAGTAGGTCAATGCCGATCAAAGGGCAGGCTTCAGAGGAGTAATTATCTATTGTTTAGTTGTTAAAACTTAAAAAAAAATTTAAAAAACTGTTCTACATAGTGTTTGAACAACACTGAAAATATACTTAGCATATTAGCTTGTCCTGAAAGTAGCCTATATTTGTAAGTAAATTTTAATGTTATATGTATTTAATTAAAAAATTAAAGTTGATTGATTTAACTTTTTCTTGGAGAAATGGTTGTACCTTGATTTAGCTTCTTTAGCCCTGCTTTACACATCCCTTTGCTACTATGGATACAGACAATTGGAGAGACCTGAAACACACACACACACACACACACACACACACACACACACACACGAACACACACCACTACCACCCCCACATACACTCATACCCCCCAAACATTCACACATACACATACATACACCACACAACAGACATACACTCATACCTCCCAAACATTCACACAGTCACACACACACACACACACACACACACACACACACACACCACAATATACACATACTCATATTCCCTAAACACGTACACAAACATATACCGCATACACACACTCATATTCTCCCACTCACTCCACATATGCACACACACACACACAAACACACACACTGCCCTCACAACCACACACATATTTCCCCAAACACTCACTCCACACATACACACACACTCAAATCCCCCCAAATACTCCACACACGCACACACACACACACACACACACACACACACACACACACACACATCATCATCATCATCATCATCATCATCATCATCAATCTCACCCTAGGAAGACAGAGTGTCATTTCAGCCTGGTTCAATATAGCATTTAATATAGCACTCCACTCAGTGGGAGGTGATTCTCCAGGAGCTTGGTCAAGGTGTCATTTGGGGACCTATCATGTCTTATAGCCCTGTGCTGGGCTGCTCAAGTGCCTTCTCCTGCTTAAGTTATTTATATAGGTGGTTGAAATGCTTTGCTTGTACAAACTAGAAACTATTAGATTAGCCAGCGGAGGCAGCCAGAGGCAATCATTTAACAAAGTGAGTGGGATTCAAAGTAGGCATGGAAAGCAAATATTATTTCATGGGAGTCGATTAGAAGCGCTCTGCAGATGAGCGGTAACTGCTTTGTTAACTTAGCTGGGGGAGGTAAGCAGGGCAGGGGAGGCACCAGCTGGGTTGGAAGGTGAGCAGCCTGGAACAAAATGGTAATTCAGGGCAGGGTGGATGCATCAGGCAGCCCTCCACACACACTCCCCCCTTCTCCTTATTTAAAGTACATGATGGAGCTTAGCAGCTGAGAAGCCTTGGTTTGCTCTAAAATTTCTCATTTTAATTCAGGCAAACACTCTATAAATCCAATGTATCGGAAAGCAAATATTGAGGCTGAGTATGGAGGTCCATTAGGTGGAGTGCTTAGCTCTAGCCTGAGTGTGTGGGAGAGTTAGGTGGGGAGGCCTGGAAAGAGGCTGAGCTGGGAAGGCGGGATGTGGGTCCCACAGAGAATAGAGGTGGGTGCTGCAAGGATGGGACCAGAAATGGAGGGAATGGGAGGACTCAGGACTCACAGAGAGTAAGTCAAATTGGAAAAGGATGGTTGGAAGGAAACCCTGGAGCTTTTCATAGAAAGAGAATCGGTGAGGATGCTTTATATGGAGATTGATAAGTGGGACCCCAGGAGAAAGAGTCGGACTTCACAGAAGCTGGCTGGATCTCATAGGAAAATTCTCAGAGAGGGATAGGGACAGAGTGGGACTTTGAATGACAGCTCATTGGCAGTGTTTTTACAATGGGGTTTATTGCAAATTCTGTTTGGAGAAAAGTCAAACTGGATCAGGAAGAAGTGAACATCACCTGAAGTTCTCAGATTCTGGAGACCAAGGAAATGGTACCCAGGGGCTGGTGATGCTTCTCAGGATGCTTGGTACAAGGAAGAGCTTCTATTGCATTCTGGGATAGCCATATTGTAGTGATGGGCTTAGGCTCTATAATGATGGAAATATGAATTAAAAATCCCATCATAATCATAAGCTAGATAACCAATGAAGAGTCATTTGTCCTGTATGAGTTTTGGTTCCTCTATCTGTAGGTTAGGAATAGATGCTGAGAGGTAGCTATCTTACCTTTTTTTATTTTTCCTGGGAAAACAGGATATGAGATTCATGTACTTTTCAGCCACATGCCAAATGCAAAGACAGTGCTAGATTAAAATTAGCTATTTAAAAATAGTGTTACTGTGAGAATAAATTTCAAAACCAGATATGTGAAACAAATTCAGGTGTTGTCTTCATAGAGACTGGTCTGATGTAACCTTCATCATTTTTCTTTTTCTGGTCATAGGTCTTGGGGCTCTTTGACTTTGAATTCATCCTGGGTACTTTGTATTCTTGCTTTACAAGAATTTTACAGAAAAAGAAGTAGCCAGGGATAATGATCCGTCCCTAGAGTCTCCTTCGGATCTTATTAATGTCAGCAATTTTCCCTTTCAGTAAAGTTAAAGATTAGTTTAGGCAATCCTCTCAAGCTGCTTTCCAATGCGAAAGCTTCAGGGAGAGACATTAGCTGTCTCTTAAATCACTCATGCCATGGAATAAGAACTGTAGTTCTTTGGAGGAGGGGTGCTAAGCACTTAGCCCAATGGTTCTCAACCTTCCTAATGCTGTGACCCTTTAATACAGTTCCTTATGTTGTGGTGACCCCCAACCATAAAATTATTTTTGTTGCTACTTCATAACTGTAATTTTGCAACTGTTATGAATTGTAATGTAAATATTTGATATGAAGGATATCTGGTATATGAGCCCTGTAAAGGCATTGTTCAACCCTCAGAGAGGTCGAGATCCTCAGGCTGAGAACCTCTGACTTAGCCCTTTCACCAGCTGGACTCGGACCTAGCTCCACATTTAACAATCACCACAGCTCTTGGGAATTGTAATGAATTCTTATCAACACAACACAGAAATGGAGCCCAGTCAAATGTCACACTTTGGTCAGCAAGCTGCTGTGCTGACCGGGCTGAGGTGTGAGCGAATTTTACCAAATGTGAAGCCAGGCTGAGGGTTGCCCTCTTCAGATAAGGTTATATATTAGGATCCCAAACAGAGGTAAACCTGAAGAGCTTCAATTCACAGCCATTGGTTAGAGGATTTGATTATTAAGAAGAGTGGTAACTGACCCTTAGAGATGAGGGCAGTGCAGACTTGATATTTGCTGTAAAATGAAGATGTCCTGGCTGTTAGTTGTCATGTTCTAGGACACTTGATCAGTGATGTAAGAAGTTTTCAGTATGAATTTAATTAATATGAATGAACTGGCTGATGGGAATATTGGATGGTTAGTGTTTTGTGTAGTATCTTATGAGGTAACATGTCAAGTTGCCCATATTCACAAATTCTCAGAAGAACTTTTATCAAAGAATAGTTAAACGGATTAAAACACTTATTTTTGTTATACTGTCCTGGTTTTAAGAAGGTGTGTGGTGGGGGAGCATAGCTAGCTCTGCTAAAACAAAACAAAGCAATGCAAAACAAAACCAAACAAACTCAACTCAACACATTTACATGGGTGAGCTTAGATAAATGATCTTTTTCCATGAATAATGTTTGATCAGCAGGGAACACCCATGCAATCCAGGGGACATATCTCTTCAGTGAAGAACCCCAAGTTTTATTCCTACGTTCCTGAGGGAGTAATTTTAAATGGAGCCGAAAGCTTTTCAATTAAGTCTGACTGATTATATATATATGAATGAAGGATCTAGATAATTTCTGGGGCAGGAATTATTCTTTATTTCTTCTGTTTATCTCATGGATTTGGCACTCTCGTCTTCAGAGCTTATGTCTATAACACTTATCTTTTATTCTATGAGTCTGCAGCCGTGTGTGTGTGTGTGTGTGTGTGTGTGTGTGTGTGTGTGTGTGTTGTGTGTGTATGTGTGTGTGTAAGCATGTGTGACCCTGTGTGTGGGTGTGGGTATGTGCGACCAGAGGTCAACCTCATTTCTGGGTCATTCCCCAGGAGCCATTTTGAGACAGGGTCACTCACTGGTTTGTAAGTTGAGGACTAGAGTCTCCCTGTTTCTGCCTCACCCAGAACTGGGATCACAGCCATGCCACTTAATGTGGGTTCTGTGGTTGAACTGAACTGAAACTCAACTGCGGATGGAACTGGAGTCCCTGTACTTGCTTTCCTGAGAGAGGTCTCTGCCCAGCTCCCCTTACAGCATTTCTTATTTGGTATAATGGCCTTTAAAGTATATCCCAGTTCTTGCTTACACTGTAAAATGGTTTCAGGGCCAGTTGGAATACAAAGCAATTCTTTCCAGCCCCCATCTGGCCATTTGACACCACTGGCCTCAACCATCTGAAACACAAACATGACCTTGTCATTAGCATCTCACCTTCTTAATGAGTTTTCATGACCCACACAATAAAGTCCAAACATTTCAGCCCAGTGGCTGTGGCCCTTCCTGGCCTAGTCTATCCTCAAACCTCCAATCTTGTCTCTGACAGTTAGGAGCTCATCTCCAATACATGGTTCACCTCCATGTTACTACTTGACTGAACATGCTGCTCCAGTTTTGGTCATTGTTATCTTTTCTTCCATTTTTGGTGTTTTGGTTTTTCTTTTCTTTCCTTTTATTTTCCTCTAGAAATGCTTTTTTTCCTATTTCTGCTCACATAGACTCTAAGAAGTCATCTCTCCCTGTTTTCTATCTTAAATCTAGAATATCAAAGAACAACACACCCTGAAACTGGACTGACAGTGTTGTGAACCACAATGTAGGATCTGGGAAGTGAACTGAGGCCCTCCTTAAGAGCAAGTGCTCTTAACTGTTCTACTTACTTGGTATCTCTTTAAGGTCTGATTAATGTATCTGAAACTCCTTATAGACTGAACACACTGAAGCCAGAAACTGTGCCTTATGTTTTTAATCATGAACACCTAGGACAGAGCCAAGCAATTAGCAGATATACACCATATGTTTATTTTACACATAAATTAATGAATATTACTGAATAATTCATCCAAGAGCAAAAGAAGAAATTTCACCTTACCCTTGTCTTCTAATTTAAAGTTGTGTTACTTTTATTATACCTTATTCTCTTGTCTAAATACCAAGCTGAGCCTTGCTTCTTGCCTTTAGAATTCGAGTGTATGTTTGCCTTTCCTCCAGTCACTATTGAATATAAAATAAAGCCAATTAAAAAAAATACAGACATTAACACACAGAGGAGGAAGACTACCAAAAAAGAAGCTAAGAAACAATGTAGTTTAAGAAAAAAAATTCTCAAGACCATTTTCAAGACACAATAGTAACTGAATAAAATGGTAAATGCATATCAATATAAACATTTATTGCCCCTAGATAGTACTGGTAAGGCAAGATCTAATTTGTGTTTAAATAGTGGCTAGGAGGAGTTTCTAAACTGATGGGCAATGGATAGACTGTGTGAGTTCCAAGACTTTTTTATTAGTACCAAGTTTTAATATACATGCTACTTTGCTATTAACACAATTAAATTTATTTATGCATCTACTTTTAAGTTAAGTTCAGTTGATAGAGTGTTTGCTTAGATCCTTGGGTTGCAGAAACTGGATGTGAGTCACAGAACCCTAAATTCTCTACCTTTGGGAGTAGGAATCTTGAAGTATTTGAAATGCAAGATCATCCTTGGGTACATAGTGAATTGGAAACGAGGTTGGGTCATTTGGGGAATAAAAGGAAAACACCTAAAATTTGTAAATTGAAAAAGACTGGAAAACAGGAAAAAATAAAGGAATAAGTTATAAAACTGCTGAAAAATATTCAAATAGGGGGTTTGGGGATAGCTCAGGTGGGGGAAAAGTACCCGCTGAACAAACACGAGGAGGTGAGCTCCATCCCAGTTGGAGTGGCACGTACCCCTAATCCCACCACTGGGGAAGTAGAAACAGGTGGATCCCAGGGCCTCTCTCACCAGCCAGAACAGTTTAATTTATAAAGCCCAGATCTTACTGGAGAAATCCTTTCACACAGAACAGTGTGAAATGTGCCTGAGGAGGAAGGTGCCAAGATCAAATCTCTCACTTAGATCCTTCCTTTTAGAAGTAACAGCACAACTTTGCTTTTGGTTAATCTTACATGGGAAAGACTTACAAACAATAAATAGACAGAATGCTGGGAGAGTGCCATAGTGGTGAAGCACTTGCCTCACAAGCCACAGGACCTGAGTTCGATCTATAGGAGCCACGTAGAAAAATTGGGTCTAGTGGTATACACTTCGTGCTTGTAATCCCAGTGGTAGGGAGGTGGGGATGGGTGGATCCTGAGCACACTGGCCAGCCCACTCAGTCTACTCGGTAAAGTTCAGGCTAATGGCAGCTACCATATTAAAAAGCCTAAGAATACAGTCTCTAGAACAGAATGTATAGTTACATATTACTTTACTTTAGTACAAGTCTATGAGCCATTACTGCATGTGAGAAAGTATGAACCATTTCTGTATGTTCAAAGAGTAAAACTAATACAATTATATATGTGAATGTATATATAATATATACTTGTGTAATAACCTTATACAACAGCTTTATATAAATATGTCTATTTCTCTATGTCTATACACACATATGCACACACATGATGCACTTATCTGTGTTTATCTGTGTATACCTTTGATAGAGTATACACATACACACATATATCACACAAATACATATACATGATTATATATGTATATATGTGTGTGTATTTGCTTATATATAGCATTAAGATATCAGTAAACACAAAATTCAAAATAGTTGTTAATTGATGGTTGAATGTAATAGGTCACATAGAATGTAGAGAAATTGTTCTATAAATCCATGTCAATAGTAAAATTTTTATTTATTTATCTATTTAATTTATTTGAATACAATATAGCTGTCTTCAGATACAGTGGAGGAGAACATCAGATTTCATTGTGAGACACCATGTGGTTTCTGGGAATTGAACTCAGGACCTCTGGAAGAGCTATAAGTGCTCTTAACCACGGAGCCATCTCTCCAGCCCACAATGGTAATATTTTAGTTCTGAGTTTAGATTAGTAATATAATCGGCACTCATTATTATTTTGTAGACATTTTGTTAATGTATATCATATACTGTAATCAAATATAGCAAAAAGAAAGTTAGAAGTTAGAAACAAATAGAATGGGCTGTGAACATAGTGAGCCATGACATATGAAAGGATATTATCCATAACATGACAAAGATGCTTCATGATTATATGCTGTCCTCACTATGCTCAATTAGTGATGTCTGCATAGGCATGGGAATGAGAGCCACAGAGTGTGTGACAGATAGATTATGCCTATACTAAGTGATGTATTGTAACAGAATTATGCTTTGCCTTAATCGAGAGCATGAGAGAGTCCTGAACACATTCAGGATACAGAGAAAGCTGTACATTTTAGCTTTCTAAGGAAAGATCTGAATAGCATGTTGGCCCAGGTTTGTCTGCCCAGTGTATAGGAGTCACAAATTCCTTGTAAGCAACCATCTAATGTAGTAATGGAATTCATGACCATGAACTCATCTTCCTCTGTGTGTGTGTGTGTGTGTGTGTGTGTGTGTGTGTGTGTTTGTGTGTGTGTGTGTTTTCTTGTCAAAGCCTAGGCTCTTGGATTCACCAGTTTCAAGACCCTTTGTCTGTAAATTCAACCAACTCCTTTCAGCTGAATGAGAAAGAAAAGAGGCCTTAAATGAGGAGAGAGAAGAAAGAAGGTAAGGAGAAGAAAGCCAGACACTGTAAGTGACAGAGCGGAGAGATCGTGAAATAAAAAGAGAACTGAGAGCAGGGGAAGGGATGGAAGGAGAGCATGTAGAGGAATTATTGATTGGATCCCTTCGGGTGGCATATATCAGCCCTTGATTAGGTGTGAAAAGCTGACAGTTAGGAATTGCTTACACTAATTAACCTCTGGGAGGTGCTTTGAAATCCTGGGATGAAAGCAGAAGTCTGTGTACAAAACCCAACAGCAGCCATGGATTCACCCTGCTGGGCAGAAACTCTTTATCCCATGGCTCTGCTGGTCTGCAGGGCACTCAGAAGGGTGGTGACCATTTTCCTCCTCTGTCCTCGTGTTCCCACCTTGTCTCTGACTCAGGTTGGGGCTAAGTTCTTTGTCTTCCTTGATGACTGAGCTAAGGTGTTTGCAGAGTAGGGGGATTCCAGGCATCAGTCAGGTAAGTCCGGTCTGATGAGGGTTTGCTCTGTGTTGTGGCTTCAGTATTTAGATCTGAGTTGTCATTAGTTTTTCTATTTCTGGATCCTCCCCTGCTCCTGTTAGAAGACAGTTCTAATGGGCAACTGAGTCGGGAAGCAGCCCGACTGCCACTGAGGTGAGTGATGGGCTCCCAATCTCCAACTAGGTTGATCTTCAAAGCTTTCCAACCAATGGCTGCCTGTTCATGTCTCATAGAGCCACCCGACCCGATTCAGAGAGAGAATGAGTAGTCGGTTTCTCCATACATAATTGACCAGAACTTTCAGGTTCAGATAAGACTTTGATGCAGCCTTGCTATGGTTTGATACAAACTCAAATATTTCAGAACGACCTAGAGTGTCCGCCATTTCAGTGTTTCTCTTCCTGCTTTGGAATATGCCTATCTGATAGAAGTAAATTGAGAAGAGAAACTGAGCAAGCTGTTGGGTATGTGTTAACATCCTTGAGGTACAGATGATTGTACAAAAGGCACAGTGTGGGTGCAGACAACAGGAGGAATGGTTAAAGGGAAACTTTCTTGTGTATTCATGAATCCGCTTGAGAGAAGCACCAGAGCTAAGGAGTGACTTGAGATGGTGGGAGCTTTACCTAGAGCTAGTATAGAATGCTCCAGTCTGCATGATTCTGCATATGACTAAGGCAAATGAATATTGCAGTCCAGCCTCAAGTTTACATGTAGAGATCAGGGCAGTGGTAGCACATGCCTTTCATTCCAACACTCAGGAGCTAGAGGCAGGCAGGACTCTGAGTTAGAGGCCAGCCTGAGCTTCAGAGCAAATTCCAGGACAGTCAGGGATACAAAGAGAAACACTGTCTGAAAACAAACAAACAAACAAAAATTTAAAATATATTCTCAATGACCGTAGCTGAGATTCCCACCATAGAGGGATATGGAGACTGAAGTGGCCACTTCCATAGTCAGGTGGGGCTCTGCTGGAGAGGGAGGACATGAACCCACCCAAAAAACCTTCAACCAAAAATTTGTCCTGACTACAAAATGCACAGGGATAAAGATGGAGCAGAGATTGAAGGAACAGACTGCCCCAACTTGAGACCCTTCCCATGTGAGAGAGCCAACCCTTGACACTATTAATGATACTCTGCTATGCTTGCAGACAGGAACCTAGCATAACTGTCTCCTGAGAGTCTTCATTTAGCAGCAGATGGAAACAGATGCAGAGACCCACAGCCAAACATAAGGTAGAGCTTGGGGAGTCCTGTGAAAGAGTAGAGTGAGTAAGCCAGAGAGGTCAAGAATACCACAAGACCTACAGAGCCAACTAACATGGGCCCATGAGGGCTCACAGAGACTGAACTAAACCACCAACCAAAGAACATGCATGGGCTAGACCAAGATTCCCTACACATTTTAGCAGGTGTGCAGCTTGGTCTTCATGTGAGTCCCCTAACAATTGGAGCAGGCACTGCCTCTGACTCTGTTGCCTGCCACTGGATCATTTTCCCCTAACTGGACTACCTGGTTGGGTCTCAGTAGGAGATGGTATGATTAGTCCTATTGGAACTAGGTGTCCCAGGGCAGGGTAATACTCCAAGGGGGTCTTTCCCATCTCTGAGGAGAAGAGGATGGGGTAATGGAGGGATTTGTAAGGGTGGGATTTAGAGGAGAGGAGAGAGAGGGGTTGTGATCAAGATGTAAAGTGAATAAATAAATAAATTATTGAAAATGTACACGCAGACATTACAACACAGTTGGAAAAAACATTTACATAACTGGAGAGCTAAAACATAAAATAAGATAATCCCCCTCAAAAAATAAGGAAGGAAGGAAGAGGAGAGAAAGAGAGACAGAGACAGAGAGAGAGAGACAGACAGAGAGAGAGAGAGAGAGAGAAAGGGAGGGAGGGAAAGAGAGGAGAGGAGAGGAGAGGAGAGGAGAGGAGAGGAGAGGAGAGGAGAGGAGAGGAGAGGAGAGGAGAGGAGAAGAGAGAAGAGAAAAATCTACTACCACAAAAGAAAGATAAATCCTGTCCTGCTTTATTAAAGTGCTTTTCACTAAGGGCAAGACCAAGAAATAGACAGATCTTCCTCACTGTCTTGTAAAGATTTCAAAGAAATTGTACATTGGCATTGCAAAATTTGGGGCAGAGGCTCTGAAGATTTCTTACGTATCAGTAGCACCTGGAAAAGAGGTTAAGTGTGCAGGTGCAAGAACAGCAACTACTGAGTGACGTCATAAGCTTTGAGGTCCAAGGAAAGTATATTTGTGATAGGACTCCTCATGAGAGGCAGGTGCACATGGTAATCTGAGAAACTGTGAGCCCAGGAAACATGTCAGTTTTGAAGATGACATCTCTCTCTTTGCTCTGAGTGGTTTTGGGATTACTGAGACAATCATAGTACCCATGCAAAGGGAATCAGGGTAGAAATGATGTCTCTGAAAAACCCCCAGTTCATTGTGCGAGAATTAGATTCCCTAGAATTTTTTTATGAAATTCAAGGCTAACAATCACTCTCCATAATGCTCATCAGATAACTGATTGTTCACAATAATCTGATGAGAGATACATAAAGTCAAAAATTAGGGCTAGGCTATTGCTTGGTAAGAAAAGTGCCTTCCACATATGTATGAGATCCCAAGTTCACATCCACAAGAATGTACATACAAGAAACAGGCATGATGTCTCTTATCTGTAATCCCAGACTTGGAAGGAGTCCCTGACACTCATTGGCTAGACAGTCTAACTGAATCATGGGCTTCAGGATCCTATGGAGAACCATCAAGAAAATACACTAGATGTCCACTTCTGGCCTCCACATGCATGGACACATATACCTGTATGCCCACATGCAACCCCCCCCCACACACACAGAGACACACACCATACACATATACACAGGTAATTTTAAAAAATAAAGAAGAAAATTCTATCCATGAAGTTCCTTGGTAAAGCTGCTACACTAACCTTTTCCTCCCAGGATTAGGAATGACTTAGCAATTCTTCTAGAAGACCAGAGTTCCATAACTCTAGCCTCTTCTGCCCTCTTGGACATGGCTTCTATGTGGCATAACTTCATACACATACATATGCACGTGCAAACACACACAGACAGAAAAATTAAAAATAAATGTAAATCTTAAGTTACTGTTATTTTTGCAGTATAATTTGAGACCTATGTCTGTCACTGTCGTTTTTTATTAAATAAAGTTTACTGCTGACACCACGCATTTGCATTCTCATGTCTTTGAGCGGTGTGCCTAAGGTGTGGTTTTAAGTTAATTTGATGTCAAGAGTGTTCTGCACTGGCAAACTGAATTGTCTGAGTCTTCTTAACTGTTACTCTAAATGAGAACCTGTATGTAAAAGCACTCTGGGAAGGTAAGAAATGCTTGATGTTACTGTAAACTCCTTAACAGTAAGTGATGCTTCAGTGAACACCACACACACACACACACACACACACAGGCACACATATACAGACACACACGCATGCACACACTTGTCTGACTCTTCCTCATTTAGAAAAATAAAAGATGAGAACTAATTTTGGTTCAAGCTTTCCTCTGAAGCTTTTCAAGCACCTTGTGAGTGAAGTTCAGCTAGGATGGGGAGGGCTGACCCACAAAAATAAACATATATCTTCCTAACACATCACATCATTGCATGTCACATTCTACTAATAAGGCGCCTCTCTTCTGGGAATGAGAGATTTACAAAAATGAATGCATAATTTAAAAATTGAATTTACGGTAACATCAAGCATTTCTTACCTTCCCAGAGTGCTTTTATATACAGACTCTCATTTAGAGTATCCACTAAGAAGACTCAGATAATTCAGTTTGCCAATGTGAAAGCAAGGGGGTGACTCTGTAAATATTTAAATATGTTCAAGTTTGTGAAAAAGGAAAAAAAAATGATCTACTTATCCCTTAGCTTCTAATTGTGTCACTCAGAAGACGTAGCATGGACCCTGTCATTCCCATGAGTTTTCTCATCTATTTCTTGCAACAACTAGGTGACACACATGCGATTCTCTATCTCTTAGTTGCCACTACTGCGAGGTGTCAAACTTTAATTAGATCTAACTCAGAGCTTCTAGGAAACAGAGCCTTCCTAAGTAGTCAGTGACCCCAGTTGCTCTCTATTAGCTTCTACAGGGAACTCACACGCACGCTTAAGACAGTGCGATCAAGCGAGATGTAGGGGGAAGAAAGGGCATCATAGAATATGTTTAAATTCAAACTATTGCAAGGTGTTCATTTTTATTAAGTTGATGGATATGATTATATAGTTTATCGCTGAGGGAATAAAATTGTGTTCCCTGTGTGTTTTGTGTTCTGGGACCAACAGTAACAGGTAAATTCAAGTTACCAGTAGTCACACACAGAAAAAAAAAAAAAAAACCTGAAAATATTGAGGCTGAATTATTAAACTTTTAGTAACTTTAGGTCCGTTCTTCTGAATAAAAACTGTTTTATTTTGTCAGTGGAGGTTTAATATATAAAGGCTCTTTATCAAATTAAATTGAAGTTTGAACAAACCTTGTCTATGGAAGACATTTTCTAATTCAAGTTTGTCATGTGCTGGAGGAAAGTCTTTATCCCACATTTCTGATACAAAGACAAACAAGGATTACTAGGAGCTGGGAGAACAGAAGAAGAGCCATCTGTAAGCAGAAAATATATAAAGTGAAAAGAGAAGGACGGGCATTTACACTGTAGTTATCTTTTACAGTTTCTGTGACCAACAGCCATGATGTGCTAGCTTAAAGCAACATGGGCTAATTAACTTTGCTGGAGGTTGAAAGTCTGGTTCCAGCCACAGGGCTGAATTCCTGTTGTCAGCAGGGTGCAAGCCTTCTGTGCGCATTAGGGTGGGGGCTCTTTGTTGGGATTTTCCAGTTTGTAGAAACTGACCCATGTTTTCTGGATCCTGGCCATTTCCTCCATCTTTGCAGCCTATGGTTGTGTATCTCTGCCAGGAAATAAGTGCTCCCTTGTTTTAGAAATTCACATGATTGAACTGAACACATCTAATAATCCTCCATCGAATAATAATCTTGCTCCTCCTCCTCCTCTTCCTCCTCTTCCTCCTCTTCCTCCTCTTCCTCCTCTTCCTCCCCTTCCTCCTCTTCTTCCTCCTCCTCAGATCTAAACTCAGGTCTTCCTGCCTTGTTTCCTCCTTAAGTCACTTCTGTAGCCCCCATCTGAAGATTCTTAACAATATCCACAATACCTCTTTTGCCTTGCAATGTAAACCATTTAGTAATGAATGAAGTTCATAGGTGCTCTTCTAGAAATAATATGCTTTATGCTCCCTAATCCAACTAGCATTTTACTCTTCCAATATGTGATTAAAAATATCATTGGTATTTTAAAGACTCCGTTTTCAGCAAAAATCTTAGAAACCTGCTGTGCACTTTGTAGATGTATACATTTATACATCTAGGTAGGCTGTACCATGCTGCTGGTGCTCAATGTCGGTACATGGAACAGTAGAGAACACGTTCTTCATTAGATTGTGGCTCTCAGGTTTTTGTTTTCCTTTTGCTCATGAGGAAGTAGGGTATGAGACAATTCTAATCGACATCCATGATCATCACTGAGGCTCGTTACTTCACTAAGCCTTGGTTCCTTCCATTTATTTACGCTCTCCCAAGTGTAGGTACAAATTTCTGTAGCCTTTCATATCATTGTTGCAAGGACAGTGTGAGAACTCCGAGAAAAATGAGGATGGAAGTGGGAGTGAGGGATGCCCAAACGCTCAGGAATGCTGCTTTACGGCAGAAGAGAGATATGGAGAAATGAGCATGTCTCACGTGGAATTCTGAGGTAACTTTAAGAGGACCATTCCATGGACTTGTTTATTGTTAAAATCATGTGTGTATCCATGTGAGGTATATGTATACATAAGAGCAGTTGCCCATGGAGATTAGAGGAGCCACTGGAGCTGGAGTTACAGGTGGTTGTGAATAGCCTGATTTGGACACTGGGAATCGAATTTGAATCCACTGGAATAGCAGTATGTGCTCTTAGCTCCTTGAACTAGTTCTCCAGTCCCAACATTCCACATCCATGAATGCTTAACATGAGGAGTAGCACTGTGATTTCACACAAATTAGCCATTTATTTGTTGTAAAACACCAGGTATTTTTTTCCACTCCAAACAGGAAGGAGACACCTCATTATTCAGCTCCATAGTCAGCAGGAAGGAAATAGTCTGTGGTTCAGGCCTTCTTGGGAATTGTTTCAGATTATCACAAATGGAGAGGGGCTTTAGGCTTTGCTTTGAGTGGAGCAGATTTCCATTTGAAGGCTGGCATGCAGACTAGGGAAATGTCGATCACTGGAAGTGATCATGAGAACAGGAGGGCCAGACCCTTATTCGCACATGAGGTCAGTGCTCTGGACTCAGTGGTACAAGGGGAAGAGTGGACACCAAGATCCATGGCTTTGAGAAGAGCGAGCTAGACCTTAAAGTTGGGCTTATGAACAGAAGGAGGGAAAACTAGTGTCTGGAGCACAAAAGACAGCAAATAACTCAATCAGACTTACCACTCCTGAGACAGGAGAGGCTGGGTAACAATGGCAGATATTGTGGATTAAGAACTGAGAGAAA
Source organism: Mastomys natalensis (assembly GCA_021653895.1). NCBI lineage: Eukaryota > Metazoa > Chordata > Mammalia > Rodentia > Muridae > Mastomys > Mastomys natalensis. Next base: position 719,223 of record JAJTUV010000039.1, on the reverse strand, counting down.
ACAAAGGGTTATGTGTGTGCATGGGAAGGGGCTGAAGATTGGAAGAGAAGGGCAAAAATGATGTTATTACATTTTAATTACAAAAATAGAAGAAGGTGGCCACAGTCCTTTTTGTAATTTGCCTCGAAGTATAGAGGTTTCTCTTTACTATAGATTAAAAACACAGAATATAAAGCAAGACTTTCTCCATTTACTCTATGAGCTGAGACTGAAGATTTCTGCAGTTCAATGTTTTCATCAGAAAAAATGGATAAAAAATAACTCTTAATCCATGATATTATTGTGCCAAGTAAGCTTATAACTATGAGACACGAACATTATCTGAAACAATGCAACTATTGTGGGAATGATGGTAGTTTTGTTAACTTCATGACCTCACATAGATGAAGGGAGCATTGAATATAATGAAAATTGGTTTGTTTCTTAACCATATGAAAGTAAATTTAATATAAAAATTGATGTTTATGTGTGTATTTGTGTATGTATGTGTGTGTGTGTATGACTATCTAGTTTTGAGATACCTAGTGAATTAAATTTATGGTTCTCTAACACATTATCTAGCAATATAACACCATTTAATAAATTTTGTCTCAATATCAAAACTACTGGGTTAAAATTGCTCCTTCAAAATACTGTTGATTTGTGTACTAGAATGCTTCCGTGAGACTGAAAAGTACCATTTGTCAGCATCTCAGGGCGGAGCCACATCCCTGAGGTTCCAGATGTAGGTAAAAGTATTATGCAGGGTTGAGGTAGAGAGATTTGACACACAAAAATATATACAGAGTGATTTTGAAGCTCACAGAGTATTCTTCCAAGAATGGTTTCCATCTAAGAATGGATGAAGGTGGAGGGAAGAAAGCACTGGATTTTCTATCATACGGTTGAAAAGCCAAAGCATTGGATGGGGAAATCACAGCCCAGGACATGGTTCCTAGCTATGGGGCTCTGTTCCTCTATAACACAGCCTCAGAGCTGACTTTTACTAGGTCTTTGGAGAATTCCATTTTGACACTAGTTTTTAATAATATCTTCATGAAAGGGTAAAGAACCGAGACAGTGCCACAAGAGGGTATTAATGGTGATATTTAAAAAGGACAGAGGGAAGCTCTTAACAAATTGAGGCAGAAGACCCTGATTCACATAGATGATTTTCCCTCCCTTGTGAGTTCCTGGGGAAGGAGAGAGAGAGGGAGGGGGGGGGTAGATGGAGGAGTGTGTCGATGTTAATTCTTCCACTTTTCTGCACACAGTCTAGTCTTGCTTATACCAGCTTGCTTGTTTGGGATTTAGGTGAAAAGATAATAATATAGTTGGGAGGTGAGTGATAGATAGTAATTGTAGACAGAAATCGAACTGTTTCAGTCTAGAGGGTTGAGAAACTATCAGCTACTCTAGTGTTTTCCTATAGCTAAAAGTATAAAGGCATGCTAGCTGTTCCTGTAGCCCTTGCCCACCACATTCGTCTTTAGACATGACCCCAGTCTTAATATTCTTGGCTATTCCCCCTGGTTCAATTGGAAATGCAGCGTTCACCTGGAATCAAATGCCACTGCCTAGTGAGCCTTGCTCTCGCCTGCCTGTTTTCATAATACTCTGCCAAGTCCTCAGAAGTTATTTTCTAATCATAAATACAGTGGCAATAGCTACATGATGCTCCTCGCAGCCTCTTCCCAGGGGCTCTGATTCGGTGCTCGTGCTTTGTCTACTTACTAGCTATCCCTGCCTTCCTTGTCAGATGTATCTCTCTGGTCTCTGGTTAGCAACTATTAAATTTCTGACCTGCACTTGCTTCCTCATCTTTCTGAAGAATCTGGATGAAGGTTTTCCTTCATCTGGTCATCTTTAGGAATATCATTTATGTATGATCTTTGAATGTTTTCTGGTCCCCAAGAAATGAGGTAACATCTGATAATTGTCTGATCAGATACACCACATGCACACATGAACATATGCACACATACACACAATATACATATACACACATATGTATATATGCATACACATTTGTGTATATACTTTGAAAATAGAGAAAGAGAGAGGGAGAATATTAACCTGAAAGTTTTAAAAAACAGAAAATTTGAACCCAAACTTTGGTGACTCAAATTATTTTCATAATTTGAATTGAGCACAAGCTGTAGCATTTCTCTGAAATATTAATATCTTAAAATTTTCAGAAAAACAATGATGGACAAACTCAGTATCACAAATTAAGAAATAGAGAACAGCCAAAGATCAAATTTTATATTGCTTCACATAACAACCCCTCCCTTGCTTTCCCAAAACTCACTGTCCAAACACCAATATATCCTTCTGGAAAATATGCCCTTTTGTTCTGCATTTGTATCCCCACATGGGGTATAGAGATTCAAAGATAAGTACCACAAGCCATGAAAATACATTCAGGATCTTTTGGTCTAAGTTAGGGAAAAATCAATCTATGAAATAATTCATTGGAAATCTCTAGAGAGAAGTTGTTCTTGAGTATTTTAGGAGGCAGTTACTTTTATGGTTTAATTTTGGAGTGTGAAAGCTCCCTTGTTGCTGAACAAACTGAAAAGTTTGTGTCTATAGAGAGAGACACTATGGCTGCCTAGATTAGAAGAAATAGATGGACAGGTAGCTGTGCAGAAATAAGCAAGTTGGTAGAAGAATGGATGGTAAATGGTCAATGTGCTGAGGGGAGGAGGATGCTACATGGTCACAGAAGTGGGATTTACTGGAGAAGACAGGGATAGAACCACTAGGAAGATAGGGTGAAATCACAGAACGTCTTGCATATCATGCTGAGGAGGTTGAATTTTATCCTGGAGGCAACAGAGAACCATTAAACTGGCAGTGATTTTTGCATATTGGAAAGGTCATTCCCACAGGGTATGGAGGATAGAAAAGAAGAGAGTAGAGTCAGAGAACTGCTGGGAGCGGGTGGTGTGTGTGAGTGTGGAGTGATGAGAGTCCCCACTGATACAGTATCAGAGGATCTAGGAAGATGTGCTGAGTGCAGCTATGCTGTAATGATGGAATTAGTAGCACACACCTGTAATTCTAGCCCTTGGGAGGCAGAAGCAGGAGACTAGAAATTTTAGACTAGCCTAGACTACACTGCAACACCCTGTCTTAAGAAGAAAGAAAGGTGAAAGAAGAAGAGAAGAGAAGAAACAGAAGGGTAAAGAGGAAAGGAAAGAAGAGGAGGAACTTCACTGACTGGGAGTATGAAATGAACATGGCTGTGATATGAATATGTGATGTGAATGAACATGCCCTGTGATAGAGAGCAGGGAGAAGGGGCTTTGATGAGGAAGTTCATTCATTCAAAGAGGTGTGGGCAAGCTGCTGTGTTATACTCTAGGTTCCTTGGATAAGTAAGAAGAAGGCTGCCTGCCCTGCTGGGACTCACAGCTTAGTATGAGAGATGTAGATTAGGTAACCATTACATTTATAATCATAAAATTAAAACACTCAACAGACATGCCATAAGGGATCTCAAGATGAAGAGGTCAGTAGTCGGCTGTAGGCAGGATGGCTAGAGGTAGTTCCTGCAGGGGCGTATTTAAAGTTGATAGCTGAAAACTGAGAAATAATAACCAGGGAAGGAATATAATAAATAGAGGCAGGAAGAAACACAAAGACATCAAAGTCAGAAAGTGGCTTGTTTGAGAAGCAGGAAGAAGGCCATTGTTGCTATAGAGGACTCAGTGAGGAAATGGAGAAGAAGAGAGATGGACAAGTACTTGGGGATCAGTTACCAGTACCTAGGGGAAGAGCAAAGTGCTAAGCTTAGTTGCAAAGCAAACCATTAGCTGTGGTAGTTTGAATATGCTTGACCCAAGGAGTGGCACTATAAGGAGGTGTGACCTTTTTGGAGTAGATGTGGCCCAGTTGGAAGAAGTGTGCCACTGTGAGAGTGGGCAGTGAGACCCTCCTCCTAACCACGTGGGAGCCAGTCTTCTCCTAGTGGCCTTCAGACAAAAATGTAGAACTCTCAGCTCCTCCAGCACCATACCAATCTGGATGCTGACATGCTTCTGCCTTGATGATAATGGACTGAACTTCTGAACCCATAAGCCAGCCCCAATTAAATGTCCTTATAGGAGTTGCCTTGGTCATAGTTCCTGTTCACAGCAGTAAAACCCTGACTAATACAGTAGCTTTTATCTTCAAGGCAAACTTACTAGCTCCCAAAATAAACTTCATTATGCAAACTTTAGCAGGCAACTGTGTTTGAGACATCTAACAAAGTATGATAAACATTTTGAATACAATTTTGAGTAGATATTAGGAACTAATTTAAGAGAAAATATGAGTTTAGAAGTTGGAAGCTTGGTAAGGCAGAGTCACTAGAAGTCTCAAAGAAACTAGAAATCTACTCTTTGGAATGGAAGCTGTGCTCCTGAGCTGAGACTCGGGAATCTGATGTGTAGCCCTGCTGCTGCTGGTATAATAAAGGTTTATCTATATGACAATTGTCCCTTGTGGCAGGGAGGGTTGAGTCATAGAATTCAGGATAGATGTGAATAAATAGCTGAGTAGTGGAACTGGTATCTGTTATTTGCATTCAGAAGCAGACGTTATCAAAATAGAGAGTTTGTTAGAGACCAACCTTTATGAAAGAAGAGGGATGGGAAGAAGGAGAATCAAACTCCCATAATGCATTGAACTTGAATGAGTAAGCATTTATTGCTTAACTTTGCATAGCCATTGAATGTTACTGGCCTGGAAGGAGTGACCTTGGTCAGACATACTTGCTGCAAGTGAGGCTGACCCTGGATAATAGACACTCCACTGTCTGAATTTTCTGTAGCCAAATAGAGGGTTCCCCTGAAGTGGAATCTGGGTGGAATCCCTTCATGTCTATAATCAGCACCAGCGAAGTGAGTGATAAAAGCCTTTATGAAAGACTTGAGAAGCTCTCTGAATAACATCTTCATTCATAAAATAGGCTGTTGTGAAAACCATATTTATGAAAACTCACTGTCTGATACTTGTTCCAGTTCTGGAAGCAATGAGTTGAGAAGATTGGCATCACCTTGCAGTAGTGGACATCATAAAATGTAAAAATGTATTCTAAAGCAAAACTCAAATATTAATTTTCTCATCATACCATAGACTATGCCTCAGCCTTCAGAGGCAGAGCTAACAAGGTCAAAGATTTGAGATTCATGATGCTATTAATGGAGGAGGTGATAATAGAGGTGAAACAACTGCTTCAGGAAAATGACTTCTAGTTTGAGCAAGTCCTCCCTGTGTTCTGAAAGCATGTTTTCCAGGATTGAGAGAACCTTTAGTTGGTTCTAGCTCAGTGTAACTTAAACAGTGAGAATGTGCCTTTAGCAGGGATTAATGGGGCTCTTGTGGACCCTGGTTAGTTCTTCTGAAGATTTTATCCATAAAAAGAAAAACGGGCCTTTCCCCAATCTCTTGCTTCTTCTCTCTCCTGTTTACTTTTACCATGATCCCATCTGCCTCCTTGTGATATTGCCAGAAAGGCCTCCCTAGAGGCCAACCCAGTGGATCCATGGAAAACCCAGGCTTCCATCCTCAAATACTGTGAACTCAACAAATCTCTTCTGTCTATCAGCCATTCTCTAGCATTTTGCTGTTTCCTGTCACTGTGATAAAATGCCCTGCCAAAAGCAACTTAAGGGACATGGGATTGCTTTCATCTCACAGATCCATAGTTACAGTCCACCATGGCAGGGAAGCCATATCAGCAGGAACATGTGCACCTTGTCACATTGCTTCCACAGACAGAAGAAAAGAGCAGCTAATGCATACAGTCTCCATGGTACTCTTTATTATATCCAGTTCAGGTTTTCTCACCTAGGAATGGTCCTGCCAGCAACTAGAATGAGTTTCCCCCACACCAGTTAATTATCAAGAAAATTCCTCGTACATTCTCACCTGCTACATTTAATCTAGATATCCTTCACAAGTCTGCCTGGTGGCTTGTGTGAACAGTTAGTACCACCACGGCAGAAAATGGGCTAGCACCAAGACATGGTAGTCTGGATTCACACTCCTGAGTCATACAGGGTTCCAGGGTCTCAACATTAACACAGTTTTCCAGCTTATTGTTCTAGATGGCTGACTGCTCACCTCCATGGCTGGACTCCCACTAAGCCCATTTCCCACTTAGTCATTTTCCCTCTCTTCTCAGAGACCTTATTGCATGTATTGGCAATGTCTTTGCAAGGAGAAGTCAGTAACTCATGCAAATGTGACACGCTAATACCATCAGTCCCACAGGTTCCATGTCCTTGTCGGTGCTCCAAGCTGGATTGTTTTGACATCACCTCTCTCTTCCAGATTCATCTGTTCACTCCACCACCAAGTGTCTGGCTTAAGAACAGAGACAGTGTGATGAGCTGTGAGCGAGACTGTATGACCATGTTTGTACTGATGGTAGAAGGGTAGACTTACCTGTGCTGTGGGATCTACTTAATGGCAAGTACTGTCAAAGGAAGAATCATTGCTATTTCTTGGGCGGGCAAAAGACATACTTTGGAAAATTTTAGATTCCTATAAATCTTATTTTGTTTTCCTTTTCCCCTTGCATTCTTCAAGTACAGAGCACGTGATTGCAATTATTTCTCCTCTACTGCTACTTCAGAGGATGATTGATATGACTGACATCTGAACAATGATTTTTATTTAAATTTTCCTCAGTAAACATATTCAGGGCACTTATGAGCAAATTCTTAAAGTGGAAAATGACTAACTTTTTGACTTTTGGAATACTGAGTAGCAAGAAAGTGAATGTAACCTGGGAGACAGCAGCAGCAGAAGCACACCAACCAACATTTCTGGAGATTATTGCTCTTGGTTGATTACTCATTTTATGCGCATTCAACATCTATTGAGCATTGTATGAAGAGAAAACTAAGACAATTAGAAAATGATAATTTTTGTTCTGATTAATTCAATCAGAGAAAGATGTCAAGGAAATAATTTCTTAGAAAATATTTGAAGGTAATGTCACCAAACTGACAGATCATTCCATGCAGAGCCTAAGGAGGGCATACAAAACCCAGATGGGTGTTACAGGTGCCTCTCAATTATACTATGTTCCATAGAGGCCCCATAAGGACATAGAAGATTTTGAAGTGGCAATAATGAGAGATGACTTGGCTGTCTCCACTCCAAAAATCATCTCCCCAGGTTCATTCATACACACAAGATGGGGAGATTGGCTGTGGGGAGTATATATTGCTTTACTGCTGACATTTGTGAATTCATGAGGCAGATGGGTCTTCTGAGACATTTTCAAGAGAGACTAAGAGAGAGAGGTGAGCAGAACGAGGAGATATGGTTTAGAACCATTGTTTCCAACTAACCCAGTTAACTAGCTAGGTTTTTGAATTCTCAGTTCTCTCATTTTCAAAATGGAGAAAAATCATGATTATTGAGAGAGTTGTCCATGAAATGCTACATATACAGCAGATGGCACAATGCCCAGAACTTAGTATAATAGCCACTTGATAAATGGTAGCCAAGCCAGAGGGCAGGGGGCTGCTCTGACTTTCCACTATTTCTAAGAATTTTCCAAGCAGTTTAGATAACACAACAGTGCTCTCGGCCTCCCTCCCCACTGCATACTAAATGCTTGTACTTCCTCATCTTCTATTTTAAAAAACAAACTAGCTTTCATGTGTCCCATTTCTTCTTAAGTGGTGTGATTTCTGTGGAAGTTGACAACTGCATGTATTTGTTAAAATGTTTGCCTTTTTAGATCCTATTGCAAGACAGATTTGATGGAAAGAAAATGGGCACAGCAATGATAAGACATATGTAAAACTTGATCTGAAAGTCACAACACCCAAAGAAATAAGAAATCCCTGATAGTATCATGTCAAGGTATAAATTAGAAAGCAAAATAAATATGTCAGTCTCTCCCATTTCGTGGATGGGAACCCACATAGGTGATTCTGAGGCTGAGAAGGCTAGGTCTGTTCTCTTAATTGCCATTTAAGTCTTCTATGTCCTTTTTGGGGGGTCTTTGTGGAACAGCCTTTCCTTCATTAACACATAGCACAGGTGATCTCGAATGATGATGAATTTTCTATGATCCCTTCAATGCATCAGAGATAAACTGAGGACAAGTGAGGGAAAGGGGCAACTCTGGGAGGTATAGAAAGCAAAGGGACTACTAGGTCTATGGTCATTAAACACAATAGGTTTCTCACTTGCATAGCTGAGGACTCTACCCCAGCACCACACTGACAGGTATTTGTCTTTGAGTATATGTTTTGAGATAGTCTTGCTATATAGTCCAAACTGACCTTGAATTCACAATCCTCCTGCCTCAGCCTACCCAATGCTGGGATTGGATCATGCATCACAAAATGCCTGACTTTGGCAATCATTGCACTAAAGGCAAATGTGCTGAGTGAGCTGACACATGGACTCATATGACTTTTTACTGAAACGCTCCCTCAATTGGGGACAAACAATTTAGTTGGGCCAGCATCCTATTGCTCTTCCAAGATATGGAGACTATTCCTATTTAGATACCCAATTTCACTGCCTGGTTCTTGACAACTTTATGGAGACCCTCACCAGTTTGCTTATGCGTTCAGCACAGAAAGATACCCTGCTGCCATGGATCTATCTCCTGGACTTTCTGAGACTTTTGCTAGTGGATGCCAATCATATACATCAACCTCTATCCTTTTGGCTTCATTTATTCTGTGTGTGGTCTTCTTCTTTCGTTCATGCTAGTCAGAAGCCTGAATATATTAACTTTCTTTTTAACTAGATGCATAGTGAACTATCATCTATGGTCCATCTGCTAAATATGTTCTTCAGTGTTCCAGAGAGACAATATGTTTCAGTGATGAGAGCATGAGACTAAAAACCCTTTGTCTCAACCCAAACACAATTATTTATGAGGAAAACCTATGATTTTTTCTGTTCTAATTCAAAATATGTGCTTATAAACCTCAACACATTCTTATATGTACCAGGTATTAATACTTTCATTTCTTCTAATTCAGTTTTCTTGCGAATGGCTGTCCAGGTCAAACATTGTTTAATAATTCTTTTAAAATAACATTTTCAAATGGAGTGATTTTATCCTGGATCTCAGGTTCCACATTAGGGTGTAGATCAGCTTCGCATGATACAGTAACTCTACCTGGTGTTTAAAGAGCAAGCAGTTCTACACAATACCTATATAAGTTTGGAAACCTTGCGATCAGAATGAATTCCCACTGAATTGAAGGCAACACCATGAATGCACTTCCCTCCCCATGAGTATTGTGTGTACAGTGGGGATGGGAGTATAACATATATGGAAGTGTTCCTTTTCCTTCTATTAAATGGAAAAATTTGTCTCCAACCTAAAAACCATGACCTCCTGGCCCTCACTCACACCAGGTTAAACAATTTCAGGACTTTCCATAACAAGTTTGGCTCATGTATCACGTAATGTCAAGATCCTGGGCTCCACTGATCACTTTCTTTTACATCATCATCAATCATTTTATGTTTTAAATGCATTCTCTGATGAAATAAGTGATTACTTGGCTCAATATTTCTTTTGACTTGTATAAACATTTCATTACTGGCTCTTAGTTTGCGGGGTTGGCAATTTAGTTTGTGTGTTTGTGTGTGGGATGGCTCTTGGCAAAGATTGATTAAGGGATAATTCAATACTTTGTATTAAAAATATAAAGTGCACAGTGTTTGGAGTTCAAACCCCATATTTGTGCTTTGCTTTTGTGTGACTTGGATCAAGTAGACGCATCCCCTGGCCAAGGCTTAAATCTGTAATTTAAGGATCTTTATATTTGCCTCAACGATTTCTTATTAAGATGCAATAAATGAGTGCATGTAAAATGCCAAGGGTAATGCCTTGTCCAGTTCACAAATGTGATCCTTTCCTGATCCTCCTTTGATTTTCCTGAATAAGTGCATTTTTTGGTTCATAGCTATGAATGGTCTTTTATTTGAAGACCCCTTTCCTGCCTAAGCTGTTGCCTCAGATAACTAACCACGCATGCTCATTGTTTTTCTTATATACACCTGGGGTTGAAAGTCCTTAACCCTGAGAAAAGGGAATATTTTATTGGAGAATAATGGAAATAATGTTGATTCAGATCCATTTTCTTACCTTAAAACTGTCGTACATATTCAAAACCAGTTATTCGTATTTTATTTGATCAGTAAGTTATGCGTCAGTAGTACTTTTAGGTTCATTTAATGATTAGTTTTAGCCACATCTCAACTTTGTGCACATGTACTGAAGAGAATGCTAGCATAATCAGGTGGTCCAAGTGTATCTACATCATTTTGTATTGATTCTGATTTTTGTTCAATCACTGTGACTCAAATTCTATTGCTCAGGGTTTCGCCAATTGTCACATTAATGTCTACCAGGCTTTCTGGATTTCTGAAGAAAAAGTGTTATCTAAAGGAGGCTCAGCACTTGTCTCTGGGATTTTTCTCCAATTACTGACACACACTCTGGAAACTCTGATGACCATGCATAAGCAATAATGCCCATGTCCACTCTCTGGCTTTACTGCACACCTGAACCCAGGGACACTTCAGTGTGAAGCAATCAACTTGATGTAGTTGTGTCTTAGGGTCATGAAATAACAATTGTGATTTAAAAAATGCATGATAAGTTAATAAAGATTGATGTTTATGTTTGGAAATTCATGTTAATAAAGATTGATGTTTGTGTTTGGAATTCATATGTAAGATTCTCACATAAGGAATCAAAATCAAGACACTGACTGAACACAGACTGCCCCAAGCACCATGTTCCTGACTGATCAGAGGGCTTGGTAATATCTAAAATTGTCTTTCTATGAACATCTTCAGTGGACTCCAATCTCTTCTGCCACAAGGCCCAGCAGCAGTAAATTCTGTACTAATAGCAAGAGGAGTCCTCTTCTTCCTGGTTGCCAGCTGTCTTCAGGGACACTTTGGCTCTTGGAAAGGCAGGAGAGAATAAAATATTTGGTTTTATTTAATACCTATTAGATATTTAGAGTGAAAAGTTTTGGAGTTCAGAGACGATATTTACCAGTGAACTTGGATGTTCTCCTGAGGACTTTTCTGACAGAGCAAAATCACCCTCGGAAGACATCAAATGGGGACTACAAATTACTTTTGCCTTGTTGGTTAGAAGACTCTAGTCAACAGCAGACCTCATAGGAGCAAAACACACAAAATCCGTCAGATGCTTTTAATACACAGTGATAGCAATGGAGGGCACTGTGTGAAAGTCTCCTGTTCTCAGCGTATTTAATATTTATCTTGTTTCTAGCTAACTCCAGGTATCATTTAATAAGATGCTTTAATTAATTATTATTATTAGACCTGATCACACATATAGCTTCAGGAGTGATTAGGACCAGCAAAATTCAATCAGATAGACTTATGCAAGACAGTATGAGTAGACATCATGATTGAAGCTGACTTCTCCTGAGGAAACCTAACCAGGTAACGATGTGAGGGTTAATACTGTCACCTTCACAGGATCTAGAGTCATGGTTGGTTATCTAGATTAGTTGATGAAACAGAAAGTCCCAACCTAAGCATGGGGAACACCACTCTATGGGCTGGGATTTCACTCTACGAAAAGGAAGAGACACTGACTTGCTCTGATGATGTCCTTTCCTGCATTGTTCATTGTTGGCCTACCCTTTTTCCTGGTTGTATTCATCTGTACCATCTTTGGGACTTCCAATTTTGCCTACATTAAAATGGAAGCTGGAATTAATGATATGTTCAACTTGGAAATCATTGGCAATAACATGATATGTCTGTTCCAAATCACCACCTCTGTGGGTTGGAATGGACAGCAAGCATCTATCCTCAACAGTGTTCCTTCAAATATGACCAAAAACTCATCTAAGATGTTTAGTGAAAGAGAACTGTGAGACCCTGTCCATGGAGATATTCTATTCTCTCATCTAAATCATCATATACTTTCTGGTTCTGGTGAATTGTACATTGCAGTGATTCTGGAGAACCTGAGTGTTGCCAATAAAGACAGAGCAGAGACCCAACCCACAAGAGTGAGGACAACTTTGAGGTCTGGGGGAAGTTTGACCCTGCTGTCCCTTGGCTCATAGAGTCCTGCAAGCTCTCTGATCTTGCAGCTGCCCTGGATCCTTTGTATCCTAGAGCCAAACAAAGGCCAGCTCATTGCCATGGATCTACCCATAGTGAGTGGAGACTACATCTGTGCCCTAGACATTTTATTTACTTTGACAAAGAGGGCTTTGGGTGAGAATGGAGGAATGGATTCTCTTCAGTCACAAATGGATGAAAGGTTTATGTCTGCAAATGCTTCTGAAGTGTGCTCTGAAGCCATCATAACTACACTAAGATGAAAACTGCAAGAGGACAATTGATCTGGTACTGTTATTCAACATGGTTACAGATGTCACCTGTGGAAAAATATCAAAAATTATCATATATATATATATATATATATATATATATATATATATATATATATATATATGGTGAGGGACAGGGATGATAATTTATCCAATGAAGAGAATCCGATTATCAATAATGTTAATGAGAACTTGTCCAGAAAAACAAAATAAAACAGACACAACTTTCTCCATCTCTCCACCCTCGTACAATAGCAAAATCAAAATATAATATAGACAAAACAAATAAAAAAGAAGAAAAAATGGAAGTATGGGTATAAAGGCAGGAAATGGAGCTTGCTTTTTGAAGCCTGTAAAGTGATTTTCTTGTGTTAATTAGACTCTTTCAAGTAGGTGTATAACTAACTGATTTTGTCAAGTAGTCTCAAAGGCAGCACACACTCTAGCTCTGATCCACAGGTAGGAGAGCAAGCAGCGTTGACACATGGCTGGTTTTCCGCACTGGTAAATGACCCGATAAAATCTCCATGAGTACCTCTCTAGGAAATAATCACTACCACAAACAAGCATAATTCAATCTTTTAATCTATCAGAAAAACATGTATAAAAGAGGAATCTCACTTAGCAGTGGCATTTGTCAATCCTGCTTCCTGACCTCAGATACGGTGTTCCCAGAAGCTCCCTCATGAGGCTGACTCTATGCCTTCCTGCAGGATAGTCTGTGTCCTAAAACTGTGAGCCAAAATAAACTCTCCCTTCCTTAAGTCATATTTGTCTGAGAAAATAGAGAAGTAATTAAGGCAGAATAGTCGATGGAACTGAGATATACAGGATAAGGACAATTTGGTACTCACAATGGAAAGGAAACAAGATGACTCACTAATGCTCAGCACCATGGTAATGGCTGTACATCTCCTATCTCTACACAGTATTTTATTTTTGTTATGAGAAATGGTCAGACAGATCACACTCTGGACTATCTAACCAAATCTGCTGATGCTAAATCAATTCTGGACAGATGGTGATTATTTAGATTCACATAAATGTGTACAACCAATGAAACAACAATAATAAAGTTTATTGGAAGATAAACTGTTTCTTAGTAATTTCTGGGACTTGAATACATAGCTTTGATTTTGGTAAAATCCATGCAGGTTTTGGCTGTATGTTGAATCTATTTTCAAAATTGGGATGTCTACATTCTGATTTTTCCCTTCTTTTATCATTATAGTGAAAGCATAATTTCTCATGTACAACAAAACATTCAGAGCAGTAGTGTGAGAATGTTTTCTCATGGCAAACTCTTTGTGAGTTTCTAATTCTTCTTGTAGAGAAAGGGGCTTTAGTTTCAGACTCTAGTATTCCTGTGATGTGTGCATTCCATAAATCTCAATTCGAAGAGAAGGTCCCTGGAAGCATGATCATCCCTCACGTTCCCTGCTTTTAGGTCACAAGCCCCACGTGCCACATGATCTTCACTCTTCTGCTGGTGGAATCTCTAGAGGAATGTTTGGAAAGATACATTTAGCTTCAGTTCTGAAAGCCTGTCTATGAGTAGAGCACCATTGCTCTATCTAAAGAAGAAGAAGAAAAAGGTATTTGTCATTTATTCAAATATTTCTCTCTCAAGCTTTTGGTTGTTTTCTTAATTATTATTGAGCATTTTCACTGAGAACATTGAATCGTGAAATTTCCAAGTCACACAGTCCATTGAATCTCTAATTATAAATAAATGATTTCAACTTCCGCTCCTCTGGGGCACTGATTTTATAGATTCATCAGCAAGTTCACCCACCCCTGACTCCCTCTTTGTCTTTCCTTGAAGCCTGCTCATTCTTTGTTGCTGGACATACTGTCCTGGGACCTCATACAAAGTCTGGGCAGAATGAAGGATTTTGGAAAGCTCTGTTGAAATCTTTCTGTAACTCTCTTCATAAAACATAAGGGCTAAGGCATACTGACCAAGATTTAGCAGCTCCTGTTCAGATCCACCTCAGGAGGTTGATAGTGAACATTTCTATCATGTTTTCCTATGTTAGTGCCTGATCGCTTAACCTATACCACAGTACTTTTCTTGCTCAGCCAAGGTGTGAGAGCAGAAGAGAATGGCAATTTTATTTTGACCCCCCTCTCTGTCTCTCTCTCTACATACCTCTCTCATCTTCCTCCCTTTTCCTCCCTCCTTCTCTCCCCCCTTGCATTTTCTGTGTCTGTTGCATCCACAGAGCAATAACTTAATTGCATATTAAAGGAAAATAGACTTTCTTAGATGTGCTTGTACAGATGGACTAAATTGGAATGATAGCAATTGGATCATAGCAAAATGGACGCTGTTTTTCTTTCTTTTCTTTCTTTTTTTTTTTTTTTGGTTTTTTGAGACAGGTTTCTCTGTGTAGCCCGGGCTGTCCTGGAACTCACTCTGTAGACCAGGCTGGACTCGAACTCAGAAATCCGCCTGCCTCTGCCTCCCAAGTGCTGGATTAAAGGCGTGCGCCACCACCACCCGGCTTGGTGTTTTTCAGTTACCAACTTATTTATGATTTCTCTATCTCGACACATCTCATTCTACTAGGTGAATGTCTCTTCTTTAAACATGAGGCAACAGGATTAATTGTACACTGAACACTGTCTATAGGTCCTTATTGCCTTTCATTTCAGCTCAAAGTCTTCATTTCACATTCATGATCTTCTACATATGGTTTCTGACTTACATTTTGTCACTGTGCATGGAACGCTCCACTTGCTTTCTCCTCCAAATGCTTCTTATTGGTCTGTTTTTACCCTCATGCTTTTATTAATTTCCCATTTCAATCCATAGATTTCTGATTTCCTAGTCCTCCTCCAACTTCAGTTCTTCATCTCTTTCATGGTCATATTTAAGACCAGAAATCTTAATTTTTTCTAAGAGCTTTTCACCTTGTGGAAAATTATCCTTACCTCTGACTAGCTACCTAATAAGTTACTTGATCTTCATCAACTTCCAGCCCTTCAAGCTGATAAATTTACAGTGGCTCTATGGTACCATACAGTGATGTCAGTGATACAGAAAATCCTAAATGTCATTCCACCAGGTGCTTGTGAGTGTACATAAACACTGACACACAAGGAGCATGATGAAACCGGGATTTGTTGATTGACATTTCCTGAGCAGCAATGCAAAAACTCATTTTGTTTTGTGATGTTAAGGTTAGATGGTAGAAAATAAGCCGTGAGTTCCTAGCTGTGAATCAGCATTTAGGGTCTGAGATCAGAGACTATCCCTAAGTGAAAGGTGAGCTGCTAGGAAATAGATTAATGATAAGTCAGACACAGGTACCAAACTGTTTAAGGGACAAAGTAAAGAAGCATGCAGGGCAGAAGTGAGAATAAGCTTACTGTAAGCAATCTTCTTTCAGGGTAATAGTCTATACTCCTGTGTCCTAGAATGTCTGATGAAGACCAAGAGCATCTAGCCATTTAAAGCCAGAAGAAAGACTGCCATAAGATCACTCTGAAGTATCCCCATTCAGCACTCAGTAAGAAGAATCATGTTACATATAGACAAGTTGGTGTTGGGTTCAGTGTATAAGTTTGGGCCTGTTAGTCACAGCAAACACTCACACCCAAACAGAAATATGAACAAAGTTTATAATGGTAACCTCAGCAGCAGCTGCTTCATTTAGCTAGGATAGTGTCTATTACATAAATCCCAGAGTACAGTAGTTTGTCTAATCATGCAATTGTACAGTTCCTATTAAATAGAATATAATTTTCTTGGCATCTTGATTCTTTAATTTAACACTGAGATTTTATATTAAAGCCCCCAAGGTTTGAAACATATCTCAACTTCTGCCAGAGCACAGCGGTGTGGCAGTGCTTTGGATGCGATGGAGTTGTAACTGAAGACCGAGAAATGATGAATGAAGAGGCAGGGGTAGTAAGATTCACAAGGGAGTGAAGGAGCTGTTGTTCACACTGAAAGTCCTATTTCCAAAGCCCAGGCACTTAGTTTAGAAGCTGTGAAGGATTTTCGAGAAATTTACCACAAGAAATTGGTTCTAAGGTAGACAAGGTTCTGAAAAGCTTTCTATCATGCCTCATGTAACTCAAGGAAAAAATATTATTCCCCTGAATTGGGGGTGAGACAAGAGATGGATTTGTAGAGTGACTAACTGCTTAAATATGTCAAGCATTGCTGCCTCCCCTTTACTTTGAAGAACAGGAAATAATAAATCAGAAAGAAGGGATTTACTTCCATTTCAAGGTGCCAATAGTCAAGCAAGTTAGCTGGCTCCATGCCTAAGCCTTTCTGTGCAGAAAGTGAAGCTGGTGCAAGAGAGGCCACCAGCACTTGGTATGGTGGTGGGGCCTGGGACTCTGGTGATACCAAGGAAAACAGAATATTTCCCACTAAGGTCTTCTGTTTTGTAAAGGTCAGTGGACAAGTGAGATCAGCAGACAATCCAAGCTTCACATCTCCAGACTTGTCTCTCAGATTTGGATGCTGAAATAATGTTTTCTGTATAACCTAGGTATCTAGGGAAACATTTCTTACATTATCTGTCTGTTACTGCAACAGGCAATAAAGTTGGGATATTTGGATGGACCCATTGGGATGCTTTCCGATATGGCATTCCAACAATTTTTCCTCAGTTGTAAGTGAAATCCCATATTTTCCCCATCTAAAACCTATCTCCTACTTTCAAGCGCCCCCCCCAACCCTCTCAAAGCTCTTGTGCTCTGTCATTGCCTTCCTGTATGTAGATAAGCACTTAATCCAATGACTAAGACTTAATGCAAAAGGGAATGTAAAAGGTTTAATTAGTGGATCATTCTTGTCAAACCATCGAGGATTCAAGAAAAGGAAATCTTTCTATGTCTAGAAGCCAAGGTCCAGCCTGTCCTCTGGGAGTTATCATTGTACCCTGCCAGATACTTGTGGGGATGGGACTGTGGGCAGAATTATGTAAGTGAGCGAGGCAGCCATCCTTTCTCTGGGGTTAGGAAAGTGTGGTGTGGTTGTGAATTCCAAGTCCTGGTTATGTTAGTTGCCAATCTGGAGTACTTGGGAGCCAAAAGTCTGTGGTTCAGGATGCCTCTCTTTCCACTCTTGGTTCCTGTCATGGAGCAGCTTGCTCATCTGACCATCATTATACATAGAGTTCATAAGAACCCTTAGGAAAGGTGGGGATGCAGCCAATCCTGACTCTAGCCTCACTACTCAACTGCTGTCCTCTCTCTCTGCAGTAGCCTTCCAATCTCAGGGTTTCACAACCAGCTCCCCGAAGCCAGTTGGATTTTCCTGTCCTGCATCTGAGACTTGGCCCTCTGCCACTGTTTTCTGGGCTGCACACATCTGCTCTGCCTTAACCTACTTACAGATCTGGGCAAGAGATGCTTCTCCTGACAATTCCTGCCTTCGACCCACATCAGGAAGGGTCAATCCCTGACCCTAACCACAAAAATCAGACCTCTCAGGTCACATACACCATGGACTGACGTCCAGGATTCAGAAAGCCTTTTCATCAACTGGAACTAGACCACACTGAGCCAGACAGGAGCCCAAGGAGAAATAAATAACTCAGTAATAGTAATTCTGTCTTAATTGAAATTTTCATATTTTTTTTCAGTGCACTATACACATATTATGCTTTATTTTTAATCTTCATTTGAGAGGTTGTTGGTATTACCTACAATTTCCATCCAAATTAAGTGTGTGACTTATCCCAGTTCCAGTATTGCTGTTTCTTCATCAGTGGGAGATCATATTATCCATTTTACTGTTTTTTTAAAAAATGAAGAAAATAATATGTAAAAAAATGAAAGAAATTATGTGAAACAATGTGCTAGACCCATGTTATATGTTCAAGAAATACATAGAAAAAAAGAACCATTATTCTCATGCCCGCTTGATTTACTATTATGCTAATATTCTGTATTTCTTTAGACTGTGGCTTTAGATCGATAGAAGCAAAAGTCTGGGTGGCAACCTTTGGACACTTTTTAGTGGTATCATGTTAGGTACACAGAGCTTTCTCCATTAAAATGGCTGCTTACTAATTACCAGTTACAATGGATTATCTCTGGAAATCACATGCTCAGGTGGTTCCTAATTTTTCCACATTACCCAGAAAACAAACTTTTATGCATATTATTATTGTTATCTTCTTCATGATTTTGTAAAATAAAGTCACTGTTTTTTCTGCATGTCTGCCTTGCCACCTCCACATGCACATGGGATGAGCCCTGCATCTGGGGAAGAGTTCCAACTTTCAGCTTCTTCAACTCACTGTGCTGGCAGCGTTCCATGAGCTCGTCTTGGGAAACAGTAATTGATTACTCTGAAGGGAAAACTCCATCCTAACACCAGCTGGTAGCCAGATATGCCCCAGAGTCCCCTAAATTCATCTCCAGAGCAAGTCTCAAGAGAGACAGTGTACGCACAAACTGACATTATCTTATGACCAAATCATGACTGTGTGCAAGGGCTTTCTTCAGCCAACTTGCCTTTGTCATCCATGTCTCAAAGTGTTGAGCTCTCCATTGGCAGATTTGATCAGGAAGGAGTGTTTTTCTATCCAGCATCACTGAAACAAATAACAAATGTAGCAGATAACAGAGAAATAGCCTTGGAGTGGAGAAGTGTGGAGTGTTGGAAGTAAAAGGAGAAAGGGACGAGCTTTAAAAGGCAGTAGACGGAAGCAGACAGCAGATTTCTAGAGTGGGGCTCACTGACATGTCAGGCTTACCAAAGCTGTCATCCTATCTTCCGGGATGTGAAAAGGAAACGCAGATGTTGATTGAGTGTCCCGCCTCTCCAAATGAAGGTGTTTATAATTTTAGAAAACGAATATGATTCCAATCCCCCAAAGTGCTTTCAGGTTGCCAAAGCCATATTATGGAATCATTACCCTTCTATTGAATACAATTCTTGAGAGTTCTTCTCTGTTCTACACAGCATCTGGATTCCTATGGACTTCTGCCTCCCTAGTGTAGCATATAACCAGTCAGGAAAGGCTGAGTGTCCACCTGTGTTAGCAGCAAGGAATAAAAGCTGTGACAGCAAGCACACCATGTGACTTTCAAACACAACTCCAATTAGTGATGATCTCAGGGACTTTGATACTCTATGTGATAGTCTTTATCTATATGATCATAATTTCACACATTTTCATTTTTAACCAACTTTTAAGGAAGTTACATATGGTAAGTGCTGTTCTCACTAACTCTGGATCCAGTTCTCAAAGCAGGAGCACAAAGGGAGAGTTCACCTTGAGGGACCTTATAAATAGCTACATGTTCCCACTTCTTAGTCTTGGTTATTGTCAAGGTTGTGTGTAGTTTCTATTTTAGGCCCAAATGGCAGAAAAGCCTTTTCTGCAGCCAAGAAGCAGCATTGTGGGGTGCCAATAAATTCTGGGGAAAATTACATTTTAAAAAGGAAAACTTTGACATACATCTGGCAATAGAAGTATTCTGAACATATGGCAACCTGGTAGGTCGGGAGCCATTGGAACATGTGAGGTTGAGCTGAATGCTGCCCCCATCGTGTTCTGGGGTGCATTTGGGGAAGGGCCTGTGGTGAGACCATGTCTTTTTCAAACTGATGTGTCACACTCACAAGAGAAGGGAGTTGGGTCAAAACCCATGTTTTTGTGGCTGACCTTCTGGCAACCTCTAAATGACTGACTCCCAAGAGCAATTTATTCTCAGTGATGCAAATGAGTGAGAATAAGACCCTGCTGGGGAAGGTAGGCTTCTCATCACAACTCCACTGATAAATAAAATACTCAGAAACCAGAAACAATCAAGAAATCTAGACCTTGGAACTAAGGACACCAGTGTTGAAAGTTGATGGTTGTTCAAAGTCAAAGGCTTCTTAGCCCTTGGATCCTGCAACTCCACGGGCAGCCTTCTGCTTGACTGTATGTATCTGCTGACCACAAGGGTGACATCTTCATGGTAAGTCATGACTTGAGAAACAAGTCTTGTAAAGAACAAGCTAAAGCTGCCATTACCGGAAGGAACATAGATGAGTTGACTTCTGAGAATACGTGAGGGTGTGCATAAACCGTGGAGCACCAATCAGAAAGAAGGCAAGCCTCCTACTTCTAGATCTCACACTTACTTTCATGGACCAGTAACTCTCTCAAATATTCTGTACCACTTACTAGCAATGTATCATTTATAGCAATGGCAACGTTTCAGTATCCATTTAAAATGACAGGGACTGACACTTCCATTTTTTTTTTAGATTAAAAAATGGAGCTTACTTAGAACCTAAGCTCAATAAGCATGCTTGGTGACCAAGTCATATAGGTTTACGAATTGCAGTCCAAATAAAAGCACAAGCTATATCTGCGTGACTCCAAATATTATTGTTGCTGACCAATACACTCTGAGTTTAATTTTCACTTCAGAAATATGACTGTGGGAATCATTAAACTGTTATTGAATTAAAGGTATATTATGTCTGAAATCTTCATTTTTCACACAAGCATCATTGATTCTGATCACAGAGTCTGTGCACCGCCTCTTGGGAAACATTGTCTTCATGGTGGAGTTCTTAAAGACCAGAGTGGTACTTGATATACTTCATTTGTCCCAGGTCACATCACATGGATAAACCCAGGACAAATAAGCCTTTGGTGACAGTAAATTGAATGAACACCACTGTCATTCTGTCTCTTTTCCAGTCATTGTTTAAAGAAAGGCAAATTGTCAAATGTCCAGAATGTACCAAAGTTTCCTTGAATTTGTAGGGACAGTTGTCTGGATGACTATTAGTCCAGACAACTAATAGTGTCTGAATCTTTGAAGATTCTTGAGAATCACCATAATTTATTCCTTATAACAAAACAGACTTTATGCCAACACACAGTGATGTTATTTTGTAGTGTCTTTAAAGTTGGCCCTTCCACCCCAGGAAGCTCACTGCAAATGTAGTAACTGAGATGTGCTGTGCCCTCGGAGAAATGCTCTATTATGCCCCTTGACCATCCTAGAACTCTCCTTTCCACCTCTATATTTTATGCACTTTTCATGTCTCTTTCTCTCCCTGACATATACTGTATTTAGCTATTTCTGATTTGTTCTAATATCAGTGTGTAACTCCAGTAATTGAGGACCAGACTTCTTGGAACTGCTGTATTCCTTGGGATTAAAATTCTTTGATGTTCTCCTCCTGATAGTCAGTCTTTTTTAGGACTTCATGGAAGTATTATGATGCCAACTGAGGCGACCCACTTATGGCCAGACATACATGTATTTGTTGGAACCCTTAAGCAAATGAGCTCAACCAAATGAAATACCACCCTAGTTCATAAGGGATTTTGCAAAATCTTGTTCTGAATTCCACAATCTTCTGTGTCTATGTATTTTCCTGGTCTGCCAGTCTGGTAATGGCACAGAGAAAGGAAATGTGGTTATCGAGGGATGGCGTCGCCTTGGTGACCTCATATTGGTGCCTTGTTACTAAGTGTTCATGAGGACTCATTTCACTCACCCACTGTCAAATTCTTCTGACACATGATATCAGGTCTCCTGGTCTATGGTTGGAGAGTCTATCTGACCATTTTCCTACCTCGGTCTTCTGGATGTCTTCTGATTCCCCACTGGAGACATCTCCTTACCACTCCCAAAATGAG
This sequence comes from Mastomys natalensis, assembly GCA_021653895.1. Lineage (NCBI taxonomy): Eukaryota > Metazoa > Chordata > Mammalia > Rodentia > Muridae > Mastomys > Mastomys natalensis. The sequence continues at coordinate 697,241 of JAJTUV010000039.1, read as the reverse complement.
CAATGACATCTAGAATAGAGAGATTTTGTGAGCTAGCCAAGGCTTGGCTACACTACCTAAACAAGTTTTCAAACCTTATATGAGCTCCTAGTTGTGAGTTTGATAACCCCAGATGGAAGGGACTATATATATCTTTTAGCCATCCTATTTCTCTTTCTTTGTTTGGTGTCTGTCTGGGTATTTTGGAAACTTTCTATAGAGTAAGGGGAAATTGACATAGGAGATAATGAATTGATCTGTGCTGATGGATCCCAAGGACACACCAGACTGGTTTAGGGAACAAGTGGAAGGCTTTGGTTTTACATTGATTATGTATTAGGAAATATATTCATTTTATTAAAATATTATTTACTTAATGTTTAGTATGATATGTCCATTATGTGTGTGGGTACACATATGCCACAGTGTGCATTCAGAGGTCAGAGGACAACTTTTGGAAATCAATCCTCTCCTCTACCATGTGGGTCATAGGTAGAAGGACTGGATCATCAGCCTTGGAGGCAGGGATCTTTGCTTACTGAGCCACCTCACTGGCCCACAAGAGAGAGATTTATATCTATAAGATCCATCCTTATTTGGATGAGAGTGATACATCCTTCATTATAATTTCTAAGTATAGAAATGGTCTTAGAGAATAGGAAGAAATGGACTTGACAACCTAGAAATAATAAAATGATAGGAGTGTGCATTTGAAATTAAAAGAGAACATTTGCTTTAGGGTATAATTTATCTCAAGTGAGGTGAGTTACCCAGAGTAAGTGTTGTAGATTCTATCCATGCAAGCAAAAGGTAATTTCTAGCTATCCTATCTAGAGATTTTTAATATATATTTTTAAGACATTTCTCAAAGGACATCAAAGAAAATAACAATTATGTTTATCTTTGGTGAAGGGGATTCAGTAGAGAAAGTGCTTTTCAATTTTACCTCAAATACTACTATTTGGAAGTGTTCTTCTTAAAATGTAATTTCTACCTCACATATTTACTCTTACTGCATATATCAGAAAATGAATGGAGGTTGGTGTGCTTAAGGAAAGTAAAACCTTGAAGGATTTCCCAAGTGGCTGCACCCTGGGATGCTCACTCTTTATCGTGGAAGTTTGGGAGCTTGTACATCTCCCAAACCAAACTGTTCTGGAGGGAAGCCTAGCTCACTGTCAGGCCAGCCTTTCCACACTCATTTCCAAATCCACAAAGTTCAACCAAGTTCATTCTCTGCAGAGAATTAATTATCCCCTCCAAATCCAACCACACACCCTGGATCACCATGTTTGCCTGGTCATCAGTCAATCCTCCACCCTATGTCTTGGAGAAATCTGGGATGTGTGTTTAACCACGCGGAGTTTAGTCTTCCATGGGGTTGATGGTGGACTAGACTTCCAGTTGATTCATTGGTTGCTATCTGTCTTCCATATTCCAGCCTGGAAATCTTGATTCCCTGGGAGGATATGAGGAACTCTTAAGGCAGTGAACCCTAAATTTCACTAGGAAACCATCAGCTAAGCATATTGAATGTTTATTCCTGAGACATAAATCAGTAAACTGGGAGAAGGTCCCAGGAATCTGCATTTATGACAAACTCCTCAGAAAATCACCAAGTCTGTAAGTCTCAGGAAGCCCATAGAAAGGCTTTCTTGCAGAGGGACAGACCACTAGGAGGTGAGAAATGGTGGATACTTGCACATGTTCTAAATCGGGAGAAATAATAAAGTGTAGGAAGGTTGGTGACAACAACAACAACTAGCTCTTGGTATCTGTGGACCATGTTTCAGTGGGTTGACAGTCACATCTCATGACAGCTTATCCACTTCACACACATGAGAAAATGGTCACAGCCAGGTTGGGAAATTGGCCCAAGGTCGTGTGATTGTGATATGACAAATCTAGAATGTAAACTCAGGTGGTCTGGCTCCAGCATCTATGCCTTAACCATCTGGTCCTGGGACAAGTAGGCAAGATACAGTCCACAGAACGTGTCCAGCTGTTTTTGTTAGGAAGAACAAGGAAAGGGACAAAAGACCTAATAAAACATTGTAAATGTAAAATGTAAAAGTCCTTTATTAAGAATGAGTTGTTTAAGACATTGGCATTGGCTTGTGAAACCAGAAGCTGCCTTTACAGAAAAATTGGAAGACTCCTGATGGAGGGTGCACTTAAGGTCTTCTTTCTCTAATACCAAGGGCCAACCTATAAACTATTTCACTAGAGAGACTGCATATGTGTTCACGAACCTGAAACCTTGCTCCGCTGCACCCTGCTCTTGGTTACTTCCAACCTGTGACAGAGCTTCCAGGTGCAATGCCAACAGCCTTGGATGATTCATTATTCTCCTTCAGGACCCCTGTCCTGACAATATACTTTGACCTCTTAAATAGGATTCTCTCAAAGTGTTAATGTGTACATTATTTATGGTGAAGGATTCTTTGTACAGGCAAAAGTCATGCAAACATGTCTCATTCCAGTGTGTGTCTTTGGCTGTTTTATGTTGCTAGTGAGAGCGATAATGATGCTGAAATAGCTGAACTCGAAGGGGCCAAGTAGACTCCCCAATATCATCACATCACTAACCTCTCATGAAGACAGATATCAAAACCTGCAGTCTGAGTGACTGACACAGAGGAGGAGCCCCCAGAAATCTCTGGAGCTAGTTAATACAAGTAAATTGAATGTCAGAACACTTAACAACAATTATGGAAGGTGATTCACTTCTTCAGCTTTCTAGAATGGGAGTTGGTAGTGCCCAAATTCCAGGAAGCTTCTAATATTTCACCAGATTATAAACATGACCCTCAAGGGCAGTCCTGGTCTAGTGGCCATGTCCCGAATAGCCATGTCTGAAATGGGCAGCTTGCCATTGAGGAGGACCCACAGAGCATCTTAAAGAGGTTCTTCTGCTCTTGGTCCATCCAGGCTCTTGTTTGTGGCTCTGATTCATTTATTCACAGTCAGTAGTCACAGTAAAGAAGACAATGTTCTCATAGAATGTCTATAGTTCGCAAGCCACAGGACCTTGCACCATGGAATTAATGTCTCTGTCTCTTGATCTCTCATCTGTAAAATGGCAACACCAATAAGGGCTATTTTACATATTTACTGAAAAAGTTGAATGAAATAATTCATGTGAAGTACTCAGCAGTTCACAGCATATGATATATGCTTATAAATAGCAATATTGCTGTCATTGGATAGAAGGGCCTGGGCTATTAGATTCGAAACCTGAAGGAAATAATAACATTAAATTCAGTGAATGTATATGAACTGCTAGGCACTGCATTAAGCTTGTGGGTCTGATTCTTTTTGAAATTTTTGATTATCTATAATTACCCACATGTGGCAGGGAAACAACAGAAGCATGCTCAGAGAGGGAAAGTTACCTTCTGTAGGTAGCACAGTAAGGGGTGGACTTGAAGGAAGGAGAGCTATTCAATTCTAGAGTTTACCTTTCCTCACAGTGTTGTGTCAAGCTACTCTTCCACTGCCAATTTTCAGATCTATCTAGAGTCCAAAACTGTAGAACAGACTCTTCAAACAGATGTACTTTAAGACAAGTTACGACATCTGGGCTAACCTTTATCAGACTTATATATGAAGAAGTATTTCAGTTGAAGTCTATTTATTAAACACGAGCTTGGATAATAGGATGAATGAAGTAAAGCATAACACCTCCTACTGTCAAGACTAAGATGGATTAAGATGCTGTTGGATACAGTGCTTTTATAGTCATAATCAAGGGAAAGGGTTGGAGCAATTGTGGATCTTAAGAAAGGACTTGACAGCACTCACAGAGGATTTATTAGAAATAAATGGAAACTCTTTAAGATTTTACTAAGAGATATAGTTCTTCTGCATGACTTTTCTCTCTCCTGGACATTTATGCATGTTTGACTGGAAGGGTAGCCGGGGAGCTGAGTTTTGATATATATGGTTCCTACAAGGATGTACCAAGGGAGACATTTTTCCATCAAAAGCCATATGCACCCCAGGTGTTGGAAAGTCTTCCAACAACAGTGGGCTCAGGCAATAAAGATAAAACATGTCAGCCTGTAGCAATGGCTGCTGATGCTGGAGGCACTAGCTGCCTAGTAAGTAAAAGCATGGGGAAATTTGGATGGAAAACAAGGATGGTTCATTTCATCTTTCTACCAGGCTTGGAGCTTTCCAGAATCTGACACTGGCCAGGAAAGTGCTCTGTTACGTCAATCTATGTACATTGTTGAAACCCCAAAGAGAGGAAACAACAAAAGGATAAATGGCTTCATGGTCATGGGTGCTAACACTGAAGGGACTATCCCTTACTCTAAGACCAAACTGAGTCTCCCACACTGCAACCAGCAGAACAAACCACAGCCTTATGCCCACTGTGATATCATGGTACATGTGGTTGCCACTCATCTTGAAGAAACCCTGAATGGAATACATTAGTAAGTATGAATACACAGCTACAGCCTCCTGTCAATAGCACCACCATGCACAGTCAAGGAGATGATGCCTTTTATATATGTGCATTTTTTTCTTTCCAAACAAGTGTTGCATCACCCCCCTACCACCTGTTTTCTGAGCTAACTGTTCATTGGACAATCCAGCGTTTTAGTGCTCCTGCTTGCCACAGGACATTTACAGGAGCTCTTTGAGACTTTCCTGATTTGCTTTTCCTGTGCTCCCCATCTTTTATTTACTAATCAGACACACCTGTTTAAATGACACCTTCTCTGGAAGTCCATGACACATCTCTTCCTGCATTACACCCCACTTTCTCTCATCTGTCTCTGTGTTCTTTATATATGCCATTTACTACAGAGAGACTATTTATTTATGTGATGACTGTAATATCTGTCTCCTAGATAGGACTCTTAGCTCCTAAGCAAATAGCTGTTTTCCACCAGCTTAGTTTTGGCATCGTCAACCAATATCTGGGCCAGAGCAAGCACCCAATAACTACTTGTTAAGTAGCTAGCTAAATAATGTCAATATGTACAATATAGAGGCCACTATTTATGAAACCTCAGTACTTGTCTGCCCATGTGCCAAGCCCTATTTGTGTTCCTCAGACAAATCAACAAGGCAGCTTGTGTTAGAACCTTGAAATTTATACATGAGAGAATTGAATTTGCAATGAGTGAGCTCTGTAAATTTGCTATATTTATAGATAGTCTTAGTAGAACTAGGAGATAAACCTAGGTGAACTTGACATTAATGCTTAACCTTCATCCACTGTAACAGCCACCCCGCCTTTAGACTGCTACCTTTACACCTGACATGATTCCTATGTTCAAAAATGATAACAAACTGCATGTTGAACACGTCACTATGACACCAACATCTCATTTACATCTACCCTGATTCTATTCCACACTGGCCCCTTTTCCTTTCTATCAGTAGGGAGAAATTCTGAAGAATTCTCTCTGACTGACAGATATCACAGTAAACACCCTCCAACACAGCCTTGGAGGCCCTCACATCTTGTACTTTAGAAGGCACGCCTCCTCCAAACTCCCCTCTACTGCCACAGACTCAACACCACCTTTGTTGGGATAGATATTCATTACTTTTTCTGAGAAAGGAAGGCTGTGAGACTTTCTTGAAATAGCCCTGAAGGAGAGGTAGACTTTAGTTTCCTGCCCTCATTTGCAGACTGTAGGAAATGCATCATCAGCTCCTCTTGGCTTCCCTAGTGAGAAATTTCATTTCCTCTTCTATGGTAGCCAGTGTCCCACAATGGTAGTATAGCACTTAGTGGTAAAAGGTATCAAACTGTGTGTCTAGATCCCAGAACCCTTGTGTTGGAATATCCATCAGCGTTACATGGAAGCTCTGCTAAGACAGCTGTTGGACCAGCCCAGAACATTTCACTCAGTAGTTCTTGGAAAGAGCCTGTCCATCAGCTCTTCTAGCAAATTCACTGATGATGTTACAGAAACAAGACAAGCAATGATTCTGTACCTGGGCCATGCACTATAAATCATCTAGAAAGCTTTATATAAAACCATCTGCCCATAATCACACCCCAAACTTATTAATCAGTACTGACAGGGTTGGGACTCAGGAATTGGTATCTACAGACTAGATGACTCCGTGGGGAGTTGAAATCCATTGTATAACTTAAATGACATTGCTGTTGCTGCTGTTGCTGCTACGGCTGTTGTTGATGTCATTGTTGTCTGCTGCTTGTTGACTTTGTGCCCTGGGAGAAAGCAAGTATAGGTTGGGGCTGAAAGGGAAGTCTTTAAGATGGGGTTGCTCAGGCAATATCCATGTCGCCACATTCTCATATAAAAATTCTCAGATTTTTATAGCTCAAAGAGCCATACTCATAAAGTCTGCAGTCAAACTAATGAAAGCAGCCATGCTATACAACCAGATGGCCCTTGACACTGTGACAACAGCACAAGGCATGTCTTAGGCCATTATTAGAGGGCTGTAGATATATATCTGACAACCAAAATAATGTATTCACAATCCTTAGCATTTTACAGCTAGATTGCATCCATGTCAGATTCTTCCTTAAGCTTTAATGTTTTTCTAGCATTACGGTCCATAAGACCCTCGTGGTTAAAGAAACTAGTCCTGTTTGGGATGTTAGTGTAGGCCTAAGCATAACAGTCTACTGTGCACTTTTGTGGTTTATATGGTTTGATGTTTGAATAACATTGTCTCTTAGAGATTCCCATCAAGCAAAGATCTTCTCCTCTCCCAACAAGGACCACATCATGTTCTCCTTAGAAAAGGCTAGTTGAGACTTTTTCTCTTGATAGGAAGTAAAGAAGTTTCACGAAAATATTCAATGACCACCAACATGTAAAATTGAGGGACTAAAATCTCAGAAGGGAAAATGAGACAAGATAGAAAGAAAGCTAGAGAAAACTACTTGAACGTGAGAAAAGAGAAGACCCCCCATCTAGAAGTCTGGCTGAAGTTTCCCACTAGCTAAGAACTAAGAATGATTTTTTTTCCCATAAGCCATTTGGAGAGAACCCACTCTTCTTGCAACAGAAGGACCAGGTTTGGCTCCCAGCATTCACATTAGAACAGAAGTGTTAGTTTTAGTTTTTGGTTATAATGTTCCCAGAAAGAACAAAAAGGAGGGCTTGGGAATCAACTTCCTTCTCTTGGTTCCTGTGAGAGATCTCAGTCTTCAGCATGGTCTTTTCTGACCTGTATTGAGTGTGGTTGGGTCTGGTCTTCTGGCCTCCTGGGAGGAATGTTTCTGTGGACATTTGAGCTCCCATGGCACAAAGCCCCAGAAACCAAGAACTCTGATCCAGAGGTTTAAAATTTCCTACCACCCAAAATGGTTTTCCCAGAATAGGTTAAGACTGTGGTGGGTATCTAATTTGATACAGTCTTTTAGGATGGCGTTTTAACAATATTTATTAAAATCAACAGTGTACTTATCCTGTAACCCAGAAACTGTACAGTATAGTTTATTCCCTAGAAAAATTATATGCCCAAGGGTTTGTCCAGGAATTTTCACTACAGAGTTGTTTATTGTAAATGGATAGTAAAATGGGGTGGGGAGAACTTCTTTATGATTAAGGAATGGTAAAATAAATTATGACATACTGGGCTAAAAGATTTAAGAATTGTTTTTCAACATTTCAAAGAAACATGTATGAGAATGGTTTCTCAAATGTATTGTTTATGAAAAACTCCTAAGGCACAGAAACTTTACATTGCATATATATATATATATATATATATATATATATGCAATATATAATAAATATAATAATGTGTGTGTGTGTGTGTGTGTGTGTGTGTGTGTGTGTGTGTTAATATCCAGAAAAGGTAAGGGATATGTACACCAGATGGAGAATTGCCTCTGAAGGAAGAAAGGGTCTGTGATGGGAACATGAGATTGGAGCTGTATATCAAATGTTGTTGTATTTGTGCTTTAAGAGTTTCCATACTTCAGAAATTTTAGAAAATAATATAACTGTACACCAACTGTATACCCCCTCGTATGTGTGGGTAGGTTTTGGTATTTGTATATGTAAGGCTGGCTATCACCTTGGTTTAGAGCAATGGTTAGTGCCTCAGTTCTCCTGGGTAATTATCAAACATTTGAGCTGTTAATATTTTCCTGGTTGGGACACTAGTGCAATTCTTCAATATGGCATCACTGTGCTGTTGGAGCCACACTAGAGGACACAACCTTCCCTCACTGTGTCACTGAACATTTTTCATTTCTGGGATGGGAATCCCCAAGGAAAATCCAGCTTTAACAAGAGAAGGTGAGCTTGCTCAAGTTACAGAAACTGTGGAAGTTCTGTTCTTTGAGGGACCTGAATGGGCAGAGACATCTCAGGGCAGACTTTGTGGTTGAAGGAAACTGCTAGCTTCATGGTAAATGAGTAAAAAGGTGGGAAAAGAAGAGAAGGAGGAGGAGGGAGGAGGAGGAGAAAAAGAAGAAGAAGAAGAAGAAGAAGAAGAAGAAGAAGAAGAAGAAGAAGAAGAAGAAGAAGAAGAAGAAGAAGAAGAAGAAAAATAATGTCTCTAATAACCCACTTCCTCCATCTAGGCCTTACTCTTACAGCCCATTTAGTATGAACTCACCAGGTGAATCATTCGTACATGGTGCAGGTCAGTGTCCTCATGGTCCATCTCAATTCAATAGAACCAACAGTCAGGGATTAAGTCTCTAGCAATGAGACTTTGAGGACACCACATAGACATAGAAATTCCTAGTAAGTATCTAAGTTAGGGTTTCTATTCTTCCAACAAACCACCATGACAAAAAAGCAAGTTGTGGGGGAAAAGGGATTCATTTGGTTCATACTTCTAGAACATAGTCCATTATTGGAGGAAGTCAGGACAACAAACCAGCCAGGTCTAGAATCTGGAGGCAGGAGATGATGCAGAGGCCATGGAGGGTACTGCCTATTGGTTTGCTTCCCATGACTTGCTCAACCTGCTTTCTTATAGAACAAAGCACCTCCAGCCCTGGTATGGTACCACCCACCATCTGCTGGACCTTGCCCCACTGATCATTAATAAGGAAATGTCTTACAATTGGATTTCATGGCAGCATTTTCTCAACTGAGGCTCCTCCCTGTCTGATGACTCTAACTTGTGTCAAGTTAACACACAAAACCAGACAATAAAGGAAGCAAAATGCTACTTTGTGAAGTATCAATTAGTTGGAAAGCCTTATGGAGCGCTTTTTGATGTCCATATCACACCTACTTCTGGAATGCTGTTTTCAAAAACAAAATTCTGAATCCTCACTCTCCTGCTAACCTGCTTTCAGTCAGAAAGGCAACAATTTCCTACCCTGCCCTCCCAACTCTTAACATGCTTTGGATTTCCAGGCCAGTTGGCCTCCCGCCATTCTCTGTGTACAGAGAGACCCTAATTTATACTATTCCATAATCTTTTCTGCATGGAAAGCAGATGCATACCCTGGTAATACTTTCTAGAAAACCCTGCCTTTAATTCTCATTTGTGGAAATAATGTAAGGATCAGTGTTTACTGAGTTTTCCAAAAAACATTCAATGATTGTGTTCCCCTGATATAGTCCTCACGTAGAGGGATTAGCTAAGGGCTTCATGAAAAATGAAACATAATTCCCTCATTTCAAAATTTAATAATTTCAAATTATTAAACACAATGTGTGTGCTTTGAGTACTATTAAAATTACTGATATAAAAACTATTTTGATTACAACTGATACTTGCTCCAGGTTTGTGATTCCTTAATCTTTTTACACAAATGGATTCCTTTTGACCCAGACCATCTGTTCTGTTTTAAGCAGCCATATTGAGATGTAATTTCTATGCCATAACATTTGCTTGTTTGTAAGAGCAAGACTGAATAGTAGTCTTTTTTCCATTTACTAACCAATGTTCACTCTGTTCTCTGTATTCCAATCAAGTACACTCTCTGTTCTTTCCATACTTAACCTCTTTGGTCTCAGTCTCCCTGTCACTGCCCCCTTTACCTAGAAAAACCTCTTCAAGGTATCAGTAACCCCAAACTTACATTCAAGCACCTAAACTTTTATGGCACAAAGACAGAAAGTGGCTTCTGTATCACTTTATAAGCTCAATCAGCAGAGGGTTTCTAATTCTTAAAAAGCAATACAAACCAAAAAAGTAGATCTGACTAAGCTTGAAATTATATTAAAATTGACAAGATGACAGAAGAAAGGGTACTTTTCTTGAGATTCCTTAGTACATGAATGGAGATGTAGACTTGAACCCATATCTTAAAACTTCTTCCAATCTCAACAAAACTTTACCACTCAGGGAGCAGAAAAAAAATACTAGATTCAGCATAGCATAAAATATAAGGAGTACCTTCTTCAGCTTGGATCAGATCTTGACATCCTATTACCCAGACTGTGAATGCTGAAAAGAAATGGACATGTGATCCAATTATCTGAATATCCACTATGGATATATGAGGAATCCACACATAACATAGGGATAAATTCATACATGTGTCTTGAGTACATGAATGGAGCAAGTCTTCACAGACTTGAGTTCAGAGGCCATTTTTCTCAAGGAAGATTTCACCAAAGATAAGGGTTAGGGGTGTACCTATGTGGTATACTGCTTGTCTAGCATGCAAGAGGCTTGGGCTCTATTCTTTAGCACTGCGAAAAAAAATGAAAATAATAAATAGAAGAGCCAATCAGAATCAAATATGCAGATATCCGAAAGCTCCCTTCGTTCTAACTTCCAGAAAAGTCTACTGGCATCTGCTCTTTTCTCTGAATTGCCTGAAATACCAAGGAAGTTAAAGTCTTACATGAAGATTAGTTGTAATTAGTCTGGAGATGGCTTCTAAGTCTAGAATTGTCTACCTTTTTGTAGGAGGAGCTAAAGTGGGAGGAGAAAGGAGAGGAAGAGGAAAAGGAAGAGGAGGAGCTAGGGAAAGCAGAGATGTAGGAAGGATGAAGAACCATGCAGGTATGGAGAGCAGTCTTGGGTAACAACTTATATTAGGTTAACTAATTGGGATACAACTCATTGTATGGGCATATTGTTATTGAGCATTACCAAACATATAAAGCCTTTGATTAATTTTTAAGCATTAGAGTCTCATTTTCTTACCGGGCCCACATGGATGGCAGGATGGTCTGGCCACTGCCCAGCCTCGGGGAGACAGCATGGAAGATTGGCAGAGCCATCTCCCACATTGGCATCTCATGGGTGGCAGGGTCGGTGTCTCTGGCCGCCTGAACTGCTGGACTGAGCCGCCAGCCTGAGCCATGGCAGCAGGGAGAACACAACCTCAAGCCTAGCCTAGTCGGGAACAAGGCAGCTCTGTAACACAAGCAGATCGGGTGACACCATTTTAAATATCTCCCACAACACCTTTTTTCTTCAACAACCAAAAGATAGCATCAATCAACAAAGAAACTGTAGAGTGTGTGGAGCATCACATATACCCCACCCCCAGAACCGAAAGGGTTGAATAAAGGTTGTAGGTGCTCAGAACACTAACTTCTATACCAAGACATGGAAGAGCTTATGAAAATCCACAAAGCAGAACCAATGATCTCCAAGCATCATATACTATTAACAAGAGAATACATTAGCCTTCACAGAATATGTGTTATGCGGAGGGAACTCAAGCTGTCCAGCGGGGAGGCAAGCACTTTTACCCACTGAACAATCTTCTCATCCCTCCATTCCCTTCTTGACCATCCCTTTCTTCCCTTCCTTTATCCCCTCCTTTTGTGCTTTACTTCGAGCTCAAGACAGTTAACCTTACCATCAAACCCTCCCTTCTAGGTCCCCATGTCCCCAGACCCTTTTCTGGATAGACTGATCCCTGGGATCACTGTGCATCAGCAACTGTGGGACTTCAGTCTTTATTCTTTATTCTCCTCAGTCCCGACTATGTTCAACTCATCTTCAGGTCATCCTCAGTACAGTTGGTGGCTGGTAGGGTAGAGTAAGCCTTCTTTAATCTCAGATTTCAAGAAAAGAAATTTAATTTTCACTAAATATTTTAGCATGGTGATTCTCATAGCTGCTGCCTAGACCCTGGAGGGCCATTTTGGTCATCCTAGATTTTCTGATTGACAGGCTCCTGGGTTGGGGTCCCCATAGTTTGTACTTTTGTCAAATTCCTGGTGATATTGCAGGTTAGTGAAGCACCTTGGGAAAAAAGAAGAATGGGAAATGCTTCTGCTCTACAGGCCCCTACTCCTCCTTGGATCCCACTGAAGAGGTTCCACCTCTATAGTGAGTAAAACAGACCAAAAAAATTAAAAAAAAAATAAAATCTCATCCGAGCCTTTGGTTCAGGCACTTTGGGGATTATGGTTTTAAATTGCCTGACGGTAGTTGTTGGCATCCTGGACCATTTCAAACACAAAGCACAGATGTTTCATGACCAAACCCACCTTTAAGAGGCAGCTGGAGTCTTTTAGACCTAGAGACAAGCCACGTGGTGATTCTAGTAGTAATAACTCCCTACACACAGGCAGTTGTTTCCAACTCTATATTTAGGACCCATCTGGAGTTTAGTAAGGGTCTCAGTTCAGTGCTGTCAGCAATAAAGACAATTTTATTTGTTCAGATTCTTTGATCTGTTTCTTAATTGGATACTAGTTGGAGGTTAGGTGGAAAGTTTAATTAATTCATACCATGCAAATCACAATAGCAACTTAAAATACCTAAAATTCCTGAGTCTTGTCACATCTAAAAATATCTTTACAACATCCCTACACTTACTGATGGTTTGTTTGGGAGTGGGAGATTCTCTTGTAATCATGAGGTTATGGGGTCCAGAGGTTGAGAATATGCATGACTTACAGATTCTGTCTATTCTTATTGTAGGAGTCCCAGCTCCCACTCTATGTAACATTCTATAGGTACCATCACATACTCACATAATAATTCACTGTGTCATCTTTCAATAGTATTTCAAATTCTATTATGCAGTTAACTTTTAAATTCTGATTCTGTGTGTGTGTGTGTGTGTGTGTGTGTTTAGAAATTAGAATGAGGAGTAGATTTAGCATATTTATATGTTATATTATCCTGAGCCCATACTTAACAATGCTAAGTGTATATGTTGTTTCCATACCAACAATTAATTCTCTAACACCATCTAGCTGTTTGACAAGTGCCTATATCTAATATAGACCACATAGGATCAAAGGTTTAGTTCCATGAGAAGACCCGTCTCAGACAGTGGTTGCAAATCCAGGCTGCTTCTTCTTCCATTCAGTTAGCTACGAACTGGGATTCTGAGACTTTTTCTTTAAACTGATAATTGGCTAATTCTTACAAAACACCCTATATGTGTTTTTCTGTTGATCATGAGGGACTTACAAGTGAATAACCAGAGACAGAGTTCCTTACCAAAAAGTATGATGTTCCTCTGTGCATAGGATTATGTGCCTCTGGGATGCACCACCTTCTTGGAGCAAAATCTTGCCCATTTGTAGTCACCTCTATTTCTTATGGCTCCCCAGAGGTTGAGGGAGGGAACTGAAAGAGCCACCATTCTAACCATCTGGCATCCAGCCTCTATCCAGAAGCATTCAAAGAGCTTCCCAGTCACTAAACATGTATTACCATGCAAAAGAACTGCTTCCACAGTCCAGAGGTTTGGAAAGTCATGCAGCAGAAACTAGAGGCAAAGATAATTAGAAGAAAACAAATCTGCTCCTGTCATTTCTATAGATCAGGAAATTATATAGTCTTCTAATATATCTATGTTGCATTATTTTACTGTGTTTATGTATGTGTGTGCACATGTGTGTACTCCTGTGTGGAAATGGGAGGGTTCATGAGTGTGAGCCTGTACATGGAGGCCAGGGGCAATCTTAGGTGTCATTTTCAAAGACATCATCAACTTCCTTTGAGAATGGTTCTTCCTTCTGTCAAGAGCTCACCAATTAGGCTTGCCAGTGGGATCCAGGATTTGCCTGTGTCCACCTATTCAACATTGGGATTATAAGTCTGTGCCACCACATCTTGCATTTTTACTGGGTTCAGATCCTTATGTTGTGAAGGAAGAATTTTAACAATGAAGCCATCTACTCAGTCCCTACCTATATTTATTCATTATACACAACCATATATTATACATCTATGAATTTCATCACCTATTATATTATGTAAAGAACCTTAAATTCATTATATCTATAGAACAAGCAGATTACTATCATTTTTTTTTGAGTCCAAGTTCTCCTATGTATTCATGACTAGCTTGGATCTCTCCTTGTAGACCAGGCTAGCCTTGAACTCACAGCTTGCATGTACCTCTCATGGGCTGGGAATAAAAGGCATACACTACAAACCCAGCTAAGTTTATTTTTATCATGCACTTTCCTATAACCTAAGAAACTCATAGATGCTATGCCTGTGTTACATAAGACAACCCCAGACATACTCTGTTACCAGCTTCAAAGGGCTGAGGTCTGTTTATATCTTGTTCTTTTCTATCTGTCTTCTGCACCATGAAAAGCATCAAGCCCCTTCTTCACTCTTAATTCTAGAATTACTTAGGTTTGGTCATTTGTTTCTTATCATTTTAGATGCTTACTCTGCCTTTTCAATATAAATGTTATGACCTTTCTTTCCTGGGAAATATTCATCTGTTATAACCTTGGTATTTTCACTCCTCTTTTCTGTAGTTTCAATATGGGGCAGAATTATATTAATAGCCATGGGACACTTCATACAGGAGATCCTCCAGACTCTAATATGATGAACACAGCTTGTCATCAGTAGCATCATTTCATGTGGATTTTTATTTTGAATTATTTCCTAAGGAGCAATATTATTGAGTCAAAAGCAAGATGATGATATGCAGGTTTGCTTGAGACACCTAACTTCTAACAGCCTAACAGCGAGTCTTCTTTGCAGACCATCTTTCAGTGCCTATCCCCTGCCTCCCGTGGCTATAAAACACCACTCCTTGGCAAGGCAGTCTTATTACAATGAGGGCAGGTTGCATGTTATGGAGATACCATGAGTTCATCTGCCCTTCTCTTCTCTACTTAAGTTGTTGTGCAGGTAATGTGTCTGGCCTTTGGTTGTGTGGAGCCTCTCGTCAGAGTCCATGATCCATGAGGAATCTATACACAGCTGAGCTTTCATAGCAAAAAAGCACATGCTCCATCCCAGTTCATGCCACTGCCTGAGCCTTCGAGCTGTGATGCTGGCTGCCAGCCAGCATATTCTTGGCTGTGCATTAGAACGTAAGGGGTTGTGAATTTCGTTCGTTTTAATAAGGAAAGAGACAAATCACAGAGCTTATTTTGTAAGCTACAAAGGATTATTCAGTGAAAAAGCAAATGTTTTCCCAGTGAAGAGCCAGGGTGAAGCAGAGGTCTTCATGAATTATGCCAAAGGTTACCATGGAAGCCACAACCTCTTGCTGCTCCTGGCTCTGCACTGCATGGGCCAGGTGAACAAGACTAGTCACAGTGACAGTTACCTACCAAGTCTTCATTACCTTATCTGCTTCTGCAATAGTTCAGCAACATCAGAACATAGCTATGAGTTTTAATGGCTTCCAACTAAGCTGCATCCCAATATTTGGATCCCCTGAGACATTTCTCCTGGAAGACTGGACAAGTGAGTACTTTAGATTCCAGGTCATTTTGTCCATCAGCATTTTACCATGTTCCTATGAAATGGCAGCACAGTAGAATGAACAGAAATTGACATCCATAATTCAGCTGACTTCATCTATCATTATTCAGCACTCTGACTTTAAGGTTACCTAGCTTCATTTAGCCTCAGTTTCTCCATGTACGAAAATCTCATAGTACGGGAAGTTACTAAAATATCACTTGGATAATATAACAACTATATATATAATGATTTACAATATTATATAATAATATGATATTACTATAATTATTATTTATATATATATATATTGTATATTATTTATATAATTATATATATATATATATATATATATATATAAATATATATATATTACTATTGATTGTAGCAAAGGGTCTTGTGTTAAAAGTGGGGAACATACCTTAACATCTAGAACCAATGTTTCTGGATAAAGGTGGATCGTATGCAAAAAATGCTACAAATTAAAAATCATGGGATCACAAATGAAGGACAGCTTTAACCCATTCAAGAGTACACTTGACAGCTATTGAAAGAGTCAATGAAAATGACAATAAGTTAGAAGAATATTTCAAAATGAGTGCTTTCACAAGGCTCTGAGTTCAATTTCCAGTGCTATATATAATCAAAACGCAATGTTATAAAATGAAATTGAATATAGTAAAACTGAACATAATAGTTTCTGACAGTTATAAAACTGAAAATTTAATTAGAAAAAGAAATAATAAGAGTGTAAGATAAAATTATTAGATTAGCAAAAAGACAGACTGTGCTTTATTAACATATGTATAATTGATTTAATGAAATTATGGAAGGAACGCCCCAGAAATCCAGGATTCTCAGAGAACATCATGCAGAGTGAGCATGAGACACTTGTGCATTCCAAACACATGCACGGACATGTGAGAAATGTTTAAATTCCAAATGATGAAAGCTAGAATGTGGAATGAAAAAGAGAAAGGAATAAAGAAAATGATAACTTTGTCAAATGCAACAAGTGTGAATGTGAATAAATTTCCATACATGATGATAAGAATAAAAAATTTCTATACCAGGGAAACGAATCACAGTTTCTCATTCAGTTAAATCACTTGTAGATGCACAATTTTAATTATGAATTTGCTCTTGTCTTGATGCATAATTACCAAATACTGGAAGAAAACAAATCTCACACATCTGGCGAATAGATGAACAGCAGACACACCTATGCAGAGGAATACTATGCAACAAAACAAAGGCATAGACTATTGATTGATTTACTGGATAGTTCCAGTGACTCTCAAGCACATTACACCAGGCTTATGAATGCAGCATTACATGTTCAGCCTCAAAAAGACAGATACCAGGTCAGCAGTTGCCTTGGACTAAATTTCTAAGGAGAAGGTGTTTGTAAGAAGGTGCTGAATATATGTATTTTTCAATACGTACGAACTGAAGTAGGTAGGTTTTATTGTACATATATAGTATATCTGAAATGTAAATATTTCCTTTCTAAGAATTCTGGGACTTTTGTTTATCTTCTTTAAAAAAGAAAACAAAACCTAGCTCTAGACTAATTCCACTAGTCAAAGAACATACTTGATGGGATCCTAATACTGACAATTTACTGAAATTTTCTTATGACCCACTAGCTGTTCTGTTTGGTGAATACTTCATTTGTACTTCAAATAAATATATTCCATATTTATTAGATGCAGACACTAACAACAAGATAACTGTGTTTATTGTTTCTGGTAAACAAGAACTGGCTTCATTAGTGCAACATTTAGTAAGAATCCTGTTTGTCTTTATTTTTTACCCATTTCCCTGTGCATCTAATACTGAACACAGGTTTCTTCAGAATCCAAGATGTCCTAAAAGATGAAAAATGGCAAATTATGGCTCCTGATTCATTCTGTAAGAAAAGTTTAGACGCTGGGTGATGGTAATGCGTATGTTTGATCCCAGCACTTGGGAGGCAGAGCCAGAAGAGTTTCTGTGAGTTTGAGCTAATATGTTCTACAGAGTGAGTTTCAGGACAGCTGGGGCTTAACAGTGTCTTAGTTAAGGGTTTCCATTGCTCTGAAGAGACAGCATGACCAAGGCAATTCATATAAGGTAAACATTTAATTGGGGCAGGCTTACATTTCAGAGTTTCGTTCCATTATCATTGCGGTGTGCAGCATGGCAGTGTGCAGGCAGATGTGACGCTAGAGAAGGAGCTGAAAGTTCTTCATCTTGATTGGAAAGCAACCAGAAGAGAGACTCTCTTCCAAGCAGATAGGAGGCGCTTTTTCAAGGCCTACAGTGACATATTTCCTTCAGTAAGGTCACACCTATTCCAACAAGGCCACACCTCCTAGTAGTACCACTCCCAAGCATATTCAAACCACCACACAAGATAAACCTTCTTGAAATATCAAAACCAACCAACCAACAACAACCAACCAACAACCAACCAATCAACCAAATGAACAAAGAAATAAACCAAAAATCAAACCCAATGACATTCAGATAAAAATATGTAGACACAACAGGGCCTGACTTAAGGAGTGCCTTGTTTAAAAAAAATGAGGTGTAATTTTGGATTATCTTAAGTATGAAGCCTGCATTATTTATCCTTGTACAGAGTGTCAGTATTCTCCTGTGTTAGCTGGAAAGCTTAAGACAGTTTGGCTTTCCAAGGCCACTGTGAGGCTCTCACAAGATAATTGTATCTCATGGAGCAAGACTTCTCATGGACCAGGCTGAAAATAGGGGTTGGAGGGCACGAAGCTTCAGCTGAAAACTACTTTGAACTTTGAGCTTACAAGGTGACATGTATATCAGAAGGAAATATCCTCTCACAAGACATGCTAGAAACCAGAGGAATGAGCCTGTGTCACTGTATCTCCTTGGAGGTTGGTTTCCCAAATGTGCTGTGCCAACTTTGAAAACATTCATGGTGGAGTTTTAAGATGGAATCTGAGGCAGCAGACTTTTTGGGGATTACATCTCCCTTTCTGGGGAGCATTTAAGGAAAGTTGAAATTTTTTTCTGAGAGGAGACAAAAAGAAATGATCCCAGAACTAACAAGATCCCTTTGGGACTGGCCATACAAATCGTCTACATGACAAATGTGATTTTAGCTATTTGCAAGCCTAATATATACCTTATCACACATTTATTTGTTGGTGGTGGTCTTTTGGTTGGTTTAAACAGGGCCTTATATGTAGCCTAGCCTGGGTTGGTGCTCAGTAAGTACTCCTGACTTCCTCAGACTTGTGGTGATCGTCTTTCCTTGGCCTCCTGATTGCTGAGACTGCAGACACAATAACCATACCTGGCTTTATCAGAAAATTCTTATCTCATACTCCTTAGAACATACATGAAAGGGTTCTGAGATTTTTTTGGATATTGTCTGGTTTTTTGGTTCAGGGAAGCTTTGCTAAATTCTAGGCCAGATCTCCAGAAGGAAGTCAGATAGCCAAATTGGAGAAGACAGGTGTTGGGAAGAGGAGATGACCCAACATGGAATTGCTTCATAATGAATTCATATTATGTGTAACATATGTGTTAAACATCCAAGCCTGTATATTTTTATGTTGAATCTCTCTATACTGAATACAATTACTGGTGTTGAAGGAATAGGTCTTAGTATCCTGAATGCCAGTGTGCTAGTTAGAGAAGGGAAGAGAGGAATGAAAATTGATTCCAAGCAGATGAGCATGTTCAAGTACTTGCAGCAGTTAGCCATTTGTCCATTTTCTTCTTTGCTCACTGATGAGGCAGTACTATCTGCTTTATGGATATACTGTAAAAAACAATGCTAGTTTTAATACTAAAGCACTTAGAACCCAATCCAGCACATAGAAAGTACTGGAAACCTTTGTATCACCATATTTTCATAACAATTAGAGAGTTACCTAATGAGAGAAGAGTCATTTCTATCAAGTAGAAGCAGATACACTGGGCCTGAGAGAATGTGGGGATGCATCCAAAACAAGCAGCAGAGCTGGCTCCATATTTATTGGCTGCCACAGTCTAATCTCTTATCTACCATAGCATCCCTTGCTACTGCTGCTAAGTTCCTTTTCTCACAAACTCTATGAAGGATGCTCTCAGGAAGAATGGATACAGAATAGAATGGAATCTTCTTATATTACTCCTGAAAAACTTGAGTTGTCATCTTCTTTAATTTGGCTTTCTAGGTAACAAGAATAAATAAATGGAGTTTGTGGCCCATTGTTAGGGCAAAGCTTGCTTGTCTTTCTTCTTTTGCAAATGATTGTGAGTTTCCCTCAGCTCTCTGTCCTTCCCGAAAGAAGAAGGCACAGTAAGAGAAGTGAAGTTGATAGCACTATATTGAATAATATCATGGAGGTAAATGCTGGTCTCTTTGGACTGCTCCTACAGGCCAGTGACAAGTATAAAGAGTTATGTGCAGGGACATTAATGAGTTGAATCTTTACCAGTTTTTTTTTTTTCCTCTGTGAGTATTCCTCTAAGACCCAGCAAATAGCTTTCTTGACTCATCCAGATTTAATTAGTCTGGATTTACTCCAGAATTTTCTTAAAATATTTTGTTTGTTTTACATTATTTATTTGTTTCTTTATTGTGTTTATGTGGCCACAAGAGGACAACCTGCATACGTCAGTTCTCTCCTTTCATCATTTGAGTCTCTGGGATCAAACTCAGGTCATAGGTTTGGCAGCAAGTTCTCTTACCCACTGAGCCATCTTGCCACCCCTGGATCCTTTTATTAAAGATTTATGAGTTATTCATCTCTGGCAACCACTATATCTAAACTGTTAGAGTCAAAAAGATTAGGAAAATAAACATGTATACCCGTGCATGCATGCAAAATGCCATTTATATGTAGCCAGTTGTATGCTAGTACCAAGATCTGGATGCTTCCTGGCTCCCAACAAAATCCTCAAGTTACCTTCCATTGCCAAGCAGTGATCACAGATAAGGATCAAGTTCAAGTGCAGAAGAGGAATTGTTAGCTTATGCTAATGTTTGGATATTTCCTTCTCAGTAAACTAATGGATGTCAAGTGTTAGTGTAACAGCCCAAGAGTGCCTTTTGGCTTTTGTGCGGCAGCAGGAAAACACGAGGATATGTCTTGAGAATTTTCAGGGAATGGGCTAAATCTTTTTGTAGTGCATCTCATGTCAGCGGATGATGGCTCAGAGAAGAGAACGTTATAGAGAAATTATGTGATCTAAATTCTCAATCTGATGTTGTTCAGCTGTGCCATGGTAGATAGACCCTTTATATTCAGGGTCAGCATGTTTTAGCTTCGGAAACAGGCATTTCTGAGAATACAAGGTGGTTCTGTTATTAACTGTTCTCTGTTTTCTCTACATATGATCCCCATCACCCTTCCCCATACCTTCTTATACCCCAAGCATCTGGCTTGAGTTGTAAATCCAGGAACTCTAACTCTATGTAGGTTTAGTACAGCTGGCTGAGTATTGGGTATTTTGGGAAGGGGTAACAGACCAGCTGTAACACCAAGATATTTATAGCCCACATTTGCCCATGACCTTTCCAAGCAACGTTAGGCACCCATAGTGACCACATTTCCTCTGAAGCATTTGGAATGTTGGCAAGCAGACCAGGAGATTTACATGCACTATTTGCATGGTCTTTAGTGGGGAGGAGGGACTAGTACTGAGCAAAAGAATGCAGAAGACCATCAGAAATTTTCTGGTCTTTGCTGAAAACAGAAGGCCGCACTTGGGTTACTGTAGCTCCAAGCCACATTTTAGGCATGCTATGCATAGTGCTTCCCTGGGGACCAGGAGTCTAGTGTTACCAGAGTTCAGCAGCCTGGCCAGGAAAACCAACACCCCACTGCTAAAGGTTAAGAGTTTATCCAACTAATTTTTTAAAGAACAATTTTGGCTTGTCCTTTGGGTCCACAATGAGACTTGAGAAAAGCTCTCTCCATTGGCCTCAGCTATTAGGGTCTTGAGTGTGGAAGTGTATGTGAGCCAAACATAAACATCAGAAATAAAGCTTTTCAGAGAGTCAGTCATACTCCATATAAGCCAAGGTTTTAATATGACCCTAGGCGTTAGGTTGAAAGCCCAGAAGTCTCAATCAGTTACTACCAAGTATTAGAATGTACTCAATTCCAGTAATGTTCTCCCATGGCATGTTACAGCACCAGCCATCTAGTCTTTCCTGTCTTATGTAGATGACTATCTACCTTCTTTTCTGTATAACTGAGACAAATTACTGGAACTCCCAAGAGAAACTGTAAATAACAAAAGCTCATTTTTCCTTGGGGAAGCTAAGAGAACAAATGTGACTGGGGGTAAGTGCCATTCTTACTATCAACATTATGCTTACAGAGGCAAATGCATCACAGAGAAGACATGGCAACTGGAGTCCAGTAATATTGAGCTCTTTGTCTATAGTCATATATGACCCATTAATCTTAGAATGTTCAATTCAGTACTACAAAACATTCTCTTTTCTGTTCATACCATTTTCCTATTAATTTTTTCTCTCACTTTATCACCTCTGTTGATATAGAAATACAGTGATGTGTCCAAATAATGCAATACACATGAATCCATAAGTGCTTATGTTAAAATATTTCATTCTCAAGTATTGTCTGTCTGTCTGTCTATATCTCTTTCTTGCAAGTGTGTGTGTGTTTGTTCTCAAGAAGGTACAAATGACTGTCAACTGACTCAAGTTTCACTGCCTATGCTGATATCTGAACTGAAAGCACACTTGAGGGAAGCTGTATAGTTTGAATATGTTGGCCCATCTCTTCGTAACTCTTCTCAGAACCTTAGAGAGAGAAGCAATGGGCAAAGATAGATAACTTTATACTATTTCAAATATAAATTGAAATACTTTGGCATAGCTACAATACACGACTACACTGTATACTGAAAATAATTCAGTCTGTTCAGTTTGACAAAAAGAGAACCCAGGCATCACATCCACTGTTCAACCTCTAAAGGTGGAATGAAAGGTCATCGTATTCCAACTTATCAGGAGGTGTATTTAGAGTCACCACAAAAAACCATTAAACAACAAAGGTCTGTTTTCAGTACCATGATACTGTTTATTAGGTCTGATGCCACTCGTACCACATTTCGTCATCTGTTCTCTGATTTTGACTTTTTTGATGACTTCTTTTACTCTGCCTCCTCAATTCTTCTCCTGACACACACACACACCACACACACACACACACACACACACACACACACATGAGAGTGTGTGCATGTATGTGTGTAAACATGTTAAGAAAATATGATATTTTGTTTAGAGAGTAGAAGATAAGATGCTGCAAACATGTATAGCTTAGGGGTTGACCTAACTGGGGAAAAGGAGAATGAAGAAATGACAAAAACACATACAGAAAATCTGGGATTGGGTGGACGGTGAGCTTTGCTGGAGATGCAGTATCACCAACCCAAATGGTAACACACACACACACACACACACACACACACACACTTGAATCAAGGCAGAGAGTTTATAGTATACAGCTGAACAAAGAGGCAAGGTCTCTGGAGGGAATAGTCTTTGGTTATAAAACTCCAGGAAGAATAAGTTGCCATTAGTGTATCTTGCACATACCTCATGGACCAAGGGAAGGCTTTGCTATTCCTGTGTTGAGGCATTGTGGTCCTTGACATGACTGCATTCATGACAATATACAGTAACTCAGTACGTTATCAGCCTCCCATGATTAACTGCTCCTTTATATTAATCTCAATCCTTAGAGACAAATTATAAATCTAGTTCATTTTCTTCAGAAACACTTCTTCTGCATATAGATTTTTTTTAGAAAATTGAAATTGTATGCACATCGTTTTCATTTAGCTTTCAATTGCAGCCGGATAATTTCCTATATCACTGATCATCATGTTTTTCAACAGTATTATTTAATGAATACTTGGATTCTTCTTACATTCTTTGATGACTTCATATACACTATAATGAACTTTGGTCATTTCCTCTCCCTATTACCTTTTCCCGTTGCCCTCTCTCCTGCTGAAACTGTTCTTCCCCTTTTACTTTCATGTCTATATTTTGTTACCCATTGAGTTTGATTATGATTGGTTTTCATCCTTTCCAAATATGCCAACTGGTGGAACAGTAGCAGAAATATTAAGGTGTAACCAACAGCTTTCTGGTTGCATTTGAGGCCCATTGCACAGGACAGAACTCATATTTTGTACTCTAACCTAAGAGCTCATGGATTGGAAGATTGTAGTTCATAGAGAGAACCAATCAGGTATTTGGCTAAATAGATATGTTATCACAATACTTTCTATTTGTATCTATAGATTAGTGCTGCTGTCAAGCTTGGTGAGAGAAGCTTCCTTCAGCAAGTAGGTGGAGGTTAAAGTAGACTCATATGTGGTCAGTGCTTGAGAAGAAGTGGCTGGTGAGTACTAATTCCTAAAGGGCACATGTGTATCTCTAGCTTCAAGACTCAGAGAATGTATAGAAGTAGAGACAAAACAAATCTAAACATACATAGCCATTGCATTTATGAACTCACAGCTTTTGTAGATATGTACAAAAGACCTGCACATGACTATATCAACATTCCACTCTTAAAGGGGGAGGAGATCATGTGGCATCACTCCTCCCTGAAGACTATGATCATTTAGTGGTTACTCAAGGAAAGAGTATCATTTTCATTAGTGGTGTAGCCACTGATACATTTCTCATGCTCCAGCGAATAAGCCCAGCTCCTACAGAAGTGTTCAAGTTTATTTCTGAACATTTTTAGCCGTCCACCTCATTTCACCTTCTTTCTGGTTGTGGTGGACTTACATTAGCTTGTCTTATTTATGGCCATTTTTTCAATACTTTTTCCCCTGTGTGTATGAGTGTTTTGTCACAATGTAAATGTATGCACAGTGTGAATGCCTTTTGCCCATGGAGACATCAGACCTAGTGGAACTGGAGTTACACATGGTTCTGGGTTTCGGTGCTGGTGTTAGGAGCAGAATCTGGGTTTTATAAAAGAACAGCAAGTGCTCTCAACCAAGAAGATATATCTCCAACCCCAATAATATTTGATTATTCTGGATAAAATTAATATTTAAGAAAGTATAATCTAATGAGTCTTGTGTTCTTATATTTAATGGAAATTTTATTTTCTAAAAATATTTTTAAAATGTGTTTTTGATTCTATGGTCAACTAAGAAAGTGATATGTTTTTACCTTACAACTGTTATAATTATATGTTCATTGTCTCTTCATCTCAATTTTCTCCAGTGGCTTTAATATATGTTTTATTTTCAGTAAAATTCTCAAGCTACTTTTGTAATAACTTTCCCCAGGTATGTTATCTTAATTTTTTGATTACTGTTGAGTTTATTGTATTTCACCTTTCTGAATGATATAAATACATTATGTATTTGCTAGCCATTTGATATACATCTTTTATGTAGTCAATAATATCATCTAATAACCATTTACTTCTGCATATTTTTAGTATTGGTCAAGTGATTGATGTTTTAAAAATAAATTATTACTTGATTCTCTAATGGTAACTGGTTACCCAGGCTTTACAATCTCTATTTAATTAGAGTAACTTGAAGTAGACAAATTGCTTCAAAAACATATTTAAATATTCTAAAATTCCTGAGCATGGTGGTACACAACTTGCAATTACTAGCACTTGGGAGGCTGAGGCACACAGATTGCATGAGTTTGAGGCAAGTCTGGACTATTTAGTGTAACCCTGACTCAAATCAAAGCACTAATTGTATTCAATGGTTATGTATGTACATATATTCATATTTACATACATACATACATACATACATACATACATGTAATTTATTTTCATGGACATGACGTTAGAAGGGAGAAGAGGAGACTGTGGAGAGTTTTAAGGAGGGGACAGGATGAATATGATGGAGATACATTATATACATGAATGGATTTTTCAAAGAATTAAAAATAAATAAATAAACATTCAAATTATTTGTAAAATTACTAAAATCTCCCTATCTGTCATTTTCACTCTCTCCCCAAACTCCAATTTTGTTCCTTATCATATACCCTGCTTCTTCCATACCCCACATCCTGCCCCTATGTTTATAGTTCATCCCTGGGCTGTGTCTAATTTTCAGAAAACCAGAATTGATTCCTCTTTGTTCCCTGTATGTTTTAAATGTTTTATTATGTTTTTCTCTGAACATGATTTTTCTCATATTTTTTCATTGGATTTATTTGTCACATGAAGTTCTCACATTGAACAACAACTTTCAAATATACATATAAACTTCAAATTTATATGTTGGCACATTTAGAAAACAATATGGCATGACAGAAAACTAAGATTTTCCTATAGATTTGATTTTGAGTTCCATTTGTCTTAGTAGCTTTGAGCTCATTTACAGGGCTTTCTGATTCTTATTATGGTCTCTTCTTTGACCCACAAGTGACATAGCTTTCTATTTTCAGACATTATCATTTTTTAATATTCGTATTGATTTCTAACACAGTGACAAAATGATCTGATAACAAAATTTAAATAATGTCATCTTTTGATATTTGTTGGTCTCTAATGCTGACCTAGCTCAGAATTAGTTCTTTTTTTTTTTATAAATGTGTATGAATAAAACATGTATTATTGAGTTATTGGTCTCAATTTTCTCCATGTGGCTATTTAATTAAAATTTAAATATAATTTTAAAACCATCATTTTTTTTTAATTCTTTGAGAATTTTGTATAATGTATTTTGCTCATGTTCACACCTCCACCAAATCTTCTACTCATCTAACTTCCTGTTTTTATTTTTGCCTTTTGTTGTTTTTAACACCCATCACGTTCAATTTATGCTGGCCAAATAATATGGGATGCGATGCCTGCCCTTGAGCACAGTCAGTCTACAAGCAGCAGTCATATCCTTAAATGTGTGCAATTGATCTAGTGTATCCAAGAAGCACTGACTCCTTTCAGTCCTTCCAATCTCTGTCTCTTACATCTCATGCTCCAAGTTCTGTGAAGATCCTGAGCCTTGTGGGAATGGGTGTGATATGTCCACCCCACCTAAGGATGAGCTCTCCCATAGTCTCTCATTCTCTACATCTTGATGAGCTGAGGGCTCTGTGTCAATGGCCATCTACTGCAAGAAGAAGCTTCTCTGATGAGGGGTGAGAAGTATACTAATCTGAGTACAGCAATAAGTCTTTAGTAAGCATTCAAATACTGTGTCTATTTAGCAGAATAGTAATAGTAGATTCTCCCCTAGAGCCCATGATCTATGTAGGCACAGGTTTTGCTCCCATAAAACTGTCATATATGAGTTCCACAGTATGAAGCTGAGTTAAACAGAGAATGATTGGTTGCTCCAATAACATTCATGCTATTATTGAACTAGTAGCCATATCTTGCCAGGACTGTCATTGTTCTAGCTAATAGGTTTCAAAGCTGGGTAAGATAAAATTTTTATTTTTTATCTGATGCTACATAACTTAGAATTCTTCCATACACAATAATTAATTAATTAATTAATTAATCACCTAATTGCACCCTTTCTCCTATGACACGCAATATAGACCCAGGATTGATTTTGTTATAATCCTTTTGTTTCTATCTGCTTACTCTTATTTTCTCTATTTTTTATTCCTGCTGCTTTATATTACTTATTTAAATATATGGGCCAGATTTCTTCAGTTCTTTCTAATGCCACACACTGGTGGGGTTTTGACAGTTGAGCAGCTTCAGCTGATCACATTAAATTTACAGCATGCTGGTTTTTTGTTATTTGCCAATTTTACTCTTTCTTAAAATAATAATTCAGATCCTTTTATGCAAATATATTTACTAATGAGAGTCAATGTCTGTTTAAATTATAGGGCCATTAAAGAATATTTTACTTGACCTTTGGATACATTACTTTGAAAACAATTTGGAATGAAGTTTGTTGAACAGAACAATCCTTTAATTTTTCTTTATATATCTCCAGATAATCTTAATCTACTATTGAAAACATACTCTCCCAGAACAAGCCTCTCAAAGTCCTTATCTGCTCATCTTTTTATACTAGATGATTTATTTAGAGTCCTTCTTTGTAGTGAAGAAATGTCTACCTCTTGGGATCAGTTTACAATTATTTACCATTCTTGAATTCTTTTCCTTTTTTTTTTCAGTTGAACAAGATTTTCCTTATATCTGAAAAATTGTTAATCACTCAATTCTTCTCTGGTTTTTCTGTTGTATAGCTTTGACTAGGTAACTTTTCATCCTCTAAATAGTACAATAAAGTGGAAAGTGAAGTCTGGGAGATGGTACATTACAGACCTTCAGATATTTGGTGAGTGACATTCAGATTCTAAAATAGAAGATCTTTGTTCTTAAGTGTGAATAAATTCCTTACAGTGGACTTCCTGGAATATAGACCCTAAACTTTTGTCAATTTTTGTGAGTTAAATTGGATTAATGTAAAACTGTTTTTCACACAAGTGGAAACAGTTGCTAATACTGAATAGCATTACTGGTCAAAGAGAAATTGATGCCACCTGTTCCAAGTTACCCTTCTGCCTTCTCCTTTGCCTTTTTCTGGGTTTTGGAAACTCCCCTGTGTCTCTGCTTTCTCTACCAGTAAGCCTTCCCAGAGACAGTCAATTCTGAGGGCAATTTTCCAAGACCATTTGCAAAATTGGCTGGGGCTTCAGCTGTAACAAGAAAGGGCATGTATTCTGGGATCTCAAAATGGAGTTTGAAAGAGACATTGCTGAGGTGGTTTCATAAATAGATCCTATATGCACTCATCTTATTTCTTCACATATAAATGTTAAAACTAATATGTTCGGTTGAAAGAATATGTGTCTGTACATGTGTATATGTATACTCTGAGCTGAGTGTTGTTTGCATGAGTTTCTGCAGATATTTTGACACTTTTATATATAAGCTATGTTTACATTTAGTGGCATATTCTCACAGACACATCTGTTGAAACAGTTATTTGTATTCTATTGCCAGATCACGTGCTCAAGCCAAACTCCTCTGAATTCTATAACTTGCAGCACAATTGAATTTTTAACTATACAATTAAAACATTCAGAAGTACTATTATTTTATATATGTATATATTAAGCTTAACACTAATATGTATTTCATGTCTCAAAAATTTTAAGAGTCTGTGTGTGTGTGTACATGTGTCTCAGCCTGCATGTATATATGTGTGTCTGCCTGCATTCATTTATGCATACCATATACCCACCTAGTTTCTTTATTGTCCTGAAGAGGACTTCTGACTTCTGAGGCTCTGCAACTAGAACTCCAGTCAGTTGTCATGTATGTGTTGGGAACATGGTCCTCCAAAAAGCAGCAAGTTCTTTTTGCTTGCGACTCTTCTGTCTCTGTGATATAAACTGTTTGACAAGGCTTGTTTACTTTATT
The DNA here is from genome assembly GCA_021653895.1 of Mastomys natalensis. Classification (NCBI taxonomy): domain Eukaryota; kingdom Metazoa; phylum Chordata; class Mammalia; order Rodentia; family Muridae; genus Mastomys; species Mastomys natalensis. The sequence continues at coordinate 668,310 of JAJTUV010000039.1, read as the reverse complement.
TGAAATATTGAAAAATAAGCCTGGTTAGTCTGATTCTCAAAGAACATTATCTTCATTCTAAGACTTTAAGGGTTATGCTTAGACTTGAGTTGAACTAATTTTAAGGAGTGACCATGTCCTGTGCAGTCCAGAGTGAGATAAGTTAGAAACAGAGAGAGAGATTTTTAAAAAGATTATAAATGTAAACTCATCTGTCTGGGATAAGAGTGGCATATGGTCACTCTGTTCTGAGTAAGGAAACAATAGATATTTCTTTCTAGATGTGTCTGTGCACTGGCCTTCCTTGTGCATCCATGAAGAATTCGTTCTGACTCTGTCACAGACATAAATAGTGAACATTTGACACTTAACAGTATTTCTCAATCTTGATTTCATAGCATATGCCTTCCTCCTAGGGTATCACTGTTACCTTGACCTTTATGTGGTATCAGCTTCTTTCCTAGCACAATTCTTCTAGTAACTATCTTTGGATTTAATGTATTAGAATCAACGAATCGTTTATGTTCCCAAATGAGTTTACTATCATGTTACATGAGCACTTTTGTCTTACAATTTTAAATAATAATAAATAAAGTAGAGATTGACAAATAATTTCTCTTTTGGTGAGTCAGAGACTCTGAAACAGCTCAATAACCTTGACCATGACTCAACAGTCTGATCATAGCTAAGTCAATAATTATGGTTATAACAAGGACCCCAGTAATTGAGCCTATATTAGCTCACACATCTGAAGTCATTTTTTGGGGTGGGAGGGTAGGGGAAAGGATCCTATTGTATAGTTCTGGCTGCCCTATAAATCACTATGAAAGAACCGGCTAGCCTCAAACACAGATTCACTTGCCTTTGTCTCCTGAGCACTGGGTTAAAGACTGAACGCCCGACCTCCCCGTACCCTGCAACTGAAGACAGATTTTTAAAAAGACTGGAGGCATGGGTTTGGGAACTGGAACAGCAACATCTGCACATGCACTTCTGAGCTTCTCCTGAATAAAGATTTAAAAAGGAATCAAAAACAAAACAGGAACCAAATTCATGTTAAGCAAAAGTTGGGTAAATGTTGGAAAATGTCCCCTCACCTAAATTGCACAGTGTCTTTGTGAAAACTTTCTTTATTCCATGCTACATAAATAGAGCCCCATAGTTCCCCCTCTGCCAAATCCTACATAGGCACCTGTCCCTTCAACTTCACTCAGCAACAGGCAAAACTGGAAAGCAAGCAGGATGTGGCAGGGTCTGTGAGGAGCATGGTGTGACTGGGCTTGTGAGGAACAATGTGTGACAGGGCCTGTGAGGAGCATCATGTGACAGGGCCTGTGGGGGGAATCATGTGACAGGGCCTGTGGGGGGAATCATGTGACAGGGCCTGTGGGGTGGGAGCACAATATGGTAGAATCTTTGAAATCTACTTTCCAAATACAGGGAAGAAATGGTTTCTTTAGCCTTTGTGTATTGGGACATGGTATAGTTTTACCATGTACTGGAAAACATGGCTTCAAAGGGTTAATGCCCATTTTCTCCCAGGGAAGGGGAAAGTGCTAGTAAAGAGTCCCTTTAGGAGCAGAATTACTGCGTGTATTCCAAACTCCAAGATCAAGCATGAGCATGAGGAACGTAGTGTAGACCGCTCTCTCATCTATTAAAGGTGGTGAGGATTCTAGGCTCAGGGAGTTTTAACACTGTAATTATTGGTTAGTGCTCTAGCTGATGAGTATTGGATCAAAATCTAGAAGGTCATTGGAATATCAGTAACCCCAGTTCTAAAATGTTGGGTGCAGAAGATTCTATGATAGTGAATAAAGTTAATATAGAAAGAGTTGAAAATGTAGTGAATCTGGGGTTTATAAAAAGACTCATTTTGTTGTTCTTAAGGTGGCATTAAAGCAAGTCACTTGGAGCTTTGCTATCTACCCATAACACACACACACACACACACACAGAGAGGAGAGAGAGAGAGAGAGAGAGAAAAGAGAGAGAGAGAGGAGAGAATTCCTTTTTATTTTCCTGGTATTTCCAAGATTTAAATGAATTTATTTTATGTTTCTCTGACACTCAATGCCTGAACCAGGATTACTTGAAAAACTTAGAAAAATAGCCAAAAATCTATTAATTTGATCCACTGCCACTGTAGAGTCTCCATTCTCAGTTATCCTTTAGGGTAGCTCTCTTATTTTTTTTTCTCCCTATCAGGCTGGTGATGCTGTCCCCTTTTGCAACTTGTGCTGAGTCACCTCATGGATGTTTCCTTGTGCTTTGCTCAGTACTATCTACCCACTAGGTGGTATATAGTGTGGGTTTCACTGAAGTGTGATCTGTTGATATTCATGCTGAAAAATAATAAAGAACAAATATGTCTATGTTTGGTCTGGGCTGAAAGTATGCATTAGAGTAGATTGCTTTGCCTGTACCCTGCTTACAGAAAGACTTGGCACATCCTTTCCCACTAAGGCCAGATAAGGTGACCCAGGTGGGGAACAGCACCACATGCAGTCAACAGGCTCAGCGGACAGCCCTGCTTCAGTTGTTGGGGGACCTGCATGAAGACTAAGCTGTACTTCTGCTACATATGTGCAGGGGGCCTAGGTCCAGCCCATGCTCACTGATGTGCCAGGAAGGGGAGTATCCAGGGGAGCACAAGGGCACTCCCTTCTTAGAGGAGATGGGGAGGAAGGAATGGAGGGAAGATATGTGTGAGGGGTACTGGGAGGAGGGAGAGGCTAATATTGGGATGTAAAGTGAATAAAGAAATAAATTAATAATAAAAAGAGAAATGCCCCTCCTCCCCGATCAAAACAAACAAACAAAATGAAGCAGACAAACTTGTCCCAAGGTGCTCCTATTCACAGTTAGCATTTTCATCCTGGAACAATCACACAGCTCTATTCCTATCTTAGGAGCCTCTGGCATAAATTTGTTGAGCTGAGAACCTGAACGAAAGAGACAGGACCATAAAGAAGTCTGAGCCACTGGTTTGCTGGAACTGTTCCTTGGACAACTATGAGGGCAAAGATACTGGGGCCCTGAGAACGTATTCAAGGAATGACCCAATGTCAGCCATCCTCCAGACACTGGTGCTGACATCCTGGTAATATTCCCATTGAGGAATAGTTAGATAGTAAGGGGAAAATTTGGGTTTCTGGAGAGTCAAAGGCAAAATAGCAATCTCTTGGAGCAGGGCTTCAAATGTTACAAGAACAAGAGATTTGCATGGAGAACAGAAACTGAGGTAATTCTTCAGGTGCTACTAGCATGGTAGACTGTTGGCTCACAAAACGATTTCAACAGATTGGAGGAAGATATAATTCTGACACAAGAAGTCTTTATTAGAGTATTCCATCTGTCACAAGACAAATTCGGGCCAATTCTATACGAAGAGACATCAATATATTTTCTTAAAATAGTTAGCATATGTATTGGTTCTGGGAGATTCCAGACAAACCATACCCAACACTTGCTTTCTGCAGAACCTTGAAGACCACTGGCAAATATCCTCAAAGTATATAGCCCAGTAGTTCCTATGTTCAACTAGTCATGTTGTTCCTTACCATTTTAGCTCTGTATTTAAATAGAATCTTTGACTGAACTACTGAGATTTCTATAATCAAGTATATTTGTTTATTTATTATCTTCCAGAAAAAAATAAGGAGCTTGCATTAGAGGGGTTAGGGTGAATGATTTTCCTCTGCACATTCTTTCATTAGCCTCTCCCACACACTCTCAGTTTCACCTTGTACAATGGTCATAAGTCAAAGAGTCCCAAACCACATGAAAAAGATCGTTCATTTCCTATCAAACTCAGACTCTATTGACACTCAGATCCTCCGACTCATCTCCGAATCACTACCTTTGAACTGAGGACTTTTAAAACAACCTGGAGGTTTCCTGGGGTTTTTCATCCCTTTTTTAAAAATATCGATTTTGTAATTTTAAACTAGGTTTGTGTCTGTGATCTTCGCTTGGCATTTGTAAAAAAAAAAAAAAAATCTTTTATTTCCCACAAGTTTGACAGCAGCTCAGCATTGGAGATACAAAGGGATCAGGACAGAAGGGCTGAAGGAAAGTTAGCCTGAAGTTTATATTGGAAGAGAAGGGGCAAATACTTACAAAGTATTACAGGGCTCAGGAGCCAGATGGAATTTGGCTGACTGAGAATCTGAGTAGCTTCTCTCTTCTCTCTCTCCTCTCTCTCTCTCTCTCCCTCCTTCTCTCTCTCCTTCTCTCTCTCTCTCTCTTTCTTTGGTTTATACGATGTTTAACAATATTTGACTCTGCACACAAAAATAAAAGTAGGTGATATGCAGGGCTAGGATTGTAACTCAGTTTGTAGAGTGCTAGCCTATCATGGGTGTGGTTGTGCATGCCTATGATCCCAGAACTTGGGAGGTAGAGGCAAGCGGATCTACATTCACAATCATTCTCAACTAGACTGTGAGTTTCAGGTCAGTCTGGTCTACATGAGACTGTGTCTCAAAGATGCTATAGGAATATTGAATAGGCCATAGCAGCACTCGAAACAGCATTTATATTTGACTTTGAAATATATTCTTCATTAAAATACGAATATGTTAATGAGCCTAAGAATATAGTTTATGATCAAGAAAGCCTTGGGTTTTCTAGGCTTTAAACAAAACATATTTATCTTGTGTTTTATTCTCAGTGAGGCTTAGAGCCAAAGTTTCAGAGCTAGTACCTCTTGCAATTGTCAAACACTTTAAGACACACGTTCTGAACATGATCAAGACCCAGCCTCCAGTGGTTAATATCTAGCTTCCATTTGCCCAAACTCATTGATTTAATCATTGAATTAATTTCATGTTTTGAAATCACTAACAATTGCTAATCAAATTGCTAAGAATTAATGTGAGGAAAATATGACTCCTCCAATTCCTGTTCCCTCTCATTGTCTCTGTAGCACTCGTGTCTGATGTTCCTTCCACATTCCCTAGGCACTGGCTTCTCCTACCAAAACCTTAGACTCAGATGTGGCAGTGAGATCAGACTTTCCCCCAGCCACAAAAGGGCAGACTATAAGCACTGAAAACACAGTGTTCAGTGATAGTCTTCAATCAGTGACAAGTCGGAAGTACTGGAAAAGTAGTCACCTCTAATGAAACCATGGCTGCCACCATATGTTCCACCATAATTGTACAGTCTCACAACTCTTCCTCCCTGTCCCTCACTGGACTACCTGGGATCATGTCCAAGAAAGCTATGACATTCACAGCCTTCACTCAGTGTCTATTCTGCAAGACTCAGTCTGAAGCTTTACCTATCTTGGCTTTTTGGTGGCCTCAAAGAAGACTCAGAGGCTATAGATATACATGAAGATGATGTATTCTCCTAAGATTTAAATAGTTCTTCTTCAGAGTAGGAAGAAACAAGGATGAAATATTAGAAGAATATGCAATACGCACACAGAAAAGGCAAGTATGATATTAATTGCTGATTTGAAGTTTTATATAGTGTATTTAGATATATGCACATAAAGGCACACATTATTTATTCTTAATTGATTTGTGTTGGTGATTTCAAAACATGAAATTAATGCAATGATTAAATCAATGAGTTTGGGCAAATGGAAGCTAGATAGTAACCACTGGAGGTTGGGTTTTGAATCATGTTCAGAACTGTGTATCTTTTTTTTTTTTTTGGAAAATTTTATTTTACATTTCAGGTGTTCTCTCCTTACCCCATTTTCCCCTTCCCTCCCAGGAACTCACTATCCCTTCCCCCCTCCTCCTGCCTCCACGTTGGTGTACCCCACCCACCCTCCCCTGTACCTCACCTCCCCACCCTCAATACCTCCCCCCACGACGTTCAGCCTTCATGGGACCAAGGATCTCTTCTTCCACTTATAAATAGCTCCCTTGCATATATAGCTGGAGCCATGGGTCCCTCCCTAAGCGCTCCCAGGTTGGTGGTTTAGACCCTGGGGGCTCTGGTTGGTTGGGATTGTTGCTTTCCTCATGGTGTCGCGAATCCTCTCAACTCCTTCAGCCTTCACTCTATCTTCTCCATTGGGAACCCCATGATCAGTTTAATGGTTAGCTGTGAGCATCTGCCTCTGAGTATGTCAGACTCTTGCAGACCTCTAAGGAGACAGCTATATCAGGCTCCTATCAGCATGTACATCCTGACATCCACATCAACCTCTACCTTTGGTGACTGCACATAGGATGGATATCCAGGTGGAATGGTCTGTAGACAGGCCCTCCTTCAGTTTCTGTCCTGCACTGTGTCTCCATATTTGCACCCTTGAGTATTTTGTTACTCCTTCTGAGAAGGACTAAGGCTCCCCTATTTGGTCATCATTCTTCATGAGCTTTATGTGGTCTGTGAGTTGAATCTTGGGTATTTCAGGCTTCTGGGCTAAAATCCAATAATCAGTGAGTGAATACCATGTATGTTCTTTTGTGATTGGGTTACTTCACTCAGGATGATATTTTCTAGTTCCATCCATTTATATAAGAATTTATCAAATTCATTGTTTTTAATAGCTGAGTAATATTCCATTGTATAAATGTACCACATTTTTTTTATCCATTCCTCTGTTGAAGGGCATCTGGGTTCTTTCCAGTTTCTGGCTATTATAAATAAAGCTGCTATGAACATAGTGGAGCATATGTCCTTGTTATGTGTTAGAGCATCTTCTGGATATATACCCAGGAGTGGTATAGCTGGGTCCTCAGGTAGTCATATGTCCAATTTTCTGAGGAACCGCCAGACTGATTTCCATAATGTTTGCACCATCTTGCAATCCCACCAACAATGGAGGAGTGTTCCTCTTTCTCCACATCCTCGCCAGCATCTGCTATCACCTGAGTTTTTTATTTTAGCCATTCTGACTGGTGTGAAGTGGAATCTCAGGGTTGTTTTGATTTGCATTTCCCTGATGACCAAGGATGCTGAACATTTCTTTAGGTCCTTCTCGGCCATTCGCATTTCCTCAGTTGAGAATTCTTTGTTTAGCTCCTTACTCCATTTTTAATAGGGTTATTTGGTTGTCTAGAGTCTAATTTCTTGAGTTCTTTGTATATATTGGATATTAGTCCTCTATCGGATGTGGGATTGGTAAAGATCTTTTCCCAATCTGTTGGTTGCCATTTTGTCCTATTGGCAGTGTCCTTTGCCTTACAGAAACTTTGCAATTTTATGAGGTCCCATTTGTCAATTCTTGATCTTAGAGCATAGGCCATTGTGTTCTGTTCAGTAACTTTCCCCCTGTGCCTAGGTATTCGAGGGTCTTCCCCACTTTCTCTTCTATTAGTTTCAGTGTGTCTGGTTTTATGTGAAGGTCCTTTATCCACCTGGACTTGAGCTTTGTACAAGGAGATAGGAATGGATCGATTTGCATTCTTCAGATCCTACTACAAAGGCCTATACTCAACAAAACTGGAAAATCTGGATGAAATGGACAACTTTCTAGACAGATACCAGGTACCAAAGTTAAATGAGGAGCAAATAAACCATCTAAACAGTCCATAACCCCTAAAGAAATAGCAGCAGTCATTAAAAGTCTCCCCACCAAAAAAAGCCCAGGACCAGATGGTTTTAGTGCAGAATTCTATCAGACCTTCAAGGAAGACCTAATACCAATTCTCTTCAAACTATTTCACAAAATAGAAACAGAAGGAACCTACCCAATTCGTTCTATGAAGCTACAATCACACTCATACCTAAACCTCACAAAGACCCAACAAAGAAAGAGAACTTCAGACCAATCTCTCTCATGAATATCGATGCAAAATACTCAATAAAATTCTAGCAAACGAATCCAAGAACACATCAAAACAATCATTCATCATGATCAAGTGGGCTTTATCCCAGAAATGCAGGGATGGTTCAATATTCAGAAATCCATCAATGTAATCCACTAATAAACAAACTCAAAGAAAAAAGACCACATGATCATCTCATTAGATGTTGAGAAAGCATTTGACAAAATTCAACATCCCTTCATGGTAAAAGTCTTGGAAAGAACAGGAATTCAAGGACCATACCTAAACATAGTAAAAGCAATATACAGCAAACCAGTAGCTAACATCAAACTAAATGGAGAGAAACTTGAAGCATTCCCACTAAAATCAGGGACAACAAGGCTGCCCACTCTCTCCCTACCTATTCAATATAGTACTGGAAGTCCTAGCCAGAGCAATTAGACAACAAAAAGAAATCAAGGAATACAAATAGGAAAGGAAGAAGTCAAAATATCACTATTTGCAGATGATATGATATATACTTAAGTGACCCCAAAAATCCACCAGAGAACTCCTAAACCTGATAAACAACTTCAGCAAGGTGGCAGATTATAAAATCAACTCGAACAAATCAGTAGCCTTCCTCTACATGAAAGATAAACAGGCTGAAAAAGAAATTAAGGGAAATGACACCCTTCACAATAGTCACACATAATATAAAATACCTCGGGGTGAATCTAACCAAGCAAGTGAAAGATCTGTATGACAAGAACTTCAAGTCTCTGAAGAAAGAAATTGAAGAAGATCTCAGGAAATGGAAAGGTCTCCCATGCTCATGGATTGCAGGATTAATATAGTAAAAATGGCCATCTAGCCAAAAGCAATCTACAGATTCAATGCAATCCCCATTAAAATACCAACTCAATTCTTTACAGAACTAGAAAGAGAAATTCTGAAATTTATTTGGAACAACAAAAAACCCAGGATAGCGAAAACCATTCTCAACAATAAAAGAACTTCTGGAGGAATCGCCATCCCTGACCTCAAGCTTTACTACAGAGCATAGTGATAAAAATGGCCTGGTATTGATACAGAGACAGCAGGAAGATCAGTGGAATAGATTGAAGCACAGAAATGAACCCACACACTATGGTCATTTAATCTTTGACAAAGGAGCTAAAATCATCCAGTGGAACAAGGACAGCATTTTCAACAAATGGTGCTGGTTCAACAGAACTGTGTATCTTAAAGTGTTTGACAATTGCAAAAGGTACTAGCTCTGAAAATTTGCTCTAAGCCTCACTGAGAATAAAACACAGAGATAAATATGTTTTGTTTAAAGCCTAGAAGACCCAAGGCATAGTTTTATAATCACAAGGATTACATGTGTGAATATATATATATATAATCTTAGTCAGTTCATTTTTGTCTTAATTTTTGGTTCTCTTCAAAATATCTTCACTTTCATTTGCAACTTCCTTATTTAGGGTGAGTTCCTCCTCCTTATCCACTGTATAAACAAAGATTTCCCCAATTCAGTCTGTTTTGTTTATTTCCATAGTTACCAAGAGTGTACACATATATACACCTCACCCCGCCCCCCCATCCTCGCACACAATCACAACAGCTTTTGACTGTGTTGAATTGAATATTCTAGGTCTAGTTTTGTCTACTATACTTATAGAAAAAAAAAGTTTTGGTAGATCATGCACTCTCTAAATAAACAAAATTGGTTTAATTTTTCCTTTAACTGTGCCAGACCTAGGCTTAAATAGTTATTACTAAAACAGGTTTGGGGAAGATGTATCAATCATTAAGTTAGTAAATTGTAGGGTAGATATTTTCTAAAAGCTGGTAATTGGAATCCTCTAAATTAATAAGTTATTTTTAGTTCAAATAACTCTATGCCCAAAGGACAAAACAAATATGAATTTCAATAACCAGTGAAGATAAGGTTCATAAATCTTCTGCACTTTCTTCTGGAAATGAGTATTTTTGTCAGATTTAATGTGTTTTTCTCTTGCTATTCCAATTCAAAATTCAAGATACAACTTCTCAAAATAATGTAAGGGTGTTCAAACTTTGTTGAGCATAGAGTTTGGATAAGACAGACATTGTTAATAGATGCCTATGTCACACAGGAAGGGCAAATTGGCCTTCTGTGCAGTGAGATTTAAATGACCAATAAGTTGAGGTGATCTTTAAGACAGGGATGGGAGCCTTCAGCCAGATACATGTCAGTTCTCAGAGTTAGTCTCTGAGTTTCTAGAACCCTTCCTTATTCCATTTCCCAAACATCACTCCACTGAAAAGTCTTAAAGTAATAAACTTGTTGAACATAATAAGTAATTTAATAATAAAATAGTAATCCTCCTTGTATTGGCAACAGAGACAAATGATATATCCCCCAACCCACATAATTTGAGAAACCTGAATTACAATAATATGTTATATTAAATCATATGCAAACTTTTCTTGGGTAAAGGGATAAAGGAGTCTTCAGTAATTATTTTCTACTTTCTAGCCTATTTCTTGTTTGCTTTATGCTATTATTTGACTTTTTCTCAAAGGTTCTTACTGAAATTTATTCAGCATTGTGACAATAGGAAAAGGTGAGACCTTTAAGGGGATGGCTGGGGCCATGAGAACTCAGACCTCAAGACTCTACTGATGCTATTATCCAGAGAGAGGGTTTGTTTACTCTAGAGTGGGCTCTTGCTTAAAGGGCCAGTCCAATCTCTTCTTCTCGTCTCTCTCTCACCTGCACTTTGACCTCTGCCATGGTGCTTTCTGCCATGTAACTCATTGCATACAGGCCTGTCATTCTTTCACAGACCTGAGCTTCCCAGCCTCTAGAACAGTGGCTCTCAACCTTCCTAATGCCGTGACCTTTTAACACAGTTCCTCATGTGTGGTGACCTTAATCATAAAATTATTTTTGTTGCTACTTCATAACTGTAATTTTGTTCCTGTTATGAATAGGAATGCAAGTATCTTATATGCAGAATATCTGATTTGCTACACTAAAGGGTCATTTGACCCCCTCAAAGTGGTCACAACTCTCAGGTTGAGATCACTGCTCTAGAGTTAAGAACCAATAGAGTCTATCTGTCCATTATCAGTTATCTAGTCAGTAATATTCTATCTTAGCAACACAGTCATGGAGTAAGCTATGGTATCTAAAGAGTAAACTCATCACTATGAGACCAATTCCTGAAAAACCCTGCAGAAATAATGCCAACATAGTTCAGATGAGATTAAATTCGCAGATCTCTTTACTTTGCTTAAATATCATGCTGTTTATAAAACAGTTCCTAGGAAATAGGAAACAAGCACAGTTTTCAGAAGGAGGTGGCTTTTGTTAAATCAACTTTAATCCTTTAAAGTGTGTAATTTTCTAATGCCCAGGCAGTATGTTTCTTGACTGAGGCTAAGAAAATGGTGGGTGACAGTTTACCTACCAAATAAATTCCCAAAATAGGGAGATTTCAGAGAATGCAATTTTCTAAATGCAACAATGATCCAAAATTATTTATGTCAGCTACATGGCCCACTTTCCTCAAATGCCACATTTGTAGAGAAATATGCCATTTTCTTTTTAATGAGAGTATAGAACTCTCCTCAACTGAAGGTTTTAGTCATAACTAGAACAATTATTTGGACTTCATTCCTGTTGTGTATAATTGGTCTATTTAATTCCTCCAAAGAGCACTTTTCAATTTTTTTCCTACAAAGTGATGCAGAAAGATTGTAGGATTGTAGGGTTTGTTGTTTGCGAGAATTCAAACACCATGGAGATGATATCTTTATTCTGTGCTGTATTTCACAGAACCCATTGATTACCTTGATGGCCAAAGTAACAGACAAACCAGCACACACACACACACACCACACACCCACCCCCAACAAGAGCACTCGTTAATAGCTAAGGCTTCAAAGTTTTCATTTAGTCAAGTAACAAAACTAGTGGAAATACGCAGGCAGCTCTTCTTACATTCATTCCCATTGTTTGCCTGAAAGAGAAGCAGGGCCCAGGAGTGTGAGGCGAGGTGAGGAGGCTCTGAAGACCTAGATTAGGTCTCTGAGATTCCTAAAGCCTTCATGAAATCCACAGTGATGCTCACAGCTCCCATCACAGCAGCCAGATTCTGACATGTTGTTATGATGGGGGATAGCTGGGGCTGGCCACGTCTTATCTCAGACTCGAATCAAGGTTTCCTCTTGTTTTACAGCAAAAGAAAACCTTTCACCTACAATGATACATTACATGTGTCTGCCCTTCAGTCTCTACCCTATTTGAATCTACCAAAACCAGTCAACAAAACTCCACAGGAAGAATTGAAAGGGGCAGCAAGCCATTGTTTAAATAGTTGTTCATAACTGAAAATGTTTTATCATTTGGTAATCCTTAACAAAATACTACAGTCCTGGCTCCCACTTGCTTACAATGCATTTCATTTCTTTTAATCTAAGATTGTGTCCAGGTGGCAGAAGTTTGAGTACCTAGACGGTTATAATGAGAGCAGAGAAAAATTTGCTCCCTTCTAAATGAAACAGTCTACAAAGGGAAGGCTGGAGGGACAGACCCGCAGTATGTCTGTTAACTGCTTCAGCATGCCCCTGCTTCTTCATTTATAAGAGGACTCAGATTCTGCCAAGAAGAAAAAAAAAAAATAAAGAAAAAAAATGATGAAAAGAAAAAAGGTTATAAAAATGATTTAGAGAAAAATAATACATAGTGGTTTAAATTTGAATTACCATTAAACAGATTATATGATTTCCCAGAAGTTTAGGGCCCAACAACATCCAGTATGCTAACCAAAGCACCTAGAACAACCCTCATTTTTCTCTTTAGAAAGTTGGAGAATATCTGTTAACAGAAAGCTGTTAAATGAATTTAAATGAATGAATGAAGTTATAAATAAATTGACATTTGAGTTGATCTGACAATTTTGAAGACTATTTGTGTTTACCAGGACTGTAGTGGGGGCTGCAGTGGGAGAGTCAGTAATGATTATTCCTTCCATTTGGTGGATCATAGGTTACGGTAGCAGATGCGAATCAATTGATTAAAAATTCTGAAATAATTGAAAGGATGGAAACCTCATCAACTTTACCAAACTTAGTGATTCTTACAAACCAAATAAAGGGAAAGGAAAGGCAATACTTACAAAAATACTTAGACATTTAAAAAAAGGGAAATTATCTGTCAAAACTCTGTGTGTGTGTGTGTGTGTGTGTGTGGTGTGTGAGAGAGAGAGAGAGAGAGAGAGAGAGAGAGAGAGACGGGGGAGGCCAGTGGTGAAGGTGCAGATAGAGTAGAAGGGGAAGCCCCAGGATTGAAGGCTTCTTGATTGATGCTTTGCACCATGAAGAGACACCCAAGAGTCTATTGGTGAAAGTGCATCTCCCTTGCAGTAGAAGAGCCAGGATTTTGGAAATGTCAGTACCATGGGATAACCACTAAGAATAGCAACAGCCATGGAGTGGATGGAACTTTCAGTGCCAACTAACCAGCATCAATTGGGCCCTAATAATCTTGGAAACTTATAAATTGTAGCCGCCCGTTCTGCTGCACATTTGGAGGCCACTCTATACTGGCCCAAGCTGCTACTCCGGTCCGCGGGTCAGGGTCTAGCAAGAGAGAGAGTGGGGATAGAGGGGTAAGAGACGCGAAAAATGGAGACAAGACAAGGTCTGATCATGTCTCCCTTTATTGAAAGGAAATCCTGGGTATTTATACCCTTTACCACGTGCCTTGCCCTCGTGGTCAGGCAGGGGAACACAGCTGAAGGCACTATGTCATGTGCCTTGCAGCTGGGGGCACTAAAAAGCAAAACAAGATATATGAGAAATCAGAGTATGCTCAGCTATTGTGGGCTGTTGAAAACAAGTCTCTAGTCAGGGTATATGGCTTAAGATGGCTGCAAATATGATAGTGCTTTCTGCTAGGAGTCGGCTCCCAACAATAAATTACTAAAGGAAATGGAGAGACAGATAATAATAGGCCAGAAAAGCTAACCTGTAACAACACCTGTTACCTTAGAACATGGGAGGCTGACATAGGAGGATACAAAGTTCTAGGCTAGTCTGGGCTACATGGTGACTACCTTAAATTTAATTAATGCATTAATAGTTGAGTATTTAAAGTAAATAAAATGATTATTGGAAAGGTATTAGAACCTTCTAATGACAACACTTGAGAAAGATTAGATAAAACTGGACAAACAGAACTAATGAGAAGCAAAAAGATAGAGAGAAGGCAGTGTGGGAGTCGGAGAGAGTACATTCACAAAATACAATATGTACACATACAAAAACTGGAAAAACACTGATCAAAAATATTGAATCTATTAAAAAAATTCTGGTAGTTCATTAAAGAAAACAGCAACCAAGTATTAATATTAAATTAGAAATTTTATAGTTTTGGCAAATGTAATAACATATAATCTCTTTTACAAATAGATTTAGAAAACATAAAGTTCTAATGTCAGATCAAGCAAGACAGTTTAAAAGTACCATTAACTGGACCAAGACCCTGTAGCTGACTAGAACATGGGTCCTTGGGGAGACTCCACTACTATTATTCTACGAAATCTGCTACATACATAGCTATCATCAAACTGCTTTCCAGATACTTGTCTCTACACCTGTGGACTAGTTCATCCCTCAGGCCTCGTCAGATGAGTTTCATTTTGCAGTAGATTGTGCTTAGTATTCAGACTTACAACTGGTCAAAGCTCAGAGGTTAAAGACAGTGTGGAGAATGCAGCACAAATTGCACATCTGTATCACACCTCTTCCCCAGGCTTAGGATCACTTAAGAAAAGAGGCAGAAGGACTGTCAATGCCAGAGATCATAGATAAGTGCAGAAATGAAGATGGTCATATATAGCAAGCCCTTTGCACATGTGAACTCTCAATGGCTGCGACTGCCTATACAAGACCAGCATAAGATCAAGCCAGTCAAATTTCCAACATGGGTAGGGAAGAGGCTTCAAATTCTAGCATGTGTGCATGTATGAACACGCAGGTGTGTGTGCATGCATTTGTGTGGGGTGTGTGTGTGTGTGTGTGTGTGTGTGCAGCCACAGGTAGGATGCCAATATACCCATGCACATACTAACAGCGTCAATCAGACTCACCGATTAAAAACAAAACAGAGTACATGAGATCGGGAAGGTGATATGACAGAAGGGATTCAGGGGTGAATTTTCTCAAACACATCATATGCATGTATGGAATCCTCAGATAGAAGTGCAGAGACAATGGGAACTCAATGAAAAAAAACGGAGACATTTGACAACTTCAAAAAAAAAAAAAAACAAAAACAAAAACAAAAACTTATGAACCAGGAAAAGAAACAGAGCATAAGTTTTATATTAGGTTCTTCATTGTGTATGGAAAAAATGCCCACATGGAAGATAAATAAGCTTCAACTTTGATCAACAATTTTAACTGACTTAGAATTTAGAATCAAGCCAGGCAGAAAATGGAGAGGAGAATTTTTATTTTTATTTCTATTTTCTATTTATTTATTTATTTTTATATTATTTTTGTTGGTGGTGGTGGTGGTATGGATTGGAGGTGGGAACCTTAGGGACAAAACACTTGAAAAATAGTGCCAATTCATGAGACAGTGGCTAAATGACAGTTCACACAGCATTAGACTATGTATCACTGTTGTAGGAATGGAGAGGAAAAAGTAAGGTTTAATGTAACTAGATTTGTGAGACTGGGTGGGAAAGGACATTCACATCTGCTATATTAGTCCAGCCATGTTGGAAAATGGCTTGCTGGACCCAGAAAAGTGAAATTCCATCCTTTAAGGCTGAGGAGTTTTGATTTCAAGCAGATGCCTTAGAAAATTCTTTTAAGAAAAGATACAAATAGAATTGTGTAAATTAGTCTGGGGGTGGAAAGCACAAAGTGATGGTAATGGGTAAAGGAACAAACTACTAAAAATTCTCACCTGTGTTTACATCTACATCTAAGAAATGTGATTTTAACAAGCTGAAAATGCTTACTAAGGCACACAAGGGTTATGTTGATCAGGAAAATTGAATAGGACTCGGCAGTAAGCCCACACAACTACGGCCATCTATATGGCTCTTCGACACAATGCTGAGAAAACAGGAGAGCCACATGTAGCAAGATAAGAATTGTTCATTGTCTCTTACCCTGTTCAAGACAACTCTAGACCGAAGACCTTAGGTTAAATAGAAATTCTGAATGTCTTCAAGCAGAAATTGGAGAAACCCTTGATCAGGCAAAGACTTTCTAAATAAGACTCATGTCACCAATAGTTGACAGATGTGACCTCCCAGAATCCAAAAAGCATTCAATCAAGTGAGGAGATGGTCTGGAGAATGGGAGACAATCTCTCCTAACTCTACATCTGACTGAGAATTAATTTTAAAAATACATAAACCTGTGTGCCAGATGGATGGTGAGGGAGGTGCCATAACACTCCAGTGCCTATGTCAGTTGGTGTGCCGTGTGACACAAGATAGAGGACCCTAGCAAACTACATTGGATCCAGCACAGGGTGATGGCTGCTTCCCTGTCTTTGCAGAAGTCTGCTCAGGTATTGGCTGGCTGCATGGTTCCTCCCCATAGTGACAATGGAATAACTGGCTACTCCAGAGCTCCTGTCGATTCCCTGTTGATCCAAAGGCTGTATAATATAGTTTGCTGCTGTGCAATACAGTAGATGTTCACTTGATGCTATTTTCCCTGGGTTGGTGACTCCACCTCCCTCACCCCTTCCTAGGTCCTGGTTCCCACACATAAAAGAACTCAACAACTAAAGAACAAGAAATGATACAAATCAGTAAGTGGACCAAGGAACAGACAGTTCTCAAAAGATTAAATGTGAATGGTCGACATCACTAGCTGTCAGAAAAAATGCAAATTAAAAGTGTGTTTACATCATATCTCTGCTCAATCAGAATGCTAAGAGAACAAACAGCATATGCTGGCCAGGATAAGAACAAAAGGGAACCTTCACGCATTGCTGTTGGGAATGCAAGCTAGTCCCTGACATGGTAAAAACCATTATGGAGGTTCCTCAAAAGCTAAACACAGATCTACCATACCAGGGTAGCACAGCTACTCCGGTACTTACCCAAAGGACTCTGAGTCACACGTCACAGATCTTTTCACATCAGCCCATTATATCCATCATGCCTAATTTAGGGAACTAAAGAAAATGGAATTGTTTTCAACTGAACTTTGTAGGAACACAAAGGAACTGGTCATGATCATAATAAACCAAATTAATTTCAGAATATCATATTTTCTCTCATTTGGGATTCACAGATTTCTATGTGGACACAGAAAATCATTTATTTAAATATGACCTGAGAGTAAAAACAAAACTGTCTAGGAAACAGAGGGTAAATGGGATAGATAGAGAAAGGGGAGAACATGTGAGGAATACAATCAAAATATATTTTACACTTGTGTGAACATGTCCTTATGTGACCCAGTGTTGTGTCCAATGAATACAGAACAATAATTTTCAATAAAGAAAAATTAGCAAAATAGTCACCATTCATCACAATGTTGTGGTGAATAGAAAATACAAAACAGCACCATTTATTATTCAGTTAAGTGTCCCTTGAAAATATACAATGGATTATGCATATATACATTATATTATGTCTTTTGATGATTTATTTTGTCAGAAGGAGAAAGAAAAGAAAATGGAGCCAGCATTGGGGATGTTTGTGCGAGACAGAGACAGATGTAGAGAGTGATGGGTGGGAGAGATTAGGAGATGGAGGGAAGGAGAGAGAGAGAGAAACACACATAGGAAGAGAGAAATTAGTTTTGTTCATGTGGAAGTGTGTAATAGTTATTGCATGCTATCATTTCTGGGTGTTTTAATATTGTTCAGTTAATTCATAGTTTACTATAACTTTAAAAATTTTCCAAAGACTGTAATTAAAAATGATATCGCTACAGAATTTTGTATCTTTAAATGTCATTCAGAATACAGTTTTTAAAGACTGCATAATATTCTATAGTATTGGTTTTTATAATGATTTAATAATTCTTTCATTGTTATGCCTTTTAAGTTTACCACTCCTATAAATACTGATGTTGGAATGTTCTTAGAAGGAAAAATTACTTTCATCCACGTGATAATTCTTCTATACAGAATATTGTATGTAAAGTTGTTAGCATAATTTTATTTCCCATTATACCATTTTATTGCACATATTTTTACTTTGTATAGTTTGAAATTGTGCTACTTGGCACATAAAATTTCATAACTATTATATCAACATTGTGAATTGTATTTATTTCTATAAAGCCAAGAATATTTTTCTCCCTATAACAACTCTATTGCTTTCAACTTAATTGCACCTGAATGTAGCATTAAGCTTTCTCCATACTCTCTTACGGAGAATCTTAGCCTTGAAGTGAAGGTAATTTCTAGATTATACGAATTACATCAACAATACAAAATGAGTTTTCTAATTAATTTAATGAACTAATATAATCGTGATTTAAACACTAACAGTTAACATAAATCAACAAAACTTTGGCTAGTGAAAAGGAAGTATCCCGTTAGGGCAAATCAAAAGGCATACGTAAGGGAAAGAGGTCTAATTTTTGCTAATAAACAATAACAAAAGGAATCGCTAGTTCCAATAAAGCAGAGAAACAGCTAATGGCACCAAATGTGCTTTTCTTACACTAATCGCTGTCACACTCAAGGACGCAATGTTCAGTATAATCTTCTGTTAAGATAACAGCACGAGGCATCCAAGTTATCTCCTAATTATTAGATTTCCTTTAGTCATTTAAGTCGTGTTTTTAATTCTAATAACTGCAAAATAAAAACAGAGGTCCAAAGCATTACTCTTCATTGATGACATTTAATTAAAAGGTAACTTTTCCTAATGATTAACTGAAATCTTAATACATTGTCAAAAGCTTTTAAACACTATTCCGTAATATATTTCGCTTTAGATAGCTCACAGATGAGAAGGAAAGTTCATGCACTGATTTCTGCACATTTTTTGATAACATTGTAAATCACTTATGATCAGATCTTCAGCTGAAGGAGCAGTTAGATACACATATCCAGAGGTTCGACCATTGGTGATGTTATTCATTGAGCACCTAGCATGCATTGGAGAGGCACTCATCTTAAGCATGCTGTTTGCTATTTGTTCAATGTTTTGATAGATTTATTCTGTATGTGTCCATACATGTTGTTGGTTCATGGTAAATTGGATCATTTCTGCCATTTGAGGAAGTGGTTGTTTCTGTCTCGCCACATGTCACAGAGTTTCCTGACATTTTTTCCCAGGTGGATTCCCTTGATCTGTCTTTAAAATGTATTTTTACCTTCCATGAGAATTGGACTCATGCCTGCATGACAAATATTTATTCTTTCATTTATTTCCTTTATTTTATTGCATAATTTTAAGGTTCTGAAAATAACAATCCTTCCAAATTTTAATTTAAGAACTGCAGACTTTCCAGTGAGTTCTGATCAACTTGATATTTAGCTTCGAGTCCTTGGCTATATAGCTCCTAGGTTGCGTTTTACCTTCCCTCGCTTCCCCAAGGAAAACTACTAAACTATCTAGTAACGTCCTTGTTTGTTTGTTTGCTCTCCAGATGTCAAAATATCTGTGTCTCTCTAGTATCATGTGCTAATGTGAGTAGAAAACAGTAAGATTTTTTTTCCTTAATAGAAAAATCCTTTCTCTTCTTTCATATTATGCTTTGTTTACGTAAAATTATAAAGGTTGAAAACAAAAAACAGCAGCAGCAATATAGCATCAAACTTGTCAAGAAATACTGAAGTGTATAGCTTGAATTTAACAAGAATTAATGCTTATGACTTTTTCCCATGTGTTTAGGCAATGTATCCACTTTCAATTCACAGGAAGCAATGGTGTACTAAGGGAGTCTCCTGCATTTTATAATGCTATGAATGTTGACAGAATGTGAGGAGACTGGTAAAACCAGTAAGAAATCTGTTGTTGGGGCCAGTGAGATGACTCAGCAGGTTACAGTGCTTGCAGCCAAGCTGACAACCTGATTTTCATCCCTGGATCTCACATGACAGAGTATATGCTGTCTTCTGATACACATATAGATGCATGCATCTTCCCTTTCTCTCCCCTTCTCGTCTCTCCCTTTCCTTCTCCCTCCCCCTTCTCCTCTTCTTCTCTCTGCTTCCCCTTCTCCCATTTCCCTCCCTTCCCTCTTTTTCTGTTTCCACTCCCTCTTTCCTTCTTCCTCTCCCTCTCCCCCGTCCCCTCCTCTCTCCTCTTTCTTTCCTTTTCTCCCTGTCTCTGTCTCTGCTGCAGAGCATGGTAGAGAATTCCCTCGGGTAGGTAGGCAGATTTCAGAGAAGCCCAGAGGAAAAGAAGCTATGCCAAGCGCTCTCCGAGGCTTAAGAACATGTTCAGAAGTCCTGTGGCTTAAACATTCTTGGGATGTTCAAAGACCAGCAACAATATTCTACCAAGATTTCCTCCTACAGTATTGAAATTACTCTTTTTCAAGTTTAGGACTTAATAAAACTGGATTTGTTTTGTTGTTTGATATCACATAGAAATATTAAAATGTTTTTTAAAAAGTGGTACTTTCTTACCAATCTATAAAAGCCATCTTTTTTTAACATCATGCCTCAGTGAATTATGAAAGTTCCTGAAGTTTTTCTGTGAGATTGATATCTTTTAAACTATCGCTCATGTTTAATTGATAATATTTTTTCACTGCTTCAAATGTGTGGTTTTACACAGAAAATGGCAATAATAATTGGCTTTTTATGTTTGTAAACTTTTCAACTTCATGTATTTTTTTTTATAACCCACTTTTGATTTTCACTTTGGAATGCTATTAACCTTCTTTCTTTGACCTTGAAGCTCAAGTCTTTTATGCCTTCTTATAGTTCCTGTACAGATTCTTTGAGAGTTCTCTAATTAGATTGTCCAATTTGATGAATAATCTTATTTGTCTCTGTGCTTGAAGCCCCAAATCTAGGCCTAAATTTTGTCCTATCTGCCATTGTAAAGCTCCCTGAACACTGCAGCAAATAGTGATGGTGGCAGGGAATCTTGCTTCACCCTAATGGAAGGAAAGTACAATATTGTCTGTGAGAGACTTCCTTTAAAAACTCTCCTGAGTTTGATTTACACAAAAGTAAATATTCCTGTACTGAGGGTAAGCCTTGTGAGGCAGCCACTACATCTAAAACACAAGATTTGTTTATTATTATTATTATTAATACCAAAAGTTCAATCCCATCTTTCTCTTCTCTCCTCACCTCCTGCTCCCTCTCCCCACTCTCATTTCTCTTTCCTACCTCTCTTTCCTTCCTTTATCCATTCCTTCTTTCATTCTTCTTTCCTGTATTCCAGGATAGCCTTCAACTCATTATGTAGCTACAATAGACGATGACCTTATATTTCAAACCCTTCTGCTTTCATCTCCCAAATGCTGAGACTCTAGGTGGGAGCTACCATGCAGAGTTTTTACTTTAAAATAACTTTACAGTTTTAGACTTAGACATTAATTGAACCATATGCTGGGCAAGTTTTGTGCTCATTTGGTTCCCTCAGCATAGTGTTTATATGTTGCTACATGTATCAGTGATGTACTATTTATTATAGCATATTTACATATTTACATAACATATTATCTACTCTTCTATTGGAAATTTTGAGTTGTGTCTAGATTTTGCCCAATAACAATAAACTTAAAGTACTGGAGGTATTTATTTAGGCATGTATATTCAGGTTGTTTGGATAAATCCAGAATGGAATTACAAGGTCATCTGGTTAATGTATATTTACCTTTGGCAGAGGATGTCTTTCAAAGTAGTCAGTCTATTGAAAATTCCCACGGGCAGTGCAGGATAGATCCAGTTGCCTTCCATTCTCACCAAAATAGGATATTCAAAAACTGCTACTCTTTTAAAATTATAGTTGCCTCAATGGGCACAAATGGAGTCTTATGATGGCTTTAATTTTTGTTTCGCTGATGTCTCAGAACCTTGAATAGTTTTCATGTACTTTTGGCAATTTGTACTTTTGGTTGTTGAAGTATCTGTCCAAGTGCTGTCCCAGTTTTTTAAAAGTTGATATTTATTATTCTTGTTAATGAGTTTCAGGAGTTCTTTAAATACTCTAGATGACACTTTTGTGACAGATAAATGCACCAACATCTTAGCTGGCTTGTGTGCAACCCACTCACTTCATAAGGGTGCGTTTGTTGCCCTTTCTTTGGCTCCTCCTACCCCACACTAATATCAATCATGTTCTCTTAACTGTGTTTTATTTTTGGTGCTAACATTTAGATCTGTGATTCATTTTGTGTTATTTTCTGTGCACCAGGTAAAGAGTAAGGTTCATTAAATTTCAAATTGAACACTCCACACCCCACACCATTTGATGGTATAACTAACTTCTTCCCTTAAATTACCCTATCACCAAGGCCTAAATCAATTAAATAAAGACATATAATAGGCACATTTCTGTTTTTTGACCTCGATGAATAATGCCATTATATCTAGAAATAGAGGGTTAAGCCTTCTTTATTTGTCTCCTGGCTTATTTGGTTATTTTAGGTCATTTGGTATTCTGTGAAATTTCAAAATAGCTTGTCATTATCTACAAGAAAACCTTTCAGAATTTGATTTGGATTCACACAGAATTTATAGAGTATTTGGAGTAGAACTGACATCCTCATGTTATTCTGTCTGTATCATTGAGCACGCTGTAGCTCAACACTTATCTACGCTCTCAGCATCTGCTGACTCCAGTCGTCAGCATATAACCAACACCTACATTTTTCTTTAGGATTACCTCTATTTTATGATTTGGTATGTAATTTAGACTACGTTATTTTTTTGCATTTCATTATCAATTAACTATTGTTAGTCAATACAATCTTTAGGTACATAATGACTAGTTTTTAATTTTTTTCTAAAAGTTTCAAATTGTGTTAGACATCTCAGTTTTCTGCCTATACACTTACACAGTTAAAAAAGAGTACTTTCCTGTCATAAGCTGTGCAGCTTTTTATTTTATTCTAAGTGAGTTAATTTATTTCTATAAATTAATTAAAAAAATTATAAAAATGTCTATTACATTCTTATATAAAATACTAGTGTATTTATTTCTTCAATATTTTGGTTTAATGCTGTTAATTAAGCACAATATTTAGTAGAAATAGTAGGAATGAACTTGATTGTTTTCAATTTTAGGAGAAAATATTAATTACTCACTACTATGTTAAAATTAATCTATCCTGCAAATATATATCAAAATTCAAAAGCTTTTTTCTATTCTAAACTTGAAGATAGTTTGATTACCCATGAATTGTTGCTAGTTGGCCAATGGTTTTTCTTCTTCCATTGAGATAATTATCATCATATTTTAATTTTTCAAACTGTCTTATATGGCCCATTTTAAAACTTTCCAATGTATATTACAACCTTTGAATAAAACGTACTTGCCTGATACTGGATTCACATAGTACTGGATTTGATTTGAGTGTGTGGGTGTGCGTGTGAGTGTCTGTACCTGGAGCATAGGCACATGTGCATGACAGTAGCACATGGAAATCAGAAGACAGCCTACATATTTGCCCCACTTCTCAGTTTGAAACAGAATATTGATGGCTATTTGAAACAGCTATTGATGAATATTGGGCTGCCTCCACCAAACTATCTGGTCCATGAGCCTTTGAGGATTCTCTTGTCTTTTTTCTCTTGCCCCAGCAGCACTTCTGGGGAAACCCTGCTAATTAAAGCCAAAATCTACCATGTCTGGATAGCTCCTCTAAGCTCAGAGCAAAATGGAGGACTCCCTTTATCAGCAGGACTTCCTATAATCGACCTTGCCTGGGGAGCCTGAACTCCCTATGTACTCTACCTTCAGAATGGCAGGTAGCCTTGTCAAAATTACAGGTTCAACTTCTTTTTTCCAGATAAGAACCTGTCCAGCAAGCATGTTGAATTTCTGGAATGCCTGTCCATACACATAAGACATTCTTTGGTACCCAAAGCTCTAGCCAATGATAGGTACATGCCCTAGAAATCCCTAGCCCCTTACCAAAAAACTATATAGCCCTTGATTTACCCTGAATAAAGTTGAGCTGCTTCTCTGATGTTGATTCTGGAAGTCTGTCATTCAGTCCTATTCAGGGCCAATCTGAGCCCTGTCTTTCATTTCTGAACCTTTTGTCCTCATGAGCTGGTGGGTAACAGCTCCTGGGAAGAAGGGAGAACCACAGTACTGATCATAGCCACATGCTTCTGGGTTTAACTCTACATGGGTTCCTGAGGATTCAAACTCAAATCATCACACTTCTGTCACAAGTAACTTACTCACCACTCACTGGGACATCTTACTTTCTTACTAGATTATTTATTAGAAAATAAAATATAATCTAAAGCTATCTCCACTTTATCTCTTACAAGGATAGTTTCAAAGGATATAAGAATTCTGAAAGCATGTTTCTATTAGCCTTCTGACATTCTTGTAGTGTTATCTCATTTCCTTGTTTCCAAAGAGAAAGGACACATGTCCAAACACAGACACACACACACACACACACACACACACACGAGAGACGAGAGAGAGGAGAGGAGAGCGAGAGAGAGAGAGAGAGAGAGAGAGAGAGAGAGAGAGAGAGAGGAGAAAGTTTCAGCAATGTGACCTTAGGACATTTTTTGTATTTATATTATTTGTGACCATCGGGAATTATTTATCTATAACTTAATGGCTTCACAAATTTAGAACTTTGGATCTGTATTTAGTCTCCTATTTCTGCATTGGGCCTTGCATTATAATGTGTGCCATACTGAAATTATCTCTTACATCTCTGAGGATTCATGAAATCTCTGTTAAATTTGTATGATTTCTACTGATGTGTTTAATCTGGCCGTTTTCAAATCTGCTGATGAACAAACGTGGTGATGGTCTTCTTTGCTTCAGGGAGAGATGATACCGTTCAGTCTTTCAAGGGCTGTGGGTACAGACTTTAGCCTCTGTGCTCTGAGCACTGAGTTCTTTCACCAGGGGTTCCACTGTGCATGAATTGAGCAGAGCTTTAGGAATAAGCTGCTCAGCTGCAGAAGGCAGAATGTGTGGTTCATCTTCAAAACAACACTCACGTACGAACAAATGCATCAACAAGAAAGTTCACAAAAATCACAGCAGCAACAGCCTCAGTGCAAAGCTGATCTTTCTTAGCGGAACTGGGACTCTGACGACATGTTTACATCTTTGTCCGGAGCTTCCTCACTGAAGTAGCAGCAGAAAATTTCCTCTTCTGACATGTACTGAGTTCCCTATTCCTCGTTTTTCTCTTTCTGGAGAGGCCAGTGCAGCCCGGTCCATTGCATGTTGCAATCAAAAGTTCTGTTTGCTGAGACAAATAATCAAATAAAAGAAGAACCTACCAGAACCACTTCTGTCTTTGTAAAGAAGGGATTTCTAAAGTTCTTGTTTTAAGGCCACATTCAGACTCAGTTTATCCAAGACTTAGAATAACTCTGATCTGTTACGTTGTGAAGATTTCCAATTTATCTACATTTAGTTTAGAAATAAATGCAAAACTGGTTGGATTTCATTTACTCAATGGTAGTCATTTAAACATACTTACCCATTTTAAAAATTATTTTTAATTATTTGTGTTGTGTGTGTGTTGTGTGATGGTGTAAGTTTATGCATATCACATGCATGCAAAAAGCCAGCAAAGATCAGAAGAGAGTGTTAGATCATCCAGAATTGAAGTCAAGGTCGTTGTGAGCCAACATTAGGGTGCTGGAAAATGAACCTGGGTCCTCTGTAAGAGCAATAAGCACACACACACACACACACACACACACAACACACACACACACAACACACCACACGTTTTTAAATCATGCTGTATGTGACCTTTTGAAGAGTTTAGAATTTCGTCTTAAAGAGTCCTATGTTTATTTTCCAAAGCAATCTTTGTTTTAGAGTGATATTAACCTGCAATATGAATAAGAATGGTATTGAGACCCACCCTCCCAGAAAGTTGAGAAAAAAATTTTTTGTAGAGATGGAGGAAGACAGAACGAGGCTTGTATAAAGTAAATGTTATTAAATATCAACAGTAAAAAATGATTACTAGAAAAACAATAAACATGTCTTGACATTAATTTTCCTTTAGTAACAAATGCGATTGGATGTTTGTGTGATGATTTCGGTGATGATTATATTATCCCATCTAATGATGTAACAATTGTACAACTAGGTAAGGTATATGCATGTTTATGTATACATGCATGTGCATATGGAAACAAATGCATTACACCTAATTATAGGTAGTGGCTTTAAGAACTTGAAAAAGTTTTCAGTTTTCCTTTTCAAGAGCCCAGAAAGACCCCATCATAATAAGGTGTGTGAGGACCATGTGAGGCAACTAACTGAGCATAAAAATGTTATCTAAAGAAGCAAGGGCTAGATTTACACTTACTGAAAATTTCCTTCATGTTTGTGTAGAGCTGGCTGTTATATTTCTGGAAGTGAAGATCCACAAACAAATATAATTCTACTCTGAGACAGTAGCAAATGTGTGGGCCAAAGACAGGAAGCAAGTGAAGAGTTACTTCTCAGATCTAATGTTTGAATAAAAGGAAACTGTTAAGTAATTCTCAGCTGTGCCAGTGCCTGTCAGCTTTGGACTGAAGCTGTGGAGGGACAGAGAAAGTCAACCACATTGCCTTGACATTTGTGTGGTGTCACAGTTCAATAACGTGAAGGTGGAGGGGGTAAGGAAGATAAAGATGAGGAGAAGAACAGAAAACCAGAAAGGAAGACTGGGAGAAGGGTTCTTTCCTGGACTTGGCAGTCTGGAGTCTGATGAGTCACAGATACTAGACTCATCAATCCCACTATGTAACCAGATTGGGACTCCTTTGCCAGTGCTCTCTGTGTCTTGGAAAAGGACATTTTGTTTCTGCTGTTTCAGGAAGACAGTCCTCGAACATGGTAACACATTCTAGTGGCTTTTCTTTTAAAACAGTGAGACATGTTGGAGGGAACTGACTTTACGTTTGTAGGAGGTTTAGTTCAAAGTAACTTGTAGATTAGTCGGGGAATCTATTCTGTGATAAAGCACCATGGCCAAAAGCAACTTGGAGACGAAAGGGTCTATTTCATCTTACAGCTTGTACTACATAGTAGTCTATCATACAGGGATGTCAGAGCAAGAACTCATAGAAGGAACCAGGAGGCAGGAACTGAAGCAGAAGCCATGAAGGAGTGCTGCTTCCTGGTTTGTTCTTTGTGGCTTGCTCAGCCTGCTTTCATATAACATTTGGAGGTATCAAACCAAGGATGGTATCCCCCACAGTGAGCTGGGCTCTCCCACATCAATCACTAATCAAGAAAAATGTGTCACATGCCAATCTAGTGGGGACATTATCTCAACTAATATTCTCTCTTCCCAAATATCTCTAGTGTGAAAAACTAGCCAGCATACAGATCACCAGCCAACTGGGGCTCAGTAGCTGTATAGTAGTAAATCCTGATTCATCTTAGCACTGTCTCTTTCATAGTTCTTTTTATGTGTTCTTTCATTTCACAATTTCTTTAAAAGTCTTAGTATAGACCAGGAGACTGATATAGATGATAGTCATAAGAAGTGAAGGCTTTTGGGAGTCCTTTCTTTTTATTGCCCAAGATAGCCACATTATTCTTAGTTAACTCTATTGACTGTTATTAGTCAACCTATCAACTGAGAATACCAAATCTATCCTTAATCACATGTTGTGTCCTCAGCCCATCTGTCAACTATGAGGCCTGGACAAACTGAGGCATTAGCACCTCAGGCCACTAATTGTTTTAAGTTTGATTTCTACTTGTTTCCAATCTTTTTATTACTATAATCCTGGCCAATCCTGACTATCATTGTATTGAGGTAACTGAGATATGTATATTCTCTGCTAATTATTACACTATAAAGGAAAGGGAGTTCATTTGATTTGCTTGGAAGAACCATTTGGAATGGTTTGTCTAGGATCTGTCATTTGGAAGTTCCAGTTACACTGTGGAGAAAGCTAAGGCCAGTTGCCCAAGAGCCTGGAGGCAGACAGAAATCTGTGTTAAATGACTCCTAATGACTTATTGCTCTATTCACTGATCAATGCATTCTTGACCTCATCAATGAAGTTTCTTATAGTAGATGATAATTTAATATAGAATACCTCTGTTAGTTAATATGCATTAAATAAGGGAGTATGAGTGCTCATCCCTAAACAGGATGTTCACATCATATATTCCTTACAGGTTCAAGGATCATTGAGCAAAACAGAGAAGATTTTAAGAGTCAGAAGCAGTGGATAACTTAAAGGGAATGGAGTTTTCTGGGTGCAATGGGGAAATTGTACACATGAATTCACAGTAATTGTGGTAACATAGAAATGATCTGTACAAGCTCAAGCCAGATCAAATATTATAAAGAAAGAGAGGGCAATGGGACAGAAATCTCACCATTAGCTAAGCATTTAGTAACTACTGGAAGAGTAACACCTGCTAGATTGACTGCACACCAGGCAAGGCTGCATGCCAAAGCACAGTTGGTGAAAATAAAGAACCCTCTGTCACACACACCTTTAGTCCCTGCACCGGGGAAGCAGAGGCAAGTGAATCTCTGAGTCTAAGGACTGCTACAGTCTGAGGTCTACAGAGCAAGTTCCAGGACAGCCAAACTTAGTCAGCGAAGGAAACCATTGAAAACAGAAAACGAGTAAAAATGTGTTTGACCAAGGGGAGCATGCTCTGGCATCAGCAAGCAGCAGGACTTGGCAGCTTCAGTCACAGGGTGTGGCTGTCGATTCAAGGATACAAGAAAGGGGTTATGAAAACTCCCTCTGTGACTAAGGAAAACCACTGAGGCCAGGCATATGTCAGAGGTGTCCCTGCAAGGACAGTAGTAAAGGTAAAGTCTGGACTGCCTTGGAGACCCCAAGATGTTAGATATGCCAGAGTCATGGGATACGTGCTGGGGAAAGCTGATAATAGAGACAGGAAGCAGCCCAAGAGAAAGAAATATGTTGCAGTCAACCAAGCTAAAGGAGTTGGAGATCTGAAGAACATTTTGACATCAGATATTGAGTTGCAGAATTTAAAGTTTGCCCAGCTGGCTTTCATCTTGCTTTGGTCCAGTATTTCCTCACTATGCTCCCTTTCCTCCTGTTTAAAACTGTACCTCTATCCTGTGCCATTATATGGTGAAAGTATGTGATTTGTTTTTTTATTTTAATTTTGTAGGGAGTTATAGTTAAAAGATTACCATGAGTCTCCAAAGAGACTTTGGACTTTTAAATAGGGTTGAGACAGCTATGGAGACTGTTGAAGTTGGATTAAATGCATTTTGCATTATGATATGACTATAAGCTTCTGGGGGCCAGGGAGTTGAATGTGGTGGTTTGAAAGAAGAGATTTCAGAAGCTCAAGCCAGGCCCAGAGTCACTCTTTTCCTGCTGTGTCTGGTTGTAGAACTCTGGCTTCTTCGTCAAAAAAAAAAAAAAAAAAAAAAAGTAAAGTTGAAAACAGTCCTAGCACAAAACACCCAGGAAATGTGGGACACTGAAATAAAAATCAGACCTAAGAATAATAGGATTAGAGAAAGGAAAAGGCCCAAGTCAAAGGCACAGAAAATATTTTCAACAATATCATAAAAAATATTAGTCTAAAAAAGGAAAGGCCTATTAAAGTACAAGTATACAGACTACCAAATAGACTGGACCAGAAAAGAAATTCCCCACTCCACATAATAATCAAAACACTAAATTTACAGAACAAAGAAAAATATTAAAAGCTGCAAGGACAAAAGACCAATTAAAATATCAGGGCAGACAATTATAATAGCACCTAACTTCTCAAGGGAGACTCTAAAAGGGAAAGGACCTGGGAGATGCTTCCATAAGCTTAAAGAGACATCATATTCCAACCCAGAATATTATACCCAAGAAAACTTTAATCACAGTATATGGAGAAAATAAAACATTCTACAATATAACCAAATTTAAGCAAAATCTATCTACAAATTCAGCTCTATAGAAGATGTTAGAAGAGAAAGATCCAATCTAAAGAGGTTAGCTACACACAAGAAAACATAAGGAAAAAAATAATCCCATAGCAGCATATCAAAAAATGGGAAACACATGCACACTCAGATGCACATATATGTATAATCACAATGTTAACAAAACAGGAATCAACAAGCATCACTCACTGAGATTTCTCATCATCCATGATCTTAATTCTCAATAAAATAACACAGACTAACAGAATGGATGTAAAAACAGAATCTACCCTTCTGCTGCATGCAAGAAGCATACCTTAACATCAAGAATATACATCATTTTTGGGTAAAAGTTTGGAAATAAATATTCCAAGTAAATGGACTTAAGAAGCAAGCTGGTGAAGCCATTTTAATATCTGATGAAATAATCACCAACCCAAAACTAATCAGAAGACATGGAAGACTGTACATATTCATTCAAAGGAAAAACCCACGAAGATGACATTTCAATTCTTAACAGCTATGTACCAAACACAAGGACACCCAAGTTTATAAAAGAAACACTAATATGGCTTAAATCACACATTGACCATCACGCACTGAGAGTGGGAGACTTTAATACCCCATTCTCACCTATACAAACATCATCCAGACCTCTTTTTAACAGAGAAAGGCTGGAGCTAACTGTTGTGAAGCAAATGGACCCAACAGATATTTACAGAATATTTCACCCAAACACAAAAGAACATGCTTTCTTCTCAAAACCTATTGAGACTTTCTTCAAACTTGACCACATACTCAGACAAAGGCAAGTATCAACAGATACAAGAGAATCGAAATAACTCCCCTCATGCTATCTGACCACCACAAACTGAAGATGGATATCAACAACAGCAGAAATAATAAAGAGAAAGCTCATAGATTCATAGAAACTGAACAAATCACTACTGAGTGAAAAATGGGTAAATACAAAAGTTAAGAAAGAAATTAAAGCAAGCAAGCAAACAGAAGCAAAAGAGCCCAAGAGAAGCACAAACTTAGACCATATTCCCATCATTGACACTGTATCTTTGAGTCCCTTCATTATGATCCAAATGTGTACACCCCTGTGGAACCTCTGACTCACCAAACACCACTGTTCTCTCTCCATTGCCTTTTCCTCCCAGGATGCCCCTTCATATGCTCCACAGACTCCTGAGTTCTAAGTAGCTTTCAGTTTTCCCTTGAATTCTTCCTATTCTTTCCTGTGAACCCTTGGTGCTATTATTATTATCTTCTTATCCCTGACAATTTCCCATCTTTCTTATCCCCAGTAGTTCCCATGTGTTTTCAATTTGTGTCCCTCCTCTCCATCCTAGATAAGACCTGTAAGAGGCAGTATCTAGTACATGTCTTTATTAGAGTGACCTATTTCACTTAACACAAGCATCTCAAGTTTTTGGGTCTCAAAGATTCCAGACATTTTCCTATAAATTTCATTGTTCTTTACAGCTGAACAAAACTACATGGTGGACATATGCTTCACTTCCTTTACTCACCAGGTGATAGAGACATAGGTTTATTCTATGACACTGTGATTGTGAAGAGGGCAGGGATATGCATGGGAATGCATGTCTTTCTACTGCGTTCTAACTGGGATTCCATTGGATTGAACTCATGAGTAGTATAAATGAGTTTGTAGTATCCTTTGCTCTTTAGTGTTTTGAAG
This sequence comes from Mastomys natalensis, assembly GCA_021653895.1. Classification (NCBI taxonomy): domain Eukaryota; kingdom Metazoa; phylum Chordata; class Mammalia; order Rodentia; family Muridae; genus Mastomys; species Mastomys natalensis. Next base: position 636,861 of record JAJTUV010000039.1, on the reverse strand, counting down.
CATGTTCACGCTGATCTTCTTGGTGGCTATATTAGTTTACATTCAGTATATAAAACCCTCCTTTCTCCTCACCTCCTCACAAACCATTATTGTCATCCAAAAATACAACTCAAAAACGTGTGTGCGTGTGTGTATAAATTATATATAATATATAACATGTGTACTTATATTATATAGTTTATATAATATATAACATGTGTTTAATATATGTGTTATATATTATATATAATATAGTATATATAATATGTTTTATATATACATACACACACATACACACACACAAATACTACAGTCAATCAAAGACAAGTGAACTGAGCTGAGAGTTCTTAATGAAGAACAAATGTTCAACAAATTTAGGTCTTACCTATTCTGATGGCATCATTTTTCCTTCCCCTATGATACTTTAATATTCCTATCAGAAGGGCTATGTGCTCCTTGCCCTCACACTGCACTTTGTATTAGCTGCCATTTTTAAAATATTATTTTTCACCTAGATGAATCTTTGGTGAATTTATGTTGAAATGTGTTATAATTATATTTATTTTTAGAAAGCCTTGCTTTTTATCTCACCATTTTCTAGAGAAGATAGCATTGCATGTAAAGCTTCTGTCACTTGAATTTAAAAATCACATATGGGCGAATCGCATTTCATTATATTAAAGGATGGTTTTGAAATATCAGCACATTAAATCCTTTCCTTCAATTTTTTTTTTCCAGAGTGAAACATACTTTCATGTTGACATGCATGAAAATATTTCCCAGGAGCTTCTTTTCTGTTTACGTTTTCACTTACAACAGACAAACTTCTAATGATCCCTATGCTTTATCTGAGAAATAAAATACAGAGCAAAGCTGACAGATAACAGAGAACAAACTTAGTGTTCAAATGGTAGCAAAATATTTGCATTAAAAATGTATTTAAGTGTTCCAATCTTCAGATAGCCATGAGAGTTAGAGGCAGGAAGCTCCTCTTTCAGATTTGAAATGACCCCCCCTCCACACACACACACACACACACACACACACACACACCACACATACACACACACCAGTCTTTTCCTTTGTGCTGTGTGTTTCTGGGTCGTTCAAGAATTACGATTATTGTGCTCACAGATATCTGGGAAAGTGTACCATCAATCACAGAAATCAATTGTCTTTCAATCTGACCTTCTTCCTCAAGTGTAACACGTAGCTTCCAACTAAAGCCCATTTAATTTCCTTGTTTGAGAGTTGGTCTTTACTGTGAAATATTGTGGATTATTTTCTGATACATGACCCTGGTAAAATTAAACACTCTGTCCATTGGTCACTGGTTCTAGTGGGAATATAGACTCTCCTGTCTTCTAGCATTCTTCCTTCCTTCCCCATGGGAACTTCAGTCACTGCCAATGTTGAGATTTTCTGTTGTTTGAGAGGAAGAAGAGAAGAAAAGGAAATGTAAAAGCAAGTAAGACAGAAGGCAGCAGGCTCATCATTTGCTTATTATAAAAATAAGTTATTAAACTATATATGAATAATATTAAAGAGTGAGTGCATAAGAGTATGCATTCTTACTCCAGGAATTCAGCTCAGATTACAAACATTTTATTTTCAGTAAATTTAATAAGATTCTTTGTTAACGACTGTATATGAAGAAGGCTAAAACTCATGAGTAGGAAGTAAGGTCAGGACTAAACTTAACAGTGAGCCAAGTTCTCTTCTGATATATTATCTCTTTTTAAAAAAGATAGGTCTACAACAACGTTCTAGAAAATGAACAATTAATAAAATTAAATAATTTCAGGTTTACTTTCACAACATTTCAGAATAGAACATATTTATATTTTCATTCATTCATTCTTTCCTTCTCTTCCCACTTTATTAAAAATAGATTTTTTTCATACAATGTATCCTAATTACAGGTTCCCCTCTCTCTAATTCTCCCAGTTTCTTCTCCACTTCCCTCGATCTGGATCCTTTTTTTTTTTTATCTCTCATTAGATATGAACAGGTTTCTAAAATGTAACAATGAAACAAAATAAAGTAAGCTATAATAAACTGAAACAAACACATCACATCAAAGTTAGACAAGGCAGACTGATGAAAGGAAAAATGCCCAAGACAATGTGTAAGAATCAGAGCCCCACTCATTCCCGTACCCAGGAATCCATAAAAACACTAAACTCAGAGCTATAATAAGTACAGAGAGGATCATATGCAGACCTGTGCAGGCCCTGTGTGCTGTCTAAGTCTCTGTGAGTTCATTTGACCTTTGCTCAGTTTATTTATGGGGTCTTGTTCTCCTAGTGTCCCCCCATCCCTCCATTCACTTACAGTCTTTCCACCTCCTCTTCCATTGGGTTTCCAGAGCTCTGAGGTGTGGGATTTGATAGAGACCTTAGAGCTGTGTGTTCCAAACTCTCTTTATTGCATAATGTTTGTCTGTGGGTTCTATATTTGTTCCTATCTGCTACAGGAGAAAGCCTCTCTGATGATGGATGAATAATAAGCTGATCTATGAATGTAACAATATCATTAGGAGTCATTTTATTACTTTTTAAAAAGACTGGTGGTATTTGGTTTTTACCATAGGTTATCTAGTCTCTTGTGTTTGGTCACCAAAGCAGTGTCATGTATGGGTTCCATCTCATGGACTGGGCCTTAAGTCAAATCGAATTGGATATTGGTTACTTATTCCCACAAGTTGTATGATACCATTTCCCTAACGTATTTTCTTGTCAGGACGATTGTAGATGAAAGGTTTTGTGGCTGGGTTGGTGTTTATGTTTCTCTTTTGCTAGCCTGTAGAGTACCTTCCCATTCTAAATACACTAGAATGTAGGGGTGAAGGTTGTATATAAGTATCAGTTCTACTTCTCCATGTACAATAAGTTGTATGGTGTTGTTTTCAGCAACTGGGCCTTGCTTTCAGTATGTGGAGAGCAACCTATTCTCTTGGCAATAACCTGGATTGTTTAAGGACTTCCATGGGACCCCTTTGGCCAACAATTCAATTGGATGTAGCCCAGTTCCAATACTAGAAACTTTATTTGATGACAAGAGATGGCCAATCTCTTGTCTCCCTCATTATTTGGAGATTCACTAGGAGCACCTTCATATATTGTAAGATGTTTACACTGTACTGTGTTTCCATATTATCTCTCAAATGTCCCTGAATTGTAGCTGTTTCTCCCCTAATTCTCCTCCTCAAAGTCATCTCCTCTTTCCCTCCTGATCATGACACTCCCATTCTGTATCCCTGACCCCAAGTCCACACATAAAATCTCTTCTTTTTACCCTTTTTCCCAAGGAGATCTCTGTGTCCTCTCTAGTCTCTTCCCCTACATCTAATCTCTCTAAGATCTGTCATTTTGAATAGGCTTCCAATAAATGGCAGAGCTTAATAGACAAGAATACGATAAGTTTAAATTCATAACTGGGCTCGTAGAATTGGATTCTTGCATACGTAAACATACTGAAGGACTACTTTGAAAGGAATCTTATCAAACAGTGAGGGAAGCAGGATAAGGGACAGAGGGCTTAGAAGTCTCCTCTTGTGATCACACTCCAGGGTCTTCCCTTGATCCTACCCCTCACTCCAGTACACAGGAAGATACACTACTATAGTCTCGTGTAAATGTCTGAAAATAAGGAACTTCCAGGGATGGAGGAACATGATGCATCTAAATAACACAGCCAGTATCAACCATATAAAACCCTACAGAAGAAGGTATTCAAAGGCATTAGTATCTAGAAGCCCCAGGAAATCAACAGTAATGGCACAACATCAGTAAAGAGGAAGCAAAGAACCAATAGCACGTGCCACAAATACATTATGAAGTAACCTAGGAAGAGTAAGATATGGTGGAACTTTGATCAGGCTATTGAAAGTCACAAGCAGTTAAGAGTTACAGAGTTCTGAGTAGGTATCAGTAATGAGTAAGCAAATTATTTGTTTAATAAATACATCTGTTTGGAATTTAGATGTGTGCAAGGCTACATGAAAAAAAGAGATGTCTTTACATTGGGAAGGGTCTGCAAAAGTTAATCCATGCCAGTAACTTTCTATATACACAGAACCATCAGTGCTTCTCAGACTGTGTGAACTGTAGACACTTGGTTTTCCATAGCTCATCAACAGATAGGCTCTAGACAATGTCAAAATCGGAAAAAATGTCAGGTTCTCTGACTTTTATTACTGTGCCCTGTCTCTTCTGTATGACTTCAGAAGTGATTATAAGACTATCACAAAGAAACCTCAGACATGATCAGAAAGGTGATTCCCTGGTGCTGTAAAGCATTTTATATCATTTCTGTTAATTGAGGGTATGTGTCTTAACTCCCTTACCAGGTAAATCCATGTAGATTACAAACTCATGTGTGAAAAAATACAGAGGTTGTACACAAACACATATACACATATTTTACACATGCACACACATTCACGTGTACACACTGAGAGGTAGTTCATAGATGAACTGGGAAGAAATATTCACTGTAGAAAAGGACAACTAAAACCAACTGTCCTCTAAGACCTTATGGTCCCCATGTAACCAACTAACCAACCAGTCATTAACAAAAACAGAAACTCAAAATTCACAGTTCATAGAAAGCTACAGATGACAAGAGTTCAGTGGTTTCCTACTGCAGCCTTCCTTTCTGTAGAAATGGCCTAGGCACTGACTTTCCTATCTGCTACATGATTCTTTGGCAAGGTGCATCCACAACCTATGCCTCAGTTTCCTCTTTCATAAATAATGCAATTAGTTCATTGGTCTATAATAGAATTAAATGGGTAAAGCTTCTAGAATAGTCAAGACTGACACTGAGTTAAGGTCATATTCATTAAGTATAACTCAACAAAATAAATAATTTACCCAGTGTCAACCAGTTAATTGGCTCATGTTTTAAAAGGTTATTGAATTAATATAAAATATTAATGTGAATCTATACTTATAATAATCTAATTACAAGTAATTAACAGAAAATAACTAATATATAAAGATGTCAGTATATCTTCACCCTTCAATCCATCAATGGTAGCATTGCTGAAAAGCTTGGCTTTTAGCTCACAGAGAGAAGTTTTATTTCTTATTCCTGTTACCCCAATGAATTATCTTAGGCAAAGGATTTGACATACCAAAGACAGAATCCCCTCAAATGTAAGGTCTCAGTAATAATAGCCAAAAAATTCAAAGTTACCTGCTGAAGTTGTTTGGAGATCAAATATAAGAGTATATGCTTGGAGCACGGGGCAAATTTAATAAATGGTAACACAAGCACCTGTCATGCCAATATGTTTCTTTTAATGTCTTTCCAAGAACTTACATTACAAATCATTGAGGCAAACTAGACATATTCATGTGTTTATTGTACAAAATTCAAAAACAGCATGTGGACCATAAGCTCAGAAACTCTGGTCTTACACATGGCTGCTCTCTTGGCTTAGTCATTAAAGTTGCAGTCCCCGCTATACACACTAGGAAGAGCTTGAGTAACTACAGTCTTGTGTATCCTGAAACTGGGAGCTAGAGTGAATCTGTTACTATAACTTTTGTGTCAATTTTCATGTAAAATGATATGTTACAAGATTTGCCATGGCTCATTCCTTCCAGGTTGTATGTATACATAAATGTATTTGAATTCATACATTTACAATCACCTTTATTAATGAGTGAGTACAGAGATCATCCACAAGTAATTTATGTTTAGAAGAAATTGGGCCACTTGGGACATGCCTCAACTTAGCTCTGACTGACAGGCAGAGTGACCAATAAAAATATCTCTGCCCTTAGTTGGAGTTTATATACACTGCATTCAAGCATCACAGTTCTTACAAGGCTGTGTTCTGTCTGGTGATACATAATACAGTTTTAATTAGGGCAAATTAGTTATGACTGTACTGACTTTGGGTAACAGAAATCAGAAATCCAGATTTTAAAGGTTCTGAGAGGTGGTGGCACATGCCTTTAATGCCAGCATTCAGGGACAGAGGCAGGCAGATCTCTGAGTTCAAGACCAGCCTGGTATACAGAGCAAGTTACAGGACAGCTAAGGCGACCCAGAGAAACCCTGTCTCAAAACAAAACAAAACAAAACAAACAAATAAAAAGCAAAAATGTTGCTTAAGCAAGTTCTCAGTTCAAAGTTTTATTATGCAATATCTAGAGACATCCTCTGTTTAGATTTCTGTTTAACCATATTTTTAGATGATTAACTATATTGTCAAATAAAAATCATTTATACTTACTGTATATAGCATGCTGTTTAGAAATGTGAATACATTGTGGAGTGCCTAAATGGAACTAATTAACACATATATTACTTCATATAAGACATTTTGAAATAAAACATGTTAAAAAATACTCTTATAATAATCATCAAAAATGGAGTACATTAGTAGGATGTGATGGTATGTACATCTAATGCCAGGACTCAGAAGATAGGAGGTTCAAGACCATCCTGGGCTATGAGGACAACCTGGACTAATGAGTGAGACCTTGTCTCAAAAAACAGTGTGATTCATTGTTATTAACAAGAACCTGCATGCAATATAAAAGAATTTCTGAAGTTAGCCAGTCTTCCCACCACGAGGCTGAGTTGACTTGCAGCCTCTTCCAAACTTTGACCAATCTACTGTGTCTCATCATCTCAAATACTCTGCTAATTTTCAGGTCAAAATAAAAGAGAATAGAGAAGGCCACAGATGTTTCCGAATAAGCTTTTACATAATTTTCTCCCTTTGGTTCAACTTTGGATCATTGTTAACCAAAACACATCCATGACTGAACTAAGTGCAAAGACTTTGAAGCATGTCCTTTTCTGCCTGGTCCTGTTTCTGCCAGAGTGGGAAAATGCTTCAGTTAATATTAAAGATGGTTAAAAAAACATATAGTATAGACTAATAAGAGTTATGCATTTATTTTAATGTTCCTTTGAATCTTATCTTTAATGAATGAAAGATTATACTCCTCCTATGAATAGATATATTTTAAATGTGAATCAATTCCCAATGAGACTAGTAAGTCCACTGGCTGTATACAGAAGGAGCAAACTTACAGATGTTATCTGTAGATGTCTGGGACTGAAAAACAGAGTCCATCAACCCACAGCTCCAGAGGGGTTCTAGAAGATAGAACAAGAAAATAATTCAAGCATGTCTTCTTGTGAATGAGTATGCATGCATGTATGAGAACATATATAAAAGCATCTGGCATGTGAGTATTTGTGAGTGAACTAATGAATGTGTGAATGAATGTGTGCCTGTGTGGGTATGTGCATGTGTGTGAGTCCCTGTGTACTTGGTGTGTGTATGTGTGTGAATATGTGTGAGTGCATGTGTGTGTGAGTGCATGTGTATGCATGTGAGTGCACACTGCGTGAGAGAGCATGTATATTGGAGAGAGTGTTCGTTTATGTGTTTATGCATGTCTGTGTATGCATGTGTCCGTAACAAGTAATAGAGACAGATCCATAAGAATAACTGCTCTGCACCAGTATGTGAAATACAGCACAATATTTGAGAACACAGCTTTTTGAAACAGAGAAAAACAACATGTTTAGAAACTGGACTTTTGAGTCTGTGATTGTGTCCACAAGTGCATGCATTATGACTAAGAGCCAGCATCTGGCCCATGTCAATGCTTGCCTGATAATTTCCACCATCATCGGGTGGTTGAGGGTGCTGTTAATCTCGATAAGAGGTAATGGAGAGGATCTTCTCATTAGCTCAGCTTGGAGAGGCCTCATCCAGTCACCTGAAGTGTCAATAAACCCTGGCCTTTAATGGTATTGGCTTAGTGATAAGGGTACCGCACACTCTGTTTGTCATTATGAGATTTAGCACTGGCTGATCCCTTGGGTAGGGGCTCACTATAAAAGGGTGGACTAGAGCAGCTGACATCCTTTAGAAGCAGCCATGAGTCCCCTCTAGTTGTTCTGTTCAGCACTGAACTTGTAAAAGAAAGCCAAGAATGTGCCCCTTGTTTTGTTGACATAACCTATAAGATAATTAAAATGTGGTAGGCTTCTAAAATTCTCAGCTTAGGGAGTCACTGTCAGTGACTCAGTGCTTCCTGAACTTCATGAGGCCTCGAGTTTGAATCCCAGCACCCACATATTAGAGCCAGACTAGGCTGTGCTTGCCTGTAACCTCAGAGCTGCGAGATAAGAAACAGGAATATGTCTGGGACTTGCTGGCAGCCAGCCTAGATCTAGTCTCAGTGAGAGACCCTGTCTCAAGAGAAAAAGGCAGAAAGTGATATCATAGGATACCACGCATCCTCTTCTGACCTCTGCATCTGTGGACTCAGGCTTGTGCACACACCCCCTCTTAAAGTATGAAACTGTAAACTGGAAATTACTAATCAAATATATAGCTTCAAGGAAACAGTTAAGAACCTAATAAAGAGGGTAAAATGAAGATATTAAAGTCAAAATGCAAGCAGAGTGTATAGAGGGAAGGAAAGCAACAAGGAGACCAGTGGCTGAATGCAATCTAACATGCATGGTTTAATGGCAGCAGGCAGCACTACCTTCAAATTGCTTGCAGGGATAAACAGCTCCATCTCGGGCCACGGTTCACCAAATCCTGACTGGAAATCTGGTTCTTATTTAGGCTCTACTTTTGCTTAAACAGAATTGTTAAAGTGTGATTTACGTGACGTAAATGCAGCAACTCTCTGAGTTTATTTCATTTTTAAATTTGTGCAACCAGCATCAATTAGGTTTTCAACAATCCCGTGGTCTAAAATTTCCAGCATGTTTGATGACTGTCAATCAGCTCCCAACCTCAAGCTACCGCTGATTGGTTTTTCTCTCATACAGACTCACCATTTCTACTTACTTTCTACAAAGGAATTGTGTCAGTATGCATGTGTATGCTGAGGTTCTCTTGCTTAGCTTAATGACACAAGATTTAAAAACTGTAAGCCCAAACCCATTGGAGATGTGGGAAACTATTTATCAGGTGTTTGAAGCTTTCTCCATACTTGCTGACAAGTAGGCCCTCCATTCATTTATTCAACGATGACAGTTTTTAACTTTAGTGCCCTTCATACCTGGATCTAAAGAAGTGTAACTCCACAGTTGCTTAGTGGTCATGGTGATGGTGACAGCAACAGCAGCCATGGAGGACAGGGATAACTCGTAGTTTTCCCCCTTGATGCCAGCATTGAGCATGCCATTCAATTTTCGAATCAGGGCTCTGAGGATGGGATAACTCATTAGCATATAGACCAGGATTGGCACAAGACCAGATGGACTGATTCCTAAGGACTCTGTATTTCTGGGTGTGTAACTTTGGAAGAGTCACTTAACTAAGAACACCCTATTTCCTCATGCCAAAAATGCAGACGATGAAGTTACCTATCTTGCAATTAGGAGTGTGACCTGAGATGACACAAGTAAAGATCTTGGTGTAGGGTTGGTACATGGCATTTGCCTCCTCTATATTTATCACCATCATCTTTATTTCACAAGAAGAGAAGATGAACTTCAGCCTAAGAACTATCTTGATCAAACACCCCTGTATCTGCCTCCTACAAAAATGCTTTTGCCACATCTCCTTTTACCTTTCCAAACTAAGACATCAAAGCCTGCTCATTCTGACCTCTCATGGTGCTGATCACATTTATATAGTGTTATAAACCTTCCTCTTGCTCATCTCACCCAGGTCAGGTCTGGGTGTTTATTCATCAATAAATTCAAAACAAGTAAATATTTCATTTGCTACTTCTATATCTTTCTTTTTATCATTATTTCTTTGCTTTCTTGGGCATTCTTCATCTCTGCCCTCAGATGATGCAGTGGTGATTATGTGATATCTGGCAGATAAGCAGATGATAATATTCAGTGTTAGAGGGAAGAAGTTGCCAGAACACTACCCCAGAGAGTTTGCCTCATTTAATCTCAGTGAATGAGCCCAGAGAGGCTCCTCTTCTGAAGGAAGACTCACTGATGGTGACATTATTAAGCAAAGAAGATGTGAAGATTGTACACTAGGAAGGCTGGCACAGCCATGCTAAGGACCAACCACACTAAACATGAGCTATCAGGGAAGAAAGAAAGGTTATTTAAGCAGTGTTATAGAGAGATGCCAACCAACATTGTAGAGTTGAGAAGCCTTCAGTTCATCTGTGTGGAGTAAGCCTGCAGCTCTTGGGACTGATGGAACAATCAGCTGGATAATTTCCCCTTTTCCATCCTGGCTGTTCTAGTTGTGTAGGAGGTGCTATGAGAGTTTTTCTGCATGTAAAGCTGTCCTTGTACTCACAGGCGATAAGAACAGTTAGCATCAATGCTGACAGACTGGGTTTCTGGTAGTCAACACTACATTCATGTTGTTTGCTAATTTATCCTCCTTTATCCTTACCAAAGCATCAAAGTGAAACCCTTTGTGTTGTAGATTAGGAAGCAGAGACACAGAACACCCACCAGCTATAAGTGGCTCATCCTATATTTAATCACTTATTACTTATTTATTCCCTCCAACCAAAGAAATACACCCTTTTCTGAAGGCATCTAGTGCCTGTCTCTTAATTAGTTAGACATGACTTACGATAAGAGACTTGTTGACTGGATCTGCTAATTTTGAAAATCTCACCTCAGCTTCCACATAAATTAGGATCACAACCAGTGACTATTATATAAATGAACAAAAGTAAATAATTCTCTCAAAGTTACAAGCTAACAAGAGGAACCTGAATTTCGAATTCTGAAATGTCTATTTAAAAATATAACAACTTTGGATGACTTATTAAGGTAAACCTAGTGTCTTTCTCACTAGTGACAGGTATGAAATAAGAGCAGAAGTCCTTGTTATGTGAACCTTCGTAGGACTCCCCATAGTTGATATACACACCTATCTATATATGCATTCTAATGTTTGTTAGTCAATGAAAAGAGGGTCTAACTAATGCAAAACATGATGTCAAGCCTCCAGATGCAATAGGTGACAAAGCCAGATAAGACTTGATATCACAGGCATTGTGCTCTAAAGGGAAAAAGTAAAAGGAGTGGATAGAACGTACAAATGAAAATGAACAAATATAGAAGATAAATGCTATGCAGAAACCAGCTCTAGAGAACTACTCTATCAGAGAAAAGAGTAGAGATTGGTTCTATTTCTATAAACTGACTTGATTCCTGTCTCAGTGATACTGGGCAGACCCACCAACTCCAACAGAAGTTGGCTGGTGATATGTCTTTAATTGGTTGTACATTGCAACTATAGCAACCAATAGACAGCAAGAACTTCTGGAAATGTATGTTTATTTCAGAAACGGATTTAACCAGAATGTATTTAATAAATCATTTATTTGAATGAAATTTAAAATTTGAGTATATAATTTTATAACATTTACATTCAAGAGACTAAGAGCATAAAAATTCTTGTATTTCCTCCCTCATGGAAGGAGGGATAGGAAGGTGAAAATGGTGTAGTTATAGTCTTAAAAACAAGAGGTAAATAAGAATTAAATAAATAAAATTGTGTGTGTGTGTGTGTTTTTATATATAACTATAGATGTTTGTATATGTATATATGTAATTGTAATATGTATATATACATAAATATGTAGATAGATATGAACTACTCTAGAAGCAATGTTTTATTTATTTCCAGTCAACTTTAGACGCACATTATGAATCATCCAGAGCACATAGTTGACCTAGATGAAGTGAGATTTATGGTCCAGGCAACATAGAGGTTGGAGGTGTCACAACAGGCGAGAAGACATGTGACAATTATCAGAATTAGGGCATGTTGGACAATTAAGGAAGGCAGAGTCTAATTTGTTTCAAGGCAGGGTTTCTCAAACTCAGCAGTACTGGCGTATAATTCTTTGTTGCAAGGGGCTGGCCCATGTGTTAATACTCTTAGCCTCTACTCATGAATGCCAGCAACAACTTCAACCTATCTATAAAAGTCAAAGGTATCTTCAGATATTGCCAAATGTACTTTAGTAATAAAATCCCTCCTGGTGGGAAACCATTGTCTTTTGGAATTTTAAGATTGAAATACAGGAAGGGATCTATATGAAGATGTCTGGCAAGGTCACCCATGTGAGAATAGAGCAGGTAAAGTACCTGGCATGTGATTGTCAGCAGAGAGTCACATGGAATGGTCTCTGAAGGCAGAAATTATGAGATCATACAAGGTAGATACAAGTGAGATCAAGGAAACTCTGTTAGAAGCCACTCACATGCAGAAAGAGAGGCCAGAATAAGGACAGAAGGGAACAGTATTGAACCAGTGGTCAGACACATAGACAGTTCAAGGGCAAAAGGTCCAGGAAGATTCAGTTTTATTACCATGAGTGCTCCAAGAATATTAGAATACTAGACACACTTCGTTAAGCTTATCCCTTTATTTTACAACTAGTTGAAAACATTGTGTACATAAATATAATTTTGCTCAGTAACAATAACAATTAGAACTTCAGGGGGGATGGAGATATAGCTCTGTGATTAAGAACATTGGTTGTTCTTCCAGAGCTCCTGTGTTCAATTCCTAGTAAATGTGTGATGGTTCACAACCATCTATAATGGGATCTGATGCTCTCCGCTGTCATGCAGATATACAGGAAGACAGACCATTCATATACATAAAAAATAAAATAATACTAATAAAAGAACCTCAGCCTTGGATTAAAGAAGATTCTTTGGCTAAAAGATGTATTTTAAAAATAATTGAATTACTAAGAAAAAGAAATGGTGGTGGAATTAATCTTAAGCAGGCTATCAAGAAATAAAATGTTTGGGCTTAAAAAAAAATGGACTAATGACATGAGTCAGGTACCAACTCACAAACCAATAAACAATGAAAATATTCATAACAATCTTGCCAGTGGAAAATGGCTAGTGGGCTTAGAAGAGGAAAAAGAAGAGGGTCTTGTAGTTTAATTTCTATTGCTGTGCTAAAATACATTTACTTCAGTTTACTCTTGTAGTCCACCATGAAAGAAACCATGGCAGAAATTCTAGGCAGGAATATGGCGGCAGGAACCTAAGCAAAGGCCTTGGAGGTGTGACCGTCACTAAGTTGTTCCTCATATCTGCTTTTTTATACAACTCAGTTGCCACCTACCTACAGGGGCTCAGCCCTCCTACATTAGTCATTAATTTAAAAAATGCTCCATGACTTGCCTACAGGCTAGTCTGTTAGAGGCATTCTTTTTCTCAACTGCTTCTTCTCAGATGACACATCTCAGATGTGTCAAGCTGATGAACAAACTAAGCAGCACAGCGATCTTTCCAAAAAGAAAAAAAAATTAAGTGTTCAGGAAGGGCTGGAAAGAAGTTGAAATGTTATTGAAAATTTCCTCTGTGGATTAAAGATGCAATGTCCTAAAAGTTGAGTTTAAGACATCGAGGATAAAGGGTCGGTGATAATCAGCATAGAAGAAGGAGATGTCATGATGTAATCAAAGTCCCTCATCGGATGGTGAAAATGAGTGGTGGTTAGGGGACTAGAGAGGAGGGGAGGCTGGCTAGAGACAGGCCAATAGGACTCGATGCTGACTTCTTCTACTTAAGTAGGGTGTGACAGGAATGGGGATTAAAAGACAGTCCCAAGGCATGCAAACTAATGGTTCTGGAGAAGATGCTTATAAGGATTTGGTAATTACATGGAAGAAGCAAAGGATGATGTGATTTGGAAGGTGAAAGATCAGTTACATAAATGACTCACTTTTGTGTGTACATAAACACATACGTGTTTATGCATGTTGGTGTAAGTACACACATAGCTGGAGATCAGAGGTTTCTATCAGCTTTGATTTGTTTTCGATTTTGTTTGTATTTTATTGCTCTCCAATGCAGTGTTTGAGACAGGGCTTCTCACTGATCCTAGAGATTGATGCTTTGCTAGACTGGCTGGCCACGGAGCTCCAGGGCTTTTCTAGTCTCTGCCTGCGGGCACGAGATTACAGGCACAGGCCACCTTGTCTAGTTTTTGACGTGAGTTCTGGGAACAGGAACTCAGGTGCTCATTGTTGTGCAGCACGGTCAGCATGCCGTTTACCAGCTGAGCCATCTCCGATCCCAAACCATTCTTTTGAAAATGAGACCGTTCTCAGTGAGGCTGCGAGCACCTTTGCAACACTTTCTCTTTATTTATTGGAACTCTGCACGAAATGGACCTTACGAACATTGTCTCATTTCATTGTGAATCGACACTCTGAATGTTACTGGACTGAACTTAGAAAACCAGCAAATGGTGGATAAGGGAACTGAAACGGATTGATCTGTGTTTGAGAAACTACGCGCTTCCTGCGTACACAACCACCCTCACTTTTCAGCAACTCGTGCTAGAAGCAAGTCCTCTGGGAAATAGATGTTATCCCTTTGAACAGAAAGCCCTTTGTAGTCTGGCTACTAAGCTCTTGTGGGGAGGAGCCAGTAGGCTTGAAGCCATGAGGGTCCAGAATGAGTAAATACTGGGCCATGAATGTGCTTGTTTGTTTTAATTGCTAATTTACCCGAAGGCAACAGCCATCTAAGGAAGGAAGGATCCAGCCAATAATATAGTCATATGACAAGAAGGGTCAGAAAGACGGCCACAAGTATGCCAGTGCTTCGGTGTAAAGCTCATAAAACCATCTGCGTGGTGACTCTCCAGGCCTGCGGATGGGAGGCCTCTGGCTCGGGATGCTCTTACGTCTTGTCCAGACAACCCTGAGCTCCAGTAAAACCCAGATTGCAAACACAAACCACCATGGTTTGGCCCCAGATTGTGTCAGAGGACCCCAGTGGGAAAGTACAGCAGCAGTTCAGTAGCACAGTCCCTCCCCAGAAAGCAGCACACAGTTAATAGCAGGCTTTGCTTCCCGGCATTTGGTTTAAGTAGATATTCTGTCCTGAAAGCTTTCCAGGCCTGGGTACAAAACAAACTGAACTAGCCAGATCTTGAAGGTCACAGTGAGCTCCAGCTCTTGATGAAGATACTGGGATATGTAGCTTCTCCCAAAATTACTAGGGAATGTCTCTTGGTTTCTTTCCTGTTGCTGTTATAGCAATTTAAGAAAGCATTGATTTAGCTCAGTTCACCATGCACAGCCCATCACAATGGAAAAGTCAAGGTAAAGGGAGCCTGTTGTAGCTGGTCACATCACATCCAGAGGTCATGGCAAGAGGGATGAACATAAGTTTGTTGCTAGACTCCCTTTCCGCTTAGTCCAGGAGCCTAGTCACAGTACGGTGACACCTACAGTGAACCGTCTTCCACTTCAATGCTAGCTGGCATCAAGATAATTTCCCACAGGCAAGCTCAGAGACCCGTCTCCAGGTGATTCTAAATTTTGTCATCCTGACAATTGACTCTGTCCCTTTGGTTAACATAAACAGAAGTGCCTCTAGTCTCCTAGCATTGGGGTTCTCTCTTTTATGGACTATTACATTCACACCACATCTCCAGTCTCTCTAAAACTGCCTGTTCTCTATATCAACTCTCCAAAATAATATTTTTATCTTCCAACTTATTTCTAAACAGGGGTAGGTAAAACACACACAGTAAAAGGCACAATTTCAAGTGTGTGGTTGATGAATTTGAAGGCAGTCATGTTTCTTAGTAATGAAGTCCTAAAGAGCTCTCACCAGCCTATTGTGCATGTACATAGTCAATACCCTTCCTATATCAGACATTTTTACATCAAAGAGACAAAATTCCCAATGCTGACAACTAAAGTGAGAAAATGTTTACTTTGTCTCATGGTCTGAGGGGGTGTTTGTTTTCCATGACAGGGGACTTTAGGTGCAGTTGCTCTCTTCACAGTAGCAGGATTAGGAGGCAGAGGGTATTCTAGGAACCATGACAGGAATTTTCAATGGCTTGCCTTAGTGACTTACCTACACAAACTAAGACCTAGCTCCTAAGGGTTCCATGGTCTCCAAAGGAAAAACAGCAACAGCTGCACATACTGTGTTCAAAGCATAAGCCTTTGAGGGGCATTTCAGGTTCATATATGCAGATGAGTGAACCAGTAAGCAAGAGGGCATGAAGTCAAAGGGTTCAAACTCAGCCTCCTTCTACCACTTCTCCTCATGTTCGAGACAGGGCATCTCACGGAAGCTTCGGCTCACTGTTTCTGTTAGAGTGCCTTAGCAGAGAGCTCATGGAATTGGTATGCCTTTGTCTTCCCAGAGCTGGGGTAACACACACACACAACCCATGCCCAGAGTTTTTAGTATGGGTACTGGGGATCTGAACTCAGATCTTATGTCTGGGCACCACAAAATTTACCCAGTGAGCTCTTTCCACATTCCCTGGTGGCAGTTTTTTGATCAGCTATTAGTGACATCCTTTAATATATTGTTCTTACTTAATACAACATTGTGTCTAAGAGATTCATCTGCATGTTTTGAATTGGTGGCTTATTCATCCTTTCTACTAAATAGAAATTTGTTGGTTTATATTCCATAGATAGTAGGGGTCTGGTTCATTTCAAATTTTAAAGATTATGCACATATATGTTCTCAAACTGTGTCCCAAGGTGTCTAAGACAATGTAAACCCTCTTATCAATGTAGGAGCATTAGAACTGCCTCATGATTCACCAATACCTAGTCCTAGCTTTTAAATTTTCACTTTAACATAAGACATTCTTCAAAGTCTTAACATGTTTTCTTCTTGACAAATGTCTTATTTTCATCTGTTTCTCTCCATGGTTATCTTTTTCTTCTGTGGAGACAATTACATTTTAAATTCAAGTATATCTTGCTCATCTTTTCAAGCACAGAATAACAAATTAGAAGAGATATTATGTTGTTCATGTGCAGCTAAGAAATAGCATGACTAATTGAATGGATTCAGACTCTGAAAACAAAGCAAAAAATATACTCTGTCAATTTGCAACTGAGTTACACCAAAGGATCATTATTTTTCTGCCAACTTTATTTTATATGTTTGCCTATATGTATGTGTGTCATGTCTGTGCAGTGCCTGTAATAGCCACAAGGAGGCATCAGATTCCCCTGGAGCGGGAGTTACAGTTTGTTTTGAGTTGCCTTGTGGGTGCTAGGGATTGAACACTGGTCCTCTGGAGGAGTAGCCAGGAATGCTGATTACTGAGCCATCATCTCTTCAACCTCATGCATCATTAGAGTTTTCTTAAGGTTTAATCCTGATGGTTGCAACCAGCCAACATCCAAGAGCTCAGTTATGTAATAATATCACTCACTGTTCATTACTTCAGTAACCTGGTAAGCGTGACAGTTTAAATGCTATTATATGTGCAGAAGATAATAGTAAATACTTCGTATGTTATTATTTTTATTTAATCACCCCAAATAAAACCATAGCTTGGAACTGCTTTCTTCAATTTACATAAGAGGCTTAGAGTTTAAGTGACCTAACAAAGGTCATTTGGGACTTCAATCGAAAATTAATTTATCCCAGACAAAGCAAATTCAACCTTTTACCAAGTCAATATGAATATTCAACTTCAAAGTATAAGAGGGAAAAGGGCAGGAGGGGAGATAAGAATGTTTACTTTTATATTGTTCATGGATCTGCAATCACTATTCATCAAATGGACATATGATTAGACACTTTGAATAGCTACGTATTAAATCAACTTCATGAGGTCCTAGATCATTTCAAGACAGTTGTAGCTATTATCGTTAAATTGCTTTGCGTTTTAAATGGAGAAGTTATCATTTCCATTCTGTCGAAAAGGCTATCATAACACTATATGTTGATTATATACCATTAAAGTGTGCATAATTATTTCTGTTATTTATTACAATGTGACAAATTATCCTAAAACTTAGCAACTTAAAATAAAAGCATCTCTATTTGCTCCGACTCTGTCATCTGGACCGGGTTCAGCTGACCTGCTTGGCTTCGCTCTATGAGGTACAGGCCAGATGAGTCCATGCATTCCATCCACTAGATGACTGGAACATCCATGGGCTGTCTGACTTTCTTTCACCTTTGCTGGTATTTCTTTCTGCATGTGACCTCTCCACACTTAAGGAGTCTGAACCAGATCTCTTTATGAGGCACCTCACTTTGAGTACATTCTCTGAGTAACGTCCCCATTCTTCATGTACAACACACGTACATGACGTGCAAGACTCTAAATTCTTGTGTAGGAAATGATCACATCTTTTGTAGCTGAACTGATCATTGGTTTTCTGGCAAAGAAAGGGTTCTATCTTCAGATGCTGGCCTTGTCATTAAAATTCCATGTTTAGAAAGTATAATGATTGCATCTCCTCCTCCTGTCCTATAATAATCCCATCTCCATATGCACCATATCCAACTGAATGATTGTACCTCTCCAGCAATGTAATTATAAGAGGTTTATCAGCAGTGCAATGATTCCAATTTCTACCTGAACTGCAATTGATATCATCATTATAGGCCATATAATGAGCATATCGCCACCATAAATGTAATTAACACATTGTCTTTTGCACACTAAAGATTGGTTTCTCTGGCAAATGCAATAACAGTTCTACCTGTAATACAATGATCCCATCTATTTGTGCAAGTTAATTATTGCTTTTCCACTTCCAAGCCATAATGATAGGTATTCCTATAGGACAGCGATTGCATCTCTGGCCTTGGGGTAACGATCACATATGCAAAGCAAGATAACAAAATTGTCCTCAAGGCAATGATCAGATTCCTCTGCATAAGGTAATGATAACAGATCCACTTTAACCTAAAGATAACAAGCTTCTTGTCAATACTGTGGTGCCAACTTCTCCTGCAGAAAGAATGGGTGGCACGCATTGTGGCTGTATGTGTTCAAATTTACCTGACATAGACATGTGGATATTTTAGCAATATAGTGACAAGAGCATTGATGTTAGTTTCAAAGAGATCCATGTATGTAGATGCTACAGTATGGGCTGTATTGCTTTGGAATACAGACTCAGCTTCTCCTACCCATGTTGCAAAAGTGAAGATGATAACAGCTTTACTGTTGTTGTCATTATTATTTGCTAAAGAGTTGACATGAACATAACTTGTCAACATAAAGTTTGACCCTTAAATAATGTCACACATTTTCTACCACTGTTTGTTCTCTGGACCATATCCTTGTTCTGATTCCAGCAATACCTGGTTCCCAGCTATACTTTTCCTACTCAAACACCAGTGAACACTCAACATCTCATTCTGACATTCTAACCTTCATCCTCTGTTGTTGTTTTGCCTTTCTGGAGTTTCGTTATCATTGTTTTAGTTTTGTCTGCCTATGAATGTCCTGAGCTTTCTATATCTCTCATCATTCCTTTAGGACTCCATTGCAAAAAACATGGCTTTCTAGGTTCCTAAAATTATTTTGACTGTTTTGTGGATTAGTGTTCACATTTTGTTTTTTGCACTCACAGCAAGAGCACAGCCTCTCAATTGTTAATGCTTCAGGTCTGATTGAACATCATGTGGGCTTGACAAACCTTTAATTATTTCTAGATGGTGCTGACCTCCACTTGGCTCCATTGCTGTTGTCTGAGCCTAGGACTTCAGCATCATCCCTACTAACAGCACTTGACCAATTTTCTTAGGAAGGATAAAGAGACTGATGGATTTGAGCCTCTAAAAACTCTAAAGTATCAATTCATGATACTCAACAAAGTCAGTGGAAAAAGTGAAAAAGCATTTTGGTATATAAGGAACATTATCAGTCAACTACAAAATTATCTGTGCCCCAATAGAAAAATAAGAAATTTGTTAAAGAAGAATGGCAATAACTCATACCTGTAATGATGACGAGAATTGCTATTTAAATGGAATTATTATTTTTCTCTTAGAATATTTACAAAGATATAAAATATAGTTTTAGAGAAAAAATATGACGTGTGTACAATATCCCCTTCACCAGAAATGTTATGAACTGTTTCATCTCTTGAGGCGGGTTAATGTATAACACAGATATAAAAACATGCACATCTACATTAAATGAAAGTACAAATGACATTGTCTGGGTAAACTAAAGACTGCTAACCACAGAATTATAAAAAGAATATTTCAGAAAACTGTCATATCCAAATATGAAGAGTTATGATTCCTATATATACAGACAGAAATAACTAAAGGAGATAAGAAAAATTGTATAAACATATATGGAATATATATTATATATGTTTTTTAAAAGTAAACTGGAAGTTAGGATTAGTAGATTTTTTTTTTCTTTTTAAGTTACTAGAAAGAACATTACTGATGCCATCCATTGGGTGGTATATCAGTAGTAAAGGATATTCTGAGATGGCATCAGAGAGTAAAAACATAAAGACATATGTCTAGAGAAAGATTTTACAGAGGGCAAATAATGGGGAATAAAAGTAGAACTAAGATTCTGCAGAGGAAAGTGTCTGATGCCAAATACCATTGGAGTCATGTTAGTTCTAAAATTTACAGTGATAGTCGTTATAATTAAGAAAAAGTTTAAAGACTCTTGCAGTGTATTTGGGATAATTCTAACACATCTCTGGATGTTTTAACTTTGCATAGTGAGCTTATGTATTTCAAGAATGCTGCTCTGCTGAGTGTTGATGTGGTAGATACTGCTGATAAAATTACTCATGGCCTGAGGTCAGTATTTCTATTTTTCTCAAGCTTCAAAAATGGGATATATAATTTGATTATGCTAGCTCTTTTAGTCCTGGGAATACTTGTATTCCTGCCCATTGGGTTAAAGCTTGTCTTTAACAACATCAACATGTTGGCAGCCAAAGTACATGGCTTGAACTTGAAAATGGACTCCCAGACAGAGTTATTAGTTTAACAAGCTGGCAACCCAAGGACCGGTTAAATTCTGCACAGAGCCTTACCAACCTAAGAAAGAAGTGCATTGCTTTTGATAATGCTTATTCCACGACAGGTAAGGAAGGCATTCTTGACAGAATGACCTAAGTCAGGCTCAGTCTTGTTAATGAAATAAAAAAGGGGGAGAGTTGACAAGCCTTTGGGGTTGCTTGGCAGGAATATGACATTGGCCAAGGACAAGGAAGTAGGCTTCAGGCAGGAATCTGACATTAGACTAGAACAAAGAAGTAATTTCAGGCAGGAATTTAAATCTTAGGCTAGAACAAAGAAGTAGTTTCAGGCAGGAATCTAAATTTTAGGCTAGAACAAAGAAGTAGGCTTCAGACATGAAAATGACTTTGGGCTAGGACAGGGAAGTTGGCTCAGATATTTTGGTCATCCTGATAAAGCCCTTAGAAATAATGATCACGGAACTTTGTTTATTGTCTTGCTTGTTCTTTGATTATTTCTGTTTATTGTCTTGCTTGTTCCTTGACTATTTCCATCTATTGTATTGCGAGTCCCTCAACCTAGAAATGACCAGAATACTAGCATGTAATTCAAATTGTATAAAAGCAAAAGACGGAGGGGGATGGGATAGGGGGTTCTAGGGAGGGGAAATGGGGAAAGGGGATGACATCTGAAATGTAAATAAATAAAATATTCAATAAAAAAGATTAGGAAAATGAAAAAAGAAGATCTAGAGAGATGATTCATTATCTAAGAATACTTAGTGCTCTTACAAAGGACTTGGTCAATTCTCAGCACCCTCACAAACATCTGAGGCTCCTCTCTCTCTCTCTCTCTCTCTCTCTCTCTCTCTCTCTCTCTCTCTCTTTTTCTGTCCACACATACATACAGACACACACATCAATAAAAATTATTCTTAAAATAGATTATAAAGAGATAAACATTGCATTGGTAACAAAGAAAATCTATAAACAGAAACTATTTTACTAAGAACCAAATCACAGAAATGTCATAGTAAATGAAGTATTGACAGTTACACCTTCCTATTCCTTCCTATACGTTTTACTTCCTTCCTCCTCTTCCTTCCCTTCCTTCCTTCCTTCCTCTCCTTCCCTCTCCTTCCCTCCTTCTCTCCTCTCTCCTTTTCCCTTTCTTACTCATTTTATTTTATTTGTTTGACTATGTATACATGCTCATATATGTGTGTATATATGTGTAAGTGTGCATGTATGCATGTGTGCATGGTGGAGATCAAACCCGAGGCCTCCTGTTTGTAATACAAAAATTCTACTGCTGAAATACATTCTAAAACCCTTTAGTTCTTTTTAAACCTTAAGAGATTTTTAAAGGCTAAAATATTTTTATTAAAATATTTAAATTTTACAAGAAAAGTCAAAACATGCAAATATAAATGTGTCAGCACTTTATAGGGAACAATACCTACATTAACAGTTTTAATTTCGAACATAAAATTCTAGAAGAAAATAAATGATCACGCCCTAGGAGTATAGATGGAAACAGCATTTGTGTGTTTTATTAAGAAATTTTTTGTGGGCTTTTTGGTATGTTAACTAAGTTGTTTTCCACTTAAACAAAAAAAAATGCATTCTTTATAAAGTACAAAATACACAAAATATCCTGACTCATTGTTGTCTCTTGAGCAGGAAGTGGAACGTAAGCATAAAGGAAAATAAAGAAATTTGAAAATGTGTGCAAAATTTCAGGTGAAAAAGGTAAATCTCACACCAGAGCAACACCATAAAGAATTTTTAATCTATACTACATGGCAAAAATAGTAAATACTGCTTCCTGCTTTTGGAAAAGAACAACTGACATCAAAAATAATGTTGGGATAGCACAAATACGTTTTTAAAATTTAACATCCAGCTCTAAAAGCTTAGAAAGATGTGGAGAACCCTATTAATGAAAGAATCAGCATTGGCATTACCCATATCAGGAGCTGTTTGTGTTCTTCTGTGGTACCTTACAAACAAGGCTTATCATTCTTACAATATTCTCTCCAAATTACTAACCTCATCCAACCCCTGAAACACACATTAGAGAACCCAAATTCTGGGAAATTATACAAACTACTAGATTAACACTCTTTAAAAATATCAAGGTCAGGAGAAGCAAGGAAACTCTCCTAGGTTGGTAGAGACTACGGAGACATTCCAACTCAGTGCAATATGGTATGTTGGAATGCATCCAGAAGCAGTGAGAGGAAAGGGGAACTCCAAAGAGAGGCTGTAGGCATTTAATAGCACATATAGGTGCTAATCTCTTAGCTCTGATATATGCACCATGTGATGAAAGATAACACATTCAGACCTAAGTAAAGGCCATAGTAGAATATGGTATTGTGTTTGTAATTACATTATGTAAAAAACATTCTGTAACTGTGACATTGCAGAAAGGTACCTAATGTCTGATAATGTGTGAGCCTCGCAGACTTCCTCTTATCATCCAAAGACTACTGTTATAATGCCACTCTTGGCTAAGAGACTTCTTAGTACCTATATACTAGCCTAAAGTGTAGGGAGCTCCTAAAGAAAGACTTTGGTAACCTGCTTCTTTATGACTTTTCTCACTGCACTCTTTATTATATGTATGTAGATGTATATATTTTCCTTGCCTTTTATTTTATTTAGGTGCTTGGTAGAGTTCAACTGTCGCTCAGGGCATTGAACTAATTTTCTCCATAGCAATGATCATGGAGCTGCATGCGTAATGAGCCCCGTTATTGCTCATGTTATTAAGTAGGCTGTTGGGGACATGGATGGGAGGGAGGCTGTCATCTAAAGGCAAGAGCCTGCCTTCCTGGTCCTGCCTGCCCTTCCCCCCCTCCTCATTGACTAAAGCCATTAGGCCAAGAACCAAAAAACAAACAGACAAAATAAAACAAAGCAAAATCTACTCAAAAAGAGATGCAATGCAAATGATCCTGGTCCCTGATGTGAGGAAATGTCAGAAGAGTGTATTGGCTTTGAGGCACGAGCATTTCCTTTTTTATTTAATGCAAAATAAAGTCATTATTTATTGACTACTTGAAAAGACCACGTACAACAAGAACCAACAGCACAGCCCCAAATGTCTTGGGTGTTTTATGACCATTACCATATATCAAAACCCATCAGAGGACATAGACACCCTCTACTGTAGAACAGAAACGATGGAGATGGAGAAATGGCCAAGAGCCTTTCTACACTTTCAGCATCATGGAATAACACTGTCCAGGTATCTCTAGGACATGCTTTTAGGTCATCACAGCAGCAACAGAAACCTGGATCTCTGTGTTTCCCAACTTTAATGTATATGTGAATAACTCAAGACATTATTAAAACAAGGATTGTGATATAATAGTAGTTTTCAAATGGGCCCTGAGACTCTCATTTTTAACAACCTCCCAGGGAGGGAGTTCAGCTTCTTTGGTCCAAGCTTCACATTTTAGTATTGAGATTGAACCCCAAGCCATGAGAGGGAACCCATCCATGTCTGACATTGCCTACATGACCAAGAACTAGAAGCTGGATGACCCCAAGTCTAGGGTAGAACCAAACATGACTGGCAAGGAAAAGAAAATCAATGAAATGATTCCTAATGTTATCCTGCTATCTTTATAGATCAGTACCTAGCCCAATCATGATCAGTGAGACTTCCTCCAGCAACTGATGGGAGCAGATAAAGAGACCCACAGACAAACAGTAGGTAGAGGAAGAACACAACGTTAGGACACAACATTGTGGTTGTTCAGCTCAGGGTTCTTGTGGGACTACTAATAGAGGGAGTTGGGGTGTCTCTGACTCCTTAACCTACTCTTGGGAACCTTTTTCTCCTACTGGGTTGCCTCATCCAGCCTTGATATGAGGGTTTGTGTCTAGTCTTATTGTGTTGTATTATGCTGTGTTTCGTTGATGTTCTTGTGAGACCTGTTTATTCTGAAGGGAAATGGAGGGGCAGTAGATTTGGGGTATAAGAGAAGTAGGGGAGGAGCTGGGAGGTATGAGGGAGGGGAGGCTATGGTCAGGATGTACTGTAGGAGAGCAGAATTTAAAAAAAGTGAAAGGTAAAATTGGAATCCCATTATTACTACGTCACACCTCAGATCTGAATATGAAAAGCAGAAAATAATGGTAGAATTTAAATGTAGCAGTCAACTCCATTGGCTCTTGTTAGTTTGACTTTATGACTTAGACTTATCTTGACTGATACCCAACTTAACAGCTAAGGCTGATACTAGAACATACCAGAAGGAGGACCTGTGGCTTCAGGTACATAGAGAAGAAAAAGGTGGTCTTCACTTCTGGTGGTGAAGAGCCCCTTAGAACCCATCTCTACTTTCTGTAACCTTTTTTGAACATTTATTTACTATCATTTTATGTACATATGTGCACTTCATGCTTACCTGCTGCCTGCCAAGGCCAAAAATGGACACTGGATTCCATGGAACAAAATCTATCAGTGGTTATAAGCCACTATATGGGGTCTAGGAAATGAACCGGGGTCCTCTGCAAAAGTGGCAAATGCTCTTTATCACTGAGCCATCTCAGCAGCTCATCCTCCCAGTCTTGCATAGAAACACTGAGGGACCAACTTGTTCTTCTACTGTAAGTAAAGCAAAGAGTGTTGCATCTGTCAAAGACCTGAAAGGAAGGTTCAACACAAGAAATCTTTCACTTTGGAGAAATGACAACATTTCTCTAATCCCCAGCAGATCACTAGCACTGAGCACCGCACAGATGTGTAAACCGTGTCTGGTAAACTCTGGTCCTTCAGAACTTATGATTTAATTGTGAAATATCCCCTGATGCTCATGAGTTTCAATACTGGGCCCCAGCCAGGTAATGCTATCTTAGGTTTTTGAGCCTCTTCAATCATAGGCATGACTGGCAGAGCAAGTCACTAGAGAAAGCTCTTACGGGGTTACTGTCCCACCTTACTTCTTATCCAAGCTCTCTGAATCCTGTCTTCTAAGATGAAAGAAAACTTTGTGACAGAATACAGCCTCTCCAGCCCAAAGCATTCTTCTTCACCATGAAGCTGAGGTAAAACAAACTACTTTCCCTTAGGTCACTTCTGTTAGGTAATCCTCCACAGCACTGAAAAAATGAGAAGGTAGTTAATACAGAAACAAGTGTTACTTTCCTCTCCAAGAAACTTGTGGTTGTATAATTCTAATTTTGTCACACACACACACACACACACACACACACACACACACACAGATACATGCATAAACGCATGCATGCACACATGCATGCACACACACTGTAAGCTTTCCAATGTTTAAAACTCATGTACGTGTTACAAATTAGTTTAAGCAGTCTATCTATATGTGTGCAAGCTTACTATTGTTGAAATGGTGTATCTACATAGGCCTTCACTTTGGAAAAAAAAAAACTTATATTTCCCCTACAATGTGCCAATGACACTACAGATTATTTAGAATTATATTATTATATAAATTTCATATTTCCTAGGAAACATTGTTAAAGCTCTTTAATTTATCTTTGTACCTATATGATATATTGTAAAACTTTAATTCCTTGAAATATAAGAACCTTAAAATTTAAAATCCTCTATCCAAGTGAAACTAAAATCTTTCTGGCATTGTTATGATGAATGTTATATAATCCTAGATTAGGTTGGTTGGTTACATTGTTTATGAATTTTGTATTTTTACCAATTTTCTGTTAACTATTCTATTGTTTTGGACTGCAATCGTCTGTTGGTGGATTTCTCTTTTGCTTTTCCTGTTCATACTTCCTTCATGTATCCTGAATGGGGTCAAGGCACATTTAACTAGTGATTTCTTTATTCTGGATTGATAGTTTTGTCCTTCAGAAATATCTGTCTTTATTTTTAGTAATGTTTCTGCTCATGAACCCTACTGTAATTGCAATACAGTTGGACTTTCCATAATTTGTGTTTACAGATGGTACATAATTCATTCTGTTTCTATCTTGCTGAGTCTTCACCTTACTGAGAGCTTGAGTCTGTTTTACTTAAGTCCCATGCCATTGTTCTGCAGCTTTACACACATATCTCCTCAGCTCATTTGAAAACCAAGTTTCCTAAACAATGATTCATATTTCATCATGCTTCATGTTCATTTTACATTTTCTACATTTTACCTTATCAATCTGATCAATTAATTGCCTACATGTATTAATCATGGCTATTGTAGGTTTATTCTCTCCTAGTTTCTATATATGGATCTTCTATGGATGTGTGTATTGTGTTTCTTGATCTGTCTATCTTATCTATCTATCTATCTATCTATCTATCTATCTATCTATCTATCTATCTATCATCTATCTTTGTGTTCATTAATTTTCCTCATATGTGAAGGAAATATTGTATTAAATAGTAGGTATTCTGTTTAAAATTTGTAATAATTAAAGCACTTGATCATGTTATATTTTAAAAGGTTTGATGAATACCTGGCAAGTTGTTACCTTGAGGACACACCTTAATCCAAGCAGGATCAACTGCTTCGAGTCACAAAGGTTGATCTCTGTAAAAAGTTGATTCATCTGAAACCTTAGTTCTTGAGATGTAGCCTTTCTATGGTTCAGGCGAATACCATATACTTAAGAAAACTCCTTTTCACTAGGCCCTACCTGAAAAGGAAAAATATGGAAGATTCTGAATCAGACAAAAGAATACTAGATATTCATTTAATGGGCTGCTGAATCCTACTACAAAGCATGGGGATGTGTGCTTAGTTTTGATTAGGCAATCTCATGACTGATTTAAAGATAGAAGTTGTTTTTCAGAAACCAGACAATTCTGCAAATTATTCCTTATGCTAGAAAGTGGAAAGTGTCTAATGTTTGGCTGTGTGTCTCTGCATTTGTTTCCATCAGTTGCTAGATGAAGCTTCTCTGATTGGCTAGGAACCAACCTATGAGTATAGCAGACTATCATTAGGAATCATTTCATTGATATGACATGCCATGTTTGGTTGACATCTATAGGATGCTTGCCCTTTTCTGAAGAAAAACAGGAGGAGTGGAGGGGTGAATGCAGAGGAGAGGAGGTGGGGAAGTTATTGAGAGGAGAGGAGGGAAAGGAAATTGCAGTTGGAATTTAAAATAATAAAACAAAAATGCAAAGTGTTTCCGTTGAAATTGATGGTGAACCTGTGGATATCAACTAGTTTGTCCAAGTTTTACATAAAATTATAAATATAGTTAAGCATTTCTCATATTGACCATAAGCAGACAGTAAGTATGGTTCCTCTTTGACATGATTATAACACAAGAACTATAGAAATTTGCATACATACATGCTTTGTATCATGGGTGTTGTGATTTTATTCCTTAAGATTTATTTTCTGTTTTTATTGTTTTATTTTTACTGTGTGTGCAATATAATTATATATAAAATGCTATTACCTTATATATTATATATGATGTATAGTATTATTATATGTTTATATGAATTATTACATATTGTAGAACAGACGGCTTGGCCAGGGAAAGGGGTTGAAGTATTTTTACTACATTCAATCAATCATTCATTCATTCATTTTTGTGTGTGTATGTGTGCAGGTGGATGCTTTTGTAAGTCTATATGTGTTTGTATGGCATACCATGCCATGGTACTCATGTGGAAGACAGAGAACAACTTCCAAGAGTCGGTTCTCTTTTTCTACTATGTGAATCCTTGGGATTTATCTCAAGTCATCAGGTTTACAAGAAAACCTCTGTCCACTGAATCGTCTTGTGTTTTCTTAATTTTTGTGTCAGTCACACCATCTGTAAGGATTCTCACTTTGCATCATGAGGGTATCTCAAAATTTCTTGTCTTCATAGTTCTAGAAACATAATCTCCACAAGTGTCAGAATTTATGCATGTGTATCCAGCTTTTCTTCTTATGCTTTCTCTTTGTCTGATTCCAAAATGTAAATTCAATGCTCTTCTTGTCTATATTGTTCAACTTTCTCTCCATAACCCAGCACAATCATCTAGCATATAACTATCATTCATTAAACATTGTGACTTAGAAGAATAAATGGAGAGGTACAGCAAGTACCCATAACTCCCAGTGCTCACCACAGTCTCTAATATATTCTCAGAGCTCAAAATACAAGCCCTTTGATTTGGTTGTCAACAATTGAATGCAGAATCGATAGCTCAAGCAGACAGGACTGCAGAGCTCTCCCTACCAGGTTGATCTCATTTGGAATGAGGCCCTAAAAAATGAATCTCAATATCCTCACTGCTCATCAAAGGCCAGGCACAGCTAGTTAAATTAATAAATATCTGAGATGATGATAATGAGCCAAACTCAGTGAAATACCTCCTCACAGATGTACTTTCAGCTGAAAGCTGACTCCCTCTGGCTTTTGACAATATCATGCTTAGTACTTTTAGTGTTTATGTGTTAGTATTTCAGTGTTTATGAACACTACAGGCACGAGGGGCACACAGAGTCTCCATTCATTAAGCACTAGTCTGAAAGAAGAAAGAATTTCTCTTATTTATTATTATAATACCCTCAATATGTAGACAATAACTATGTTAACAAGATTAAATATATGACTGGGGAGTGGGGAATGATGAAATGAGCACCCCTTTTGCATAGTAACAGCAAACAAAAAAAATCTAAAAAATATAGACTTTTACTCAAAGCATCTAAGAAAAACAAAAAAGTAAGAAATGGAAAAAAATCTGTAATCTTGCAAGTAAAAAGAATCTAATTGTGACTGAAGTCACAAGGGAGCTTCAGCCTGTCATTTTTTAAGATTAGGTTTTCTTGAAGATATCACCTTCATAGAATACAAATGTCTCACTATAATAATCTGTTTATGCTGGTGGATGCTGATGTTAGCAAGGGTCTGCTGCTGTAAGTACCGTGCATTCTGTATACTGCACACACACATAACTAGTGAGAAGTCCATGCATTTTCCATTTCTGTCTTTAAAACATTTTTTAATTTATCTCCCCACACATGTGCGTTTCTATTTTTCTATAGTTGGCATGAATATGGCAGCCTGTAGTGACTATTTCTATTATATTCCTACCTTCACAGAGGCAATGCAAGTGCCTTTTATCTCACAAGTTTCTTTTCCTGTCCCCTAGTCCTTCTATTTACTTATTTTTTTTTTTTATTTATTCTCCTAGGTTAAAAATAAAAGGCTTTGTGGTCTATTTACTTTACTTAACTATTTTTATTATTTAAACAGACAATGAGATAACTAGACTCTAGTAGTTATACACATGGCATGAGATTATGGATTCCTCTCCCTTGCTACTTTGTCATCTCCATAGATGAAAGAATCAATTAAACTTGGGTTCTGACCTTGGAAACACACCCACGGCTTCAGTCGTGTCCCAGAGCCTTTCCTGCAGTGCACAGCCCATCAGAGTCTCCCAGACAGCTGTTAGAGCTCAGAGTCAATTTACTTTGGGGTGAGGACTTGAGGGATACAGATGGGTGAATTACAGGTGTTCAGGTTAGTGGCAGACCCTCCTTGGCACACGTTAATATGTGCTCCAACCTGTTTCAGCTGCAGGACAGCAAAGCTGTCACTCTTGTCCTGGAGAGGGCTGGTGGGCTTTGGCTAGGTGCCATATGCAATACTTGTTACAAGGTCAAATGCATGTTTTTGGTTTTTGAAAGCTGTTATAACTCGAGCCAGTAGTCAGGCTAAATACACACTCTTAGCCTCAGTCAGGTTTCTCTCTTTTGTTTGAAATCAAGGCATCAAAGTGACTATTAGCTGAATTCAACAATTCTACCCACAAAGTTACTGCTGTAGTTCCTGCTCTGGGTCTATCACCCAAGCCTGTTTGCTTCACTGTGTTTTCTGTTCTTTTCTGATATATTCTCCATTTTTAGTCTTTAAATTGCATGCTGCTCTGAGTTCCTCCCTATCTCTAGTTCTAAACCCATTGGACATTCTTTGGTACATAATTACAAATGAAGATAAACATTCCAAAGGTCAGGAAATGACTTCAGTGACCAACTTTGGTAACAGAAATTGAGGGCTAGTGAGAAGATTCACTGGGTAAAGGAGTAAAGATGCCTGCCACCATTTCTGATAGCCTGAGTTCCATCCCCAGGCCCTACATGGTGAAAAGCCAACTCCTGCAAGTTGTCCTTTGACCTCAATAGGCATCCTTCCAAAATAAATGCATAAATATAGTAAGAAAAATTTAAGGAAATTAGTTGATTGAAAATAAATTAGTTCAATGAAAAAGCAAAAGAAAGAGGTGTTAGTAGATGTAGTTGATTTCGAAATAAAAAATAAATCCCTATAGAGGGCTCAGTGAGGAAAAGCACTTGCCTAATTGTGCTATCTAATCTTCTAGCACCTCACTAGTGAGAAGAATGATAGAAACAGTATGATATCATTGGCCCAAAAGGCAGATACCCTAGCAAGTGCATTGGTGAACAAGAGACTGTATTAATACAAATAAAGGGGAAAGGGACGTGGACTGATTCCCAAAGCTTTTATCTTGTCTTCACATATGTACCATGGCATATACACATCTTTGCATACACACACACACACACACACGCATGCACGCACTCGCACATGCACACACACATTTTCACACACACCCACACATGTGCGCATACACAGTTTTTAAAATCTACATAGTTGGGCGGAGGTAATGACAAAATAAAGTGCCCAAGCATGGAAAGCATTATAAACCAGGAAGGTCCTGGTCTGTAGGGATTGGATTCCAGGCAAAGTATTCTGAAAAGAAGACGTACCTTAGAAAAACAGTTCATGTGAACAGTTCAGGTGGGCAGTTCTAGTGGGGCCCCTGGAACAGGCTTTGTTTACATTTCTGTTCTGAAACCCAGCCAGGCATGCCCCATTCTGGCTGTAACATGACTACTGCAAAAACCTTACCTATCTCTGGGAAGCTCTGCTCTCTGTAACTCCTTCTAATAAGCTACCAAAAATTCAAACAACCATTCTGATTACACTTTAATTGGTACTTTATATTCAGCACATAAGAAAACTCACCATAAACAAAAGCTGTTCTTCCCTGAACTCCATGAAGTTAAAGAATCTGGATTGTGTGTTAACTATATAATATTTATGGAGTTTAGCCTGTGGGTGAAACCAAAAGCCTATTTGTCCTCTTTAAGGCCGAAGAGTGCTTTATACACAATGATTTTGAAATAGCTTTGAAAATTTTCCCTCCTCAGAAATTCTTACAATAGCAAAGAACAGAAGGAACAATAAATAGTCAATTTTTCTTGGTTTCTTCTTTTTTTTTTAATGTTCTCTGAGAAGTCAATACTAATGTAATTGGCATCTGTGTAATCAACCTTCCTCCAAGAATCTCCAAACACATATAAGTGTGCTGGCTGGTTACTAAAAAGTAATCACTTTCCCTGAAACCATAAACCAGGTCACACATGGAACTGATTGTCAGAGTCAAATCCAAAGTCCTGAAATTTCTACCAATGGCTGAAATTTCTACTGATGGCTCATGCCAAGTTATGGGTCCTTTCAACTCACCTACACTGGTGAAGGTGTTTAAAGACTACTGGGAGAGGGTGGACAAAGAGAGCAATAAGATACCTGTGCAGTCATTTAGACCACTGTGCCAGCCCTCTGTGGCCTGCATTCAGCAATAGTGAAAATAGCAGTGATATTTGGAGCCTAGAATTTCTGAATTTTAGGAGGCATGCGGTTAAGAAGCCACACGAATTAAGTACCCACTGTATGCTTTCCATGCATTAACTCAACCCTGAAAGTAATTGTTGGGTTGAAGTGTGCGTGGGAACCTGTTGTTGGGTTGATGTGTGGGTTGAGTCTGTCTCCCATGGGGCTACGGTTACTCAGGGAGACAGAGCCATGGGAAGTTGACTGTGTTCACTCTACAGGCGTCAGGCTATGTGAAGCCAGAGGACCCTGCTTTGGGGTGGAGACCACATTCTGAGGTCCCTCTGGGAGCCAGAGCTAGCTCATCTGGTTCTCAGGCTCTTGGGCCCCCAGGCTCGCTGGGGGGGGCCTTGGGAGGGCAGAGAATGAAGTGGGAGGGCATGTGGGCTGGATTGGCCTGAAAGGGGCTCTGGTAAGGTCCCCTGGGATGAAAGTCTCCATGGCTGGGAACGCAGAGAGCTCTGTGGGAGATTAGGCAGTAGCTCTGTGGATGAAGGCCTATTCCACTGTTTCCCATGGCAAATTTCAAAGAAGAGAAATAGTCCATGGACTTAAGATATTCATTGTCATGGTAGAAAGTAGATGAAAAGTATACCCCAGTTTCCTCAGGGCGGGCCTAAGGTTAAATACCTTTTGCAAGGAGGTGGGTCTGGGAAGGAATGTTTAATTGGCTATGCCCTTTGGCCTTTAGGTACCTCATTAATATGGAGATCTGTCTTGAGACTCTGTGGCCTGTAGTCACACCCTCTACCTGTGGAGGGGCTAGTGGGCATTGTTCTATTTTACTGAAAGACCCAAATCTATGGAGGTCTGCAGCCTCATATCAGGAGCCTGGAGTCTGGGAGTGTGGCAGACACCTACCATCCCTTGCAGGGAACCTGCAGGATCACTTGCTGGGTCACCAGGGTTTCAAACCTAGCTCAACCAGAAATCACTGCCTTTCATGGTCCTACAAATAACTTTACAAAGTAAGGTCTAATGTTATATTTGGTTATATCTACCCTTCACAAGGATATTAAACTGTTTATATTGACTGTTGGTTGCTCAAATATCTTTTTAGGGTACATTTTTTCCTGTCAGACCCTATGTTCTTCATGTACTTCTTCTTGATCTCACTGCTTTATCTTTTGCTGAGAAGACAATCCTCTTCAGTAGCTGATGGATATGTTTCCATTAATAGTGTTCAGTATAGACCATAGCATGACCTGTGTAAGTTCATATTATCATTGGACAAGCCATGCTACATGGTGTCTACTGTTATAGGAACATTATGTTGGTCTATGTTTTCTATTTTTTTTATAATTTTTAATTTTTTCATTTCTTGCACCCTGGCTTGTTCCTCTGCTTTTGCATTTTAAAATTTGTGAGTTTGAACCAAATGAAATGATACATTTATTATGACAGGTATGTGGTGTTCTTGTACAACATACATAACTTCCAATCCATTCTATCACTAGGAACTAATAGTTCTATCACTTTTGCTTATAGTTATTTTCTAAAAATTTATATTTCCATGAGTAAATGTCTATATAGATTTTTCTGATGCATCAAGAGAAATTCATAGATTTATGATAAAGGTACATTTTCTATTTTGTTAGATAATGTTATTTGTTACTTCACTTACTAACATGAGTGTACTACTTGTGTTCTCAGTGTGAAGGTGTTAAATTTTAGCTATTTAATTACTTTGTTGGCATGTGGAAGAACTCGAAACCTATGTGACTTTGATGAATATGAAAAAATTGTGTCAGTGTTTAAGCACATTTACATTCATTTTCGTACCTGATATTGTCTGATACATTGAGAACATACCTTTTGAAATTTGTAGAAATTTCTCATGTTGCTGAAAAATCTGAAAGTTATAAGAAACCTGATGCTTTATAATAACAGGTCATATCACATAATTATAAATTCCATGTATAATTATAAGTATGATATGTGTTTATAAAATGTCCCCAAGTAACCAGTAGACACATTAAAGTGTATAGAGAAATTTCAGTAAGTATATTAACCTGCAGGAAAAGGGTTCATTTTTATTTTTTAAATTATCTTTATTTTACTTAAAATATGATTACATCATTGCTTCCTTCCCTTTCCACACTCGACTCCTCCTGTAGATTATTTGGTAATGTAAGAGATCAGGCATGCAGGGATGGTATCTAGTATGCAAAGTCACTGTTTGCCTTGTCATGTGGCAATTTAGAATGGGAGCTCAGAGTTCAGTTGGTTTGTTCAATGGACAGAAGTCCAAATGCACATCGATTCCTTTAATGGTTTTATCTGATAAGATTCAATCATTTGGGCTGAAAGGTTAAGGGTGGTCGCTTGGTAGCAAAGATTACAGTGTGGAATCATTTCACTGTCCAAAAATAAAGATCTAAAGCATAACACAGATTCAAAATGTTCAGAAGTAGTGTACCCAAGATTCTGGACAAAGCAGGTGACAATAGGCAATGAGAGGAAGTCAATTTAACCAAGTCTCAAGTTATTAGTAAAAATTTGTTTTCTAAAACAATGATCATCACAAATCTAATAGTCAGAAATGAGAAGATAAATATAAGAAGAAAAAGTCTAAAAGAAACTTAGAAAAATTGGGGAGATCCCTTAATAGATAGAGCAGAAGCGTATGAAAAATAAAAGATAAAGTGAGAGAAAAAGTAGAAAATTAGAAAAACATAAATGAGTCACCAATATTCATATTCAATAGAAATAGTGTGACTATCGAGATGCACGCCTTATATTTTGATTTTATTTTAACTAATTGGGCTGGAGAGATGGCTCAGGGCTGGAGCAATGGCTCAACTCTTAAGAGATCTCTCTGTTCTTCCAGAGGTCTTGGATTCAATTCCCAGCACCTACATGGCAGCTCACAATTATTTGTAGCTCCAACTCCAGGGGACCAGGTACTTTCACAGACATACATGCAGGCAAAGCACCAATGCACATAAATAAACAAATCAGAAAAAGAAAGAAAGAAAGAAAGAAAGAAAGAAAGAAAGAAAGAAAGAAAGAAAGAAAGAAAGAAAGAGAGAGAAAAATTTCCCTTTAACTAGTTAAGGTTAATTTTATACAAATATATCTGTCTAGAACATACAGGAATTCTAACATATAGGTAATAGTAATAATAAAACTAAAGGAGATAGAGAATAAAATATATACAATGTCAGAAGAGATAAGGGTTCAAATATCTTCAGAAATGAATAACAGACACTGATTGTCAAGTTCTAAAGACCAAATCAGTTCCCAAGTAGGAATTAAACATCATCTAAGACTGAGACTAGATGAGTGGCTCATTGTTTAAGAGCACTGGCTTGTCTTGTCTAGGACTTGGGTTCAGACCCACATGGAGCCTCACATCTGCATGTAACCTACTTTTAGAGGACTCATTGTTTTCTTCTGAGCTCGATGGACACAATATTCATGTACTGCACAGATATAACATGTAGGCAAAACATCATCCACATAAAATAAAAATAAATATCTTAAAAAAAATCTTCTAGGCACACTGTAGCAACTGTAAAGGAGAAAAAAAAACTTAAAAGGAATGGAGAAATAGACATGTTCTCTTCAGATGAGCAGTGTTGTTGACTATTCAACAGATACATTAGAGATCAGAAGAAAAGGGAAAGCTTATCATTCCTGAAAAACAGTAAAAAATAAGAAAACAACCACACTCCTATACTATAACGGCATAGCAGCAAGATATCTTTTTAAGAATGAAGGTAAGATGAAGACATTTTAGTGCCAAGAACAATGGAGACAGTTTAACACAAGCAGATGCTACCAATAGAAGTTACAAAATGATCCCAGATGGTTGGTACAAAATGCCAGGATAAACAGGAACAACAAAAAATGACAAATATGCAGGGAAAATATAAGGAAACACAAACAACAGTTTCTGACGGTCTCTCCTAGCATGGCTTAGCAGCATATGTAACATGTGCTATGGGAATTCTTTATGTACACTATTAGACTTTGTATAGTCTGGGTTGAGGAGCTATATTAAAGTGTCCAACAGGGTGTCACACTATTAACATTTGTTATAGAGAAGAATGAAGCAAAGAAGATATCTAGTCTTTGTCCACGAAAGATAGAAAGTCTTTGAATTATCTGAGGTCTATTGTACTTACACAGCCTAATTTAGTATTCCCAGGTAACAACACAAGCTTGCTGAATCTAATATATAATTCATATGTTCAAGTTTCCACCTGTCCTTTCTAACTCTTGGCTTTGGTCAAATTATCAAAACTTTCCAATTTTCGTTTTCTTAACCTTTGAGCCTATTGTACACGGCAGTCCACACAACCACACTTGGCTCCCACCCACTGACTTCCCTGAAATGTCATGAACTCCTTGGCAATCTACTGTAAGACCTTTTCTCTGATTTGATTTATTTATTTATTTTTTGTTTTGTTTTGTTTTTTTCCCAACAGTTCTGATGTTGTTTCAAAATTACAATCATTGGTGTTCTGTTCCATTTGCTTCCTTTGCCATTATACCTGTATTTTTAGAGACCTTCTCAAACTATGCTCTTTGTCCTCATCTTGAGTTTGTACAGTATGGATTTCGCTTCTTACTGACTCAAGTATGAACTTCATGGACATATTCTTTGTATTTTGTTTGTTTTATTCGTGTGTGTAGGGTATGTGTGTGTGTTGCCTCCAGTTGAGTGTGTGTGTTCACACATGTGTGCACACACATGAAGAGCCAAAGAGAGATATAGTGTCTTCATCTGTTGCTCTTTGCCTTACTTCCATGAGACAAAGTCTTTTACTACTTTGGTATAGTTTCATATCCTTCCTTTTTACCTTTTATCACCTTATTTTTAACCATTTTCATTGTAGATTATTTCATATATGTATTTTTATGCTCAATTCTTAAAATAACTTTCCATATTCTCTATCTGTGATAAAGGAATTTTATTGGAGGCTACTGTTTGTCAACAAATGAGTTCAAAATCTTGATTTATAAGAATCACTTTCACTTGGCTATTGTGGTTGATTTGGTTACTATTTAATCTTCCCACCCTCCTCCATGGGAGGAGTTTACTTTCTTTTCTCAGCAGACAATTAACTGTGCATCCTTTAGAGCAATGTTCAAGCTCTATTCAGCTTTCTTTAAACAGAGCACTGACGTGCAGGGTACCTGAGTCTCTGAAGTCAATACTCCGGTGAGAGAAACTCAGGGCACCATCCCTACAGTGCAGCGCTGCTGCAATTTTATGTCTGCATCCTTGCCACACTCTCCAGGGTACTAGTGGCCTAGTGAACTAATACCTCTCCTTCCTAGTTCTACAGGTAGTTTCCCAAAGTTGCTACTACCAAAAATTGTAATAAGAAAATGAAAATCATTCTTGCCTCACAGAGACTGCACTCATGAGAAAGAACCCCCACAGAACACATTTCCCTTCCAATCAGAGGTTTTGAGTAAATTATCTATTTCTAATAGTAAACGGTGGGTGCACCGAAGTTGGGTATCATCTTGACCTACCCGACATAGCAAGCTTTTGGCTCTGGCCTCCTCCTGTGTGAGTTTTAGTCCTGGCGCCCACTAACTGCTCTTTATTTGAGTTCCATGTAATGGGTGGGAAAGTTGTTCTGGGAGCTCTTCCTAGCAGATAGAGTTTTTAAGTTGAAAAGGTGCCGACATGTCTAATAAAATTGCCCTGTCTCTAGGAATATTCTATATTTTAGACTTCTCACTGGGTCAAATATTGTGTTCTTCCCATTATAAATTATTGAAGTTAACTCTATATAAATAGATTTTAAAAATAAAATTTGGATCGGAGACAGCTATGAGACTATGTACTCACTTAGAAATATCAGGGCTCTAGTTCTCCAAGGTTTTAGGCAGAAACTCCAATCACACTACTTGTAAAAAAAAAATATGTATGTGTATCAAAGTTGAAAGGTTTTAGAAGGGAACTACATATTCCCTGTCTGTGTTCCTCTACTAACCTCTTATGCTACTCAGAGAACCACATATTTGACTATTTCTATCTGTCTGTCTCTGTCTGTCTATCCATCCATCTACCTACTCACCCATCCACCCACCCATCCACCCACCATCCATCCATCCATCCATCCATACCATCCATCCATCATATCTATCATCTATCTATCTATCTATCTATCTATCTATCTATCTATCTATCTATCTATCTATCATCTATCTATCATCTATCTATCTATCAATGTATATGTTTATATTTGTTTGCATTTATTTTTCTTTCTAAAAATATTTTCATTTTATGTGTATGGCTGTCTTATCTACATGTTTGATGTGGCCACTGTCATCATTCCTGTGTCTTGCCCAATGGACATTATAATCTTGTCAAAGCCGAAAGGGCCTTACTTAGATTCCCCACCATCTTCTGTTGCAAGCAAAGGAAATCCTTTTTCCCTGCCGTTTCTTAGATTTTGCTCATTTGGCACCAATTTTAGTGTTTGGGAATGTGGAAGATAAAGAGCCAACTGGAGACAGAAAGAGCCATGTCATCATTAAAAATAAACAGAGACACAAATATGTCAGAGGGCAGAGGCAGGCACTTCACTTCATTGTGCAAGTGATTTATGGGGGAAGCTAATTTTAAACAAGTCTGAGCTGTATGGTGCCTTTCAGCCAAACAAACAGTCAGAGCCCTTTCGACAGCAGCCCAGAGCTGCTGTCTCCTCTCAGAGTAATCTCATTTTCTTGGTGGTGTAAAAGGCAGTAGTAAGTGGCTGTTTACTGTCTAAGGAAACCCTGGCTAAGTCACTGAAGGCAGACCCTGTTAAATGTCAGAGAGTAAGGAGGACTCTGGCCGGGAGACAACTGCCTGCCCTCCAAGAGGCAAACCCACAAAGCCAAGTGCAGCCATTAGCAACAAATGAAGCAGCCCTTCCCTCCTGTTCAGTCAATTCATTTATTTGTTTTTGTTTTTCCCTCAAAATAGCACTGAGACATGAAAGACACAGACTGACTACCCAGGAAATTAGCATGCAGCTTTCAAGCCTCCTTATTTCTGTCTCTTTGGTAACAGATCAGATGAGGGATGAGGGTTATTCTCAGGCTGGGCCCTTGGGTGGGCAGGCAGGTAGCAAGAATCCTCACACTGAGGAGCAGGATGGCCACCCTCCCATGCCTAGAAGTGCGTTACAGGATTGGTGGATCTGTCTTTAGACTAGGGCCTTATGGTGTTAGTTTTCTCTGCCTTCAGGTTTCAAGGTTCCCTTCACACACACAACCCCTAAAGGCCAACACTAAATTTAAAATTCCTATAGTTCAATATTCTTCCCTGGATCCCATCACAGATGTGTGTGTGTGTGTGTGTGTGTGTGTGTGTGTGTGTGTGTGATCACATGTTAGAATTGGTTGCCTGAAATAATTTCAGTGAATGTATGTTTAGTATGAGCCATATATCTGTGTACTAAAGGCTACTTGAAAAGTACAAGATTAGAGCAGGCAATTAAAGTGTGATTAACTTGGGAGAAATATATCAGAATATTTCTTCTCTTTGAGAAGAGGTGTGTGGGACATGTGTCCCATTGCTCCATGTCTAGTGGCAGCTTGGAAAGACCCATCTGGGGAGCTGCATTACTTCCTCTGGATTCTGTGAACAGGGTGGAGATTCCAAAGGGTTCCAGCAACCAGTGAGGCCCAAGCACTGACAAATGAGAACTGAAATCAACTATGCAACTGGAGTCAGCTCCTGCAGTGTTCTGTTTTGCCAAGTATTTACTCTTAGGTTCCCAAATAGTGGGAGGTCTGGAGCCCTGGCAGGAGGCTGGAAAGCCAAAAGCATTGGCTGGGAGCTTAGGGAGAGCTCAGAGCATGTTATTCACCAATTATGTTGAGAGCACCTTAACACATACACAGAGAGGATGCTCTGCTAGTGTGCCCCAGCAGGCTAGCAGACCTCCACAGCAAACCAAGTAGGGATTGTGGCCAGGGAATTCTTGCATGTTTTCCAAGCCCTGGTAATGGTACATGCTTCCTATGGAGGCATCAGCCACATGAACCAGAGAAAGACTACTGACCTTCATTCCTTAAGGGTACTTTGCTCACAAAGTTGCTGGGGAGGAACATAGGTCAAGATCAGAGATGATTTAAGGTAGAATGCAAACTCAACAAACTGGAGTGATCGCCAGTACTCGGAGTGCTGATTTTAATGCATAAATTCAATTCATGGAAATCGCAAAATAAGTAATTCCCATTAAGCACGGTTACCAAAACATTTCAAAAATCCTTAACATATTAAATAACTAGATCTAAAGACAATGCTAATAAGTGCAATTTTTATAAATCTGAAGTCCTAATAAGCATAAGAAACTCCTGTCACAGTTGCATAGCCTATAAAAGCGCATATTATTGCACTGGTGTCAAGAGACCCAACCACTAATAAAGTTATGTTTGTAATGAAAAACACTGAAAGACGTGCAAACCTTAAGTTGGAGGACAGCGAAAACAAATAAAAAAACAAATAAATAAATAGTTCAAATTTAAAGAAGCCAGAGGTTTTCTCAGTTGGGAAATATATCCTCTGTGTCAAGGGGCTCAGCTAAAGTTCCCATAAGAATAACCCAGCAGAGGCAGAATGAATTATAAAAATCTGTCTGAGGCAAAGAAAACCCAGGGTACACAGGTGCCAGTCAGATAAGGCATTTCAAAGCCTTTGAGCTGTCATCTTTCTCCTGTGCAAGGAAGAGACTGGGAAGTTAATACAGGACATGACAGAGGATGAATGACTTTGGTAAAGAAGACAAGGTTTTTCTCCCTCTTCTGTGGGTTTCCAACCTGCTGCAGGGTCAGGTAATGACAGGTTCAAGGTTATGATCATTGCCCTCCCTTGCCCCCAGGACGTAGTCATCACCAATCGGAGACTATTACAGGCAGTTCCAGCAGGCAGAGTTACTTTGTTTATCTCAAAGAACACAGACAAATGCTGCGCTCTTCCTAAGAGTTAACTCAGTGTTTGGGGAAGGGCCTGGACAGGTGTGTCCAGACAAAGGCAAATGTGGGAGTGGGAGGGAATTAAACTGCTTTGGATTGCATCCCGTGATCTAGTGTGCTAGTTTCCTGAAGGGGTGTGTGTGTGTGTGTGTGTGTGTGTGTGTGTGTGTGTGTGTATTTAAATGCATACAATGAAAAAATTATCTGCTTGAAGCAAAGTACACTATGTTGCCTGAGGGCATAGTCTACAGGCACAAACTAACTGAAATATTCCTGATGAATGACTGCTACAAAAGACATTTGTCAACCACCTGCAGGATTCATGTCCCTTGTAATTCTGAGAGCCTGTGTCTGACCGACCCCATGTCGGTGAGCTGGCGAATCAGTGCCAAGGCTTCCGTCCTGTTATATCATCTCAGAAATGATCGTGAACCTGAGAGGGTGCAAGATGAAGCCTTCCG
The DNA here is from genome assembly GCA_021653895.1 of Mastomys natalensis. NCBI lineage: Eukaryota > Metazoa > Chordata > Mammalia > Rodentia > Muridae > Mastomys > Mastomys natalensis. The sequence goes on along the minus strand of JAJTUV010000039.1, from coordinate 595,127 downwards.
TAGCTGTTCACAAGGAGAGTGGCTGCTAAACATCACGTGTAACCAAGGGCCTTTGCAGTTGCTAAGGGAGGTGTTATACTTACCTCTGAGCAGCAACAACAAAACAGCTGGTGGGTCCACCTGATGTGCGGAATGAGGGTTTCTGACAGTTCTGATGGGATTGAAGGAATTGTCGGGCTGTGGTCAAGCAATGCTAGACTTAAAACACAATTTATCACTCAACAGCTGTGTGAAATCCTGTACGTTCTTTAGTGTCTCTGAAACTTGGTCCACTTTTAAATAGAACACAGATAACGGATGACTGCTTTGCATGGTGGTGAGATGTGCAAGAGATAAGGCTTAGGTGTTCCAAGGGGCCTGATCCTCCCATCACTGACGTGTACATGAGAGAATTGCTCTCCAGACAGCAGCTGCAGAATTCTGTTCTGACAGAAATGAAGCTAACCTTGTATCTCCCTCCTTCCTTCCAATCCAATGAACTCAATCATACACATAAGTCCTAACACAATTTCTTAATTTTTGTGTGAACTATCATGAGGGAATAGAAGTGAAGTGTCTAATTCCCATAGCTGGCGTATTGTTGGAAGCTCTGACTTCCAAACATGGTATCTTCACATCACTTTTACCATTAGAAATGATCAGTTCTAACTTGAATTTCTACAAAACAACAAGAACTCTGTCTACTCATATATCACATTAATGGCTTGCATATATATTCATATGTGCACACTCACATGTCCACATTTATGTGGTCATTTTCATAGTTAGGAGAATAGACTGGATGCTCACTTCTTGCAACTTACAAACCTCTCTCTCTCTCTCTCTCTCTCTCTCTCTCTCTTTCTCTCTCTTTCTCTCTCTCTCTCTCTCTCTCTCTCTCTCTCTCTCTCTCTCTCTCTCTCATTTTTAACACCATTCACCCTTGGAGCCATGAGCAGCATAAGCTGTGTTCAATTCTTGTACCTGCCAGAGAATCTTCCTGTAGTCTTCAAGAATCTTGTGTCAATCGATCAATTTCTACTTCTGGGTACATCTGTTAGCTATTGCTAGAATAAAATGCAAGAATTTAAACATTTACTGTTGAATATTATCAGGGTGTTTAAATGGATGTTTTGGCAGATCGAGGTTGGATTCTGCTGATCGCTGGTGGCCTTTTCAATGCATTTGCAGACCTGATGGGTCATATAGGGGTCAACTGATCTAGAGTGACCTCCATAGCATGGTTGGCTGAGTAGTGACTCTGGATGTGCAAGTTTGGACCATGGTTACACATCGTCTTGCAGATTGCCATGGATGGAATAATGTGACAAAGGAGAATTTCAAGAGAGAGAAGACAGATGTGCAGAGCCTCAGGAGGGTAAAATACCACTTGTATAACATTCTATTACTAAAGAAAACCACAAAAGCTCTTTGACTTAAGGGTATAGAGAAGTAAGCTGCATCCTGACAAGAGGAGCTGTAATGTTGCATTGCAGGGGAAGCGGATGCAGGGTGGGAATTAGGAGCTATTTTTGCATTCAATCTGCTCTGCCCTCATCCACATCAGGCTGGCTCTTGATGGCAATTTCACAAGGACAACTTCCTCCATGGGAGGACTCAAGGGTCCTAACTCTTATTACATAAAAACATTATTTTCCATCACATTAGAGAAAAATGACTCAACTTCCTTTGAAAAGGACAATTGCCAAGGAAAGGTCACTTTGCTAGGATTCTTATGTCCTGTTTATAGACAAAGAGAGACTGAGACCTGAGACCTATTCCTTTTCAGACCTGGAGAACTTTATTATCCTGCCTCCCAAGGGAGAGATGGACCTAGGAAAGAAAGTACAAAAAGACTATATACAGCACCATACATGGTGGTACATCCCTGTAATACAGGCACCTGGGAGCCTGAGGCAGGACGATTATTCATATGAGGAGAGCTGGGGCTATCCACTGAGTTTTTGGCCACCCTGGGCTTTGAGAAAGGTGCTACTTCAAAAATATACCAAAGTGCAGTAACTAAAAAGACTTTAAGGGATTCATTAGGCCATGAAGCGAAGTGCTTTGCAGAGTTCCTAAAGAAACACAAAAATTGGCTTATGGATTTGAAGGGTGACATAATAGTATTATATAGAGTTATACAAGTTATACAGAGTATTTGAAACATCTCATATTCATAAAAAGCATGTTTAAAGATTCACAACCATTACAGTTACAGTATTAATTGGGAATATCAAGTTCACATACTAATTTCTACTAATATCATTATATATTTGTATATATAATATATATGTATATATAATACATATGTGTATATATAGCATTTTATAAAAGAAAGTTTTCTTAACGTATGGCTATCATTTTTGCAAGACATAATAAATAATATACTTGATAGAAACTATCAAAAACGTTGTTATAGCCAGGTATAGTGCTGCAGACACTTGGGAGGCAGAGGCAGAAGGATCTCTGTGAGTTTGAGGTCAGCCTGATCTATAGAGTGAGTTCTAGGACAGAAAGATTACATAGAGAGACTATGTCTCTAAAAACAAAAATCCAAAACATTATTATAACATCATAAACTTTATGTATACTTTACAATACATTTAATATATATATGTGCATAATACACTGTAAATGTGTATACATATTTCCCTAAAACATAAAAACAATCTAAGAAAATTGGTTCCTTCATAGTTAAAACAATAGCAAACTTAGAAGAGATAATTCGGCTATAAACTAGCTAAAAAATGGTGCAGTAACTCAGATTCTGATTGTTTAGGAAGTATATCTAAATATGTAAATTAGTTATGCACACATTAGACTCTAAAAAATAAATTCATTATTATGAGAAAGCATTCCATGACACACAATTTAAATCACATTTTGTGATAACTGTAAAGTACAATTTTTCTAAGACAGTCTTAATTACAGTTACCTGTAATTAAGTGTGTAACATGAATTTAGAGACATCTCACTTGCCTATAATATAGACCCTAATGTACTAAACTAATGTTTTTCCATGGGGGAAATTGCTTTAAAATTTTAACAAATAAATCAACTCAGCCTATCATTTTTCTATCTTGTCTCCTTTCTATCATTAATTCATTTCTTCATGCACTCAATCAATCAGCTCTCACTGAGGTCTCACTGTGTACCAAGTTACATTTTATAAAGTTAAAGGAAATGCCTTAGTTAGTCTAACAAAAAAAAAATTTAGCCATTATTTTGCCATTGAGATATATGAGTGACTTTTCTCTCACTAGAATAAAACACCATGAGTAAAAGCAACTTACAGAAAGACTCGTAGTTCCAGAAAGATATGAGGCTGTAATGGTGGCAAAGCATGCCAGCAGGTGACAGGCTTGGAGGGACAGGAAACTGAGAGCTCACCTCTTTAGCTGTAAACTCAGAACAGAGAAAACAAACTGGAAGTGGGTTGGGCTTTAAGACTGAAAGTCCACCCCCAATACCATACTTCCTCCAGCAAGGCTGCACCTCCCCCATCTTCCCAAATAGCTCCACCCACTGGGGACCAGGTGCTCAAAGGCTCAAGACTATGGGGGACATTCCTCAATCAAACAGACCCAAGAGTAACGGCATAGAAGCTTAAGAATTTTAAAGAACTCTCCTAAATTAGTAATTAACCTACACAGGATGATAGTTTAGATAATCTCTGTTTGATTCAAAATCCTGAGTAAAAATGAGATATGCCAGGAACAGGGGCTTAGGCCCTACTGGGTACAAGTGTATTCTGTCATGTCAAACATACCACATGCTAATTTGAGAGGAGTGGGCTGTTTTAGTGCTCGGGTGTGATCATGTGGTTTATAAACTAAGAAACACAAAAACTAATATAAGCAACTTAAGCCACAGAAATATTTCCAGTCCTTCCTTCTGCATAATATCAATTTAAGTAATCCATGTGAAACGACTTTCAATATTGGATTTTTTTTTTTATGTGCAAACATTGACATTTGTCATATAATAATCTGTCTGCCTCTGGATCTGACAGCAAATAAGGTAAAAGCAAACGGATAGTCCAAGTGTCACTGTTAACAGTCACATAATATCAAGCTGTGTCATGATGTAGAGAACACCATGGGAAATATTCTTGGAAGGAAAATGAAGGAATGGTGTTTTAAAATTCATTTCATTAGCTCAATATATTGGCTCACTCTCTTGAAATGCTGTTATAAATACATGGTGGGAAAGGCAGAGTGAGGGCTAGAGAAGTCGAGATTTGGCCAATGTGAGCTTTTAACACACTTTGAAGAAGGATGTGTAGAGGTCACATGTTCAGTCTTTGGACTTGGCTCTTTGGGCATGTGGCCTCAGTAAACACATCTTCATGAGAACCTAGGGGGACTCTCACCCTCCAGAATGAAGCGACTATGGGCAACAACTTTCTCAGCGTAAGTTGTGGTTGTGGACATCCTAGAAAAATACACCTACACCTGGTTCACGGGAGCAGCTCTGGCCAGGGTAGGATTTCAGGCTGGCTGAACTGGCAGCCCCAGATGTTCACCCAGAACACAGTATCCCCGTGGCTCTGAGGAGTCCCTCACCATGCCCCACAATCCAAACAAAACCTTCTTTGTGAAAGGGAAAGGGAGCATCAGGTTGCTTTCCTAGCCCAGCTGCCAATCCCTCTCAGCTTGGGACCTCTCCTGCTCTCCCCAGGGCTCCATCACAGAGTTAGCAGAAATATTTGCCTCTAGACATCAACTGTGTCCGAAACCTGACAGCTTGTTTTTCTATATATTCTGTTACACTCAAGCATGAATACTATTTCAGGGAAACATAAAGAAATAGCACGGAAAGTCCATTAGTTACCTTTGCTCTGTGGGCTTTTAATTATTGTATTCATCCTCATTATTACCTTTTATTTGTAAAGTTTTACCCAGTGCACTTAAAAGATCAGATCATACTCTCCAGAGTGATCTGTCAGAAAAATAATCCTGTTGTGGTGGGAAGAACACAGGTTTAGTGAGTGCAGAGGGGAGAATTTCTGCCTCTAAGTAAGGCTTGTCTCTGATTAGGATTCAAAAGGTATCAGAGATGTGTGATCTCTTTTCTTTCTGCAAATATATTCACATTTGATGTTTGGTTACACCAGAGACAAATTGATATGAACCAAGTCATCAAAATGAGTCACAGAGTTATGGCCACAAGTGACAGTGTCTGCAGTTTTCTTTCCTGGTGTCACTTTTCTTATTCTTTCAGACCCTGCAGAGTACACAGTTAGGTACTTCTTATAATACTAATTGTGTGCAGCACAGAGTAATTGCAATATTTTGTTCACTAGTCTGTGGGTCAAACAAGTAATTCTGAACTTTGTGCTGTCAGTTATGGTCTCTGGGGTAGCCTTCCTGGCTGCTGTTTAACATGTTAAAGTAGATCCAGGATGACTATGCAAGAACATATAAGTTCTTCTCATGACTATCATCCAGGAACATGGCTCAGGATTCTTCAAATGTTGGAGTAGTAATGGAAGAATTTGCATGAAGAAGTACCTTGAAGTCTGCCATCAGCACTGACACACTATGTATTTCATATTGTGCTGGTTGTTTTTAGTCATTTTGACATAAACCTAGTTCATATCTGGGAAGAGGGACTCTTAATGAGAAAATGCTATCACAAGATTGCCTGAAGACAAATCTGTGAAGGTACTTTCCTAATTAGTGATTGACTTGGGAAGGTCCATCCTATTGTGGGGAGTGGCCCTGGTTTCTGTAAAAAAGCAGGTTGAACAAGCCAGAAGTAGCAATCCAGTAAGCAGTACTCTTCCATGGCCTCTACATCAATTCTTGTTTCCATTTTTCCACCCTACTTTTCTCAGGGATGGATCTGTTACTTGGAAATATAATATGACGTAAACCCTTTCATCCTCAAATTGCTTTGGTCATAGTATTTTATTGAATAATAGAAACCCTAAGACACCTACATTCTATGGGTCTATAAAGAATGACAGACAAAGCCTAGAGTCTTCAGAGAGGACACAATTAAAGATCATCAACATGGAATTTATGGAAACTTGGGGCTGTAACCCTGCCTTGTCTTCTGAGTTCACATGTAACTCCACTTTGGAAGAGCCCTTCTATTTTCCACAGCCTGCCTCATAGCTCATTGGGTCAGTTCAAGCTTCAATGAAAGGAGACTCAGCTTTACTAGAGCATAATATATTTTGGTTCACATTTGGCCTTATGTCCATTGATTAATGGGTTAGAAGCCATTAACAGAAGTGAGTGATTAGGCTATACCCACAACCTCCAATACCTAGAAAGAAAAATGAGCAGAAAGTATCAAAGAAGTTGAATGATTCTTTGTGCTCACTGCTACCACACTTACCTGGGCATTTGCCAAAGAACCCTGAATGGCCATTCTGTCTCTTCCTTCCCATACTTAACTCCCTCCAGGCACCATATTGTATTATCATAGTACTCATTTGACATTGACATTGCTTGTTTACTTATAAACTCCGCCAATAAACCAAAAGTTTATTTAGACCAGGGCTATATTTGTTAACTCAACATTCTTTTCCTCAACGATTGACATGCTAGAGATTCTAATCATACTTTGACAAATGAATGCAAGTGTGAATGGGTGACAAATGATAGGTGCAGATGAACTTGGATGTTTAAGATCCTTCTGATTGGGTAGGGAACCAGCTTCTCAGAAGGTAGGCAGTATTTCCCTTGGTCAGGAATCAGAATCACAGAAATCTCCTGCATTGTCTGTCACTTCAACAAAAAATAAACAAATCAGTTAGGCCAAGAACGTCTTGTAGTTACTCAAAGATACTTTCCAAATGGATAATTGGTACTCATGAGCCAATATACATGTATATTATAGAGAGTGGAATGTCACTGTGTGAGATGTTGGGGATTAAAGATGACACATAAAACTTTCATTTAAAGCCTGACTCTACATTTCTCTAAGGGAGCATAACTTCAGGGACTGGCAGTACCTTACATTTTTAAATTTATCTAACATTTCCTCCAAAGTTCTATGTCCCTGTTGTGTTTCTCCCAGGAGCTCAGTGGTTAATGTCATTTTCATCCCAAGGAGAGAACACCAGTAGGCAGGGGTGTTTAAGATCATTCTTTAAAATGTTTATTTAGTGGGAGCGTCAGACACGTGGATGCCTTTAAGCCTCTTGTTCACAGTTGGTATGTTCAAACACTCTGCTCACAGATGGATCTTCTGGAGAGTGTAAAGAAGACAGGAAAGCCCCAGAGTGAGACAGAAACATATGCACTGCTCAGGAGGGGCACTCATTTCAGATCTTCTTTGACTGTTTCTGCCACTTTATCCTATCCAGCTCATCTGACAGCAGTAATAGGTGGGCAGAGGCTGAGGTGGGAAGAATAACAAAGGGTGATTTAAAATCTGTGGTTCCAAAGGCCCATAGCAGATAGCTCTTTTTCAGTAAGCCTGGAGTAGGACTTGAAATTGGCATTCTACCAGCTATTCAACCAAGGAAAATGCTCTAACCCAGGCTGAATAAACTAGTAAGAGGAAATGTCCGAGGAAATAAATTTCCTTCCCTTCCCCTTCCCTTCCCCTTCCCTTCCTTCCCTTCCCTTCCCTTCCCTTCCCTTCCTCCCTTCCCTTCCCTTCCCTTCCCTTCCCTTCCCTCTTCCCTTCCCTTCCCTTCCCTTCCCTTCCCTTCCTTCCCTTCCCTTCCCTTCCCTTCCCTTCCCTTCCCTTCCCTTCCCTTCCCTTCCCTTCCCTTCCCATCACCTCCCCTCCTTTCCCCTTCTTTTCTCCTCTCCCCTCCCTTTTCTCCATTCACCTCCCATCCATCCCCCCCATTCCCCTTTCTCTCACCAGTTCCCTCTCCCTCTCTCCCTCTTTCTCATGACATAATGTGATTTCCCTGTACATTAGCCTGAAAGAAGCAACAGACAGGAAGATGATAGTGTCTCCCATAGTTCCTTTGAATTTGTTCTCTGAAGGCAGGAATTTCTAAACTTTCCTCCATATGAAAGATGAACACAACTAAAGAGGTGTTGAGTTTTACAGTTGATATGTGTTTCTCATCTTATGTCTAATGCAAGTTAAGGCCATTTCCTTCAGGATTTCCTTTAATCTGGTGGATGCCTTTACAACCATGTTATAATTTCTCACGAGGTTTGGCCAGATAGCTCAGAGAATACTGGGTAGGTAGGTTGGTGCTCCAAAGCTAATCTATGGTAAGAATGTCTGCTCATGTGGCTGTAACATCAAAGAATACAGTCTACATTGAAATTTTCTCCTTGGCATACTTTGGTGAGAGTTTCCGTGGGTGGTGTAGATAAGCCATATGCTCTTTTCTACTTTTCCATTGATGGATGCTTATACTACTGTGAACAATGCTACAAAATGCAGGCATGAAGACATTTCCTTGGTAAATTAGTATAATTTCTCTTGGACTTATGACCTGAGGGACTTATGACTCATTTGGAAGCTTATTCTAATTATTTTAAGGAGCTGCAATATTCTGTCCCTAATAGCTGTATTTGGCATTTATCACCAACACTTTGCAAGGGTTGTCTCTCTTTTTCTTCCCTCATTCTTTTTAACACTAGTTATAATTCTGATAGCATTTATTCTGAGATGAGGTGTCAGGATCATAATAATCAATTCACTATGATTGCTAATGTTGGTCATTTATTATAATTAGTGCATACTTTTATGTCCTCTTTAAGAAATAGTCATTCCTTTGTTTTGTTTCTGTTTTAAATTGAATTATTTTGTTGATGTTGAATTGTCTGGATGCCTCATATATCCTAGATATTAAGTCCTGTCAAGGTCATAGTTTGAGAGAAACAGTATTTATCAAGAAACTTCTTTCACCATTGTCTGTTCTTGGCACTTTTGTTGATAATCAGTCAGCAAGATGGAAAAAAATGATGGTTTTATCTGGGGTTCTCTTTCAATGCTAGTGCCATGCCATTTTTGTTACTATAGCTTTGTAACATAGTTTTAAGTTAGTAACATCATTTTAAGTCAGGGAAACTTTGGCCTTTTATGTGAATTATATTAAATATTACAAAGGGCAAAGTCATGTTACTTCTAAAATGCATGTAAATTCAAAAAGAGATCAATGATATTCAGAACAGAAAAAAAATCCTGTGTACTGGTCCAGTCTTGCTTTCACTTTTGTGGAAAACAGCATGACAATGTGTAACAGAAATCATAGAATTCCAGCCTTATCTAGTAAAAAACATTCCTAAAGAAATGACTGATTAGAGTTGAAACTTGATTTCACGCAAAACCAAGTCTGTGGACAGAGCATGAACATTTGATGAGAAGAGAAGCATTAGTAAATGGTGGTCCTACTACTCACTGAAAGATTATAGATTGTCCAAACCCTGGTTACATGGTAGATGCCTAAAGCATGGACAACATACAAAACCTGAAATGAGATGAAGGAAAAATGGCATTGGAAGATGGAACACCAATTGTGTAGCATGCAAACAACCTCACTAGAAAGTAGAAATTCCCAGTCATTATTGTGCCAGCAACGGTAATGTTATTTTACTCTTTAAAAATACCATACTTGATACCGAATAATCCTTACTTTGTAATTAATTTGGGAACATGATACTGACCATTTTTCTGAGTTAATGACTGATCACTGTGGGTGTGTGCATGTTTACCAAGTGTGTGTGGACGTAGCTATCATGGTAAGTTCCCTGTTTGTGTGGGCACTCTGGCTGTCTTGATTCCGTTGGACTGTCTGACTTTCCTTCTGCTCCCCATATGCACATCAGGGAGTTTAGTCCTGTGTCCCATCTCTTTTTATACCAAGGACCAGGCCAGCCATGTACCACCTCTGGGGAAATTGTGCAAATCTCCAATGAGAACACTAGCTGAAGGAAAAATAAAAAGGCCCATGTGTGACTAATCTCAACAAAATGATAAGGAATACACAGCCATGATGCTGTCCCTGCAGCAAGAAGACTCTTCTTCCCTCTTTAAAATCAAAGTTGTTTCCTTCCCTCTACTCCATTTCCAAGAGTAACCGTGGGCACAAGTTGGCACAGCTAGGAACACACAAGCCAATCCTGCAGTGACATCTGTAAGGCCTTGGGGAGTCTGCCGCCAGGGAACAGGAAGGGGAGCCTTCCCATATGTGGGCTTGCCTTCCTTATTTATTCATGTCTGCATCTGTGTCTGTGCTGTGCTGTTTTGTTTTGTTTTGTTTGTTTTCTACTTGGCCTAATGCTTTTTATTCTTGAGGCTCCAGGGTCCACCCTACAAACACAGCTTGGGCTGCACTGGATGTTGGGAAAAGGACTGTAGAGCTCTCCACTCCTTCCTTTGGGTATGGGTCAGAATCTGGGAGGCTGGATTCCCCTCTCTGTCTGTCAAAGAGTGGGAAGAGACTATTACTGTGCAAAGATAGAGGAGTGGTATCACAAGGAGATTTCTAACCACTGAAGATCGTTTGACTTGCTGCAGTGAACATACTCTCGTTATAATTCTCTGCTTAAACTATAATAATAAAAGTGGCACTCATCCGGAAGGTGCTGGCTAAAAAGCAATCAGGAACGATGTAGAGATGTAGAAATAAAACGAGACGAGAACTTGCAGCCAGATGGCTTCAGAACTAAAGACTGACAAAGTAAAACAGAGTGAGAAGGATGAGGAGAAGTCTGGGTTGCCAGTTCTGTGGTGATGGATAATGAAGACACTGGGAGAAGCTCTTTCAGAGCCTCTTCCTCCCTTGGCACTGATGAGGTTAACAGTGCCCCTGCTCATCGGGAGTGGGAAGGAGCAGCTGGTGGGTGCTGGGCTTGGCACAGGGCATCAAACTTTGCTGCACCCCCGCCTGCCCCTCTGGGGCTGCTGGAGCTTCACGTTGCTGAGCAGCTGTTGTACTCTGGCTGCCAGAACAACCTTGGGAAACCCACCCCAACCCCCAGACCCCCTACCTCCACCTCCAGAGCAGGGCTTTCTGTAAAAGGCAAGCCGAGGAAGATTTGTGAATTGTACCTTCCATGAAAGATGCAAAGGCGGTACTGATGAAAGCACTTCAATCCAGGGCAACAGAAACGTTTGTTTACAGCACAAGCCTTTGGGGCGCTGGTACAGAGCTACACAAAGGAGACATAAGGAGTGTTCTAGACGCCCTTCTATGTTTGTGGTGTACATAATAAGAATGGGATTACAGAAGCAGGACAGGTTTCATACAAAAGCTCCTAAGCTGCCCTAACCCAGCACAGGAGTTTGAGAGTGACTGGTATGAGTCTCAGGCCTTCCTCTATGGGCAGTGAATTGACTCTGCTCTGCTGTGTCTGGCCAAAACAAGAAGAGAAAAAAAATGAAGTCCAAGCCAGGCACATAATTTTACTTTTATCTCTGCAGTTTACTTGCCATGTAACCCTAGAAATCACTTGACCTATTTGGCTCTTAGATTCATCCTCCATGAAATGAGGGTAAAAATCCTGCCTTTCTCAAAAGGTGATTATTGATTTAATGAGGAAATGTGTATAAGATACCAATCTGCATAAATGCTTACTAATAAAACACATATCTATCTCACCTACATAGTGAAAATACATCTCACTGGGCTGCAAAGAGGAAGCTGAGCCCATCATTCTTATACTGAGGGGAGAGTCTGAACTGGTCAAAGACAAGCCAGCAGGGTATGACAGCAGTTAGATAGCAGAGCTTGCTAGAGCAGCAGTGTGCACATGTCCAGGATATGCCACATTCAGAGACACTGCTTTAGTTACTTGGACTGGCCATGATGGAAGTTTTCATACTATGAAAATTGACAAAAGGCAGATACTATCATTTTAATAAAAATTTTTTTAAGATTATAATATTGATTACATCATATGTCCCTTGTCTTTCTCTCTCCAAACCCTCACATATACCTCCACTTAGCTCTCTCTCCAACTCATGGCCCTTTACAAAAATCAATTGTTGTTACACAAATCATGGGTTCTGAGTTTTCACCACCATACCACTGTAACCATGTTGTATATTTCTGAAGGTCCAGGAAGCAGAAGGTTATCGCTCTCCTAGGAGATTTTGCCTCTGTTTGGCTCAAATCTGCCTGGGTTACTCTGTAGGAAGAAATTCCAAGCTCAGATCATAGTAAATAGTAATACTGCTTGAATGTCAATGATGGAACAGTCACTGCACAAAACGCTGGCCATGCGTTAGGTCTTTTCTTGGTTACAGCAAACCTCATAGTGTATCCATTTACAAGTGAGCAAACTAAGTTCAGTTTGAGTGTGCAGTTTAGATGATGCGACACCATGATAATTTAAAGCCGCCAAGTACGTGTGAAATGGTCAGGGAAGGTGCATTTCTTACGCATTCAGATCTCATTAATTCATGGCATCCAAGATTTCCACACTAAATGCTCTTTTGTGACTCATGCTGGAGTTATTGTTAAGGAAACACTTGGTGCTTCTCAGATCTACTTAACTAGGCTAAAAGTTGTTGATTGAGATAGCTTATCCACAATAAGCATATTAGCATTTTCCCATGTGTCCCAGGAGCTTAATATAGTGAAACATATCATTTGACTGTAAGAAGCTGGAAGATTTCATAGTGAAGTCTTGCTTGAAAAGCCATCATTGTCCCAGAACAATTGAGAAGGGGCTGAGATTCCTGACAGCCAAGGTTAAGTGACGAAACCCCAAGTCTGAGAGATCCCCATTTTCCCAACAGTACTAAAGTCACACCACCGTCTTGTTGTCTCTGGGTTTGAACAAGATGATGTGTTATGATCTTAGCGCAGTGTTGGGCAAAAGGTAAGCTTTGCAGTGTATAGATATTAACTAGTATTCAACATTGTCTTCCTTGTGTTGGTAACAGTTCAATAAGATAAAAACTCTGTAGAGATTTCTCATATCAGAACAAAGACAGAAGAATATTAGATAACACTGAGGGTGAAACCACCTGCAGTAGCTCTTCATGGCTTTGGGGCCCTGGCAACTGACAGGAAATAGAGTATAATAATATTGAGGAACATAGGGTCAAAGGTTGGCTTTGCCATTCACTTGTATGACCTTACAGATTAGAGCCTTGATTTGTCACCTTCTACCAGGAACCAAAGAAACCATCTCATTTCCATTTCTCCAAGAACAAAACGTCAGAAAGGATGCTCCTTGAGTTCTTTCCATGTGATCTATTTAGTGTTCAAAGCTTCCTGTCAGCTTTTCCATCCTATCTCATTAGCCTCTGGGCTATTGATTCTGCCTTGGGCCCTTTGCACATGCACTTCCCTCTGCTTGGATATCCTTCCAAGATATCCTCATGTTTCCTCCTTTAACTTCTCAACATTCAGACACATTAACCTCTCACCTTAGAGTTGCAATCTACCTGGGCTGGGAGATGGCCTATTTAGGGGAGCAGCTTTCTTCACGAGCATGAGGAATTGCATTGAGATCCTTGGTACACACACAAATACTTTCTACTTATCCTTTCTATTCATATGTCTTGTCGATCAAAGTAATCCATGACTGCTTATCTCTTCATTTGATTATAGGAAAAAGAAATCTAATTAATATTGACTATTGCTGTGATCAACAAGACACACGAGTATAAAGGATAGAAAGAGGTTTAACCTGATCACAGAGCTCTGAGACTGTAAATAAGAAGGTGAAGTTGTCATGTTCTTGGCTGGAGCTCTACCCTGGATGTGTGCCTGACTCTTCTCCTTTCTGGGAAGGCTCATTGCTTCCTTTGTCCCTAAAGCTGTGACAGGGATTAAGTCCTACCTTCCTTTCAGTTATTAGAGTTTTTGCTAAAACTCTACCTCATATCCTCCATTGTTCACTCTCCCCATGGATCAGTTCTGAATTTCCAGGAAAGGACATGTAGTTGAACATGGTAGACCAGTTGTCCACTACCCCTTCATGGTTCACAGTATTTTTTTTTCCACTGAGCTATTGGGAGATAGACAACAAGCTTTGTGGAAGGCAACTCTCATAGGTACCGTGATGGTAGTGTCACACACTGTTCAACATCCCAGACTAGCTGTGTGGCTTCAGACATCTCATGTCACTAAACTATTTGGGCTTCAATGTCTTCCCTTGTAAAACTGAACTATGAATATCATAAAATCCCATGTCTACAGGGGAGCTGTGAAATGCAAGTGAGTTGATTTTTGTAGATGAATTAGAATATAGAGAAAGGCATATGTGCCTATAATTTCTAGAATTTCCATGAAAGAGTCCAAGCAATCCATCCAAAGCATCCAAACACAAACAGTAGCAGCTAGCAGGTATAAGGTACATAGCTGTTCTTCCTCTGAGCTCTCTTCTTATCAAATCTAATACACATATCTATGGGTGCACCCAGAGAGTTCAGAGGAGAAGGACCCTGCCTTCTGATCCTCTGAGATATTAAGGTGTCCCCCAGTGTCCTCTACTCTTACGGGAAAGGCTGCCTCTGAGATGAGCTCTGCACACTGATTGGGAAGTGTATGCCAGAGTGTCTTCGCTATCACTGCTCTTCACAGATTATTCAGCGCTTTCCTTCTTAGTCAGCTCAGACACATTATCTTTGAAACACTGCTTTGTATCTAGACCTCTGCCTGTCTTACTGACCTAAACTTAATCTCTGGCCCAGAAGGCTATCAATTGTTCCAGGAGTACCAGCTCTGCCAGCTGTTCCTGGAATGATGGTTTCCCTAAGCCTCTGAACACCACTATCCAAAAATGTAACCCTGGAAGAATTAGAGGTCAGATACCATCCCTCCTCCTATCTATCCACCCATATACACTTGCTTTTTCAGCAGATGGCCTGGCCCCTGAGGATCTCCTCCTGGCAATGCCATGTCTATGACATATGAACCAGCTCACACAGTGAGTTTTATATCAAGCTCTGTATTCAACAGGTGAGTGTGATGTCTTCTACTTTTAGCCCATGGAAGTCAATCTGGGCTACTCTAGTGACTGGAAAAGGACTCAGATCTGTGTTTCTGAGATCCAAGCTGCAGTTAATCAGAGCCAAGGGCCAGTTCAGGTTCTGAACCTTCTGAGTAGATAGTTAAGCAATGGGAGCAATTAGGAACCAAGATGAGGGTACTTGGCCAGAACTAGAAATTCGTAGGTCAGGGCCTGAGGGAAGTGCAGGTTAGAAACATAATTCAAGGTCAAGAATGTTAGAGAATAAAAGTCTGGATGTCAATCAAAATGAAGAGCATAGGTATGAGAGGTGACAGCAGAGGGTACAGGGGCAAGGGTGACAGTTGTTTGGTCCATGAACTGGGAAAATACTGGAGTAGAAAGTCAGAGCCCAGCCACACAAGACAGTCTGGCATCCAGTCTTCTGATACTATCTCATTTCCTGAAAGTATTCATCTTAGCTGTCTGTCTCTTATTCTTTGGATCTTTGATCAGGTCCACCTCTCTGTGTCTGTTTCTGCTTTTCATTCTACCATACAGGTATGTGATTAGAATTGTGGGTATTGATTAGGCCAGAATCAGGGTACAAGAACCTGAGTACAGAGCCAATCACTGTCTCATACTAGCTCATGGATGGTGTGTAAGTTACTTGGGTTTTCTGTGCCTCAGGTTCTCTCTGTGTCTGAAGGAGGTAATAATGCCAAATGACAGTACTGCTGAAAGATGCTGAACTTGAGAAAATGTATACAAAACCTTTAGGACAGATCACGACACACAATTTGCCTCGGGTATTTGTTTGGCTATTGTTATGGAATGAACATCTGAAACCTTGGGGGAAAGGGTCACAAACAGGTCTTCGAAGTATGGATCTTTTCCAATCTATTCAAAGCCAAAGTGTGTCAAGATTGAAAAAAAAATCCTCAAATTTGGGATATTGTTATTATTGTACATACAAGGGGGAAAAAGTTCATCTTTCCAAGATTTTGCCTGATTGCTCCAGAAAGAAAACATTTTCATTGTGTGGTCATGATTGAGAACACATGTGAACCACGCCCCGCTTAGCTCAACCCCTTCCCGTCCTTAGTCTGTCTCTCTCCCTCTTTCTCCTTCTCTCCCACTCTCTGTTCCTAATTAGAATGAAACCAAGCAGAATATGGTGTTTCCTTCCTAGTCTTGGTAGGGGAACCTGCAGTGGATTAATTACCTCAAGTAGTGTTGGCTTCCCAAAGGAACAATCAGTGATAGAGCTTGGGGTCCAGTGGCTTAGGGAGGCATGACAAATTTAAATCTCCATTCGAAGAGAACAGAAATTAGTTTTAATAGGAGCCAGTGTGGTCTGAAGTCTAGTGGAGGAGGATAAGTAATCAAAGGTTATGTTTTCTGTCTTAGCTTAACCACTAACTTCTTGTGAGACTTGGCTCTGTTATCAGATTTAGCATGTGGGGGAAATAAGTCTACCTTTTAGCCAAGGAGCTGATAATGGGTAAGAACAATTTCTAACATTTAATGAGTTTCTATTGTGCACCAGGCTTAGTAATGATTTATTTACATTAAGTATACTTTAATATATACTGTGCGTATTTTACTATATCAATAGAGTTATAAGCTTAATGTTTAAGTTAAATGTTTTGCTTAATTTATATTTAATGATTAAATATATCATATGTAAAATCCTCATCATTAGTGTGGGGTTGTCTTCAGTTTTATGTGAGAGGAAACAGGATCAGAAAACTCACATGGTTTTCTTAAGAGCTCGGATTTGGAATGTGGCAGATATACAGCATTGGTTGGTCTGACTTAATCTCAAATTTGATATACTAACTGCTCTATCATATTGCACATGCATGTGCAATTATATATTTTAGAAGTCTTTTTAAAAATTCATGGGTCAGATTGAAGAGGTTAATGAATGGTTCAGTTGGCTGTATAATCCATTTCTCTAACCCCCCAATAGTTCTGTGTGGGCCAATTAATTTACCTTGGATAAGATCATATGTCTGGCTTTTAACATTTAATAGATGCAAGTAATCTTTAGATAAGTTTCAGAAATCAGCTAGTTGTTCCCATCCATAGGAACCTAATAGTTCTCATGGCAAAGGAATGTAACAAGGCATAGCAAAGTCTAAGAGCCTGCCTGGCTTGAGGAGAATGGTTAGACAGGGTATTTGTAGACACATCTACAGGGGCAATGAAACTTTTAGAACTGAAGAAGCACCTCAAGTCTCCATTACAGAACACAGGTGGAAGTCAGAAGGAAAAAAACCAAGCTGTCATCAAGAGACAGAAGCCAAACAGATGTGACTTTGGGCACTGTTTAGAAACAAATGATTCCTTTTGCTCTCATAGTCACATCTGATCCATTCAGCAATGTATACACAAGACACATCACATACTCCTTGTCATGGGCTGCCTTTGGTTGGCCATCATAAGATGTCTCTCTGGCATGAACATGAACTTCAGCTCTGGACCCAAAGGCTAGTGACTTGATTCACATTTTCCTTGGTCCCTTCTACAACTTTTAGTCCTCACCCCCACCCCATTCTCAGAACCTTGGAGTAAAAATATTATGCAAAGTCTCTACTTCCCTTGCACTACCCACTTATATACACAGGAGAACTCAAACAGAACATTATTAAAGGATCAGGGAATCCCTGAGGATGCCAAGAAGAATGAGGTAATTTCTTTACTGGTGGATATTGCACGCCCCCATTAAACACCAGCAAGGAACCCAGAGAAGAGAGTATACTTAACGAATCTAAAATGCAGCTCCAGACAGAGGAGAAGGCAGGCTTGTTTCAATCATCTGCCCCTTGTTCTGTAATAAAAATGTATTTTTTTTTTCCTGAGAACAATTTAGTATGGCCAATAAAAGCCCAGCTAATTTCTCAATCAGCATGGAGCCAAGTCAGCCACCCAGGAGCTCTCTCCTAGGGCAATATTTCTGAGGCATGCACAATCTATACTAAAGTGATCAACTTCTCTCTGTCCTGCCAAGGGGATGTGTTAGTGAAGCCCAAAATATGACAAGAGGAAATTTATGTGCAACTTTTACACATAATATCTCATTATGAGTCTTCCCAATCTTTCAATTTTAAAAATAAACGGCCTTTGTAATGATTTTACCAGAACATCCAACGCAAGATTAAAAAGGAAAGAAAGAGATTTAGCTGCTGGGTTTCTTGGGGGATTTTCTTTCCTTTCTTTTTATTTGTGGAAATTCACTCTCCCTCTCTCTGTTACTTCTCTCACTTCTTCTCCCTTTCTTCCTTTGTCTTTTTTGCCTTTGTATTTTTATTTTTTAAGGAGAAAGAAATCTGGCTGCTTCATGTTTCACCTATGAATATGAGATTTCTCATTAGAGGTAGAATTGACTCCACTTGGTATATGAAAAAGCTTCCACTAAGAATTTGGCACCATTTCCCCAAGATTCTGGTGTTAATTTATAATCTCTAACTCTCCTGCTCCTCTATCTTCCCCTTTTCATTTCTCATGAGGGGCAGACCAGTCACACTAAAGATTTCTGGGACTTCTGGGGTCATATGCCACCTATTCTATGGTTTTCTTCAGTGAAGTGCGGAAGTTCTGTCTGTCTTGGCTTCTCCACAATTGGTTGGGAAGGCAGAGGAGTTTGAGAACATAGATGCTGATCATTCTGTGAAGCTCTGTTCTTTGGAAAGACCCATATTCTTCCCATCTGTACTGGCTTGAAGCAGTTTGACTTTCCTATACTTCTTTTGGGGGCATTTAGATTTTGTCTCCTCGTATAATAGCTTCTCCCTTCTTCCTAGGGACTCACCTCCTAGGGCTGTTCCTGCAAGTGTTCAGATTCTCTCAAAAGCAGATATGATGGGCTGATTACTTTTTTCTGCTACATTCAATCATTATCTACAGAAGGTTGATTCTGCCCAGTGTTAGAATTTACAGGGGTAGTAAAATAAACTGTTGGTGAAGATCTAAGTCTAGCTGGAAAAATGAAGCCATATACTGTAAAATGTTTGTATCTTCAGTTCATCATGTAGTCCTCTCCTTCCATTTCATTGACTGGGAAGAAGCCTCATATTTATCTCAGACTAGTGTCTGGGAAATCCATAACACTGTCTCATACTCTGGAGATAATTATGTTTGCCTATGCCTGGGAGTAACAAGCCAGTCTTGGTTCAAGAAATGTACCTGCCTTTAAGTCATGCTTTATATGTAGAACTTCCAAAGAGAGACAAACTATTTGGAATTTTCAAATCATTTAATCATTACCTTATCCTTGGTGGTTCTATATACTCAATCTATGCTGGAGTTTAGTGAGATGAGACCTTATTTTCTACTGGAACAGTCTCCCGTGGATGAGAAGAACAGGCTCTTTTAAGGGCAGTGAATAGATTCCTTAAAGTCAGAGATAGCCTCAAGGCCCACACTTGATGTAGTATCAACCAGCCTGTGGAGGCAACCAGAAGGCCAGTGACACGTGGGCAATGGGCCATGATGGAAACTTCAGGACTTTATAAAGTATGACCAGTGTTCTCCACCATTCCCTATTATTTAATACATTAACCACAATTGTTTGAGACTGCATCGTCCATGTACAACAGCAGCAATGGAGTGTTCACATCCATGATTTACTTTGACCTTCATGATGTCTTGGAAAGAGACACCCTCCCCTCTCTGAGGATGACAAGGAAACTGAGCAGCTTCTTGGATGTGGCTTCGTGGTCACATGGTTTACTGTCAAGGTTTAATTCTGGAGTTCTTCACACCCAGATGATCTCCCTCAGCTGCTTGTTATTGTCACAATGGTCTTCTGTGTCCAGCTGTTTGCTAACATCCTCTTTCCTGGGTTACCTACTTCCTCTTAGCCTCCTGTTCTCAGACTCACATCTGTTTCCTTTAAGATCCTCTAGAAACATATCAGTGCATGAGGATCTTCCTTTTTTCCCAGATATATTCATAAACGTGTATTGATACCCAACTTCTCATATATTAGTACCAGGCTCTGGTTCGGGTGCTTTGGTATGTGTGTGTTGGGCTGCATGTCTGCTTCACCACTGAGGTGTCTAAGTGCCACTGGCATGCCACTCAGGGAAGGCAGAATGGCAGTTCAAGATAGGGGGTCCAGCCTGTGTTTCCCTCAGTGAGAAACAGTGGAGGCTGGCATGGATGCTGTGGTTCTCAATCTCCTTGTGTACCCAGATACCACTGGGGTCCACGGGAAGTTGAGAATGGTAGTCCATGTGTCCACCTTTCCCTTACATGCCAGGCAAGAAGATGATGGCTTAGCCCAGGACAGGGCAGAATCCAGTTTGGTTCCTAGTGAGTGCCAAGAATACTGAGGTGCAGGAAGAGAGAAGGCCTTCTCTTGGAGATTTAGGCTCAGCTCTTTATGAAGGTCTCCCCTAGCAGTGATCCTTAATGAAGGAGACAGTCCTTGTTTGTCAAAACTGCTTTATTTATGGCAGATGTGAATGCATATATCTTACTTAGAGTGAACTAGGGATTAAACACTGTTTGCAGGAAGAAGTGCCTAGAAAGGGAAGCTCACTGGCCGAACACTCGGGGCCTATCTGGTACCCAGTTAGCATAGCAAACTCTAAGATTTTATGCTACAGGACCAGTTGTAATGATCCCATCATTGTGGGTCACGGTTAAGTGTTCCAGGACAGGTAGAGCTTGGCTGGGAGCTGGTTCCAACACCTGCCTTTCTCAATTATGAATTTTTTTCCATGGGGTTGAAACTGTTTCAACTTTATTTTCTGTTCTTCTGTCTGGTGGCACCCACATGTGTGTTTGACTGAGTTGTCACACTCTTGAGAGGTAGATATGTAGGGATACCTTCACAACCCTATTTTAAAAAGTGGAAATCACAACCCATAGAATGCAAGTAAGATACAGAATGTCACCTGTAGGAATGGTGAAGCTAAGACTTGAATCCAGCTCTCCATTATTTCCCCAAACAAAATTCATTGCATTAAAAAAGTTTATGATCTGAGTTTTGAGGAAAGGGCTTTAATGAAAGCATCCATTTAGGATTGAGTGTTTTAAAGTCTCTCACTCTCTGAACATTGTCCGTTTGTGGATCTTGGTTAAATCCCACCTACTACAAGAAGCAGCTTTGTTGATGAGTGTTGATTGGTGTCTATGGGTAGAGCAATGTATCATTAGGAGTCATGTCATTTCTATGCCCCTGGAACAGACTAATAGGGGTAGCTTTTCCCCTAGGTTATGGTATGAGTAAGAGGAAAGATTATAAGAGCATGAGGTAATGGATGTTTTCAAGGAAATACTACTTTTAGGCACAACAGGACTGGTGTACACATGAACTAAGAATTAGCAGAGACTGAAGCAGTATGCCCAAGGATTGTCCAGGTTCAAGCTAGACTAGGTCTGTGAGAGGGAAGTAGACACAGGCTCTTACCCCTAACCAAGAAGCTATTGGCAAGGGGAAATCACTTTTATCCAGTGGTATCCTACAGGGTCTATCAACTACACCCCAGAGAAAGTTCTAGACCCAAGAGTAGCTGGCCAACAGTTCATGCGTATTTTTGTTTGTTTCTTTGTTTAATTTTAGTTTTAATTTTAGTGTGTGTATGTGTATCATTTTGTTTTGGCACTTTTTTGTTTTATGTTTTGTTGTTATTGCTGTTTTAATTTTTATTTGGGTCGTGGTTGATTTGATAGAAAGAAAGAAATTAAGAAAAAAAGAAAGAAAGAAAGAAAAAAGAAAAAGAAGAAAGAAAGAAAGAAAGAAAGAAAGAAAGAAAACATGAAGCTGTATGGGAAGGGAGGTAAGGGGGGATCAGGGAGGTGTTGGGAGAGGGGGAACATGATCAAAATATATTGTCAGAAAAATATTTCAGTGTTTTTTTAAATCTGCAATTTTTACCAGCTTCACTGTAGCTCTCCTTGCCCCATCATAATTCACATTCATAGACTAGCAAGAGATAGTTTTGAAACACTAGTGAGTGAGTAAATAAATAAGTTTATATTAGCAAGGATTGGCTGTTTAATGGGAAAGAATATGGGTTCAGAAACCCATACTTCTGGAGCTCAGACTCGGGCTCTGCACCTTCTAGCTATAGCTTAGGGAAAGATAGGATCTCCCATGTGTCTCACTGGCTGGGATTAAGCTGGATGCTTATCACATGACAAGCCACCACCAAAGCCATTGAGTATCTGTCAGATGTTAATTGTACAGATACATGGTATGGCTTTTTTTCTTCCAGGAGTGATAGACTAGCTTGTTGGAAAAGTTGGAGCCTTATGGAAATCAATGAAGGGAAGAAAGAAGAAAACATGACATAAGCATTTGCTAAGTATTCACTAAGTGCTGTGTTCCTGCTATGAATATCAATACCCATGCTCTACTTGAAATCTTTCCATTTCTCTTCAAAGACAGAAAGAAGATGCAGAGATGGGGGCGGGGGTAAGAATGGATGTAGTCTGTGTAAGGTCTCACTGTGTGTAGGCACATGGCTGAGATAAATGTATTTTTACATCTATGTGGAATACTCTCCTGGTAAAAGAATTAGAAATGCAGGCTGTCTTCATGAAATTCAGCATGAGGGCATACTCTCAGGATTCAATTTCCGGACTTTGAGTGAGACATGGGAGCCAGTGAACTGCTGAGGACCTTCTCTGACTTAGGCAGACAAGTGTCAAGCTCATCATCTGGATGTGATCTGCCCAACTTTTACTCTCTTGTGTCTCTATCCGGGCAAATTTAAGATAATATTGTTTTTTTTTTTTTTCTTTAAAAACAAAAAACAAAAAACAAAAAAACCTTAATGCACAAATCCTCAGAGAGAAAGGGTTAATTTCCTCCCTGTCCCTTTTTCTTTTCACAAAGTTTAAACAGTGTGTTTTTCCCCTTTCTTTCTTTAAGTGATAAATTTGAGTCTAAAACACAAAGTGGAGAACATTATGTAGAAAATGCTTATTTTCTTCTGATGTTTGATAGGAATTAGGATTAGCAGAACCCAGACTCTTGTTTCCCCTTTCACGCAGCTTGTCATTTTTGTCAAACAAGAAGCTGATTAAGTTTCAATCAAAAGAACAAAAGACTACAGAAAAAAAAAAAACGTCCTCTTGGAAAAGTAGTGCCTTCAGCAGTTAAATGTGGAAAGTAAACGCAGCCTTGTGCCTCTGACTTTTCTGTACAATTGGCACATTACTGCTTTTTCAGTGGCCAGTGTGTAGAACATGCTAACCTACCTAAGTTACTTCAACCCAGATGATTCTAGACCCAAAATGTCTGAATGTCTATTATAGAGGCGAATCCTCCCCAATGAGCTCTTTGTACCTAGTCATTATGGATAGATCCAGGGGTTTCTGTAAAGAGCAAACAGCAAGGAGGAAATGGGGGAGATGTTGGTATTTTATTGAAAGATAGACGAATGCTATTTTGTTCATGGTCTTTGGATGTTCTTTGCCTTCCTGCACCATCTCTAAACTGTTCTTATGACTCTCTTTGATCAATGAGATGCCAGCTAATATTCAGAAACTGAGTACACACTGAGATGGCCCTCTGTGACCATTCTCAAGAACTTAGAGACCAACATTATGTGTTGATAGTTAGCCCACTTGGCAATGAAAGGCACACAGCTAGCTTAGTATTTCAGCTTCTTCAACTGACTTTGCATGGACCACTAGATGCATGAGGAGGCCATTCTAGAGCACTTAACCTCAGCTGAGCCAGAAGAACCTCTCAGCCAGAGAGTCATGTTTATACATACAGCAGTTTGGTAATAGACTATGTGCACAAGTCAACCAAATCTTGTGATCTATTTCCCTCCAGATTCCAATACCACATTATAGATGAGGACAGGGTGAACTTCCAATGAGAGCTCAGAATCCTCTGGATTTTCAGTTCTACCATCAGAATCCTGCAGGCATAGATTCTGTCCTTAGTAGTTTTAGTAAGTTGAGCCCTTATTTACATGGTTTGGCTTCATACAATCCACATGTGGCTTTAACCTCAGATATAAAGTCTTCATCACTAGCTAACAATGTCTTCCTCTCTCAGAACTAATGGACTCTGATTCCATCTTATCATTTGACTGAAAATCTATTTGGGTTTCAGAACCTATAACTCATCAGTGCTGCCTGGTCTAAAGGATTTATTCTGTTTACCATAAGGCTGTGTCCTGTGGGTCTTGAATTTTTCTTATTGCTCAGATCACTCCCTTCCTCAGTATTTCATCTCTTTACCTCCAGGAAAAACTCCTTTGTGTTGCATTATGTTGAAGTGGCTAAAAATCTAATGGTTGGTACAGTTAAAATCATTTAATCTCTTTTGTGAGCATCTGAGACCTGTTCCAAGGACATTATTGTCTACTCTGTGGCCCTCGGGAAACCTGAGTTCTTGCTTGTTGTGACAAGCAGGTCTCTCCTATGGACTGACATCAACAACATGGAAAATAAAAACTATCTCCTCATTCTGCTTTCATTTCCTGAGGTCCAGAGGCCTAAGCTATCTGAATTGGGTAGGATGGCTCACCCTGGAGTTCTGGTACTCAGAAGGTGAGATATGGGTTCACCACAAACTTGAGGTCAACCTGAACTACATAAAAGGACTCTTGAAACTCATCAAAATCTAATGTTTTCTTTTAAAATTAAACCAACTTTTACTTCAGTCATTCTTTCTGGCTTCAGAAAGTCCCTGGAGATTGTACATTCAAGCAGGCCAGGAAAATCACCAAACCCACACAGCTCTGGGAGTTCTCAAAGTCCCAGAAAACCCCTGCATTTTCTGTGAAAGGAAGAGGAGAAGCTCCAAGCCTAACACCAGACCAATCAGTCTATGTGCCTATAGTCACAGAGAGAAGCCATCACCCATGTGTTCCAGCTGGAAGCTAGCCCTGTCCATCTCTGCCTTCACCACAGGCTCCCTCCTTCAGCTTGGTCTGGAAAATAATCCTGTTTTCAGCCTTGCTTCTTTTCTGGCTTTATTCTTTTTATTTTTTGAAGGAAAGTCAAATAAACATAACCCAAGGTCTTTCAGGGATGTTTCATGTTGTTACAAAGCACAAGATGTGCCAGGAATAATATGGGAAGGGCACCAGGATTGTAATAGAGTGAATGAGACCTTCTTGTTAGTCGAATGGAGAGGAAAAGCAGTGGGGTTCTAGAAACATCCAATACCCCCAGCCTTCGTCTCTAGAGCAGAATGAAAAAACTCTAGCTATGTCTACCAAGACTCCTGCTTTGTTATGGGTACAGCATCATAGTGGTCCACAAAAGAGTGTTTCAGAGATGCCTGGAGAAAGAGGGTATTAGGTGATAGGCATCTAAGGTCGGAAGTGCTGGCCCAATGTGGGAGAATTCACTTGGGCCACATTTCTCTTAATTGCTCCCTTTGACCATGTTTCACTGTTGCTTAAGTTCAGAAACTGAAAGGCCTTCCAGTAAAGGAGAATTCAAAGGAGGTGTGCTCTGTAACTACAGGGGAGACTGTGAGCATGCCTCTCTGGTTTCGCCATTGCAAAAAACTGTTCCCAACATAGAGCCACAGACTTCTAAAAGAGGATAGGAAACAGCCTCAAGATCAGATTATGCTGAAATCTCTTAGGACCAAGAAGTGGTTACATGGTCACACGTGTGCATATGGACAGGATACCAACAGTAGCTTCCTTCATAGTCGGCTCTACACTATTTCTTCATTCCAGGAACTTTTTTTCAGCATTTTATTCATATTGTCTCATTTAATCATCATAAAGAGGTTATGAAGGAGGTACTTCAGTTAATCCATTTTACAGCTAGAAAAACTGAGGCCTGTGACCTTGTTGACTGGTATACAAATAATAAAAGTTGAACTCCTGTTTTGAATGCAAGTTCTGGCTTCTGAGTCTGTGCTTTTAAATGCTGTGCCTCATTGTAGTTTTTAAATGAAAATGGTCATGTTTGTGTTTTGATTTTATCTCCTTGGGTATTGATAAGAGGAGAAGCCTTACCCCAGTGTGTACACAGGAGACTCTGGCTACAGCTATTATTAGCATTTTGTGCCAGTAGGATGTAAGTATGCATAGGTTCTCTTGATTCTTCATAAATATTCATTCTACACAGATGTGTGTTCTCGCTCACAGCAGCGAGTGTGGCAGAGTCCTGCCTTGCTCTCTGCTCCATGTGTTATGACAGTCATAGCTTGAGGGTCACTGAGATAAGTGTGTTGAAAGCCATGCCCAGGATCGTTCCCTCCTACAAACCTTCCACCTCCTGTCTCCCTCCTGTTGTGTGGCTGGCCAGGGGAGGACTGATCATCTCCTCCCCACAGCCAGATCACATCTGGGATGCTCATCTTGCTTCATTGCCTCTACTTTCCCCTTCTTTAAATGAATTCACTCAGTCATAGACAGGCAGCCAAGCATCTCTTTCTTTCATCTCCAAGTTAAAATATTAAGTGTCTCTTCCTTTGACTGAGGTATTTCTAAAGCAGTAATAATAGTCCGTTTTGCATTGTGACTTTTTGGTTTTGTGTCCTCAGAACTCATCATGATATTTGACACCTGAATGCATAATAAATGATTGACTTAATTAGTACAAATAACCTTTTTTATGTATATATAAAGTACAGTGTAATGAAAGACAGGGGTGAGTAGCCTAAAACTTTAAATAGTATAATGCATGTTTTGATATTTAACTATGTCCTTAAATCAGCAAATTTAAAGTTTATAATTCTGTAATAGTTGAGTACACCTACCATAATTATTATACACAATTATATTGCCTGCAATTATAATTACACACTATAATCATACTCCAGTGTTTACTTCAAACATATATCATAATGGATTAGAGATGAAACAGTGATGATGATGAAGAAGGAGAAGAAGGAGAAGAAGAAGAAGAAGAAGAAGAAGAAGAAGAAGAAGAAGAAGAAGAAGAAGAAGAAGAAGGAGAAGGAGAAGGAGAGAGGAGAAGGAGAAGGAGAAGGAGAAGGAGAAGGAGAAGGAGAAGGAGAAGGAGAAGGAGAAGGAGAAGGAGAAGGAGAAGGAGAAGGAGAAGGAGAAGGAGAAGGAGAAGGAGAAGGAGAAGGAGAAGAAGAAGAAGCATGCCTTTTCTAACCTCTCCAGTTCACTTTTTATTGTCTTGTTTTGAATTATCCTCTGATCTCCCTAGTATCACCCTCCATCCACTAGGAGAATTACATTCTGATATCAGATTTCATAATCTCCTTTCAGGCAATTCTGAGTCATGAAACAGCTCATATCCCAGGATTAGGTGTGTAAAGTGTTTTTCTATTTGCCAATGTTCAGGCCTAACTAATGATGAACTGGGGAAGTTCCTTCTCCTCCAAGACACTATTAGCATGGGAGGGTGGATACAAGGAATGGCTTCCCTTTTCTTGTAAACCATGATTTCTCGGGCAAGGTACCATTTGGTGTTCAAACACACATTTCAAAGGGGTAAAGCATCAACTCTTCCCACCTCATCCATAAGGATCATTACAATGATTATTATCATTGATTGTCCTGATTATTAATAGAATGTTACTCCAACCTGGAAGATTCTCTGTGCTATTATCAGTCTTACACACAGATACGGAGCATGTGCTAACTGTACACGTATGGCACACAGAGAGGTCCTTAGACTTCCCTGTCCACCATCTTTGGCATCCCTGTTTTCCTTACGGTAACCAAGTATCCAATACTTGGATACTTGCAATGGGTAATATTGTTTTAATTTCTTGTTTTCATTCAAGAGCAATTACATTTCACTAAGGGTCACTGAACAATATAGGGTGACATCTTGGATTGTCAAATTGGGCAGTGAATATTATTGACATTTGACTGTAGCCTAGGAATGTTCCTATAAACCATATAATCTACAGAAAATCCTTCTGTACCAAAGTATTTTTCAGTCTCAAATGATAAAGCTGCTGAGGTTGGGAAACAGTAGCCAATGACTAACAAAATTCCTCTTCAATCCTTGGCAGTTTTTTTTTTTCTAGGCAAAAGTATACATGATAAACAGCTATAGGCAACAATATTTAAATTAAATTGGCAAAAAATAACGCTTGCCTTTCTGGTATGAGGACAAACACAACTGAGAATATCTCATTTTGTAAAATATAATACTTTGTTTATGTTTTGAGATTTCCATGCATATAAGACATACCTTGATAATATCTCCATGTATCATTTTTGCCTTACCTCAAAATGAAGTACAAGGACAGAAACTCCAGCAGTCCCCTTGCAACCATGAGGAAAAGGCCAAAAGAATCCAAAAACTGAAAGTCTTTATGAGTTGGAGCTACTGAAGTATATTCAGAACCAGCTTACTTCAGATGTCTTATGTAATTAAACAAACTGAAAGCTACTTGTGTAAGCTATAAATTTGGGTATGTTGTGCTGCCACTGCTAAAATTGATCTCTCTCTCTCTCTCTCTCTCTCTCTCTCTCTCTCTCTCCTGTGTGTGTGTGTGTGTGTGTGTGTGTGTGTGTGTGTGTGTGTGTGTATACATTGTATAGGCTTAGATTTTCTTTAACCTACT
Source organism: Mastomys natalensis (assembly GCA_021653895.1). Lineage (NCBI taxonomy): Eukaryota > Metazoa > Chordata > Mammalia > Rodentia > Muridae > Mastomys > Mastomys natalensis. The sequence goes on along the minus strand of JAJTUV010000039.1, from coordinate 566,810 downwards.
TTAGGGTTCTTGAACATTTCAACCTCCCTTCTAATCCACCGACTAGAGGTTAGAAAGAAAGAAGGTTAATAGGAAAAGGGGTTTGAGGACATGTTTAGAAGTAGTTTTTGGAATGATTCCACTCTTTGTTGTCAGGATACCAGCAGTCCACTCCAATAGCAAACAACAAACAGGAATCAGAAGCACAAACTGCAGGGCTCCACCAAATTTACATGAATCAACAGAAGCAGCAAGATTCAGCCAGAATACCCCCAGAATTTCTTTGGTGCACTTCTTTCTATGAAGTGAAGATCAGTGAAGACCAGCGAAGACCAGTGAAAAAGCAAGACCAGTGAAGCATTGCATGGCCACAAAAGATCAGCAAAGTGTTGAACAGCCAGTGAAGCCCAGCAAAGCCCAGGGAAGCCCAGGAAAGCTTTGCCTGGTGTCCCAGTGGAAGAGAGAGAGCTCTCACTGTTTATGGGGTTCCATTTATACTCTTTCCAAACATCATGCACCCTCTCAAGTGTCCACTCCTGCAAAACATCACATGCCATTTCATGTGTCTGCTTCAGCAAAACATCCTCTCACAAGACTGCTTCCATAAAACTATCATGTTACACAACTGAATTTCCAAAGAAACCATAAATTTCCACTTCAACATAGTATGGTCCTATAATCCTCCCACATTCCATAGTCCTTCCATTCTGCTCCATCATTAGGCAGAGCATTGTAGAAGAGTAAAATCTACTTCCTCAGTAAAAGTAAGAAGTCAGAGCTGAGTTCAGCTGTCTGCAGCAGAAAGTCCATGAAGACATGCCAACTGTCTTAAATACAACCTGATGAGTCTGCACTGTTGCCAGAGACATACATAGCTCATGAAAACCTTACCTGCCATAGAGAGCAACCCTGGTGATATACACAGATAGTCAAACAGAGATTAAGTGGTCTCAGCACATGAGAGTTCAGCAGATGCAGATGGGTCAAGGATTTCTCTTGGCTTAATATGGAGCTGGAGGAAGCCTAGCTTTGAATTGAAGAGTATCAGCTGAAGACATTTGAGAGGAAGAGTGAGCAGAGGTGAAGTCAAGACTGTGATCCTAAAGTGCAGGTTTTACAGGCTTGTTCATGTCATTGAAGTCTCTTCCTGTACAATTATGTGTGAGTAAGTGTTGATGAGGGAATCCAGAGATGCTTTGAATCGTTGACAATGCTCAGTCTGACAGGACTTGATGAGCTCTTTAATAAGCAGACTTCTGTAAACCTCTTTAGCATCAATGTGTGTGGAAGGGCTAGGATCACATTGGATAAACTACTTGGTTTTATAAAAATAGAGACTTCATAAAATTCTTAGGCAAATGGATAGAACTTAAAAATATCATCCTGAGTGAGGTAACCCAGTCACAAAAGAACACACATAGTATGCACTCACTGATAAGTGGGTATCAGCCCAAAAATTCAAAATACCCAAGATGTAATTCACAGACCATATGAAGCTCAAGAAGAAGGAAGAACAAAGTGTGGATGCTTCAGTACTTCTTAGAAGGGGGAACAAAATACTCACAGGAAGAAATATGAAGATAAAGTATGGAGCAGAGACAAAAGGAAAGGCCATCCAAAAACTGCCCCACCTGGGGAATCCATCCCATATACAGTCACCAAACCTGGACACTATTGTGGATGTCAAGAAGTGCTTGCTGATAGAGCCCAATATAGCTGTCTCCTAAGAGGTTCTGCTAGAGCCTGACAAATACAGAGGCAGATACTCACAGCCAACCATTGGACTGAGCATGGGGTCCCCGATGGAAGAGTTGGAGAAGGGACTGAAGGAGCTGAGGAGGTTTGCATCCCCATGGAAGGAGCAACAGTGTCAACTGGCCAGATCCTCTGGAACTCCTAGGGACTGGACCACCAACCAAAGAGTACACATGGAGGGACCCATGGCTCCAGGCACATATGTGGCAGAGGATGGCCTTGTTGGACATAAGTGGGAGGAGTGGCCCTTGCAGCTGAGGGCATTCGATGTCCCAGTGTAAGGAAATGCCAGGGTGGGAAGGCAGGAGTGGGTGAGTGGGTGAGTGGGTGAGTGGGTGAGTGGGTGAGTGGGTGAGTGGGTAGTGGAGAGGCAGGGGGAGGGGACATGGGATAGGGGGCTCTAGAGGGGAGACTTGGAAAGGGGATAACATTTGAAATGTAAATAAAGAAAATATCCAATAAAAGAAAAAATAAAAAATCCAATAAAAACTGCATGCAGGTGAATAAAAAAATAAAGAATAAAATCTTAAGATCCTGGATCCTACTTTAAAAAAAAAATAAGAGACTCCTGCAGACAGTGCTTGTGATTCAGACCCAGTTCCAACAGGTTCTGAAGCATCATGGTGAGTGTGAGTGGAAGTGGTACATTTAATCTTCCCTTAAGGAAGACTGACCTGTCCCACGAGCTCTTGAGAACTGGATTTCTTGAGCCATAGTTAAAAGTTTCAGACTTGGCTTTCGCCACCGTCTGCCACAAACAACCTACTTCTTAGCAGTTTCACTGTGGATTGACGCAAGGTTAGAAGAGGATAATCTGGGTGTGGGTGTGAATCCCCAGATGGAGACCAGAGAGAAGTCAGAGTGTGTGGTGGAGTTTGTTTACTTCCTCAAGGCTGTGCCAGGGATGTCTCCCAACTGCAAAGCCGCAGTGTTGGCTGGAATTACAGCTGTTGGCAGATGTGGCAAGAAAAGTTTCTGTTCGGCATACACCCTGCCATCTTCAGCATCTGGGGAAATACAAGAGTAGGTGTGATAGGGTAGGAGCAGAAATTGTCTACTGTAATTCTCATTCATTTATTCCTCAAAAAGGATCGAGTAGGGCTGGTGTTACTATCTAGACAAAAATTGAAAAAAAGGGGAGGGGGAGTGTGGAGGAAAAAGAAAAAGAAAAAGAAAAAATTGAATCTATTCATTCTCCTATGCACAATCACCTTTAGGCTGTACATCCAGTACTATGTATGTAGAAAGCATGTGAAATCATCATGCAAAGTCCTTTGTATCCATTTGCTGGTGAGGACCTCATCCCACCTACAATAGAGATTGATCCTAGTAATAGGCACAGATAATCAAACTGGCATAGAGATTAAGTGGCTTTTCAGTGTCCACAGACTATTTGGACACTTTCAGTACCTACTCACCTGCTCTGTGTGGGTTTAGAGAGACAGTACATTTCTTAATTTACCAGAGTATACCCATAGTTTATGTTAAATGTGCCTGTGGTTCTTGTTTAATTACTGAGTATAACTTTTTAAGGTTTGTTTAGATTCTTCATATTTAATAAAGTTATCACTACCTATATATAGGACAGAGGCCTCCTGAAGGCATATTACCAGCTATAACCAGAAAACACTGTTTACTGTGCTCGATACTAAATCTAATTATAACTAAGCCTTCAAGACAGAAGCAAGGAAACAAGAGTCTACACAGTCTTTTCCGAAGGCAACAAAGATACTGTACCCTGGACAAACTGGTAGAAACAAAACAGAACACAACACAAAACAGTTACCTCTATTTACTCTCTAATGGGAACTGGAGGCTGTAGCTACAAGGGTCATAAAGTATGTCACAACTTCTAGTTGTCCCTTTCTACTCTGTTTTATGTTGTCTTGGATTCTCTGATCTATTTCCAATGAAGTTGATCAAATCACACACAGAAGCTAAAGACAAGCCTATATTATACATGTCAGCATAATACAGAATTCCCATAATAAGGTAGATTGGGTTTTCTGGTAGAAAAAATGACTACCCTTGTGCTTCAGGGAAAGACATCCATCATTCAAGTATCCATTCATATACTTCTTCATCCCCAAATAAGTGTCTATTGATAGTGTGTGATTATAGGGAAACTAGGGATAGGTAGCCTCTCTCCCCACTTCACAGTACATGCTCCAGCAGAAGGGATAGGATTGTTATTTACTCTATCCTGGACAATGTCAACATCTAGTTAAGATTAATGTCTTCAGAGATGCCAATAAGTGGTGATAAAGTGATATTGTGGACAAGGAAAAGCTTCTCCCAAGAAAGACTACTGTAGCAAAGATCCCCCCAAGAATAATGGGGAGAACATCATAGTGAAGAGCATTTTACACTATACTCAGCTAGACATGTATAATACACAGAAAGAAAATGAGGTGTCAGCAGTGAATTGGATCACCACTCAATGGTGAGATATGAGATCATTGAAGTAGTAAAGGCAGGGAACTGTGGTTGAATAGGTATTACATAAAGGCCATTGTATCTGGCACACCAGTAAGAGCTGAAGGTGGTGAGTGGACTATAACCCTTACCATGAAAGAGGTGATGTTGCCAAACAAATGACTAAAGGATCTAAATAGGGGAAAGGATACATGAAGAAACTGTACAAAGAGGGAGGAAGGTTAAGATGTGCACAGAGGTTGGAATCACCACTGTCTTCATCTATTCTTCAACAAAATCTACCAAGCGCTTACTTTTCTTTGCACTTGGATTAGAAAAACAAGTAGGCTGACCTCAGGAACCCAAAGTCCTTGTGGAGAAGGCTTATATAGAAACAAATAATTAAAATACACTTTATTAAATACAATAATGAAGGAATATACATGAGGGAAGAAAGAGTATACATGAAGACTGATTAATTCTGTTTTAAAAATTAAATAATGTCATCCTTTGACAGACATTACATTTATTGAAGCCTAGTCATTGGTCTACTGGGTCAGATTAATATTAAAAAGCCCAATAAAATTTATGTCAGTCAAACAGTCAGATTCATGTTCTATACTAAATTGTTCAATGACTCTAGGCTACTCCCTCCAATTACTCACAGATCTGTGAAACAATTTAGGTCCTTAGCTTCTGACACTGAACCTCTGGGAGGCTGCAAGTAGGTGATTGGCCTCTCCATCTCAGATCTTTCAGGGAAAGATGGAGTATATAGAACCAAGTTGGTGATCCTCCTTGGATCACTGGTGGGAAAAAGCTTGTACTATATCCAAAATGCTCCCTCTTCCTATATTATATTCTTATTAAATGAACTGGAGTACTACATACAGAAAAGCTGACTTTTAGCAATTGTAGAGGCATCCTACCATTTCTTAAATTGCTGCATAATATTAATACCTCCTCAAACTCTAACTGTATATTCAATTCTTGACAAATTCTGAACTGTTCTTTCTATATAGTCTTAATCTTTCCTAGAGTGTTATATCAGTGAATGACAAAGTATGACATTGAGTACATGTCTTCCACTCATTATGGTGATTTAAATAGAAATGGCCCTCAAAGACTCATGTGTTTGAATGTTGCCCCATAGGAAATGGCACTATTATGAGGTGTGGTTTTGTTGGAGGAAGTGCATCACTGTCTATGAGAGCTTTGACGTCTCCTATGGTCAAGCTATGCTTAGTGTGGCACATGGTCTCCTTCTACTGTGTGCAGATCAAGATGCAGAACCAAGTCCGCCTGCATGTCATCATGCTTCTTGGCAGGATGTCAATGGACTAAACTTCTAAAAATGTAAGCCAACCTCAATTAAATATTTTCTTTTATAAGAATTGCCAATCATGCTGTCTCTTCACAGAAATGGGACTAAGCGAACTTAGGGAACTTGGCACCATGTTCTTAAGACTCATCCAGTTGTTATTTGTATTAGTTAGTTTGATTTCCAGCTAAATAGAATTCCTTTGAATAGGCATACCACAGTTTGCCAACTCTGCTTTGGGTTGTTTTCAGTTTGGGCAATCATTAATAAAGTTACTGTATCTGTCACAATTTTTGTTTTGCATGTTTATGCTGTTGTTATTGATTTGCTTGTTTTTTGAGATGGTCTCTGTAAAAGTAAATTTTATTCAATAGTGATTGTCATTTTGGGGGCTTACTGATGAATAAACTCACCATTTTTGACTTTTGGCTGACTGGTTCAACTCAGCTGTTCTGGCACAAACTCCTTTCTATGCTGACTGATTCAAATTGGCTTCTCTTGGCCTCTGACAGAATTGCTCTGCTTGGTCTCAAAGTACTCTGGCAATTTGTTCTAATCTTCTGGCTCCTTCTCACTCTCTGGCTCATTCTGTCAAATCTGTCATATCTATGATTCATTGCTTTGCCTGCCCTCAATTAGACATCACCTTTAAACATGGCTGCTTCCTTCTACAAATTAACCTTACCTACATTGTTTGGGATTAAAGGTGTGTCTGTATTCCAGCCAGAGGGATTAAAGTGTGTTCTAAGGACAAGTCTGTATTGCAGCCAGATCACACAGGTTTAGAAGGTCTTTGGATGTGATTCTTTGGCAGGGCAACAATGTTGTTGGATTAAAATTCCTTTATAGCTCTTTATGCAACTCAGGCTGCCTTGACCTCCATATACTCTTCTGTCTTCTTCCCCTGTACTGGGATTACAGGTGCATGGCACAATGAATGGATAGGTTTGTAGTTTCAGTAAACATATGTCTTCATTTGTTTTTGGCAAACACTTTGGAGAGAATCTCTATGTTTTGTGATAAATGTACTTTCTTCATAAATACTTGACAGTCTGCTTTTCAGGCTGTGCTATTTTGCTTTTCCACTAGAAAAAGCTCAGGTCCTTCTCCAAATGCCAGCTAATGTTGGCTTTTTAGTTTTACTCTCCTGGTGAGTATCTCATTGCCATTATTATTTTCCTAATAAATAAATACTATTATTCAAAGTGAATAAATATAATAGATAAAAGAATAAATGTAAGAAGAAACACAGATCCGTGTCTACCCTTAGAAACATTTTATTATGCACATAGTCAAATTTCTGGAGGCTATGAGTTTTCATGGGTTTCCAATAAGGTAAAATTATAATCTTTTATAACAATTGAGGAAAGCTTCAGAAAGTACATAGACTTCAAGGGTCCTTCAACATTTAAAATTGACAATCAGATAGGCATAAGGAGAGTAGGAAAATAGATATGTTCAGGGATATTAAGAAGTAGAATTCTCTTGAGGCTGTGTACATCACAACCAGCTGATTATTTTGACCATAGATACACCTACAACACAGCTCCTAAATCTAAGGCTCAGAAAACATCCTCAAAGAAGGAACAAAAAGGTAGAGTCAGAGGACAGGATGTCTACTATGAGATGTGTCTCCTAGAAACAGCAGAGAAGCTACACCCATGATACCACAACAATATGGCTTCCTTAAAAAAAATAAAAAAAGCCTGAACAAAGACAACACCAATAGACATGCTAATGTGAAAGGAGGAATTCTCAGGGACCCTAGAAAAAGAATCACAGACAACTAATCACTACTGAGTGTGGAAGAATTAGCCTCTTCCAGGGATTAGCTCCCTAGTTAGTTATTCAATACAAAATTATCAGCCCCGAAAACATAAACACACAATCTACACTAAATGGACTCAGTAGATTATATTTATATATTTATGCACATATTAAATGGACTCAGTAGATTATATTTATATATTTATGCACATATATATGAACAATACATTATACATAAATATTTGTTCATATGTATATACATAATAGTCAAAAGACATTATTTGGAGAAAGAGTGGGGGTATGGGAGGGATTGAATGGCAAGGATGGGGGAAATTATATGATTATATTTTATTTCATATAACACACATACTGTACATGCACAGTGTGCAGAATTCAATGATAGACATTGAACATAGTGAAAGAAAGGGGGATGTGAAAAGCAGAGAAGAAAGCAAGCTCAGAAAGCATGAGCAAGGAGATCAATCACAGAGACTGTTAGGATGTGAGGAGAGGAAGGAAAGATGGTGAATAAATCCTTTGGAGATGGAGAGAAGATCCCCCATCCTCATGTGCTTGGTTACTACCCCTAATGTGATATCTTTGGGGACTATTCATGTGGTGAAAAATGAAATTTTAATCCTTTTGATGGGTGAATAGTAGTCCATTGTCCACATATATGCTGCACAGCACACTGAGACCTCTTCATATGTTGTGGACGTGCACTGACTGCATATCTTAGCTTGTGAACCTGCTGCAATGAACATGAGGGTGCAGCTGTCTCTTAAGCATGTTGATTTTATTTCCTTTGGATCCATACACAGTAGTGAGACAGCTGGTCCCATATGGCAGCTCAATTGTTTGTTTTCCGTAACGGCTGCCGGAGCATTCCCTTCATCCACAGAGTATACACACTTCAAAACCACATGTTGTGTAAACTAAATGCATATAACATCATGTGTAAGTTTGATTACTCTACAAAAAGAAAGAAGTAGGAACACTGGATGGACGTTATTGAATATATGGCTGAAACTATTTTCTGAAGAATGTGAGAGGCAGTGAGCACAGTTCAACTTGAATAAAGCAGATGAGGGTAACCCGAGGCTCATGCAATCCCAGTCCTGATGACATATTCTTGTCCTGTTCCTCACAGTGCTTGCTATACAGACTATGCTATGCTGGTGAGCCACAGCACCCCATGGGAAATAGAACATTTTCTATCAAAGTTAGGCCCTTCTCTCATCCTCCTGATCTGTGTTGCTCCCAGCAAGTCCCAGCCTTAGTGAGTGTTAGCCATCAGAGAATTTGCACACTTCCCCCACAATTCTAAGTCACCATATTTGTCTCTGGTTGACTGCCAGCTCAGAAGCCCTCAGCATAGGGGTGATGGAGGTTCAAGATGCATTTTCATGTACCTTCTTCAGTGGAGAAATTGCTGTCATCATAGCACTCAGGCAAGATCAGAATGGGGAACTGTTCCACAGTGCTCAGACCTATTGGCTATATGTGATCCATAGGTCACAGAATCACCACCACAACATCATAAGAAAATAATGAGGCATCATATCAAGGTAAGGAAGCAGCACAATACCAGAAGATAGAGAGGACTTCTCTCTTTCAGAAAGAAGAGTCAGGCAGCAGAGCCAAGCTCAGAGGTTGCCCCCATCAGCAGCTTGAGCTGTGAGTTTGTATGCGGACAGGAGCAAATATCTGACAAGCCCTCTTGAAGATGCACCCTAGTTGTTTCCAGAATGGGAGTCCATGTAAACAAGGTAGAAATCATGGAAATCCTGATGAAAGGCATAATGAGATTTCTGTCTAACTCAGAAATGCGAAGCTTTCCATTCTCTCATGTGTGGGCACCCTAAAGAAGACATCGTTGTTACTGGCTGCTGTTCTTCAGGTTCAAGCTAGGAGTCAGGCCACTTAGTTATGAATTTTATTTTCATTAAACATTCCATTTGACCTTTATATGAACCATATGAATGAAATTATTTCTCTCTCTTAAGGATGTGAATGGGAAGTCTTAAGGAGACTTAACACTCCTGGTCCCAGCTGGAAAGTAACAAAATTCTCATGTAAACCTTGGAGACTAAGGACAACAGACTCCTGATCTCCGCATGGTGTCTTTTGCTCCTACCACAGGAGTATAGCTAACTCTAAGGAAAATTAAAATACTTTCTGTTTATATGTATATACATACATACATGCATACATACATATGCTTGACTTTTTCATACATCCTTAGCTTTGTGTAACTCCACCCCCTTTTCTCCCCCTTCTTCCTTATCCACAGCCTCCATCTGCTCTAACCTTTAGCTCACAGTGTTTCTCCAGTGTTCTCATGTGCATTCTACTAACTGCTTTTTGTCATTATGGCTTGGGTTGCAAGATTCTAATTTCCAGCGTGTTTTTGGCATGCCCATCTCATGTGGCTCTTGAACAGCTGTACCTTGCATGGATGAGTAGTGCTCCCAGAATAGTTGGGTTACTATCTGAAACTCTCTGTGTCCAGCGAAAGTTACATTCCTATGTGTTATTAATCAAGACTCCAGAGGTTTCCTAAACAATACAGGGTAGAGCTGTTGCTTTTGGTTACCCACATAACAACATGGTCGGTCCCTATGGAAAAAGAAAACAAACAACAACAACAAAACCCACATGCTTCAGTTCAAAATATAAAGAAATTGTATTTTGGGCTGATCATGAAATTCTTTCCCTGTTGGCTATCAGAGTGCTGGAAGAGGGGATGCAGGCTGCTATGAAAAAAAAAAAAAAAGAAAGAAAGAAAAGAAAAAAACCATCAATGGTCTTAGCCAGCACTGATCGTTTATACTACAATTTCAATTCATCGGGCAAGATGCATGACTGTTTATGGGTATAGCCAACCACTGTCTTGATTGGATTTAAGGCATGCTCCACAGGAAGAAGTTCATGCCTGGTACTAAAAACATGTTCAGAACCTAAGGCTGAGAGACTCAGAGGCTTAAGGAGAGAACCTGGTAATATTATTGGCTAAATGCCCATGAGGTTGTTACTTTCTAAAACACTTGTATTCATAAAGTTGTGCTGCTCCTAACCTTGGTCAGAGAAGTTTCTTATGGCACTGGGTAGTGGCTAATGCAGAGATTCAATACTAGTCACAGATCTGAGAATAAGTGGCTGTGAGTGCTCAGCCCTAAATGAGAAGTCTTTATCATTCATCTCCCCAAGGTCAGGAAACAGACTTGAAAGGGGGACACAAAGAATGTAATAGTCTGAGGATAGAGAGTAGTACTGTGAACAGCTGTCCTCTGGACATGATGTAACTGTTGTCCATAGGAACTCACAGCAGCCATGGATCCCTATAGGAGAACTACACAGCACCAAAAATGAATTTAAAACTCTAGCATAAAACAGGGAGGGACTCCCAAGGGCCCACTACTAACCACCGAGCCATTAGCTGAAGGAGAGAGGGTCAATTTTCTTTTAGGTGGTGGTCATTGGCAGGTCGCTCCTGCCTGTCAGATGACTCTACACCAATGACCTTATAGGCAGCACAAATTGGACTTAGTAAGTTATAAAAATAAAAAGAAGACATGAAGTTGGGAGGGAGATTTGTTCTGGCTTTGCATAGAGAAATAAGAGTGGGTATGCTATTCATGTATAAATTTTTCAAATAAAATTTCTTATATTAAAGTAAGATTACAGTAAAAATTAGTAATTTAGTGGCCCAACATTTTAGATTGGAAAGTATCAGGAGCCGTGATTGTGACTTCCATATGTCTTGACTAATTTGAATGAAGAAAATTAGAGTGCTGCAATGGACGTATGCTTGCTTGAACACCAGTGTCAGCTGAGAAGTACACATGTAAAAGCAACAATGAAAAATATAAAATATGGATAACGAAACAGCAGAGACTACGCTGGGGCAGTGCACACGTGATACAAGAAAAATTAAGCATCCTATAAAAGGTCTTCTTGGAGCTCTGGATGTTCACCTTTCATAGCCGTCTTTATTTTCCCATATATGTTGTCTTAAATTCTTTTTGCCTTCACATCAATATTTTCTCATCATCCATTAGGTTTGGATTTAATACATGATATAAATAATGAAAATTTATTTTATTCTTTTCTGGTTATCCTATTTTCTTGGTCATTATCATGCTGAATAAATTTGGAGTATAATCATGTCTCCCACTTCTGTAACAATTAAACTTTCTCTACTGACACGTCACATGCACCCTGCCCCCAACAAACACACAGCTACTGAGATAAATGCTTTCCAGTGGCTTTGTTTTTCCACTGAAAGAGGCCTATGAAATTGTGAGCTACAAACATTTTAAAATAGAGATTTGGAGAGAGTGTCATTAGGGAGTGGGTCCTGTCATCCACTGGAAGATAGTTGTTCACAGGAAGTGGTTCTAGTTACTATACTCCTTTAAGCCTGTTGTTGCTCAGGGAACTTTGGTTGTCAACAACTATTCTTCATGGTATTTTTGTATAGCTTGAGTACAGATGTGAAATATTACATTCCATTAACTTAATCATAGCACACAGCTGCATTTTTCAACACTTTTTTTTTTTTTTTTTTACAAATCATTTATCTACTATTAGCATAGCCTGTTGCAATATCTGTTGTTTTGATTTTGACCAGTTACAGTATACCTTATGTCCAAAGCTGAATTTAGTGGAGTGGGCTTTGCAAGGATGGGGGTATTTTTTTTGTTTGCTCTGTTTTGGTAGCTCAGTGTGCATCACTGATGTTTGCATCATCCACTGTTATGTGCGAACTCCCATTCAAGACTTAAGTCTGAGCTACAGAATCACAGCAGCAGCACCTAATTATATATACTTATGCACATTATGTGTTTATAGACACACCTTTTCATATATCTATATGCATTATTTACTCATTAATTTTCACTTATTTTATTTTCCATATATGGACATCTCTGCTTTAATTGTATTGAAAAATTAGAACACAGAGATAAGATGTTTAGATGATAAGGGTCATGATTTTTCTTTTATGGCTTTCCAGACTCATTGCTTCACCAGTAGTACAGAATGTTTTCTTCAGATGTAGAACACTGAACGTGCAATGATTTCCCTCAAGATTTTGTAGGTTTGCTTAAAGAGCTTCTTCATGTTACAGAGAAATCTGATATTTCATGGTTTTATACAGCTATGTAAATAATCAATTATTTTATTTTATTTTTAGAGATTTAGTATGTCTCTGTGTCTGCATGTGTGAGTACGTGTGTGTATGAGCGCGTTCTTGTGTGTGTGTGTGTGTGTGTGTGTGTGTGTGTGTGTGTGTGCTCTCTTATCATGGCCAAGGGTGTATAGTTGCATGTAGAGGCCAGAAGAAGACATCAAATCTTCTGGAGCTGAAACTACAGGTAGGTTGTGAGCCTCAGGACACAGACAATGGAAACTGAACTCTGGTTCTTTGTGAAAGCAACAAACACCTTTAACTGCTTATCAATTCCTCTTGCTCCATAAATAAGCAACGGTATAAGCAGAAAGGGGTTTTATGTCATTAAATTTCAGGAACTTCAAAAGTTTAGTGTTTTTCAAGAAGTTTTTCTTAGACTCAGCAAGAAAAAGAAATCTAAATTTATGTTCCTGAAGTTCAAAGAAATTATGTTATGTTTCCACTTAAATTATCACTTTTCTTATACTGTTCCCATTCCTTTCCGTTAATGCAAGAGCTCCAATTATGTCTCCTGTGTCATTCCTCAATGGTCTTAGTCTCTTCTGAACTGATCTTTGTGTTTCTGTTCTGCTTTATGGCACCTTTCAGCACTTCATTGTTTAAACCACCAACTCAAATCTTGGCAACGTTATCCCAGTTTATAATTTATATATTGATTTTTACAACTGCAAAATCATTAGCTTCTAAATTATCTTTTGCCTAAATGACCAAGGATCTAAATTTCCTTTAAATTAAGGTCTACTTCTCTCAAACTTAGGATGAGAATTGCCCCCTCACACACACAATGAAAGTCCCAGTGAAGTCACTTCCACAGGAGACAAACAGACCCAGACATATGGGAAATGCAGAAGTCAGCAATACTAAAACTGAAACTTGGACTCCTGTTCCTAAATTTTTTTAAGTCCAAGAAACTCTTATGATGATGCTATTAAACCAAAGCATATTTTGAATAGATAACAAAAGTTTATTTTAACTCCTAAATCTCTTCATTTAACTCCTGTAAAGTTGACTTAACAGCATGGTGGTAGTAAACATGAGTGTGTTATGTAATAACTGAGATGGGTCTAGGGATATGTGCTCTTTTAGCATCAAAATATCTAGGGGATATGCCCACAGAAGTTGTAATTTCCACATTGGGAAGGGTTTAGTGATTTAATGAATACTTCAGCCAGAAATCAGACACCTCGGGAGGACTGCTTTCTTTCCTCTAGACCCTTTCCTTTTCTACCTTTTATTTGATCTAGGATAAAATGTAACTAGAGGCCAAAATGTAACTAGAGGCCAAAACAAGATAAGGTGGAGCTGTGTGTGTGTGTGTGTGTGTGTGTGCAGCCGCGCGCGCGCGCGCGCGCGCGCATTAGGGAAAGTCTCTTTTCAAGCATAAAGAGAAGAAAATTGAAGAGGTGCAGATGAAGGAAGTTTGCTGTCTGCTGAGGACAGTGTCCTTGAGAGGTGGTTCTCGGTCCATGTTCCCATGGAAAGAGCTTAGGGAGAAGTCACATAGATCAGATGCCACACTGCCATTGTAAAGTTCTAAAATTCCTCAAGGTTTGAGTTAGTTGGTAACCACAGAATGTTGTGTTCTAGTTATCTCTCATTCCACAATAAAGGACTATTTCCTAGTGTAAAGCACAGAATATGATGAAATTAAATGATAACAAAATAGTTTTTAAAATGACAGCTGTATCATCGACTCTAGTTACTCTAGAATCCTGACAGACACTCTTATACCAGTATTATCAGCAGTGCCATTGAGACTCCCTACAGACAGATAGTTCATCTACTCATCGGTGATTCTACTCAAACCAGGAGGAAAAAAACTTCAGGAAAACCTGGGTTGGGAGATGTTTTATCACTAAGATATTGTGAGGATATCTCATGAATATGCCTGAAAGAGGCCAGAGTCCAAAAAAAAAAAATCAAAGACAGAGAAAGTCCCTTTGACTGGAGACTATAGTGGCAGGGTGACTGGATCTGGCTGTAATTTCCTGGATTCAATATCTCAAAGACAAAATACTCCCAGTGAAAAACTCAGTGACTCCCAAATAAAATTTTGTTTCAATAAATGCTGACATTGGTTTCTTGCTTTGGAAAAATAGTGGTACTTTCTGATGACTTTGAAAAGTTAATCAACTGAAAGTCAAATGAGAGCCGTGTGCCAGCTGCCTACTACCCTGTTGCTAATTATTTGGTAAATCTATGAAAATTCCACAATACAAAATTAATATGTAAAGGACTTTTTACAATCCAGAGCAGAGCCTATCTTGCCTCAGCTTTTTGCAGATATATTTTTATTACTCCCCATTTCAGTTGCTTAGAAATGCAGTAACATTAGGAATAGGAAGCTAACCATCTCAGAAGTATTTATTGAGCACCAACTGTATAACCACTGTGTATAGTTGACTTCTGTTCTGTAGTCGTTCATACGATGGGTCACAGTCACCATCAGGGCTGTAGAAGTGGTGTCCTATAGATTGTTTCTCATTTCATCGATTTCCTTTCCTTTATTTTTATAGGCATCCATAAGTGTAATCAATATACTGAGGGCTCCCTTCATCCCCATGTTTTCTCTTTACTTACACCTTGGCTTTTTTAGTAGTTCTGAATTCCTGCACTCAAGCAGTATTTTTGCTATCCATATTGGTATAAATTAAGTCAATCTACAGGATGGTTCATAGGATGCAGAACACAGCTGGATAGATACCTTTATGCAAGTTCAAACCGGATGATGGGAAGAACAATGGGAATAGCATCAGCTTCTTTACCAACAAAATCTGCAAGAAATTGTATTTCCCCTTCCTCTAAAACTTGATTGGAATTCAAGAATTAAGAATGAACCTCATGGAAGAGGACAGGGTATTTAGGAAAGGAAAGAGGAGGAAAGGGCTAAGCTGAGCCAAGGGTCTCACTCTGTCCTGCCGTCTTCCTCTGCAGGGACACATGAAGGGGAAGGAAATGGATCATTACCAAGTGCACATTCATTACTGACAAAACTGAGATAATTCCCGTCAGCCATGGTCCCATCATTGTTGGATGGGCCATTGGAAGTTGAGTGTATCCTCTCTTTGGAAGTCAGAGGAGTGGTCTTGGGCAGGATCCAGATCTGCATTGGCCATGAATGTATCCTCATGGAGATACACAAAGAATAAAGTAGACCTTTTTTCTAAGATACCAAGCATACCATAGTATGGTAGGCATTCATATAAACTCTTCAAATGTTATATAAGGAAGTTTGGGTCAACTAAAATTATGTGGCCAAATGCTATCTTGTTTTCCCATGAATAGAAAACATTGTAACATGTCTCCTTCTTGAAAACAAACAAGCAAACCAAAAAATCAAGTCCTTAAATTATTGATAAGTAATATGTAGTGAAAACTTTTTCCATTGAATGTCAGAACTCAGTTTTCCAAATATTCACAAAATGAGTCCTCAAGGGGGAAAAATGTATGTTCTGAAGATTGTAGAAATTGTTTTAAAGTTATATGGGAGTTTAAAATATGAGATTCATATTTATGACCTATAGGGTGGACAGGAGAAGAACAGTATAGGTAGGCAACAAGACTCAGAGGTGAAGAGTACTGAGATTAAATTTCCAAAATATTTAAGGACAAAGAGATGTAACATCTGTGTCTAATTAGTTACATAAAAAGCAAGAAGCAAAAACACTGTGATTCACACAGTTCAAAAGTCTAAATTCTAGCTGGCAACTAGATTATATGTGAAATATAATTTCACATGATTATATGTGAAATAAATTGTTTGGCATGCAGATCAACATCAGACAGACAAATGTTGATCACTGCATTCCTGTATTGCTCAGCAGCATCTATGTTAACTGGAATGGGGGCAGTGTGTGTGTGTGTGTGTGTGTGTGTGTGTGTGTCTAGGAAAGGGACTTTTATTGTGTATTGAGGCAGAGGCAGATTTGGTGTTCATACCTGCATGGTTGCAGATTTGACATTTTCGATGTTCTGCTACTTAGTAGTGTTTGATTGTGGAAGACACTCTGGGAGATTGTTTCTGGATTTCATAACTAGGAGTTGGGTTTCTGTGCACTAAGCTCTACTGAAGTGAGTCCAAGGTTATATTTCCAAGCAGAAAGCTAACCAAAGGGGAGCAACAATGATGGTGAAGTGGAAATCAAACAACACACACAGACACGCACTCACACACACGTACAACACACACACATAGACACACACATGCACACATATAGATACACACACAGACACATACACATGCACACACATAGATACACACACACATATGCACACACACAGACACACACTCACACAAACACATATGCACACACATACACACACACACACACACACACACACACACACATATATATACACACCCCAGTAAGCTGGGAGGAGTTAGAGGTGGATTGAATTTTGAGTATGATCAAAATACACTGTATGCATATAGTAAATTATAAAAATGTAATAAAATTATTATATCATAAAAATCCTTGGTGATGTATTGGAGGAATACATGGTTTAGGCTTTGGCTATCTCCTGGCCAAAACCATTTTATTGGTTATACAAAGTACTCATGGATTGCACAAGCATTAAGAAAATCTACAGGGAGCAATACTGCAGAGGTGAGAGCAAGGGAGAAAAGTCACTATTCTTTCCCAGTTTCTTAAGACAAGCAGATGCCCATGTAGAGAAAGGATGGGCTTTCCTGATGGGCTCTCTAAGGTGCCTCAAAGCTTTCCAATCTGCAGAAATCAGAGGAAAAACTCCAAAATAGCTTAGTATATTTAAAAGTAAATACATATGTGCATATGCAAGCCAAATAGGTATTAAATGAAATGACTAAAATTAAAAGATACTTTATCCTGATTTCTAAATTAAAGTCTCATAATTTAATACCTAAAATATGTATATCAGAATATAAAAGTCTATAGAAATTTGGTAGAGAAGGTAAAGTGATTTTAAAACATAGAAACAAATAATGGGAAATCGGAATGATCATAGACCATACACATATGTGTCTATGTATGTCCCTGTGTGCACGCACATACACACACACACACACACACACACACGTGTGTGACATCTGAGAATCTAAAGAAAAAGCAGATCTGAAATAACACATGCAATAATAATAGATGGAAACAATTTCTGGATAAAGCAAAAAGCTTAATCTGCTAACTAAAAGAGCTCACCCATCCTGAAGATAAATAAAAAGCCTTTTAGACCAAAATTTCTCTAGGCGATAATGTTGGCCATTCAAATCTAAAGCATAAACCATCATATAAAAGTCAGAAATAAAGGTGTATAGACAGAAATAGATTCCAAGCCATGGAATATTCATATACTGACATCAGCTCAAACATCTGAAAAATCAGACACTGTAGCACTTGGGGGAAAGTGATGGCGGTTCCCCAGTACTATCTCTGGTGATTCTGTATTAGGCAGAGGAACAGCGTCTCCGGCAGACAGGGGCTCAGAGCACAGGCAATCTGAAGTCTCTCACTGAGAAAATTACTCTAAGTCAGTCTACCTGAGCAAAAGATAAATCAATATAAACAACTGGAGAGCGAGGACGTTGTGGTAACACAGGATTGATGGTGTCCCTTTGGGCATTGTACTTCTTAGTCTGTATTGAGTTCTTTCTACCGCTTGACGAATAGTAGGGCATATGGCATGTGGCAAGCTCTTCCTTTTAAAAGGGAGAGATGTTGCGCTTGTAAGACAGGACAAATGGGCTTGTCCCCTCCTACCAGCCCCAGAGGGAAAAGCAGAGTAGAACTCTATCAGAACACGCTCATCCTTTTCATCTGCCTGAACTGTGGTTAGCCGGGGTCTAATCACAGCCAGCCCCAGGAGAGTGCCCCAGATCTCAGGATGGCTTTTTGCAATATTCTACACAGATCTGTCTGCATCTCACCAGAAAGGCAAGTGGCCTAGGAATGGGTTCTATGTCTGTGATTCTTTTAACTCCAGCTTTCCCTTACAATTATAAACATTTCTCTAAATTAAACGGCTGAAGTCAGAACTTGCTTTAGTCACATTATTACTTTGTCTTTTACATTCCGTGAATGAATAAGTAAGTCGGGGCTGTGGGGACACCATGCTGGTGTGTATTGTGCAAGCTTTATCTTTCCATACTCTAACGTTTTCCTGCAGAGTCTTTTAATCAGAAAGGATTCTCAGTGGCAGTGAGAATCTTCATCCAAAGTGTAACACACCTGAAGCAGCTGATATTTCACAGGATCCTCACCTGGTTTCTCTGTTTTTCAGTCCAGCTTGGATAAACTGCCTCTTGAATGGTACTAATGCGTTCACGAGAATTCCTTGCCAAAAGAACTCACAGAACAACCGAACAGGGCATCCCAACTACCAAGAGAGAAAGAGTTGACAGAGTAAGAATAAGAAGATACTTATGCAGTAAGTCTGGGGGGGGGGGGAGACATCAGGGAGCATCCTGGTTGTCCTCGCTAGCTGGAAAGATGTGAGGACTCCTGCCTGCATTATGATTCTAGCTGTCTCTCCTCTGTAATCATCTTATAATCATGAAGATCTGGCACTTTCATTTCATCCCTGGGGTAAAATTGTGGATGTTGGCACCATGACAAGTGTAACAGTATAAAAGGACAATTACCTTCGGCTCATACACTTTTTTTCCCCTCTTTGAAGTTTTCCAAGAAAGACTTAAACTTTCAAGATGTTAGAAAGTCAGGATGCGCCTCCGTATAGTTTTTCTTCCACAACATTAAAAGCTCTAAAAGCCAGTGTGCTCCTCCAACAACTTCTTCTCTTGGAAGTGTGACCACAAGCCATTCCCTTTAGCTCACTGAACAAGCAAGCACATTTGAACATCAATGCAATAGCTACTGTGGTGAGCCCTGGGGCGCAGACTGAGACAGCCCTGCAAATAATGAGCTCTCTGGACACAAGATGTCTGGGCTGAATCTCCATTGCTGTGTACTGCTTCACATGGGCTTGGATATGTTAACTGATCTTCTCTATGTCTGATTGTCTCATTTGTGATGTGAGAAAAATGTGAACAGCAACTCAGGTTGTTTCAACAATTAAAGAAAAGTTTGCAGGTAAAATGAGATTACAAGAGCCACTAGGGAATAGGCTGAGTTCAGGTTTCCGGAATTCATATGAAAAAGTTAGACACAGTGATGTGTGCTTGTAATCTTGGCACTAAGGTGGCAGAGGCAGGAGGATTCCTGGTGTGAAAGCTATAGAGTCCACTGAGCTCTGGGTTTCCAGAGATGCTGTTGCAAAATAAATGTTCAGTGAGAAGCAGAGGAGGAAGCCCGATGTGATACCCTGGTCTACACGCAGACTGGAACGCCTATACATACATGCACACACAGTTACATGTATACATGCCTTCAAACAAACAGGCAAATGGACATACTACATAAACGAATACAAATGTAAAAATATAATAAAATGAAAAGATATTTATAGATTTTCGTCTCTCACACAGAGAGAGACAGAGACAAAGAGAGAGAGACAGAGACAGAGATGGCAGAATGTGTAAGTGGAGGTCAGAGGAGAATTTCCTGTGTCAGTCTTCACCTTCTACCTTGGTTAAATCATGGTTTCTCTATTTTTTCTATTGTCCTATCTGACTTACAAGCTGCTTGGAATCCTGTCTCCATCTCACATCGCACTGTAGGAGTGCTGACGTTACAGAAGCTCATGTAGTGAGTATGTCCAGCTTTTATGTGGATTTGCGAAACTTGAATGCAATCACTATACCAATGAGCATTCTCCCTAGATCAGGATCTCTCTCTCTCTCTCTCTCTCTCTCTCTCTCTCTCTCTCTCTCTCTCTCTCTGTGTGTGTGTGTGTGTGTGTGTGTCTGTGTGTCTGTGTGTGTGTGTATGTGTGAAGGATATCAGAAGCCCATATGGAAACTGTATAACTTGAAAGAAGACACTGTCAGATCATCATCCCTGTTGGCTCAGCTTCTCCCTTTACTGCCTCACTAAGTGCAAGCATCTCTCTGTACCAAGGTCTTTTGTCCTCCATGATCTGTTCTTCTCTCATCAACAGCAGACAATCTTGTTCCAGTCAATGCTGAGACCTGAGGGCTGTAAACACTTCTGAGACGGTATTTAAAATGACTGCATGTCCTCCTCCATTTTGGCTCCAAAGTAGCAATCAAAATCAGGACCCTTATCTTAAAACGCATGCACACAATGTATTCTAATAAAGTTTCCCAGCTAATGAAGTAACAACATTCTTAAACTGCTTGACAACTAAAACAAACACAGAGCAGCAATCCAACAAACAACCAAAGCACTCAGTAGTATATCAAAGTTTCTTGAACACTTCTCTATTGTAGCCTTTATGCAAGGACCTTCAAAGCTCTTGTTAACTAAGAAGAATTACACACTGAACTTGAATGTCTTAATTTAATTCTACTTTCCTGGTACTGGTACTTAATCAAGTAGGACTGGATAGCTAAACTGTAGAGTACTGGAACTAGCCTCAACAAATTGCTAAATACTTCTGATTTCTGCTGAGACTTCATTAACTTGAGAGTGATCATGGGGATGAATGCTCACACTGGAGAAACTGGCAAGTGCTACAAACCAGGAGTTCCCCCTCATAAGAGTCAGTCTCCCAGCTGTGGCTGAGCACTGACATCTCCCACTGTGAAAAGGTTCCAAATTGGGTAGCAGTAGCCATAAGGATACAGTCACCTCAAGCACAGGTTCTATACAAAATTTAATGAGATATGCTCTCAACTATGGACCTGGGATGTATATTCTGGAAGAAAGATAAAGCTACCATGAAATTGGAGCAAGCATTTTTAAAGAATCCATAAAAACAAAACTCCATATATAAAAATAAGGAAAGGAAGAGAATGGGATGTGGAAATAAAGCCAGACAATAACATATTCTGGTCAAATGGGGGTCTGGCTATGCAGAAAATATGTCAATATTCATGATATTTAACTAATTCTTTAAAAAATTCTTGTATATGAGATAAAATACGGAATTGGAAGTAGAAGAAGTATATGTTTATTTGTTGTGTATGTTACGTGTGCAGGAGAGAGTAGCAATCCTTCTGGAGTCACTCGTCCCCTTCTAGTTGTTGAGGCAAGGCTCTATAGTTCCTGATACTATTCTGTGCACTTGGGGCAAGCTTCCACAGTCTCCCAGGTGATGTTTGTGTCTGCAACCACATCTAACTGTAGGAATGCTGAGCTGTTGCCTTAGTGCTCCCTACCCCCTACCTTGGTTCAGGTCATACAGGCATATATGATGTGCTTTTCCTAAGAAACCCTGTTTCTGGTGTCACAGAGATATGTTGAGTTCTGCAAACGATGGAAGGAAGAGACTTTGTGCTAGTAATGCCTATGATCCCAACATTTAATCACAATGCTTGCTGTAAACACACTCTCTAATGTACAGGTGAGCACTTGAAACAGATGGATGTAATACTGATACTAATTAACAATAACAATGAATGCTCATATAGTTGTTTAGAGTAGCTGCCATTAACTGTGGCTACCTATAAGTCTGTTTGGAACGAGCATTAACTCCATCAACACTTTGCAGTTCTCTGGTGGTTTTGCGTCTCACCTAGATCCACTAGCCTTGTCCTTAACACCTCCGTGATAACACACCCATTTGATCCTCATTTCTCCCGTATTCATCTGTCCCTTGTTTTCTCAACCTCTAGTTTCTTGACTGTCTCCCTGTCCATAGAGTCTTCACATTGTTCCCTCTTCCTTAGGACCTCAACTTGCCTCAGTCCTTGCCCCCACAGATCTTCGCTCAAATATCATCAGCTCAGATATCTTTTTCTGAGTATTATGGTTTCGATCTGGAATGTCCCCTGCAGGATCACCTGTTTGTTACTTACTCCACAACTCTGATCTCTTAGGGGGTGACATGGAATCTTTGGGTGGCAGGCCTTGGTGCAAATAGGTCACTGGGTCAGGACAAGCAGTTGTTGCTTCTATCTCGGTAGATTTCTATTTCCTAGCCCACCATTATGTGTCCCTTGACTGTTGCTCTACTGTCTCTGCCACAATAGAGAAGACTGACTGAAATTGTGCAATGAGATAAAACCTTTACCCCTTAAGACATTCCATCAAGTATTTTGTCACTGGGATAGGAAACAACTAATACATAGGTCAGACTATCAGACATGGAGCTGCTGTCACCTTTACAATGACGGCTGTCTCTCAGCATTCAGGTTTTTTGTTTTTCTGTTAAGCATTCATAGCTCTCTCATATTCAATTTTTCTAATATTTATTTGCTTAGTGCTTTGTTCATTGGAGTTAACTCTTTGTTTATTAAGGCTACAAGATTATTGGGATTTTGTTTGCCTTGCATTCTATCACTCTTGCTGCTTGAATAATGCTTGTCCCAGCAGAATCTCATTAAACTTTGGACATTTGGTGAATGAATGTATTAATGGCTCCATTTAAAACAAAAGATTAGTCAGTCAATGCAACAACCTAAAGGAACATCCAGATTTATGAAGAAAGTAATAGTGCTATCCTCTTCTTCCATAAACTCATGGGCATAGCACTCCAAATGGAACATATCTAGAGGACGAACCTCCAGTTGTTTTCTAGGTCCCAAGTAATAGAGACCAGACGTGTTGCAATGCATATGGCAGACAACCACAATATAACATGCCCAAACGTAACATATATCTCCCCCTCCTCACTTTATTTTTTAATCTAAATTTCTGTCACTGACAAGACAAAAAAATGTGGTTTTATCTTGGTTTGACCTGTCTATTCTCCAAACTACCATCCTCGCAGATACCATTGAACAATGAAAGTCATCAAACCATGTTCTTGGTAAAGTTCTTCAGGGATTAAGGTCAGACTCTTTAGAGTAGTGTCAAGCCCCATTCTCCGACTTACACAGACTTTCCTATGCCATCTCTAGCATTACATCATTCTTCCTACAACTCTCTAAATTCATTGTTGGTTTTCTTTAAGTGTTGGGGACCCTTCAAGCTAATTCTCATCTCTATCTTCAATCTGCAACCCTGGATTTGGCTTTTATGTGCTCTCCAGTCTAGTGTATAAACAATTCTCCAATTCCCAATGTGCTTCCAGTAGGGAGTCATCCCTGACAAACAATGAAGTAAGCAATGTACCGAGTCTTCTCTTGGTGTGCCTTTTGGAAAGTCTAAATGAGTTCCCAGTTCTAACAGCCTCCCTGTTGAAAAGGCTCTAACACAGTGGTAACCTCCTGAGTACATACATTTAACCCTGAGCACTCAACTGGCCAAGTATATTGGGAAGTTCTCCGAATATACCACACAAAAAGGGCCAAAGGCCAAATTAATTTTTCAACACTAAAGTCTGAGTTTTACAATTTGTTCATTTTTATGGTAATAAATTTTCTATAACAAGCAAGGCCCAGTAACTGGGCAAGGACCCAGAAAGTCTCACTTGGCAAAGAGCTTTTCTTGACTCTGGTTATGTATATTTGGAAGACAATGCCACAGGTCAAACGTCACCATTTGCACAATTCTCTTCTTAGGTAACATGGGTCTTCCTTTTATGTTGTTGGTCAAGAGATTGTTGTGGGAGTCCCTTTAGCATTCACCCATTCTCTTTGAACCTCAGTGATGTTTAAAGCTTTCAAGTTCAGTTCATGGAGTTGTAGATCTGTTGATTGTGGATCAAAAGTAGATGATATTTATTTACTTGTTAAGCAGTCTACTCACTTATTCTCCATGTCAGCAGTGCCAGGTTTTCCTTGTTCTCACCGTTTACTCAGTTCTAACTGATCAAAAGATGATCTCAACAGTTTTAGTCCTTTTATTGGAGAAAGAATCCATGGAGTTTTGGAAAATGCAAATTTTCCTTTCAAGTAGAGGTGTTCTATCCCCATGTAACCACAATTTAACATTTAACAATTTAAGATTTAACAATGTGATGGAGGCTAGAGAGCTGGCTCAGTGGTAAGAGCACTTGCTGCACAAGCATGAGACTAAAGTTCAAATCCCCGACACCCATTAACTGTGAATGTCTGTAATGCCAACACAGAGGAGGAAGGGTCAGGGACAGGCAGCTGCCAGCAGATTCTTGTCAAGTCAGCCTAGGGGAAATATTAATTTATAGTTTGTTGACACATTCTGTCTCAAGTTGGACAGTGAGAGGAAGACACATCCCCTCTGGCTTCCTTATACATGGGCATGTACATCTTACACTCATGTGCCTGTACCACATGAATGTACACCACACATACACACACAATAACCAAATAGCACGATTTTACTTCACCTTTCTAATGGGTTAGAAGTGTCAGCACTGTGTGACTAGATTCTACTGTTCTGAATCTTACCTGGTGGGGCTGAAATTTTCATTTGAAGTCCAGGTTCCTCTTCCCCAGTTGCAGCTGTTGGGCTGAAGTCCCTGTTTTCCAGGCTGTCAGCCAGCTTCATTCTTTGATGATCATGGTGTCCACACTGCTTGCTGCATGACCCTCCATCTGTAGGCTAGCCCCAATGCACCTGGTCCTTCTTGTTGTTTGCACCTATTGTCTGTGAGACTAAAGAAAATGCCTTTCCTGAAATGGACTTGCACTAAGATCATGCTCACTCAATGATTTCCTTGTCATTTGTTTTGGGACTTTGATTACATTTTTAAAGTCCTCCTCTCATTAATGTTTGACTTAATAACTTGAGGTAGATCTACATAAACCAAGAATAATCTCAAGGGATATATGCACTTTAGAATGTTTTTATCGAATTCCCAAGCAAGCTTTTGTTTTCCATATGCATCTTGTTGAGTTTGTATATAATTAGTGCCTTCCTGAGTCTCTTTGCCCAAATGTGTGTCTTAACTTGAATATGTTCTTATTTTGACACAGTCGGGAAAAAGCTTTGGAGATAGGAACACATCAGATACAGTCATAGTAAAGAACACTAATTGTATCCATACTATAACAAGCTAGTGTTACAGGATTTTAGGTAGACATGGGCTATGGCCGGGTATGGAGACAAGATCAGTGAGTAGATATACAGAGATAAGTGTAGAACTGCTGTGGTACTTAGTGTTGCCCTAAATCAGAATGGAGTCAGTGGGGAAGGAAGGCTACCTCACCCACTGATGGAGTAGTAATATATGCTCTTAGCATCTTCTACCATTCTTTTTCTGTTTGCCCATTGCAATATTTTGAGCTGTGGCTTAGAATATCTTATTGTCTCACTCTTTTAGAGTATTATGTCCCTGGCACAATGCCAAGTACTTAGTACATGATCAATAAATGATCCATGGTCGTCTGTGACTTACCCAAGGTGTTCTGACCGGCATGAAATTCTACAGCCTTCCTTTGGATGCCTTTTACTGATTTCTGTGCCTCAGAGAATGTCTGACCTAGTAGCTGCTGGTGTGGCTGTTGACTTCTCTCAATTTCCCTGTGTTCATAAGAGTAGCCCATTCATTCAAATAGAACTTTATCTTTTCAGTTCATCTTGGCTTTCTGTCAATGGCCAAGATTAGCTACAGCTCCTCCTCCTAGTCACAAACTGAAAAACACCTATTCTCTCTTCCTATTCCAAACACTACAGTAGAATCTATGCAGGATGCACTTTGCTCATACTCCGAATTTATTCATGTGTTTTTGTCTCCCAAAATGCAGTACAGCCTCGGCCATTATTGCCCCATTGAGACTTCTGGAGAAGTTCATCTCTCCTCAAGGACAGGTGCTTCCATACTCACAAGGACTAAGCACTGTACGTAAAAATTAGTATCCCCTCAACTCAGGACCTCCCCTTCTCTGAGGCCTGGTAAGTCTGATTCAAGTTGCTTCCTCCTGTTTCCCCTAATTGGTCCACACCATGGCCGCTGTTCTATTCTGGGCAAGTCCTGAGAGAATTACTTTCTTTGTGGATTTAATTGTCTTCACTTGGATTTTGCTTTTAGTACTATTAGAACACAAGCCGGTTGCTTTGGCCCCCTACCATATCCCTCCAAATGAGCGTCAAGGGAACTGTTTGTGTTTGTTACTAAAGCTGTTGTTGAACTCGAAGCTCCAGCAATAGCAGGACCCTCTTGAGTCTTGGCAAGCAAATTCCGTATGGCCTCACTCTGCTGGTTTTGTCTCCTCAGTCCCATCCCTTGTGGACAATTTGTAAAATTAGGAAATTAAGAAAACAGAGAATCGAAAAGACCTGGGAAATGCTTAGTAAGGAAAACCTCTTCACAGAGACGGAGCCTCAATGACAGATTTACCAAGGGGACAAGAGAGACTCATGTGGATACTATAAATACACACTGCTTTTCGTTTCTTCTTGTAGAACATAATAGGTAGTAAGTAAATATCAACTTATTAATATCAAATTCTTAGATGGGTTGGAAGGGAAGAATAAAAGAAATAACAATATATGAATAAATACTACAAAACACTCAATTGGAAAGTTTATCCAAGAAGTTCCTCTCCAGAATTTTCCTTGGATCCCTACATCTACCCAGTCCTTCCCTGCTCTGGACCCATGGATTTCTTATTCTCCAACAGAAGTAAAAGCAGGGAGATTGAATGAGGTGGCAGATCCTTCCTTCCTTGCATTCAATAGGGTCATCTCTTTCTCCTGTGAAATACCATCCCTGTAAACATTTTACCAGCAGGTTTATTTGAGAGAGAAAAAACATTTCCAGGAAGAGATGAAGTCCTGGTTCTGATTCTCTTCATGAATGTTCTGAATCAGCCAGAAGGGATACCTATACCCAATGGGCACTATGAACAGGGAAAGAGAGGAATTTCACATGCATTTATGTAAGGCGAGAAACAAAGACAGGCTGTATCTTCAGTATGACCACAACTTTCACTTTAAATAAGTTTTACTTAAATCACATCGTTTGAAATTTACATCCAGGGCCTGCCAGGCATTAAGCCTGTCTGTTTTTATAGGAAGATAGTTTTCTCTTCACTGGCTCACAGGGGACAAAGGGAGGCATCTGGGTACCATGTGAAGCATAAACGCTCTTTAATGTCACCTCTCTCCCAGGCGGAGAAGTCAGCACAAGGCTCTGGCAGGCATCTCAACTCCACCTCCTTGGCTGACAGCTAAAGAAATAGGATCATAAACGGTTCTCAGTCTGTGCCCTCAAAGAGACTCTGAGCTCTTTGAGGCCAGGGGTTGTATCTTATACATTTCCATTGCCTAGAACTAGGGAATACAGACACATGAGGGAATATTTGAAGAGAACGAGAGCAGAGACAGAGACCCTATGGAGGACTCTGCTACAGAGGTCACAGACTCCAGCAAGCCAAGGTGTTGATTTCCTTATGCAAACAAACCAGCAGAAATCAGAATTGGGAGAGTGGGAAAACCTTGGAATCTGCCCTGGTGTCTTTGTTACTAGATTAACCCTAAACTCAGAGAGGGCTATGGGATCATCAGCACCTTGCTCCAAGGAGTAAGGAAACTGAGAGCTGTGAACTCCTTAACTACAAGACAGAAAGCCATAGAGGAGAGTGGTCATGATACATGGGCAGCAGTTATTCATTTATGGCACAAGTGAGAAATTTCCCATACTTTTTAATTATTCTTTTTGCAATTCATGCTAAGAGGTGAGGCTGAGATTTTGTTGACAGTTTATACATCAGTCTCACGTACAACTTCTATCATATAAAGCAGTATCATTATTCTGAATTATAGAATGGTTCTCAGGTTCCCAAAAGGCTCTGGGCACTAGTCTTGAATTCCTGTGCTACCCTTTGTCAGGAATGAGAGCAGTTGTGGGCCCAGCACCGAAACTGTGGTGGTTTTGTTCATTTTCATTTTACCTTAGGTTTCTTGTCAAAATACCCTATTCTAACCCCTAAAGCTCCAGATTTAGCTTAGAAGGGAAAAACCAAGACTCACAGTTAATTTATCCTAAGTCTTAGACTTCTATCCCAGCAATACTTGTATTCAGGATTGAGTTTATTAGCCTAAAACCCTGTTCTCTTTCCTTCACCCATAACACTAAAATAATGACTGGAAGGTAATGTGATGTGATTCTAGGTTCCCTAGTAGAGACAAAGATGAATGTTCTAGGGATGGGCACTGAGGACATTTGAGAGGCCTCTCACAGCAAGGCCTTCCTAGGCCATTGGAACTATCCAACACAGACTCATTGTGGCATCACTGTTGAAGAACTCCGAGTGTGCTGACTTAATTCTTTTCCTGTTGCTGTGATAAAATACTATGACAAAAACAACTTAAGTGAGAACAAGGTTATCTCAGTGCATAGTTCAAGGTATATTGAGACAGGATGGGACCATTAAGGACATTAAGGTTGCAGGAGCTTGAAGCATCCACAGCCAAGCAGCAGAAGGCCCAGGACACTGTTGTGTAGCTTGCTTCCTCCATTTGCACATGGCCCAGAAGCCCCACCTTAAGAATGCCCCTGCCCTTAATTTAGATGAATGTCCACCCATAAATCAAGATAGCTTTCCAAGAGACACGTATCCTTGGTGATTTTAGGGTTTGTCAAGGTGACAGTTATTAGTAGATATCCATCATATATATAGTCTTTTGTATAAGATGATAGGAAGTCAATATGCAAATTTAGGAGCAGAACTTAACTATGATAGGATGCTGAGGTGAAAATGATACTTTCCTTTTTTCCCCTCCTTTCTTTCCTCCCCAATCCCTTTTCTTCTTATCCTTTACTTCTCCATACACCTTTGTTTCCCCCACTATTATCCGGATCTTATATATCAGCCTATTTCCTTAAGTTGGAAAGAAAGAAGTGGAAATGGCTACCAAAAGCCATTATGTCACACCACTCATGGCATGTTAGGCCACTGATGTCATGCCAACACAAGAGTGACAGGAGGTAGTCCCCTTCATTCTTCCAGTATCAGACCATGGTAGCTTTCAGAAAAGTTTCAGTGGGCCATTTGACTCATAGGCTCATCTCTAAGGACAAGGTCCATGGATCATTTCCCATTCTGGTGGCTGGACACAATGAGATTCGCTGTATTTATTAGAGTCATAGGGAAGAAGAGAAGAGTCGCTTCTAAGGATGGACCTTTACTATTGTGAAAGGGGAGAATAAGCCTTAAAGCAGAGTATAACTGATAGTAAGTCATAAAGATATGTGTCAAGATAATCTCATTCAAATTGCAAGACATCCGGGTCATTCTCCTCTTTGATTTCGCAACCGATTCCAAGTCACAAATTCTCTGAAATCACCAATTCTCTGAAATCACCAATTCTAACATCATTTTTCTACAACCAGGGCTACAATACTGGCACATAAGCTGTTCATCAGGCAGTGGTAGTGACGATCACCATGTTGGTGATGACCATGAAGAAATAATTATAGATCCCAGGTGTTGAGCACCTGTCATGAAGTTAAGAACTTGTCCTCTGTGGTTTCTGAAAGTCTTGGCTCTGAAGCAATACTTAAAACTCAGCAGTTATTGGTTCTAGCACCCAGTGTCCTCCTTCTCTTTCTTTACCACTGTCATAGGGAGCTAATGGCATTTGCCTCAGAACAAATAGGTGAAGATTAGTTAAGGGTATACTTTGACTATTAAAGGGTTGGGACCATATTGGTTGGCACAACTAAATATCTCAACATATTATAGCCTTTGCGTTTTATGTTCCACTCAAGGCTGTCCAAATTTAACTTGATCTTCACCTAAATGACTGGAACAGGCCTCAGTTTCTTCACAGTTGGAAAAGTTAGAGTCTAAGGCTGAACTGGGCAATTAATCAGGGACTCACAGCTCATTTGTAGCCTAAGACTTGAAGATGACTTTAGGGTTCAACTGATTCATTACCCCCAATTCACTGTCACTTTAAGGTTTTCATTCATTTGTGTTAGCATATGTTAAGGCTACATAGTATCCTTATGTAGGGTCTCATTGTGACTTTTCTATATGTGTGTATAATGGACTCTGTCCATTTCATCCCCACATTCATTGCCTGCTATGTCTCCTCCCACTTTTGCCACTCCACTCCACTTGTTCTTTCTCAACAGGATCTTTTCTGTTTCTTGGGTTTGCTTATTTTGGTTTTGTTTTCTTGTTTTTTGTTTTGCTTTGTTTTGTTTTTTAATGTCTGTACATTTCCTTCTAGTTTTGCAAGATAATGGTGGGGGGTTGTTTACTGAAAGTTTCCAGTAATTACACTGCTGTAGAACATTTCTCCTTCTGTTGGCATCCATTAACTACCTGTAGGTCTTCAGAAAGAACACCATGCTCCCCTCCTGACTCCACGGCAACATGCTGATGAGCCCAATCTTGTGTAGTGTCACTCTTGAACAGAAAGGTCACAGTCTGGTGTGCAATAAGACATTTAAAATCAGTTTCATATGAGCTTTCAAGGTTCGCAGTGAACAAACAGGATGATAGTTGCTGGATAGTGTGTGACCAAGGGTCTAGCCTGTTTTTCTCAGTAGTTGTTTTCAAACATACAGGCCACATATGGAACTGTTTGGAGTCTCTGTCAGGACACTATCATCCATGAATTGCTGGGAAGCAGTACACGCTTTCTGGTGCAACGGATGCTGTAACATGCTGTGAACATTTCCCAGTGTTGAGACCATGGCCTGTGCAGGGGCCTGCACTATCCTGCCAGAGGGTAGCAACTCAGGGCTACTCAGTTGAAGGCAACAAGGCAGCAGAAAATAATTTCTGTTTCATTAAGTGCTGAGAATGGACCAAGCTATCCTTATTTTCATTCTGCTCATGCTTAAATTTGTGTTGGATCCCAGGCTGTGCCCATCTGTGTTATTCTATTAACTGAAAAGGAAGGAATTAGTGCATGAACTTGTCACATCTTGTGACCTGTTGCACACTGAGATGGGAAGTAGTGGTCGAACAAACAACTTGCTTTTTCTCAGCGCCTTTCAGACTTGCAGAAGAAAACAAGAATGTCCTATTTACATCTCTTGACTACATGAAATGCACCAGCACTATCCTTCAAAACGGACCAGGTCTCTACGGATGCACCTTACCTCAGGCTGATGGGAAAGTGTGGCAGAACATCAAAGGAAAGTCCCCCTCTCTGACAAGCCCCAGATGGAAGACCTTCCCATGGAAATACTTGTTGGAGACACTAGGCTGACATAGAGTGCTGCCAAGGACAAAATTCTCTGGTGGGCCCCTTCTTTCCCTTTCTCATGGGAGAACACAGGCTTAGAGTTGTCTTGGTGGAAGAGTTTCATGGCAGCATGAGAGGCTTCATGACCAATTCTGACCATCAGATGGTGGCTGTCCCATGTAGCTCTCAAAAGCCATGTGGTAACACACTGACAGTACCCTAGCTGAGGCTTTCTTTTTTCAAGCCTTTTACAGGATCACAAGCTTGACTAAGTGTTGGATGCAAACTTAGAGCAAGAATACACTTGAGCATGAAGTGTTAGAGAGAATCAGGCTCCGCTTCTAGCTTTCCTGATGGCACTGGTTTGTACCGGCTTGCCTTGGCAGAAACTCAGTTAGGAAATGAGAAAGGGCAGAAAACTATTATTTCCACATCCCCTCCAAATCCAAAAGACCCATTTTCTAGGGACAGCAGGACACAGGACCCACACAAGCCACCTTGTCATGACAGAGTGGGCTCTGGAGACCCCAAGAAGTCTGGTCCAGGAGAAGTTATTGCTTGCCAACTCAGGGCCACAGAGAAGCATTGTCAGGCTCTGGCTTCCTGTGTCTCCTCTAAAATAAAGCACTCTGCCCCACAAAGACAAACACCAATTCCAGGATCTCGTGGCCATCCTATGCCATGACCCCCAGAAATAATTTCCATCAGCAAAAATCCAACTATGTTTTTTTTTCCTCTCTTTCCTTTATTTCCTCTGGTTTTAGAATTCTGTGGACCATTCCAGAAGACTTGGAGGGGAGGGAGCTCCAGGCAAGCTGCATTCTCCCTCCAATGTAATGCAAATCACAGCAGGAGAACTGAAGAGCACATATTCCTGGAAGCATCTGACCCCAAGGGTCCTGATGCAGGTACTGTGTGAGCCTCTCTCTGGAAACCTTTTACAGGGGAACCTGTCTACCCCTGTGTTCCCAGCTGACCTCTGATTCATGTAAACCCACTGACTTAAAACATCCATGTTTTTATTGAGAGGGCATATCAAATCCTGACATGGATGAAACAAGATCCAGCCTATACCTCTCTGGCCTTTCTCATAGCCGACATCCTCAACAATGTAAGGATTCCCAAGGCTTCAATGTAGGAAGCCCCACAGGAGCCCTTTGCCTGCGATGGATAAATCTATGCCACGGATTGTGGTCATGGTATCACTGGTATATTGACCTCTAACGTATTGTGTATATTGAATATGCGAAAACCTTTTTCTAAGTCAACTATACCTCAATAAAGCTGTTTTGAAAATACAAAGGGTGGGAGGGTGGACCTGGGAGGAATGAGAAGCAAGTCTGTTCGGGATGCCTTGTATAAAATTACCAAATAACTAAGAAAGGTACTGTGTTGGGAAAAACCTACGCAGTCTTCCCTTTTATCCTCAAGCCACATTTTCTGGATAAGTGTATCTATCACTCCCCATTAAATAAGCTACTCTTTACAGCAAATGGAGACCGCCACAGACAACCACACGTGGATACAATGCAGAGATCAGCAGGGGGAAGCCCAGCCCAATAGATACATCCTTGTCACAGCTCCTGCATCTGTGGTTGAAGAACATCATGGAAGAGAGGGTGGAAAGATTGCAAAAGCCAGGATACCAGGAAGTCTGCTGTGAAACCAACTCACTTAGATGTGGTTGTGTAAACAAGACTAGAACAGTGGTAATATCAACAGCCATGCTAGTGTGGAAGAGGGAAAAATAGAGGGGGCCTCTCACTCATAGACAAAGAACTATAGGCAACTAGGGATTATTACAAGAAGGAGCAGCATCAGGCTTTCCCAAGGATGAGCCCCCTATCAGTTGTCACAATGTACAAAGATGTGATAGGGTGTAGGGCTCTATTATGTGTAAAAGTGAAATGAGGACCTGAGATTTCTTCTAAGTGCTTCTGGGTCCTAAATATGAAGATATATGAGACATGTGATAAGCTCTGTGAAATCATTAACCACGTTATACTGTGGAGAACACTGACATCTAAAGGATAGGTAGCTTGCTCTCTGGGATTTTACCAGCCAATAATGTTCTCTCATGTTCAGATTGGCAGGTACACTTTCAATGTTTCTGTACTTCTCTGATGGACCCATAAAGAACAAGTCTGTCTGAGACAGAAGGGGTCAATGATGGGCATATCTCACACTGTACAGGTTATTTTTGTTGTTGTTGTTGTTGTTATTTGATTCTACATGTCTGGGACACGTTTTCTTCTATAAACCTCCTGCATTCTTATATAAACCTTGTGTTGTCAAATTGAAATGTCTTTGTCTATTTGCCTAGAAGCCAACATATCACAGACTAGAATGATTTCTATCTGCTCTTGTTTTGTTGTGATTTAGGAATATATGCGGTACAAGTATGTTTGTTTCTTCATGTACATTTGCATGTGTGCACACATACATGTACATGCCTGCAGAAGACAGTAAATGAGTACATGGGTCATCTGTTGTTTTCTACCTCAGTTTTTTTGAGACACGGTGTCTCACTGAAACTAGAGCTCACTAGTTGGCTAGCCAATGAATTCCAGGAAACCATTTATTTCACTTCAGTTCTAGGTTACAGATGTGTGCAACCACATGAAAAAAAAAAAGGACTCCCAGTATCTAAATTCAATATATCATGCTTTATGTACAGGATTTTACCCACTCAGTAATCTTCCTACCCATTGATTTGAATTCTGGACTTAGTGTCTTTCTCATGGAATCCAGACTGCCTCAAACTCACTACATAACCTAGCCTAGACTCAAACCCTTACTTCCCTAGTGCAGAGATTACCACTATGTGTTGCCATACCCACCTTAGATAGAGTTCCTAAATATATCTTCAATTTCCTCCCACTCATCCTTCCCTAGACTTCTCACTTAAAACAGAAAACCTAGCTTTCTTTTTAAGAAGGGAGACAGAGGCTAGCACTTATGGTCTCACTGCAAATTCACAATAAATAGATGGTGTATTGCATATCGGAAAAAGACATATTGCTTCTGAAAGAACACAAGCCTCTTACTTAGTACTGAACTTATGTGCTCACCCATGTGGTAACTCATCTCAAATTCTTCTCAACCATTAGAATTGAAACCACTTGAGGATAAGAACAGAGTCTCTCTTCTTGTTGTCAGCTCAGGACTTAGTACAACATCCTTAGCTCTGCTTGTTGAAAGTGAAGATGGCTCTCTTCTTTCACTCTGGATTTCTCACATAGGTCTGCTGTCTGCCTAACGAGGGTTGACTCATCTTATAGCTAATGTAGCACATACAGTGAATAGGTGTTTCCTAGGTCTTGTGAGTATAGGACCAAGGACGACAATGAGCCCTTAGCTCATAGTTTAAGGAAGCTGAGTGTTCTTTCAAACCCTAAGTCAAGTTCTGATCTAGTGGAACCTATCCAATTGCTTGTCTTTGCAAGTAAGAATAGCGACTACATTCCTCCTTTTTCTTGCCTGTGCTTCCCATGTCTCCTCTTTCCTGTGACTGTATCTGTAGGCAGCATTGGCAGCAATGTTGAAGTTGACCCCTACTCTTTCTATCCCCCACTTCCACTGAGCTCAGCTTCCACTTTGCATTTGCTGCTGTTGCATATTTGAATGTGCTATTCTTGCTCCTGAAACCTTTGCTCATTTAGTCTCAGTCTTAAAGAGGGAGCCTTAGAAAACTCTTTCCAGAAGATCGTGTGGAAGGCATCTATCACTCTGACCCACAACTCATACTAATACTTTGCAGAGTGCTCATTCATAACTATCTGATATTTTCCATTAGCTTATCATTTCTCCTCTGTTAGACTATGGGTATCCCTGTTTTGATTAGTGCAAATCACATATAGGCATTACATTATTATACTCGGTCATAGAGAATGTACAACTCAAATAATAAGTAACAACAATTTAAATGAGCATAAGCTATGAGAACTTCATTTTGCCTGATTTAATGAACATTGCATTCATTATTAGGGGTATAATAAGGAACAGCTCTGTGGCAGGAGACATAGCCTTCCCTGTCTCCTCTTTCTATAACAGGTTAAAGTGGGGGAGTTGCTTGGCTTTCATTGTCAGGGCTGCATTTGATGTGTACTCCATCCGTTATTTTATGATTTAATTGCATTGGGCTCTGAACTGTTCATTGAAGCACTGTTGACATTGCACAGAAATTAGAGAAAGATTTTTTTTTTTATCAATAAAGAGGGGATAGGTAAATTGCATTACCCTCATAAAATAGAGAAATCTGCACTCATTAAAATGCTAACATATGCCTTTATTGATATGGAAAGGCTGCCTTAACATGCTATTGATCCAAAAAAAAAAACATTTTATAAAATATTATTAATCAGTTCACTGAAATGGCATGCAGGCGATCTAGGTGAGATGTTCAGCCTTTAGTGTCTTCTCTACTTTGTAGGGGTTTATATAATTTCAGTTATTATTTATGATTTTTCTATAGATTGATATGTTTACAGCATTACACAATATTTTACTCAACGGGAGGAATTTAAAGAATCTTTCTTCATTAAAAACACCAAAGGTCAAGAAACAATCAAATGAGAAAGAAGCTGAGACTAACAGAATATGATTTACTGTGCTCAAAACCGTTTTCATGGACGCCCATCACCCATAGCATCGAGGTTAAAATCCTCCCTCCATATGCCCGGAAATCTTTCTTCACAATTTCATCTTTCTCACCAGGTTACCTCCAGCAATGGTGCCCTCAGTTCTCCAGTATAGGCCCAGCCCCCTCCCCTTTGCCCAGAGCCACCACTTCCTTTGCATTTCTAGAAGACTGTTCTTCTTAGTAAAGGATACTTGGTAAAAGCTTTCTTCTTTTCCTCCTCACCACAGTTTGCCTGTCTACCATGCCCTTCACTTTTATTATGGGAGGCCACACCTGTGCACTTCTGTGGCATTAGCTTTGCACCCACACCGCTGCAGGTGTTGTTCCTTAAAACTGGATAGCCACTGCTCCGGAATCTGTCTCCCTATATCCAAGGAGACTCTCACACTGTGTTCATGTTCTGGCTCATAGGAGAACATGACAAATAAAACACGCCAATTAATTAATGGAAAATACTTAGTCTTCTTCACTACATAACTGTCCATAGAATGAGGCTTCGAGTAGGTTTCTGAGTGGATGGTGGTACATATCTATCCAGCTCAGCTCCCAATTATATCCGCTTAACCACTCACCTTTGCTGCCTCCCACCTATTATATCTTGGGGTGCACTGTAGCCCTTTGCTTTGATGTATGGAAGAATCAATGGGCCAAGAAACAAATTCTATCAGTGGATAAACCTTCATCTTAAATACATGAAATAAATCTTATCGCTTACACAGACCTACCAGTTTGTGGTTTAATTTTTTTTACTTTTAATTACAAGCTTTGTTTGTCAAGCAAAAATTTTGGCAATAAATCTGGTTGAAGGCCTCAATTCTGGTGTCAGTTGTCTACATATCGATTTAACAAACATCTTAACATACACATAGTTCAGTACTACTTATTACCAGAAATTAAAAAAAATAAAAGTAGATCAAAATACAGAGTGCTGTTCACTCAGGAATATCATAGGAGTAACATATGAAACTCTGAATGCCAAATGCGTAGAATCAACTTTGTGCAATGGTTACAGTAAGATGCTATGTACTCTTAATACATCTTTAAGACAATAACATAAGGATACTGATGGCATTTTCCTCACAGTGTTATTTCTGGGCTAATATGGTCTTGAAGAAAATAAGTATTCAACCAACACTAATTTTAAAAAAAAAAAAAAATCAGCAGTTGTCACCACTATTTTCAACTCTTGGGATCGTGTCAGACTGTTAAGGGTAGAGTACAGACAAATATTTCATGAAGTCTTCCTGAAATTAAAAGGCAGGCAACAATGAAAGTAAATGGATTTTGCTTAGAAACCTCACACAGACACATCTTGTGAGGCTAGTGAACCAACCCTTGACCTGCAGGTATTTTCCTGTATTCTTCTTCTAACAGAGTTGCAAACATTTTGTCCTATTTTTTCAAAGATTCAATATATGAAGCAGGGAAGTGGGGTTGATGAATGAAACCTCTCTTTGGCCACATCTTGAGCATTCCCTGTTTTGCCATCCTCTTTTAGATCACAGTACCAACCTGGAAATGCTCCAAGTCTACAGGGGTCCTAGAGTTAGAGCCACGAATGTGTACATCCTGATTATCCAGACATGACTGAGAATGCCCAGAGGGTCAGCCAGCTAGCCAGGTACAGGCCAAGAAGCTGCCTGGGTAGGATGCCTATGTATCTGATGGTTTTCTTGCCTTCGAACCCTGCTAGTGAAACTATATTATTTTAATGCATGCTTCAAGAATGTCTACTTTGTTAGTACTAGACATTAACTAGAACAGTGAAGTGGTATCCATTTATTACCTAGCAAGGGTCCTAATACATAGAATTCATACACATGGAATGAATGGCTGAGACAATGAATGAATGAATGAATGAATGATAAAGGGCTTAATGCAGACACACAGAAGGACCTTAAGATCTTTCTACAAATGACTACTTAGTTCCGTATGTCACCAGAGTAGTATAACCATATGATCACACAGAGAAATAATATCATATCCTTGTGGAAGCCATATTCTTGTACAAATGAGAATGTTCTAGGGAAAGGTTCACTACAATGAAGAGGGAGAATGGATTACTTTGTAAAGAAGAAACAATTTCAAATCAAGCAAGAATGTTGAGTTCAGTTATTCAAATAGGAGTTTAGCCAACCCGGTTGTTAAGAACATATACAAAAAAAAAAAAAAAAAGTCAACATGAAAATAAATCATTGTATATCTCTATAATCAAGACCACCATTGGGGTTTGGACTTGTGGCTCAATGACAAAGGATCTGTCCAGCATGC
The DNA here is from genome assembly GCA_021653895.1 of Mastomys natalensis. Taxonomy (NCBI): domain Eukaryota; kingdom Metazoa; phylum Chordata; class Mammalia; order Rodentia; family Muridae; genus Mastomys; species Mastomys natalensis. The sequence continues at coordinate 528,459 of JAJTUV010000039.1, read as the reverse complement.
ATGACACTTTAGCTGTACTTCCCAGAACCACAAGAAGGGCAACCCTAGCCTTCCTGCTTTAAGGCTGTTTTCCCAAGTCACTGTGCCAAGAAGCTTGGAGTTCTCTCAGTTGATGTGTGACAGTGTAAGGACCATAATGAACAAGCAAGGACAACCCAAAACACCGGGAAAGCTCAAGCTGAACATCTAGACACACCAGAAAGTCACTCACTAGAGACAGAGTCGATTCCAGATAGAGGTTCCCTAGAGAAACAAAGGGGCAAACTTCCTTATGGTGGGACATTTCAGAAACGATGTGCTCATTCTGTGCTGTTGAATGTGTCCTTTTATTATTCATCAGAAACACAGACATTTTAGTAGAGTCCAACTTGAATATTTTTTAAGACAAAATTTGCAATGTGCCACATGTTCTGCATGGCTGCTGAGGTGTGGCAATTGCAGTAGACATGGTGGTGATGAAGATGACATTAGGTGGAGGAGAGGATGGTATAAAATTTGCCAGAAAAATCTCTATTTTAATCAGGGTGGGAATGTCTTGAGTATTATTTTCTCAATATGATATGTAATAGATTTCTTTTAATTTAATTTAATTTTTTTACTTATTCATTTTACATCTCACTCACTGCCCTCCTCCCAGTCATCCCCATGTGTGTGCGTGTGTGCATGCATGCGTGTGTGTGTGTGTGTGTGTTGTGTGTGTGTTCATGTATGTAATATTTGAGAACTAACCCAAATATACTTGTAAACAGTCCCAATGTCACACCCAACTCTTATCAGCAATGTAAAAGTTCTGAAAAGGCAATAGTGGAGGATATGACCCTTACTCATTTCTTATAGAGTGGGAAAGTTGAATTAGGTCATCTGGACAAGGGTTAAGAATTATGTTCACTGGACAGGGAAATGAAGGCAGGTTTCCTAGGTCTCTCTCTCTCTCTCTCTCTCTCTCTCTCTCTCTCTCTCTCTTGCTCTCTCTCTCTTTCTCTCTCTGAAAGTAAAAGAAACTGATAATTTTGTTTTAATTTGCTTGGAAGCTGGGACCCAGAGAGTCTCAACAAGTCTGTCAATAACTCAGTACCTGAAGATTCTTCTGGAACAAAGTTGCCAAGGCACTTCTGAAGCACGGCTTCCAGAACGTTGCCTGAGAAATGTGACCATGTGTAGTGTAGGAAAGAGGAATAAATTTATATCTGTGTGAGAATTGTATCTACAAGCAAATGAAATTGTAAAAAGGCTTCACTGTGTTTAAAAGGAAAAAATGTCTGAAGCATGGCTAGCTAAATGAACAGTTATTACATGTAGATATGTATTTGACATGGTCCTGTCAGAGTAATAAAACCCTTACCTTATCCTCCTTTATTTTTGTCTACTGGGCATGTCTAGTTGAGGCTAATGTGTATAGAAGCATCACAAACATAATTTCCCTTTGAATTACCAACAGATGAATTTACATACCTATTTAATTCTCTATTACCAAGAATAGCGGACTATGCCACAATTACGTATCCATAATAGAATGTAACTCCTCATAAATTAATCCCTGTTCTGCTTCTACCCTTTGTCAACTCAGGGTTCTGTCTTAATACTCAGACTGACACATCTGTTGCTCTGACTTAACTGTTTCTGATATACATCATCTAGTTAATTCCATTGAAACTCTTGGAGACACTTTTTAAAATTCTATCTTCCAAGAGATGTCGTTCTGGATTGCCCCTGGACTGACATTCTCCAAGGGGAGCAGTGAGTCATTCCTGGTAAGGTCTTGTTTGTGTTGCTTTGTATGCTTTCCCATTGTTTCCTCTATTTCCTGCCTTTTGCTAGATGAACTCTGCTTTGGTTTCTTTAACCTCTTGCAGTGATTTTGGAGGAATTAGCGTGTTTCTTATTTTTACCGAAATTTGCAAAATAACATACTTGATCTGATACTCTGCTAATTACTAAGGTCACAGAGAGACAATGGATCCTGACTCTTGTCTTATTTTTCTTAAAAAGGTTCGGCACCATTTTTTTTTTTTTTTTTTTAGCTTGTATTTCCTAGCATTTCATGGGACAATGTGCAGTATTGTGAAATGTTTGTTTCCCACTAAATTCTGTATTTTGCATTATGTTTACCAGAGTTATTTCCTCATATCCCCTCATTTATTTCTTGGCCTTGTGTTTGTTACCTTTCACTCCATTTTGTTCTGATTAATTTGTAGGTCCCCCCTGTTTGGGTATCTCTTCCAATGTGGTCACCTGGGACACTGGCTCTGTTTTTTTACCTCTGACTTCTTATCCTGTCTTGGGGGCTCTTATGTGTGCTCATTATCCCTGAACCAGTGACCCCTGAATCTGTCTTCAGCCCACATTCCTAACAGCAATACTGGCTCAGCAAGCTGCTTGTTGTATTTGTCTTCAGCATCTCTGAGATGAATCTTTCTGGGGGATTTTATTATCTCAGGATGTTACAGAAACATAGAGTAGAGAGGTAGCTAACAACATGCATCACAGTATGCTGGTCCATTCTAGAGGCATTTGCACATGTCACATCTCTCAACCTGATTTTTGTTGTTGTTTTATGGTTTGTCTTTTTTTGTTGTTGTTCATTAATTTTGGTATATGATCATTTCACACATGTATATAAAGTATTCATATTACCCTCCTTCCCCATCATCTCTTACCCACCTCCAAGCCTATCAATCTTTCCTCATAAGTACCAGTACATTTGTAAGATTCATAACTCTTGGTTTTGTTCTGTGACCTAGACAGTTGAACCATAGCCAATCTATGAACATTGGAGTGGAACTATCCTTTGGAGTCTGGAGGGTCACAAGTGGGTACACAACTGAAAGTGACATTTTTCCTTCTTCCTAAATCCAAGAGCTTCTATTCCATCCAAGTGTGACTGTTAACGAGCAGACCCAGAGCAGACATCCACAGCTGCTGGGATTCTTGATTGCAGTGACTGTCTTTCCCAGTAGGTAACATTTTCCAGCCCTCCTCCCCATCTTTAGGTCTCACATTCTTTCCACCCCTTCTCCTGCAATGCTTCTTGAGCCTTGGTGGGAATGTTACAAAGCTTTAGAAATGATACACAACAACCACATGACTTATGGGGTGCAATGTAATATTTCAGCCCATGCTGAAATCACAAGGTGCATTTGGAAAGAAAATTGCTACCCAATTCTGAAAGTAGGTGAGGTGAGCAAGCATTATGATGAAATCCATTGTCTTGTAGGCTAACTAAAAATTATATTAATAAAATGGGAGGGAATGAGCTTTGGGAAGTTGAAGACTCATGCCTAAGATTTGATCTTTAGCTTTCTAGTTCATCCAAATTAAAACTGCTTCATAATTTCTTCTGGTTTATTTTAGCTATATGGCTTGATTCATTCCAGAGACAAAAATGGAGTTTCTGTTCAGACTCAGACTTCCCCTCATGGGTTGCCCATTCTTTCCTGAGATCATTTCCAGGCGTGATTCTTCACGGAGGATCTATGCAAGAACAATGATTTCAACTCTTGCAAGTGGCCAGGAAACCTGCGCCACTCTAAGGAGGAGGTGGGACTGCCTTGTACTCCCAACTCCCTTTGCCAGCCAGGATTGGATTTTAGGGTGGATGGCCCCAGCAGTGCCGATGGAATTCTATGGGACTCCTTGGCAATCAAAGCCCTTTTTCTCATAGAAAGGTCCAGGGCCTACAAAAACAGATTGCTGTATTTATAGGTTAAGGTGAAGAATTCTGCTTTGGTTTGAGTTCTGGTGGATTCTTCCACTGGTCCTGTTTATTTCCAGCCAGATTTCCTCTCTCAGGCACTTTATGCCAATCTAAGAGGGCAGAACACTAAGTGGATGGATCTCTGGAGGTCCTCTGCAAAGGGATGGAAAGTGGAACCTACATTCTGGTGGCACGGGATTCGTAAATTCCTATAGCTGGCTTCTGAAGACAAGGCAAACAGATTGTCCTTTGAATGCCTCAAACGATTTTTTTTTCTTGTAATGCCAAATGCAATATTTTTTGAAAAGACTACACCAGAAGTTTCCCAGCTGAGAAAACAGCCTTGTGAAAAATGGTTTCAGAAAATGTAATAAACCATGCAAAAGTTGTTCAGGGTGTGTTTGAAATGAACATCTGGCTATGAGCTGCAGAATTACTCTCCCCCCACCCTTCTTTTTCTCACAGCTGTTTGGGAGAGTCCTGAGGGGAAAGAAACAGGTCAATGGAGCAAACTGCACCTTTCCCCCTTTCCCCTTCCCAGTCCATTTTGCACCTATGTGAGAAATCTGGTTCACAAGTGTGTTTAATAAGCAGCAAAAATACAGGAGGAAAAAAAAAAATCTTGATTTCTATTGACTCTCTGCAGCAACACCAAAGGAAAATAAACTCCGGATTTTAAAATTTCTTAAACAAAACTTATGGTTCTAATAAAATGTTGCTTTAAAGTTGGCTTTTTTCATATATCAAGAATGGAGCAAAGCACTCATTTCTCTTCATTTCTTAAGAATGGGGGATTATTACGTCACACTTTCCCCAACGTGAAGAAAAGCCAGCTCCCAAGGCTGTGCCTTTTAACTTCTAATTGAGAAACATGAGCGGTTCTGTATGTTCTTAACAAATTTCTCCTTGCATCTGTTTATTGCAAACCCCTTCCATAGCCACCCCAATCACATGCACATCTAAGGACAGCATCTGCTAGTTAAATGCATCGGAAAAGAACAAGTTGACATTTAATAGATCTTCCTGAGACTATCAGTGTCCTCAGCTAATTCAACAAATACAAAATAATTACCTCATATCAGAAGACTGTGTAGACAAGTCAGTGGGAAGACATGGTAGATGCATCCATAGGAAAGGAAGCATTTGTTTCGAGCATCAGCTCTTTCTCTTAGCCACTCAGCATTCTGGAGAGAGCCAAGCAGTCGTATTTGACCAACGTTGTAGATGCTTATTCAATAGATAAAAGTCTAGTGCAGGGCACATGGAATTCATTCCATTGATTTCTAGGTATTAGGGAAGATAAATGTTAAATCCTTGCAAGGAAGGCCTAACAACAACAACAAAATAATGCCAAACCTTTACCATTGTTTAAAGTCTGAAATTCCATGTCTTTCTGAGTTTTTGAATGGATGCTCTGATTGACATACCAGTACAGTAACTGCAGCACGGTGGCTCCTCCTCCCGGACAACTTAATGCCATCCTCACTGCTACGCTCTAGCCTTGACTGAGGCCACTGAAGACAGTCTTTGGCCCTGACTGTTACCTCAGAATGGCTTCTTTCTAACCTAGACAGCTCTTTCCTGATAGTTTATTTTGTGGAGACCTTCTCTGTGCTAACGATTGTATATAGAGTGAGACTATACATGTGTATTGTTAAACTCTATGGTGGGGAAAAGTGACCCTCTCATGGTATGAGAGAAGACGCCCATGAGGAAGCAATATTCGAGGGAAAGTATTGAACACAAGTGAAAAAAGCATCAATGTTATGTCAGGAGGTGATAGTGAGTGCTAATTGTCCACTTGAAAAGGCCTGGAGTCACTTGGCAGATGAGCCTCTGTGCATGCCGTGGGATATTGAATTAATTCCATTAATTGATGTAGAAAAGCCCATGTTAATTGTGGGTGGAACTTGGGGAAAGTGAGCTGAGCACTCGCATTCATGAATTCATTGTTCTTGTCTTTGGAGAAGGCTACTTGCTTTGGGCTCTTTCTGTCCTAGCTCCCTGGTCATGGTAACCTAATACTGTGAGCTTAAGTAAACCCTTTCTCTCTTAAGTTGCCTTTGGCAGAGTATTTTTACCACAGCAACTGGAAGAAAACATAGATAAAATATGAAATAAAAACATGGACAGTATCATTGAGTTGAAATGTTATAGGAGAGGTTCTGACAATGTCAGGGCTGAGAATAGAATATTGGAGGGGGGAAGTAGTGAACAGACAGCCAAGATGGGGAACCTACATGCAACCCATCAATGCACATGAACTTCCTGGTAGTCTGTCCTAGAAGGTCATCTGAGAACTAAAAGTCACCATTTAGTCCCCAAGTCAGAGCGATTTGTTAAGTTTCTAACTCTGCCAGACAATTCTTTCCTAATTCCTGTCATTCTAAGAATCAATCCTACCTCAAAACCAATCCCTTTCTTTAAAAGCCAATTAAAGCCTTTCTGTAAAAATACATCTTTGATTTTTAGTGATCACATCATCAGTATACTTCTCAGGACACTTCTATGCTCTTTTGAGCCATACTGCTTTGCCTTGTTACTTATCATGTATGAAAACGAACTGCATGACCAAGAATGTCTTCTCCCTCTTCTTCTCTCCTCCAACTAAACTCAGCAGAAATTTTCTGGTGAACTATGCCCAGTAGTCTGCCTTGAATATAGTACTGGTCAAAAGGAGCCTATGTCTGATTTTCTAGGTGAAAAGATCTTGACACTGCCTGTGCTCAATGTGGCATCTTGGGCAAACTGCCGAATCTTGTTATTTTGTTCAACTGCGAAATGGGTCCCTTGTAATAGTGACTCACAGAACTCCCAGGAGCATTCAAAACAATTCTTATGATTTACTCATCAAAAGTCCCAAAATGTTAGTTGTTTTAAAATCCTGAGGAAGGATTAGAGGCGACTGAACTGTGAAGCCAGCTGAGGCAAATGCCTTCAGAGGATTTCATATGTCAGATGTTTCATTCTCAGGCTTTGCCCTCAACTACCCCATAATAGTGCAGTTTGGGAAGTTAGATAAGACGTAAGTAGGAAAAGGATAATGAGAGGTTTCTATGCCTCAAAGGCACAGGCACATGCACACGCACACGTACATGCACATACAAAAGTTAAGCTGAGGTCAAAACAAGCCTTGAGAAATTATTAAACAACAAGAGAGAAAGGGGTATCCAGAGAAAGTCTTGAAAAAGTCTTTCTACAAGCCATCATTAAGCCTTCTGGACCGTGTTTTCTCTTACTACCAGAAACCCAGCCTTCTCTGCTGCTGTCTATTCTGCTCCCGTGGGAGCCTCGTTGGTCTGATTGCTATGGTGCCTGCATGATTGATTGTCCCAAGTAAGGCAGTTAAAGGAGGGAGTGGATGCAGTCACTGACAACTCAAGCTGTGTGTCCATACAACTTAGAACCAGCAATCCAGCTGACGTGGGCCACACAGCTGTCAGTTTCCAAGATCCTTCAGCTCCAGTGAAAGAGAAGTAAGACTCTTTCTGGTCCAATTTATTTTTAATTGGATCAGAACGTTTTAAACTCAGTGTTGCACGTAGGTTTCCTGGAAGGCTGTGTCAATATTTTGTGAAACATCTGGATCTTTGGGTATCGGGATGTTGGAACATAATGAGCAATTTTCATCCCAACTCTTTAAAGTCATGTAGATAAACTGATTGGTTTCGATTCAGGGAACTTAACTGCCAGCTTCAATTAGCCAGGGTTCTTTAATATATTCCTTTTTCTAACACGGTGGGCAACTTCGATAAATTATTATTTATAGATTACTTATTAAAATGCTACAGGGAAATCATTCCTGGAAATTCCTCACTGTGTAACTGTAAATGATCAATCCCTCACTTGCTGATTGAGTGTTCGAGGATTGAAGTCTGATCAGAGGATCACAGAGATACATACTTAAATGGCAGCCTCTATCCCAGCTTTTATGGTCTAGACCTTCAAGATCACTGACATGCAGATACCCAGGATGCACCTGGAGTATCAGCCATGGAGGGATTCTTGGTTGCCCATAGTATCTTTTATTTTGTTGAACATTTTTGCTAAGTGCTATGTGAAAATCCCTTCATTACGTTAACTGCAGAGATACATTTCCCAAACTCCCATGTACTGAGCACCCCTATCTAATATGGACAGTGAACATCCTTCTGCCTTTGCTGTTTCCAACCCATGTTTGCAGCATGGAAAAGACTTGCATAGATCTGAACTGGTGAGAAAAATCTGTGACCTGTACAGGGATAACCAAGGAAACAAAGTGTTTAGCTCACAAGTTCCTGAATTTAGTGTTCGTTCCATGTGACAAGGAGAGGCACACAACCACCCAGAATCTTCATTTCTCATCTATACAACAGGGCATGTTATTTCTCTCCATTTCAGGGGACAATCTTAAGAGGTTACAGGAGGTAGGATTTGTAACATTACAACAGTGTTTCCAGGCCCATGGCAAACACTACATATTTCTTGTTACTCAGCTCCCAGTGCGAAGAATATGGATATTGTTGGTCCTGTGTACTGTCCTTCCTTAAACTGCAGCCTTATCATCAAAACATTGCTAGGTCTCAATTTGAGTATTTGCCTTACTTTCTAGAGGTAGATATAGATTCTACTAACTGAGAGTCAGAAACTAGAAAGCAGCACTCCAGTCTGAATACAGCTTAAATTCACGCAAGACTTTTCTTTCATTGAAAAAAAAATAAAAATAAAACTGCAGTCTGCATTACTGGGGAATGGAGAAACGGCCATGCTATGGAATCTCCTTTGGGAGCTTCTCAGTGCAGCCAGGTTAAATAGTGCAGATTTAAAAGGGTCTGTGTGGTTTTAAATCAGGGTTCCCTCCAATCATCCTCACCAGCTGCTCAACTTCGGCTCAGTTTCTTCACCTCTTCAGGCTCTGGGTTTTGCAAATGTGGAAGGAGATAAAAATGGAAAATGTCGTCTCGGTTAAGCTGCCATGGTGTTTGGCTGTACATCTCTGGATGAGGGAGCAGCCACTGGGTCTTCTGGATTTGTGTTTAAATGATTCTGCATCTGTGGATGAGGGAGCAACCCACTGGGTCTTCTGGATTCTTTGCTCTAACTGGCACCTTTTATGTTTTCTCTCTTTCCACCTCAACTTGGCTTTGACTTGACAGCTTTTTAGTGGAGACCCAATGATGCTGTACACGCCCTCATATACAGGAAAAATTCTTGGTTCTGTACATCAGAAGCTCCAAGAAGCCCCTTACTTATTCCAAGTACATTTAAGGTGGACAGTGGTTCAGTTTTCTTTTCTGCTAAGTAAGATCGATTTTCCTTTACATGACATGTAGGGAGAGATGCATGCTCCAGTAGCAGAGCAGTTAGGAAAGATGCAAGCCAACTTGACAATCTGGGTTGTGTTTTAAATCAACAATGGGTTCATCTGGCCCTGGAAAGTCCCTGGAACACCTGCTCCATGATTGGGAGATATACTGTACAGACAGTGTTCACCAGATCTCTGGGGGGATCTAGGTGTACTTTGAATGCGGAAAGTTTTGGCCATCATCAATAATGAGAGGAAGTCATACCAAAGTTCATGTAAGTGTATATGAATGGCATCCAACCTGACATCCCACCAGCTGGGGTGATGCTTATACAGAGCTCTGCAGCATTACACTGAATCAAGACATCCAAATATCACTTGTCACCATCTGTCCCATTCCTGCGCTACCGGCCAGCCTTTATATAATATATACTTCATTGGAGACACTTTCTGGCTTATTGTTTCTATTTCCTGCCCCTTGTTAGAATATAGCACCTGATATATTTTTTGTCTTAGAGGACAGTCTTAAACAAGGGCTCAACTTGAATCACATAGGAATAAAACTGCTGCCTAATATGACTTCCCTTATTAATATTTTCACCTCGCATTCTCTCTCTCTGTCTCTCTGTCTCTCTGTCTCTCTGTCTCCTGTCCCTGTCTCCCTCTCTCTCTCTCTCTCTCTCTCTCTCTCTCTCTCTCTCTCCTCTCTCTCTCTCTCTCTCTGTCTTCCTGTCTCCCTGTCTCCCTGTCTCTGTCTCTCTCTGCCTCTCTCTGCCTCTCTCTCTCTCTCTCTCTCTCTCTCTCTTCTCTCTCTCTCTCTCTCTCTCTCTCTCACATACACACACACACAAACACATTCTAAGCAACTGTGGTCTCTCTCACTTTCCATACAAGGTGTCTAAGATCTTTCAGGGGTTAAAGAAGGTCAAGTGTGAAACCTGGCCTGGCTTTTGTGGAACAACAAGGGCAATGAAAAGTGTCCCCAAAGCATTAATGGAGTTTACATCATCACAGGCATAATAACATCTTCCAACCCCTGGGGATCAAATGTCTGGAGAAAGGAAGGAGTGATGTAATAAGTGAAAACCATAGGATGAGTACTCAAATGTAAGAGGTGATACATTCCAAACACATGCACACACATGCATGCACACACAGGCATACACAGACATGCACAATGCACACAGACACTCACACACAGGCATAAATACAGAGACACACACACAAATGCACACAGTCAGACAGACACACACAGAAAGAGAGAGAGAGAGAGAGAGAGAGAGACAGAGAGACAGAGAGAGAGGGTACATAAATGACAGTGTTAATTCAAAAGAGAGCCAAAGTGGGTCTTCCCCTCTCTCCTTGTCCCGTGGATCTTTAAAAATGCATACAACGTCACACTGTGATAAACATCCACAAAAGATAGGTAAAAGGACTAAAACAAGGGGCATAATTCCATTCAGAAAATGTCTCTCAGGGAAGCAACACATTTGAAGAATGGGTGGAGGTAGCTAGGCCAAACTGGGTGTGACACGGAAGGGACACAGCTGGTGCTAAAACTCTATGACCCAGAGAACAGTAGCTTTTTTAAATTGTTAATTAAGGAACTGAAACAGTTCTGCAATAAGTGGAGTCCAGGAAAGGGGAGGGCTGTGGAGGGGGTTCCGAGGAGGGCATTGGAGGGGGTGCAGCAGGACTGCTGGTGAAGAATAATTTGCCTTTCATTCCAAGAGTCTTGGAATCTAGTGATGAGTTTCAAGCAAAGGGCAGCAAGACCAGAATTTGTGTTGTACAAGAGTGCTCTTAGCAATGTGATAAAGGACAGAGGTGTCAGCAGTGATGGGCAGTACAGAGCATTTATGGGAGGTGGTCATGGGTATCGTGGACAGATAGAAAGCTTCAGGAGACATTGAGGTGGTCTTATGGGAAGAACTCTGATTAGCTCAGTGGACAGAGGTGGAGAGAAGAAAATGCCAAAGAACTCACAAAACTCCCTGGAACTGGATTCTAGATTGTGGAAAGACATGCTGGGCAAATACCAGCTAGAGAGCTCAGAACAGCCTCTTAGGTTTAAGAGGTAGATATTTTAAGTTAGATTCCTTTCCTGACCTTCTAGACAAAGCCAGGTCTGGAGTTGGGATGAGAGATCTAGGTTGGAGATAGCTATTTTATTATAGTAAATTTTAAAGTTATTATTCCTCAGCTACTTTTGTGTGTAGAAATAGTATGCATTATGTAATTCATATAGGATTTATGTAAGTGACTGATGACTCCCATGTGGCAGAGGAAGAAGAGGCGCAGGGACAGCTTATTGTTTATGCTTTTAACCATTGTGTCACACTGCCCCCTGCTGAGCACCTACTAAGTGCCATGCTCTGATGACCAAAGGATCTACTATTTTTGGGTGCATTTTTCCTGGTACTATATTTTATAATGAAGGTTTATGAAAGAGGAAAATGTGTTGTCTGTAAGACACCTGACTCTTATATAGGAACAGAGGAAAATGTAGAAGGGCGGTGGAGAAATCCATTTTCACTCTCTTGTCCCCATAGCATCTCAAAATAGAACTCATTACAATGCAGAAGATCATATACTTGTCCACACACTCACAGGGATGCTCCCCAACCCAGATGAATGACACTGTCAGGAATGTCCCCATGTCTCCACATGGCCCATTCCTTTCCCTTCATCCTATGTACCATCATCTCTGTTTTAGCAATTGATGCTTCCATAATGTCACCTGTGTAAACCTCTCATTCCAAAAAAAATCCCTTTATTCCCCAAGTCTTTTTACTCTGTTTCCTATCTTTACTAAAACTATCCAAAAAACTGCCAGCACGAATCTATTCATTTCTAAAGTCTCCAAACACACAAAAGTTGGCTTTCCCCATTTTCCCCATTTGGCATTCCCAACTTTCCAGCTAAGCTCTTGGCACTACTGAGAAAGGCTAACAATTCTGTAGATAAAACAAACATTTTTTTCAACTGTTTTCTCACTCTCCATTGGTTCAATTAACATTGAAGGGATGACTGCTGCATACCCAAGTTCTTTATCAAATATTAAAACTGTCTCATTAAACAGCCATTCATATTCAGTCCCGTCTTGGTTTCCATGATGCTCTGGAATGCACTTTTCATGGCACCTATCAATGGCCTTTTAGATCTCATGGAACATACATGCTTTCAACTATAGCTGTGGAAAATACATAAAATAAAATGGAAACAATTCTTTCCCCATAGGAGTACATTTATTTCCTCCATTTTAATAAATTTCCTTTTAAAGGTGGCCATCAGAAGCTTAGATACATTATTCAATATAACAACTAAGATACTCTTAAACTTGGTATTCACAATCTTTCAAGAAATATGTATATATATATATATATATATATATTATATATATATATATATTACTCTAGTATTACATATTTCTAATGTTCCTTCTTATATACTATATAAAATATACTTATATTCTATATAGTCCCACTATAGAGTGAACTGTGCATGAACCATCAGACATTTTCTAATGCTTGCTTAACATAGTTTAGAACCAAACTTACAAATATGTCCAATATAGACTAGTCCAGGAACCTTTAACTCAGGTGCTCAAACCTGCACCATGGTCTTTTAGCTTTGGGTTTGGAAAAGCCATCAGATTGCTAACTGTGTTAGAGATCATAAAACAAATTTTGTACCTAAACAGGAAAAAAAATGTCTCCAAGAAGGAGAAATATAGACAGAGGACCCAGGGTGAGGAAAGGCCTCTCCTAAGTTTCTCTGGCATAAACCCCAAGCTCATGCTACCAGGAATAGTGACATTAAAATATATATCTCCAATTTGACCAACAGCTCCAAGGTCAAGCTCAAATCCTGCCTGGAAGTTCTTCAGTTTTACGATCATTTGTCAACCTAAGTTTTGGCTATGATTTCTCTGCTTTCTGAAGCCTGAGGCAAATATGGCAGAGTGAGGGCTGGAGATACCAGTCCTGGTAGGATGCTGTGGGAAGAGGGGCCTTCAAAGTTTTCTGACCATGTGGATGGTTTCAAGCTTGAAAGACAAGACCTTTCTTTTCACGGGTTGACCTTTTTATGTGGAGGGAATGAAGGCCATGCTGAAATGACTTGGACAGGATCTTTGCCTTCGCATGTTGGGGCTTGTTCCTAGAGACACACTTACTTGATTGATCTAAGTAATTTCCCCACCAACCCAGAGCTTCCCTAGAAGCTTTTCCCAGCTGCTGAAGTGAGCGAGAAAAGGAAGGATTTACAAGCTTCCAGTGTAATCTCAGGTACTCTTTTTCACTCAGTCACTACTCAATCTTAAATAATTTATCCTAACCCTATCATTACAAGTCACCAGCAGGGAAGGGGATGTAGATGTAAGTTTACTATTACTACTAATCTGTTTTAAAACAAGTTACAGACGTCTATTTAGCAAAAAACTAAATAAACAGTATACTGTAGACAAACAGTTTCTTGTCGACTTTCAGTAGCATCCACCATTTGAAGCAACTGTGCAAGAGACCATGTGGTACAGAGGAAAGGCACCTGAGAAGACAAGATCCACCAGGAGGAAGAAGATCACCCATAAGCTCTGAGACTCGGTCCTGGCCCTCTATCTGAGTACCTGGTCCTAGACTTGGTGCTACATTGCACTCAGGGATTCTCTCTGGCTCTGTAGCAGAAGGCTTTTCACTATCATTGGCTGTCTGCTAGGGTTGGAGCCTGCCATCAGTCACAGTCAGTTTGCTCTCTATGTCATGGAGTCTGTCTTCAGCTGTGTCAGCTTTTGTGTTGTATGTGTTCGCTGAGGTTCCAAACGGTTGAATTTATCTGGTCTTCTCTGTAAGTACCATTTGTCCCTCTTAAACTATGTCTGTTTGATAGGACATTTTTTTTTCTATATAATGTTTTGTATAACACTGAGCATAACTTTATTTACCAACGTTTCCTGTTTTTATATTACATTATTTCCTTAGAGCTATTAATTAGTGTGTGTGTGTGTGTGTGTGTGTGTGTGTGTATGTGTGTGTGTGTGTGTGGTTGTATGTTGTGCTGTGTTTGTATAACAGGGTTTGGACAACCTATACAAACTCTCCTGTCTCCAATTAAGCATAAATAAATAAATAAATAAATAAATAAATAAATAAAATAAAGGCCTTAGACACAGTGAAATAGGTTCTAGGTCCCCAATAAGCTAGAATTTATACTCTGTGCTTGTTGTTCCCAGAGTTTGTGTTTATTTCCCCAGCAGCTCATGTGGAGGAGAAAATTCAGTCTTTGGCCACATACCAGCCTTCTTCCCGCTAATGATGAAGCCACACTGGCTTTACGTTTCCTGTCTTATGCTTCATGTTTATTTGGTGTTTCACTTCACAACACCGTACAACAGCTTTGAAGCAAAAGCGATACAGTTCCAGATCGACTCATATTATGTGTGCTCACCTCAATCACTGTCTTGCCTGTGTAGTTTATTGGTCTCCTTTGGCTGAGGCTCTGCACAGCTGTCCACACTAAAAGTTCATGCTTCCTCCTTACAATAGAAAACTATCACATTGCATAATGTGTACAATGATCAGAACATTATGTTATACACAATTAATATGTACAAATGCTATCTTTATCTGTATCAATTTAAAGATAAATTTATTTTTAAAATGTTCCACACATCTATAAATAGATGGAATATCGCTAGCTTATATAGTCTCAAACGAGATTACCAGACTGCTTATCAGAGGTGGGTTAACATGATTAAAAGGTACCAATAGCACATTGGAGATATGATATAGGTCATTTATAGATTGGGTTTGCTAAGTACCCCATTTCGATTTCCTTTCTCTCACTCATATACACCCATCAGGCAGATATAGATGCCCGAGGCTACTTTGACAATCCTGTATTGATGAAGACTGATAGCCACTAAGGGAGTCCTTCTTATATGGAGGAGACCTGGGCCTTGCTGCCATAGTCTAGATTTATTTGTTTGAGAAGGTGTGCACACATGGCACAACCCACATGTGGAAGTCAGTAGAAAACTTGAGGCGTCAATTATCTCCTTCTAGCCTGTGGATCCCAGGAACTGAACTTGAGTTGTCAGACTTGGCAGCAAGCACTTTTACCTGATCTCGTCTGGACAGCCACAGTTTATCTCTTAGAGTTACTGGTGTTATTTTACTGAGCTTGTCACAGGTCTCAGCCTCTCTTCTGGCCTGGCCAAGCTCCAGACTATGCACTAAGCACTAAACATTGCTACCTATTTAAGTTAAATGTGGTTATGATAACATATTCCACACACTGGGTGTTTTAGAACAATAGAAATTGATTTCCTTCTGGCTTGAGGAACCTGGAGTTCACCATAGTCTCACCTGGTCCAGTCAGGGTGACAGATTATATAAAAGGCTTGAAGAGGTGCAAGGACAGAGACTGGTCCTTGCCTCTTTTGGCTTCCGGTGGTTTCAGCCTCCCCAACAATCCCCCAAGTTGTGGCTGTGTCACTCAAATTTCTGCCTCCATCTTTTTGTGGCATTCTGTTTAGCAAATATCTTCTGTGTTTCTCTTATAAAGCTTCCAGGATCAAGTTTAGTAGCCAATTAAATATCTCACCAAATCAAGATCCTCAGCTTAAGTCACATATCCAAAGACACTACTGATAAGGGAGCATTTTCAGGTCTCAAGAATTAGAGGCTAATATCTGTAACCAGTCTAAGACACTGTCCAAAATGGTCTGAAAAGACTTTCAGGGCTGACCGTGACTCAGGAAGGCAGTTCTTCAAATATCGAAGATGGTGACAGTGAGTTGAAAGATTTAAAAACAAAAACAAAAAAGCCTTTTGCCTACTTTTCTCAGTGAGGGAGAGTGCTGTGTTTCACAGACATTGACATAGACACAGTAAGAAGTGAAGCTCAGAGATTGGAGTGGAGGCCCTGGGGATGGCCTGGTCACAAATGATAATTTTGGAAACACTTTCTCCAGGGTAGCTACAGGCTTGCCTCTGTTCCTCCAACTACAAGGATTACTCAGAGTCTGCTAGGAAGAAAAAGAAGAAATTTTCTGTGACAAACAGCTTCACTGGAGAAGATGCAGGCAAAAATCCCTGTGTACTTGTGACTAATAGCCAAATCATGTGAAAACTGCTGGTGACCATGCTCCAGACTTTGTCATATTTCCTGGACTCTGCCAAGATGAAACCACAAAACAATGGATCCTACCTGGTCTGCATCAAGGGTATGCTTGAAGTAGAGGCTTCTATCCTGCAAGGATGCTTAAGTTTCTGATTGGTTTATAATCTAGAACCAGCTTTGGTAGGGTAAATATATATACATTGTGCCAGACAGTTTCAACTGTGTGGCCTTATGCTGAGGTCCTTATAATTTGGGTATTATTTTCCTTCAATCATGGCAATCCCTCCTGCCTCCTTTGGTCCCCACTTCTCCCACTTAAGCTCAAACTGGGCTACATTGATGACCAAGAGGCAGTCAGACAGAAGAACATCTTTCACCAGTCCACCAACACTGTGGCCACTCTTGTCTGGCTGGGCTCTAAGCATAGCTGATGAAAAGATGTTGCTGCAGACAAGTGTTTAACCTTCTCACCTTTCCCCTTTGCCCTCTGCCTTGTCTGAGCAGCAACACAGGAAAGCTGGAGTGAGAGAAAAGATTAAATCAGGTAGTTGAAAGCTAATACCATCTTCCAGTCTCCCAGCAACTCTCACAGTCAAGCAAGGAATTTAAACTCTAATATCCCCCGGGGACTGGAGACAGAGACAGAGAGGGAACAGAGGAAGAGAGAAAGAGAAGGAGAGAGAGAGAGAGAGAGAGAGAGAGAGAGAGAGACAGAGACAGAGACAGAGAGACAGACACACACAGAGAGACAGAGAGAGAGGTTAATGTCTCTCTGGATTCAGTACTGGAGTTCTCTTCAAGACTGGGGACAGGGATGGGTGAAATATCAGTCTGTCCTTCACTGGGGTGCATTTGGAGAAAAAAAGGTGAGGGTCATACAGACATCCGTGTGGGAGCAATCAGAATCCTGTCAGCCAGCCTCTAGAGCTCTAGGGGACATTTAATAAACTGATACAAGTACAGGGAAAGATAGGCTTTGTTTTCTTTCTACCCCTGCTGAGAAATTCTGCCCATTGTGTTTCCGTGGGAGGCTTTTCTGGCTAATTTTGAAAAATGAAGTGAGCAGGTAAACTGTAGCTAATGGCCTCAACCCCAGGGCAGACATCTGGGGCAGTGTTGACTTTGTTGCTGGAGAGCCAGCTGGCCTTTGCACTGCCCCCCACCTCCAGCCTCACTCCCTGCTGGCCTCCAGGGGGGCTTCAGCTTTTAATGAACCAACTGGCAAGTCCCTACTGCTGTGGCTGCCACCACCCCTGCTCTTGCTGAAGCTCTACAAATGTTTGTTTTATGAATGAGCTTGTACTTGGCATACCTTGAAGATGTTCCTTCCTCATCCCAAGAGATAAAAGTTCCCCACTACCCACTCCTCTTGTCAGGAAAAAGAAAGCCACTAGGTAGATCCACAAATCCAGGGAAAGGAGGATTGGCTGCACAGAACTTGGGATAGGAGCATCTTTAATGAGTATCTTTCAAGGAACAAGATGATGGGGAAATCTCTCTCTCTCTCTCTCTCTCTCTCTCTCTCTCTCTCTCTCCTGCTCTGTGTGTGTGTGTGTGTGTGTGTGTGTGTGTGTGTACCAAATGTTGGTCTAGGTAGGTCTCTATTTCAACAGGCATAGGTTATGTATTTTTTGAATTTACTAATAAAACCTGGATTTGATCAGTACATGCACTATTCATATGCAGAAGTGTCACACTAAACCCTATTCATATGGGCACTTAATACATTTTTAAAAGATTTTAGATTTATTTTTTTTCTCTGTATGGATGTTTTGCCTATGTGTGTATGGCCATCAGATGTCTTCCTAGTTCCTGCAGATTCAAGAAGAAAGAATCAAATCCCCTGGATTTAAGGGTGATTGTGAGCTATCATGTAGGTACTGGTAACTAAACCTGGGACCATTGAAATAACAAAAAAAATATTCTTAACTACTGAGCCAGATATCTAGCTCCACATCTTAACACATTTTTAAAATAAAAAGAACACTTAAATCTCGTACCAATATTATACATCCTGACTAGTTTGATGCCAACTTGACACAAGCTAGCAGAGAGGTGTCCTTAATTGATAAAATGCCTACATAATATGGACTGTAAGCAAGCCTATGGGGCAGCTTCTTAATTGGTGATTGACATGGGAGGATTCAGCCCACTGTGGGTTGGGTCACCCCCAGGCTGGTGGTCCTGGGTTCTATAAGAAAGCATACTGAGCAAGCCATGGGAGCAAGGCAGTAAACACCACCCTTCCGTGGCCTCTGCATCTGCTTCTGCCTTCAGGTTCCTTTCCTGTTTGAGTTCCTATCCTGCTTCTGTTGATAATGAACAGTGATATGGAAGTATAAGCTAAATATACCCTTTTGCTTTCAGTCATGGTGTTTCATCACAGTGACAGTAACCCTAACTAAGACAATGCACTAAAATAAAAAAGCCATGCAATGCTGAAGTTACCTGTAAACGTGTGTCTAATATTTATTGTAATGTTTAAGAATGCATTTTGAAAGCATAATGGACTGACTTGCTATGTGACATCAGGAAAGTGAATTCACCTCCCTGGACCATATTCTATTACCTATGTATTACACAATGAAGGTGGGTGGTAGTATCCTCCTCTCTTGAATGATTGGGAAGAATACTGAGATAAGGGATGTGGGAGTGTTCGAAATAATCGATCAAAAGTGATTTGCAACTGATATTACAAGGTCAGTGATTCTTCTGCATAAATGCAAAGAGATACTAGGTTTCCAATAACACTGGAACACTAGAATAAAATACATGTGGATATCCCACCTGGGCTGTAAGTTGATGTCGTGTAGACTACCTCCATTGAGTAGGACTTGGTAGGCAACTACATTAAAAACTTGAGCTTATGGCTAAGAAGGAAGGAAGATAGAAAGACCTTTCCATGTCTGAGCTGAAGAATGAGGCCCTGTGTCACCCTCTCTCAATATGAACCCTGAGCCATCTTGGCCCCAGAAGGATCCTTTTTCCCTCAGAATTGACAGAACTGGGGTTCATCAAAACTGGAGCCTACAGGAACATCCCAGATTAGAGTATCCTCTGTGTTTTCCTTGCCTTTTGTCTCTTCACGGTGCCATTGACAGAAACCAGTTGAAATCAAGATGGTCCCTTCAACCTGCTAAATGGGTCTACTGAGCATTTTGAGATTGAGCCAGTTTCCTGAATTTATACTGCTCATAGTGTTAGGCGCCAAAAGAGAGACACATATAAAGTGACCATGGTTGTAAATTTGATGCAGGAAAAACTCCAGCCCTTTTATCTACTTCACTGTTGATGGGGCTTTGAATGCACACATTAAATTTGAACACATACCCAAACAAAACACACCAGAAGCAAAAGTAGGGGCCCTCTGTTGACGTAAAAGCATCTTTCATTTCTATTATCCACATAGAGGCCTTATGTCTGTTCTTATTCTCCTAATGATGCCTTTGGCTCTTAAATTACCCACTCCCAAAATCAAATTCCTCTGATTTTGAGTTTGAGCATAGAGGGTCGGTGGAAAATGCATTCATGAGTGAACCCGTGAGTGTTTGAGGTTCCTCTAGGGCATGACTATGTCCAGACACAATCTGTATGGAGAGCAAATCAACCACACAAAGATGTGACTTCTGGTAGCCATGTTCTCTCTGAGAGGTCACGAAAAGTTGTGTTTGTCTGGAGATGTGGAGCATTGTATGACATTTCCTGGGGAAACATAAGCAAACATTTATTCACTCCAGGAGACCAACCAATAAGCTATCAAATCCACCATTGTACACAAGTCTATTTTGGTGAAGCAATGAACTTTTTGGGGTCACTTGTTGGACTGTAGATGAGGGGTTACATGCTGGAACATGGCTCACTCAAAGGTACTTCATGACCAACATGAGTGAGGGCCCATGAAAGTTCCACCCCTGGAGCTCAGTGTGACCTGCAGACAGAACAGTTGTTGGACTCTCTTCTCTCTCTCCCTGTCTGTCTGTCTGTCTGTCTGTCTGTCTCCAACATTTGTACTGCTTTATGATAGCCTGTGAAATCTTAGGAATTTACCTTTCTGAAGCTTCCAGAGCCTTCTGAGTTCTTATTTGTTTGCTAAGTCTCACAGGCCTTCCTCTTCCCTCCATTAGGATATGTTTCAACTCAGAAGAAGTAGCTACACAAACAAATTGGTAACCAAACCTTTCCTTTCACCTTGTCTTCAAACTCACTTTCGTATGTAGTCAAGGAAGTTCAGATCTCAGGTCCACATGGGAGACCCGAAATAGATATCGCTTCTCCAAACTTACCTTCTAGGGTGCCCTTGGCACACCATGGTTAAGTGCCCTTTAAAGTCCTATCAGTAGCCAAAAGTGACTAAAAGCCTAAAATGGGCTCATCTTTCACTGCAACTCAACTTGTCCACAGATCCCACTCTTCTTTGCATTCCTCTGACTTTATCACAGTCTGCCTCTAGGGACCAAGTCTTGGAGTCTCGGCATTTACTTCCTTATGCTTATATAACAACAAAAAAAATCATTTATGCATTTTTATTACCTTTCCTCTTGTGACCTTCTCTTCTATGTGTGTTGGGGGGGTATATGTGTGTGAGGGGAAGTATATAAACACAAATAGAGGTGCACATGGAGGCTGAGGACAACATAGCATATTGTTATACAGAGGCACCATTTACCTTGTTTTTAAGATAGAGTCTCTCACTGGCTCAGAACTTTTCAAGCAAACTAGATTGGCTAGCCAGTAGATCCCAGTGATCTACCTACCTTCACCTCCCCAGTGTGTAGAGTATAGGATTATATTTGTGTGTCATCTTTTATGGCACATTTACATGGGTTCTGGGAATCAAACTCAGGTCCTTAGACTTTTACAACAAGCACTTTAGTGACTGAGCCATCTCCCTAGCCTGCCTCTTTTGAATTTTAAATTTTTCATTTCAGAAATCTGATACCTTTCTACCAAAGCAATTTCTCTGTTGTGGGGAATCTTGCAGCCTTCGGCCTTCCTGTGAGTTTAGTTGTTTCCTGTCTGAAATAGTGCTCAGACTTGATATTCGCCTCTGGTCTCTGGCTTCAGTTATCCCCTGCATGCTGCCGACCTAATGTCTCTAAAGTTCGTTTCTGAGTACATCACTCCTCTGAGCAAGAAGCATCAACAGCTCCCCACTGCCTGACAAATAGCATCCAGACTCTTATCATGGCTTTTCACTTCCACTTAGCGCTGGTCTCAACTCACTGCACATTTATTGAGTATCTACTTAGTGGCAGCACCTGCCTTGGGTGCTAAAAGTATAAGACCAAGCTCAAGAAGAATAAAGCGAGACAAACTAAACTTCTCCTAAAGAAGAAAAGTAAGACAGACTGATCCAAAATTTCTAGCCACTAGTGCCAAGCCCCACTCCCCTACCTCAACCCGATCCCCTTATTGCAGAAGGTATAAAGTTGGATTTGGGTTGCTCTTCAAAACTCCACGTTTTCTTGCCTTTATGTTCATCAGGTTTGTGTCTTCCACTTTCTACCAAGCTCCTCTCGCTTTAGCATTTCTTCCATAGCAAAGCAATAACAAATTAGACTTTTGAAGGTGAGTGTTCCCTAGCTACTGCCCTTGAACAATTTTTGTTACACAATCTAATTTTTTTCTTTTGGTGCACAAAAGCTTTAGTCTACTCATCAGGTCTCTGCTGTGGTTTGACTGTGAACTATCTCCCCAAGGCTCAAATGTTAGAATACCTAGACTCAGCCAGTGGCACTGTTTTGGAAGCTTGTTAAAGGAAGTGAAATATTTCTGGTAAACCTTGAGATCTGAAGACCTAGCTCTTCCTCTCTGCTTCCAGAATACAGACCCATGGTGACCAGCTACCTCATAGTCCTGCCTCTATGCCTTCTTCCACCATGATGGGATATATTTCTTCTTAATCTAGATTAAAATAGACACTTCCTCACTTAAATTATTTCTCATGAGTAACAAGAAAAATAATGCAGTCCCTAAACTGTTATTTCCTTCCCAAAGCTAAAAACTTCATATGACATAGAAAATATAGTAATGCATGTGAGCATACAATAATGTATCTTCTTAAAAAGAAATGTCAATGACCTTAGGTAATACTGTATTCAGAAAATTCCAGTTTTCCTATCTCCTACATACCTCCTCAGAACCTCAACCAATCACCAAGAAAAGGGTAGACTCTGATATTCTCACAAGACATGTCTGGTGTTTTTCTTACCCTTTTTATGCTCTATAAGAATGAGTTACATCTCATAAAAATTGCTTCCATAAAACGTTAGGCAAAATTAAGAAATCTATCTTAGAAAGTGAGACCATGGAGCAATAGTGAAAATATTAATGCTAAGTAATAATAATAATAATAATTGTTTCTGTTCTGTGGTAAACATTATGCCAAACACTTTCATCGAACAGCTAACTCAGAACAGTTAAGTCAGGCCATAAGGGCAGCAGTAACAGCAAGGTATATAATGAGAATGGAAGCCCAGCAAAGCTAGTATTCTTTACAGAAAGGAGTATGCTTTTAAAACCTCTCTGAACCTATTTTCCTCATGACTTCTAAGGGCCCATGTTACCAGTACCTCTGTGAGTTTGGGTCTGACGTCTGACTTTCCATCTGTACTTTGATGCTCTACAGAAGAAAAAAGAAAGAACTCTGCTCCACTGTTCCTAGGCTCTGGAGACCCAAGTGTCTGGCCCCGAGTCTGCCTTTAATTAACCATGTGTCATTAGGCAAAGAATTTCTTCCCTCTGGGGCTCAGTTTCCTCAGATGTAAAATGAGGTAAGGATGGACTTGTGGCTATCTGAGGTCCTTTAACCTCTTTTCACGCTGCTCTTCTGTTTGCCAAGTTTTGATGATTAATAGAATTAGGTGAGGCCCTTTGCTGCCCATTGTGTCTGCCACTGAGAGAAACTGGTCCTCAAAGGAAGCCACCACATGGCCAACTGGTTTTGTTGACATGGAGGCCACTTCAGTAGTCCAGTCCCTAGCAGGATGAGAACAATAAACACTTATCTTTTACCATATATCTTTTTTCATAGAAAAAATAATGTGGAGCGTCAAATAAATATCAGTATTCATTTGGATAATATAAGTCTAAATGAGTGAAAAACCCGATGGGGTGCATTTCTTTGCAATATATATGTGATTAAAAATCGAGGAGAGAAATGTTTGTAGCAAATATGTTTTGTATTTCCTCTTGCAGAATAGCTTGAGACTTCCAGAGCACCAATACACAGCTGCCTTGGCCATCCTTCAATGAACCATCAAACCCCCAATTGTCTTGGAAACCTGCCTGGGTCCCGGGATGTGTTCTCTCCACTGAGCAGCTAAAATGGCTTAAAGTCTTCCAGAGTAACATGGTTTGACTAGAGCTCACCCCTCGGGAACCTTCATAAAAACAAGATGTCTGTCTCCTGACCCTGGAGCTATAAGAGGCATGGCTTAAAAAAATAAATAAATAAAACAACAATAGAGGCATCTATTGTTCATTTGGCAGGGAAGGGAGGTATTCTAAAGCAGAACACAGGAATTCAGAGATGAACAATTTAATCTGCTAAATGATTCCCATTTTATAACAAAATATTAATGGCTTGCCCAGACAATCATAAGAAGTAGAACAGGGAAGGATACAATAAGAAATCTGGAGTTCGTTTGTCGATTGAAGTATTCTTTGACTAGTATAGTGTTCCATACTAGTTTTGATAGTGAGGACACTGCTGTTTTAATTGTGGCAGCTCATACCCGCTGAGCACTCACTGGTAGAAAACTTTACTTAAATGGATCATAGTATTTATCTTGTGTTTTTTTCCTTTTTTTCATGTGTACACATGTGTAGTGTGAGTTTGCGTATCTGCATGTTTGCATGCGTACAGGCACATGTATATATGTGGAAGAATGTGCATGTGTGTACGCATGAGTGGAGAGCCTAGGTTGATGTTGGAAATCTTCCTCTATGACCATTTCACCTTATTCTTTGAGGCAGGGTTCCTCTGTCAAGCTCAGACCTCAGGCTTTAGCAAATTTCCCTAGCCACTTTGCTCCAGGGTTACCATTTCAGTCTTCTGAGTCTGCAGAATCATGCAGGTGACGCATGATACTGACCCAGAGATTGTGTGGGTTTGGGGATCTGAACTACTACTTGTGCAGTAAGCATTTTAACTGCTGATCCATCTTCCTAGTCTCAGCCTCTTTTAACAATTATAGCAGTTACTGTTTGTGTGTAGCCTTGTCTTTTGGCATATCCTGGAGGTTATCTGACAACAATCTTCATAGTTTGCAAAGTGAACATTTTTTTATCACAGTATATCCTCTTACCATACGTGAACATTAGCCTGCTCTTCTGGAGGTCCAGAAACCCTAAGGGAATTATACCACCAATACCAGCCTTTTATAATTAGAGAGAGAAATTGGCAAAAATATATCCCAACGTTTTGCCGCAAAGCAGCAAAGCAGGTCAATTCTGGTGTATTCTGCATAAACTTTTGGCATCTCTTTACTCCAGTTAAGGCCCATTTTCTAAAAGAGACAGCACCCATATGCCTGATTTGTTATCTTTCTTCTCCATGTCTCATTTCACTATGCCCCTGCTGTCTTTCCAGGGATCACGTCCCTGATAAAAACTAATTATATTAAAACCCTAACTTCAGAGTTTGCTTTTGGGGCAACATTAAACTAATGCAATCAGGTTACAATAAAGTGAAACTAGGGGGTAATTAAATAGCATGAACCAGACCATTAACCCATCAATTGGAAGAAAAACAAAAACTACCCATGAGACTGCATATATTGTGAGAAGCCCAGCAGGGATGGAGTCAGACTGACCCAGGGACTATCACACAGGAGATTCAGAAGCAAAGAGCAATTACTGCTATGGTTTTGTTGGTTCTCCCTATAGGTCTGTGGTCATAAAGACATTCTGGAAAAGAATCACAGAGACTTTGCAGGAGGTTCTGTAGGGTTGGTGTCTAATAAATGTCATACTCAAACAAAATGGAGGGAAAACATTCTAATAATTTCATTGCATTAAATAACATTTATTTTGTTTTCTTTTGGGGGGGTTACCTGGAGGAGTTGGGGGAAAAATGACGAGTAGTTATTATTAGGAAACATTGTATACAGATATGAAAATTTCAGAGAATAAATAAAATAATTTTAGATGCCTACCTTGTGCAGTATAAAATTTAATGATGATATTAAGTATTTGGTCTCTCTATTCAAATAAACCCCTATAAACTATTTTATATACATGTTCTTATTTATAAATGGAGATCAATAAAGAGTATTCTCAGATCAGATGTAGTGGTAAGACTCTGGTGATTCTTAGGGAACTAAGGCAGAATGTTTGAGGTCAGCTAGGGCTTTGTAGAAAGGGCTGCTTCAGGAACCTATCATAACTGTCCTCTGAGAGGCTCCACCTAGCAGTCAAATGGAAAGAGATGCAGAAACACACACCCAAACATTAGGTGGAACTCAAGGAGTCTTACTGAAGATTTAGAAGAAAGATTGAGGGACCAGAAGAAGACAGGGACTCCACAGGAAGACCAATGAAGTCAACTAACCAGCACCCATGGAGGCTCCCAGACACTGAATCACCAACTAAAGAGTGAGCATAGGCTGGACCTAGCCCCCCCACACACACTTATGTAGCAGATAAGCATCTTAATCTTCATATGGATCCCCAAATAACTGGAATAGAGGCTATCCCTGATCCTGTTGCCTGCCTGTGGCTCCTGCACCTCTAAATGAACAGCCTTGTCTGGCCTCAGTAAGAGAGGATGTGCCTAGTTCCACAACGACTTAATGTGTGGAAAGGGGAGGGTGTTGACACCCAGAGTGGGGGTCCCCTTCTCTTTTGATAAGAAGGTGGAATGTGGAGGGACTTGCATAAGGGGGTAGTGGGAGGAGAGAAGGGCTGATATTTGGTTGTAAAGTGAATAAATAAATATGAAGGAGAAGAGGAGGAGGAGAAAGAGGAGGAGAAGAGGAGGAGGAGGAGGAGGAGGAGGAGGAGGAGGAGGAGGAGGAGGAGGAGGAGAAAAAGAAGAAGCCTGTCTTGAAAGAATTTTCACTGGGTTGTTATCCATTATGCATGATGATTTAACTCTTATATTTGGCTTTGAAAAAATGCCTGACACAGAATAAGAGTTCATTAAAAATTAGCCCCGTCACAATTTGCCAAGTATTACCGATATTTGGTGGACACACAGTATCTCATTTGTGCCTGTAAGAAATTAAACCATGTGAAGCATTTTACTAGTTTGTTTGTCTTCCAGATGAGCCAAAACCATCTCAGTAAGTTGCCTTCATTTTCACAAGAAAGACCTAGCAAAGCCTGTGTTTCCTGTTTGCCACCTCCTTGTTTTGCCCTATAGATCTCCATGTATGCCATAACATGGAAAGACTCTCAGAACGGTCCTACTTCCATGTGCTTGCTGTGCTTCCTCAGCCACCACTTCACCCCAGTTAATAATTAGGAGTAAAATCACTAAAACAAAAATGAGCCATATTCTTCTGCTCCTTGACAGGAAAGCACAGGAGAGCACAAGGTTCTGTTCTGGGTCATTTCCTTCAGTGCTACAGGGACTTGCTCTAACGATTATCTACTCTTTCATTTGCTCTTTCAATTTATCTTCCATGGCCCTATCCTCCCACCCCCCAGCTTCTAAATAGAAGCAAGACTTTCCCATGCTAGTGAGAAAATCTCCCCTTCTATTTCATACACTATCTACTAGTTAGATTAGAATGCCTGATCCATCACACAATTCCAATACTCCAGTGGTTCTATACAGTAACGTCCTACTTAGTGCACAGTGTGTCTGTTCATGAAGTCATTTAGGGATTCTGGACTGCCCTACCTTGGCCTGCACTCTGATCTGAGACCTTCTATTTATTTACATTTTAGATATAAGGCTTTAATAGTATCACTACCTATCTGAAAACCAGAATCCCCAGTCTTCTTAGTGGTTAACATACCCAAGAGACTGTCAAATGATCTAAATATGTCCTTTAATCTTCCATTTTCATTCTCAAATCGATGTTTTACACTTATGCAGATATTTCTTCGAACCCAAACTTCTGCTACAACACACACAGACATCCACACAAATACACATACATAGACACCCACAACACATAGACACACATAGATGCCCTCACAGACACACAGACACACATAAACACCCACCCACATACACAGATACATATAGACTGTTGTGTTAGAAGGTGGCTCTTTTCCAAAATGATCACTCCAGCTAACACAGTCCCACCAGAAGAGGTTTATTGGGGGAAAGCTAGGAAGAGAAGAAAAAGGAAAAATGGCGAGGGGTCAGGATCTTCATCTTTTATTTGGGCTCTGATGTAGATGCCAGGTAATCATGCTCACCATTGAGCTCAGGTGAGGCACACAGGTGAGGTGTATGCCAGGAGTTTGGTGGTTGCCATGGCAACAAAGTCAAGAGGATCCTTGCTACCTAGGGGTGACATCATCACCGGATTCAGAAGCTGACCTTAAAGCTGCTTCAATGCCTCCCTACACACTTTTCTGCTCCAGAACCTCCAACTTTCCATTCTTGCCTTGCCTTACTAGGGCCACCAGTACAAGTTCGGTTGTATTATTCCCTCATACACAAGCTTCCAAGTTACCTAGATTTCTTCACAGAACAACCTTCACTTTTTGTGGTTTTATGGTTTGACTATCAAGTATCTCATAAAAAGCTCTTGTCTCTCTGGCTGAGCTATTACAAGTTGACTGTATTATGGGTCTTGGAACTAAACACTGGATTAATTCCTTGATGCATTTACAGTTTTATGGTATTTATCAAGATGATTAAAAATCTATGAGGTTTGAGAAATCTGATCACTGAGGACTTTGAAGTTTTTGCCACGTCTCCTGTCTCCTTCTGCTTCTCAGAAGCCATCAGCAGAAACGTCCCCTGCACATTCCTATACTGTCATGATAGCTTGTCTCATCATTAGTCAAAAACAGTGGAGCCTGACAACCATGGCCTGAGAATGGGAACCAATCTACATTTTCCCTTCTTTGAGCTAATTTTTCACAGGTATTTATTACAATAATGAAAAATGGACTTACACAGCATTGGAAACCTGAAGCATGTTGGGGGATACTCCTGTGTCAGCATGGCAATGTCCTATAACACTCCACACAAGGACTATGCCAGACCGCAAAGGAGGAGGTCCTAAGTGAGCAAGGCAGTATAGCGGGAGCTATTTGAGGTCATCAACTAATACATGTTCAATAAAAGTTCAACAGATAAATGTGTGTGTGTGTGCACACACGAGAGAGAGAGAGAGAGAGAGAGAGAGAGAAGAGAGAGAGAGAGAGAGAGGGAGGATGGAGTCAATAGCATTAAATACATGCAACTTCGCAGCCATACAACCAATACCCTCAGTCACAATTTTTTTTCATTTCCTTTCCTCTCACACATCTCCCTTAACATCGTGATTTATACGTGACCTTCAAAAATCTTGGTTCAGGTATCTCTGTAAAGTCCTTTCCCAAAACCATTATTTTGTATTTCCAGATTCATCTCTAGATGCTAATTGTCCTGACTTGAAACACTTGCAGGAATAAAGATGTGTGCCCTTATTGTATTCTTCTTTAATATGGTTGTTTTTATACATGTTAGAGGTAGTGCATTTCCTGACCCATTCTATAGTGCTCCCTATGAAAATGGTAATCGAAAATCCCTACTGAGTTTACCTGATATTGAGTTTGATCAGAAACCCCATGACTGTTGTGGAAAGCATGATGATGATGATGATAATGAGGAGGAGGAGGAGGAGGAGGAGAGAGAGAGAGGAGGAGGAGGGGAAGGGGAGGGAGAGGAGGGGGAAGGAGAGGGAGAGGAGGAGGAAAAGGATAGAAATGACTTCCTATTATTTTCTTTTCACTTTCTATTACTTAAAAGATTTGTTTTTATTATTTTAAGTATGTATCTACATGTGTGCTTATGTAGGGGTCTTTTGTGCATGGGAGTGCCAGTGCCTTAGAAGCCAGAGCTTTCAAATCCTCTTTAAGCTGGAGCTAGAGCTATCTATGGTTGTGAGCTGCCTGGTATGGATGCTAGAGACAAATTCTAGTCTTGTGGAAGAAGAAGAAGCATCTGTACCACTTTGCCATCTTTCCTGCCCCAGTTTCCTATTTCAAATTATTCTTAAAGCTACTCACACCCATGTTTTCACTGCGGGTTTAACACATGCCATATTCTAAAATCTACACTTACTGCCTGTTCTGAAACTTGACAACAGCAAAACATTCTGCTTAATATACACAGAGAGACAATGTGGCACATGGCTATTCTCGTTAGCTTCCGATCCAGCCTTGACATTCCTCTACCAGTCCATTTCCTCTTTGGGTCCTTCTCTTCCTCAAGATTCTTCCATACCAGACTGAGATTCTGAGAAGTAGACAGTCCTAGGATGTATTCTCCGGGTGTGTTTGTAAAATGGAAGAAAGTGAAAAACCTATAACCTCATGTACATAAAAGAAATGGATTTGGGCTAAGAATTCAAATTCTGCCATTTGTCTCTGTGGTCCCTAGAAATGTGTCACACACAGTTTGCTTTTTGTAAAAGGTTCGTGTGACCATGAACAGTCATGCCTTCAGGTTTAAGCTAGGTAGAAGAGAAGACGTTAGTAGCTGGGTAGAAGGAAGGATATATTCCCACATCCTCCCTATGGCAAGACTGGGACTAGGCTGAAGCAAGTGGGAATATATGGTGACAAATTTAATGAGGTTTTTCACTCTTCACAATCTTGGAATCTAGTTTTACATTATAATCCAAAGAGACTCATACACCTTACTTGAGTCCTGGCCTTGATAATTCTAATGAGGAATGGATGATTTATGACACATAACAAGCTTGTAATTGAAAATCAGTACACAGTCAGGATTGAATAATCACTGGCCATTGTTCATGAAAAGGCTGGCCTTTATTGTTATCTATGACCCCCACTGGGACTATCTGTAATATCTGGATCCTCCCTCAGGATTGCACAAAACTATTGTGACTTTTATTCAGGGATATTTTCCCCATATCTTATACAATACATTAGCAAAATCGCAAATGGATACATAGCCTGTGATGGACAAGTTCTCAAGAAGGAAACACAGCCATGGAAAACGGATACAAATTTGATTGGCACCACAGGAGTGCGAAGCAGAAACTTGATTCAGTCGATCTGGGCAGGTAACACCTTAGAAATGCAGACAGGATAATGGGAAAACAAAGTCCCACAGACCTGGAGGCAGGCCAGTTAAGAGCTTTGGCACACCTGGATTCCATCACTGGTGACTTTGAGCAGTTCATTCCTTCTTTCCAACCTTCCATTGATTCAGCTCTCATAGTAGAGTCTCAGTCCAGAAGCTGCGTGGCGATTTAATACAGAGATGTCATGAGGAAGCTGGCGTGGTGTAACAGCATCCTCTTGGAGGGGGCCGTCTAGCTGTTCCTACTCTGGTTGTCACTGTTGCACTGTCACTACACTGTTTTCCTTTCTCTCATCATCTTCAAAGTCAGGCTACAACAGCTGTCTCTAGATTAATATGTGCTCTTGGAAGTCATGATACCCAAACCACCCCTCTGATGAGACACAGGTTCCTAGAATCCAATCAGAATGGTTGATCTCTAATTGGTATCCAAAAATGTGAGCTGGGTTTTAAAAACTCACATTATTCAATCAAAGAAGTGCAGGGTACAGTAGACCTGATATTTTCTAAGAATAACTGATCAAGTTCTCTTGTTTCTTTTCTTTTCATTGGGCTTCAGTTGAGTGGCTGACACTCTAAGGGTAGATAGAGCTGCCCACCCCCCATTCCTGGTTGATGAATGACAGGGCCTCCCATAGCTCCTGTGAAAACTTTGTGTCTCCACTGAACTTTTAGGGGCACTGCTTTGGGCTTTGAGTTATAACAAAGATGCTTAAATGCCTTCAGATTTTAGCTAGGTAGAAGGGAAGGATGCTGATTGGCTACAGCATAGTTGAATGGAATACTGGAAGAAAAGACTTAGGCAAACAAAATACATACTGTCCTAGCTATTACTCATTACTTCCTCCATAGTCACTTGGCAGAGTAGCCATTGTAGCATTTTGTAATAGCTTATAATTGGGCTCCTTTCTTGAAAGACATCTCTGACAGTACAGTCTGTGTTACCAATAGGAATAATCTTTCAAGCATGCCTAATAAAAAGAAGAAATATCTAAAGTGGCTTGTGGACCACTGCCTCTCTGCTTTCAGCCTGGAATGCAGTCTTGCTCCCTAACAGCGGTGACAGTGACGGAGGTTGGTGTAGTCCAGGGTGGTGTAACACCAGTACTCTTGGCTGAAAACCCATGTACTCCAGGGTGTTCCTTCCCTCCCACATTGCTTTAAGGAGCCCACACAGAGGAACATCTGGCCAGATGCAATCTACAAAATTCACTGCGAAACGAAACATATTAGCTCCCTCAGGCCAAGGGGAGCCCACCTAGTAAATGAGAAAGAAGGGGCCCCAGAGTGAATTTGGGAAGCTGGGAGCTGTCTCACATGGGACCCATCTTTCTGTGAAGAGTGAATTCCAAGTCAGCAATTCACTCTGAGGCCTGGCAGCATCTGGAAATGTGCACTAGTAGACAGGGATGTTAACATAAGGGACCAGTCAGGACCGGTTGCCATTTTCTGGTTTTTGTCTCAACAAAGGACAAGGGGAGTAATACAACAGCCTTGGGTTGTCAACAGACTACCATCCCCAAGAGTCTAACCTGTCTTTCCGAATGACTATGCCCTTGAATACTATAGTAGGTTCTTTAGATATAGGGCTTCATTTAATTGGCACAATATCCATAAGCCTGTTTGTCTTTCACACCTCTGTGGTTTTCTGTATGAGTCAAAGACTCAAAACTTCCCCAAAGTCACCTTAAGACTTAGGAGGAAAACTCCTCAGCCAGCCCCACAATCCTATCCTCATAGGTAATGCCCATGCCTACCTCCAAATACCTCTCAAAGAATTTCACTGCAGCACATAGTGGGCTCTGAGCTAGTGTCAGAAGCCCTCTGCTTACAGCACCTACCTCCTGGGACCGTGACAATTTGAGTTTGTATTTCTTGGATGACCACAGTGACAGACAGACTGACTGTTATTTTCTTTGGGGGAGAGGCAGGGTTTAAGGAGAAACATCTGTGTAAGAAACGTGTTTTCTCCAAGCCATTGCTCAGGTGTGACAAAAGGGAGAGGAGGAGGGAGGAGCGAAGCATAATTAAATGAACAATTAAAAACTTTCCAAACTTTTGACTTTAATTAACCTCTGAACCTCTTCCTTCAATCTTCGGGCTTATAATATGATGGAGTCAGGCTGCAAAACTGGTTTGGGTGTTTCCCAGTAGCTTGCCTGGGTTTCTTGATGGGGAAAGAACTTACTGAGTTTATGACTAAGATGTCTTGCAAGAAAATAAGCCAGCGATGACAGAGAAGCAGCCTGGCCTTGGTGGGCGCTGAGATGGAACACTGGAGGCGCAGCAAATGACTCAGCCCTAGGGACCTTTCTCCCCCACTTAACCCCTGCCTTGTCACCATTACACTTTTCAAGTCTCTCACCACTTCTTATTTCCAGAGGCTAATGGAAAGTGACTGATCCTTGGAGTGACTCCCATGAACTTTCTCTGCCTGAGAATCTCCCAAGTCACAAAGTGACTCTGGAATGAAGGTGGCTGAGTGCCAAACTTTGCAGAGCCTCTTCCCATGTGGGTGACACTGAAAGTGATCTTTAAACCTCCTAAGGTCTTCAGCCTTGGTTTTCCTACCTAGGAAGTGGGAATAATAATCCCAATGCTCACAAGAGATTTAGGAACACAAAACAAAACAATGCACAGAGAAAGGCCTCACTCGGTTGCTACGGTTATGGTTCAGTCTAGAGTGCTTGTTGTAATTCTTACTTCTGATGTTAGTAAGATGATAATTGCAACCCTATTTCTTCACAAGGATTCTCATAACAAGGTGACACAAAATTGGCGTTTTTGAAACACAAACCATCAGGAGTACCAGAGGTGGAAGGCCTGGTTAAGAATTCAGCACAATTGGATCCTTTTGTAAACTAATAAAGAATCTGACTAATTCTCTCTGCTAACATGCAATATTTGCTGGCAATCCTCAATGTTTGCAGCCTGTAGATTTCTGCCTTCCTTTCTGTGTGCCTGTTTCCAAATTCCTCCTTTCCAAAACTGATACTATCACTGAGTAGTACTAGCTTAGGAAACTGTCCTACTCATGTATGGTGTAGGATCTAATGATCTCAGAATTACGATTCCTTGTTTTTGTTCCTTCATTGTGAGAGTTCACATGTATGCATCCATACATATGTGCTTATCTATCCAATCATTTACTAGAAATGTTTTGGGTTTTTGGGGTGTGTGTGTATGTGTGTGTGTGTGTGTGTGTGTGTGTGTGTGTGTGTGTGTGTTTAAATCTAAGGCTGTTTAGGAGATTAGTATCTCAACTGGGAAATCAACAGTTCTTATAAACCA
This sequence comes from Mastomys natalensis, assembly GCA_021653895.1. Taxonomy (NCBI): domain Eukaryota; kingdom Metazoa; phylum Chordata; class Mammalia; order Rodentia; family Muridae; genus Mastomys; species Mastomys natalensis. Next base: position 494,844 of record JAJTUV010000039.1, on the reverse strand, counting down.
AAGCAATGAAGATTTAAATGGACCATTTACTACTTCCTATATTGAAACAAACATCCAGTTACAGCTAGACAGGAATATTCAACTTCCAACCTCATGGTCAGACAAGGCTTTTTAAATACAGGAAATAGTCCTTTAACACAGGAATATGATTTTGTGTGTCTTAGTTTTCAAATTACCTATGAACGATTCCTAGAGTCAACTTCATTATGAATACCATCATCCCTTTGAGATGACTTGCATGTCGCTCCCATTTGTATGTATCTTAACTCATACTGAACATTAAGTTCTGGGCTGCAAAGGAGGGTTTGCATTTGCACCCATTCTCCATGCCTTTCTTCACCAGCCGAACAAATGCACAGAAACACCATTCTTCCCAGAATTGTGATGTAACTTACCCCTCACAGTAACTCATGAACATAGTTCTGTTACTGTCACCATAGTCTTTGCTGAGAAACATATGACAAGAGACCTATTGAAAAATAAACAAGAGGGGAAAGCCACAAGAGGAGGAAAATGATGGGAAGCCTAAGCCAGTAAGCAGCACCTCTCCATGGCCTCTGCATCAGCTCCTGGCTCCCTGTTTGTGTTCCTGTCCTGGCTTCCTTCAATGACAAACAGTGTTGTGAAAGTACAAGGCAAATAAATTCTTTCTTCCCCAAGTTGCTTTTGTCACAGAAGATCAAAGGAGATGCAAGTGAATTAGGAAGGGTCCACTTTTGACAGGAAGTTTGACCTCAAACACCTTGCACTAAGATTGTGATATACAAGGTCAAGGAAGGTAAAGATTAAGTAAAATCTAACCCATTGACTGCTGTTTATATATACAGTTTTATTGGTAGTAGCTAATTGCCTTCATTTTGGTATTGCCAATAGCTGCTAGTGAGGCGTTACGGTAAACTAGAACAGTTGCATGAATGAATGAATGAATGAATGAATGAATGAATAAATAAATGTATGTCAACAAAAGCAAATGTGTTTATTTGTTAACCCTTAACCCTTGACAGAAAATCAAGATAATACTCATCTTTCATACTTGTATGAAAATGAATTATGAGCTCTATAAAAGATATATGTATTAAATACAGACATTCCAACTTCTGCAAAGGGCTCTGTGAGCTCAATGCAGGCATCCAGTAAATTCCACTTAGGGTTTGAAGAGATCTCTACAGCTGCAATATGACCTCTAGCAAATAATCTGGCCGAGGACTTCATAGTGTGAGCGTTGCACAGCACACTTTTAACTCTATACAGTGCAGTAGGAACTGTGCACAAATCAGGAGGCCTTCAAATGAGCTCTAACAGGTACCCTAAGAGCAGCAAAAAGACAAGTTGAGAGTCACAAGTGAGAGTCAATGTGGGGCGGAGAGGAAAATAAGTTGGGTGGATAGGAATGGGAATGTAGAAGGTGGGTATGGGAGGAGTTGAGGAGGAAAGGTTAGTGTTTAATTTACACTGCATCAAATTCTTAAGAATTAACAAAAATATTGTTTAAAAATGTTAATAATTGCAAACAGTTTCTATGAAGCATATACTTTACATTAAAACCTCTATAGGGCACCATGGACTCCTACAGGACTCCTATCAGTTCAGCACAAGCAGTGTGAGGTATTTTAATGGTTCAATGACCCTCTTATATGACCACTGTACTGCTTAGTTTTATGTCAGCTTGAGAAAAGATAAGGGTATCTTGAGAAGAGAGAACCTCAATGAAGAAAACATCTCCATAAGATCAGGCTGTGGAAAGCCCTGTAGGACATTTTCTTAATCAGTGATTGATGGGGGAGGGCACAGCCCATGGTGGGTGTTACCACCCCTGGGATGGTGGTCCTGGGTTCTAAAAGAAAGTAGGCTAGCAAGTCATGAAGAGCAAGACCTTCCATGGAGCAGCATTCCTTTATGATCTCTGAATCAGCTCCTGGCTCCAGGTTCCTGCCCTGTTTGAGTTCCTTGAGGAACATAGTCAGTTCCTGTCCTGACTATGTTCAGTGATGAACAGTGATGTAACAGTGTAAACCAAATAAACCCTTCGCGAAGTTGCTTTGATCGTGGTATTTCCTCACAGCAGTGATAACTCTAATGAAGCAAGCATCTTGAGGTTTATACATGGCTCTACAAACCCTACACAGGGCATGATGACCATGGTGCCTGTACATGATGATCTCCTGACAGATGAAGTCTGACCTGGATAAGAAGCACAGAGACTTCAATAGAGGTGGGCTTTGCAATGTATTCTGCACAACTCAGTTATGAACTCTATGATTGGCACTGTGAAGTCTATGCACAGGACTCTGAGGTCAATATAGATTCACAATCAGACCTACACAGGTCACTTGAGCTCTTTAGAGCTCTATCCTGGGTACTAAAACTTCTAGATATTTCACTATATGCTCTAAACCATCAGCCACGTCCTCAATAAATGTATAGTAGGAGTACTTATATTACAGTGTGAGGACTATAGTAGGCACTACAGAACCTATATGGGTTCTCTATGAGCTTTAATGGATGAGACTATAGGCTCTGAAAAGAATAGGGCTGGATGAACTCATCTAGCTTACCACAATGTGTCTACCTTGGAGCATTATGAGCCATATGAAAGTACACTGAGAGCTATATAATGGAATGCTATTAACTCTGCTGTGCACTGTGACTGCTATAAGGGTTGTCTATACTATCCTCTAGTCTCTCTCAGGATGTTATGAGTTTAATAGAACCTAATATGAGATCAATACTGGCCAATATTTGAAGATCATAATTATGCCTACTCAAGATAGTATGGCCTCTACAACATGCACTGTGTTCTTATATGCGGACTATAGTCACTCTCCAGGGCAACATGGATTTGCACATTGCAATAGCAAATCAATGTTGTAAGTTATATACAGGGAAATATATGTCATATATGGGACAATTAGCTCTATAAAGTGTACTATGGAGGGATAAAAATGAAGAATGTAGTCTGTGAGGCTCCTAAGCAGTCTGGAAAATGCACTATCACTGAGAGCTGTACATAGGGCACCACGAAGCACAAAAGCACTAGTGTGAGTCCTACATCAGTCCCTCTTAGCTCCTTAGTGGCACTCTGAGCTCTATACTGGTGCTACATCTCTAGAGGAATACATGTTCCTTTAGGCTGTTCACAGGATTCTATATAGGACTAAGAAATCCATGCAGGTTACCATAAGGCAGTATGTTCTGTGATTAGATGAATTATGAGCTGTATACCTGCATAAAGTGTACACTGTGCACAGCCAGGCTTATAGTATGTGCCCTTTTACCCAATGAACATTTAATACAGAAGGCTCAAAATCCAAAGAGATATAATTCTGGGAAAAAGAAAGAATTTTAATTTTAATTATTTTCATTCATTCATTCATTCATTCATTCTCTCTCTCTCTCTTTCTCTCTCTTTCTCTTTCTCTCTCTCTCTCTGTGTGTGTGTTGTGTGTGTGTGTGTGTATGTGTGTGCATGTGGACCATGGTAAACATGTGGAGATAAGGAGAAATTTCAGGGGAATTGTTTTCTCCATGTGTGTTCCAGGGATCAAACTCATGTCACTCACTGGGCCATCTCACCAGCCCTCACGTTGTCTACAATTCATTCAGTACAACTTTTAAAGAATAATGTATTTGAGAAATCTAGATTGTGGTATAAACATTTCATAGATCTCTATTTTTCATTCGACAAGGATTCACATGTTGGAAACTTGATCCTCAGTAGAGAAATGAAAGACGGTGGAGCCCTTGAGAAATACTTCACAGGAGGGAATCAGGTCACAGGGAACAGTCTTGTTGGAAGGAATTAAAGCTGGTCTCAGGGAGCAAGTTAACTCTCCTGAGAGTTTGCTGTGGACATATGTCTCTGTGCTTATTACTGTACTCTTCACAGTAGTTCTATCCCTGTCACCACAGGCTTTAGCTGGAGACAGACATGGAGATGTTAAGATACTGTCTTCCTCTTCCTCACGTGTGAGAAACAAGAAGAGGAGGCATAAGAAGAAGCAAAAGCTAAATTCAACATGAGAGGAGCTCCTCTTCTTGCTTGGGCTTCTTGTCTTCCCAAGTCACCCCCTCCCCCATGTGCACTCTAGTCTCTGGTATCATCCTCCCTGAAGACTCACCAGAGCAAAGCAGAGCAGAGTCCAGTCACTGTCCTGAGACTTCTAAAATTACAAGCTAAATAAACAACTTTTTCTTATAAATAATCTAGTCTTGTCAGTTTTGCTACAGCAATAGAAGAGTGACCAATACACTCATGCTTTGTAGTAAAATAGACAATAATGATATGCATATTTTATAAGCATTAACATTCAAATACACTTATGAAAATTTGTCAGTATAAAAAGATAAACAAACATTGTTAGTGCATAAGTGAAAGAGTAAAAATATGAATTTGTATCATGATGATTGGGGTTATACAAACCCCACTTTATAATTGCAGTCATCTAAAGAAGAAGAACAGAAAGTCTATGTCTTTGGATAAAATCAATCAAAAACAGTGATGGGTTACCATTACATCTGCAACCATCCAAAGAGCTGAGCTAGCAAGTCATTTTATCTTCCATAATGAAAATACACCAGGAGGCCCCTCTTTGTTGATTAGGGGGTTTTCCACAATTTTATGCATAAACATACTGTCTACTGACACCTTGTGATAATGTACTTCCATCAAATCCTTTGAAAAAGAAATGTCCACAATGAGTTAGAGCTCTCTGAAAGTCTTTCCACAACCTTAACTCTTTGGAAATTGTACAAAGATGAAATATGCAGCATAATGAATTGAAAAAAACAAAAAGGACCCATTGGCTTAAAGTAATAGAAGTAAAAGCTAATACAGAAGAGCAAATAGAAATAACTAAAAAGAAAATTTACTGTATGAAAAGTGCATTACAGGGAGAGATAATGCAAAACACAGAGGCAGTCCGTAGGAGTTGGCGAACTCTCATGAGCACGGGCTGTATTTGAAAGATTTTTTTTTTTTTTAATTTGGACGGAGAGCTGTCTTTTCTTTTCATTTCATTTTATTTTATTTTCTGTCTTTCAGAGCATTGGTTCTCCTAGGAGAATATACTCATATTTATTTCCTATGTGACATTGTTCTTTTTGAAATTCTGCTACAATTTGATATCCACAGAATGATCATTCCCTAAGCTTTCCCAACATATGTGTCATGTTTCTGTGTTGTTTTGGATGTGCAGAGATGCATTCCATATGCATTTGTGAACGAATCACAGATTTCTCACAAACCATGCTAGTGACTCCAGAGCAACAGTGTTACAGAAGGGTCTATCCACCCTGCCATGGACATAAATATTTTCAAACTAGTTATCTTCTGTGGCTTCTTCTGGCAAATACATCTTTACTTCATTTAAAGTTCTGGGAATTTCGTCATCTGGAAAGAATGCTGATGCAGTCACATGGGGAGTTTTTTAATGGAACTTTTTGTTATTCTCATATCACATGGCTGCTCTGCTCTTCGGAACTCAGCCTTCTTCTCCTTGCGATGCAGCCTTTGTAAAAGGAGGTCTGCTATTTGGGTGATTTTTGGTTCTTAGAATTTCAACACTTGGAATTTTAATCTATGAAGATTTGTGATTTTTATAGAATTTTAAGTGAAGAATTTTAATCTTTGGGGATTTAAATTTTAGGGTTGTACCTTTTAGGGATTATGATGTAAAACCTGAGCGCTCTGACCTTAAACCCTCCATTAGAGGACCAATCTACAAACTAAGAAAACACAGCAAGAGCACATGATGTTTCATTAGCACTGCTAGCCCATGGTAGTATTGATGACCAAGCACATTGCTCACTTGTTTGTGGAGACTTTGGTATAAATAAACTCATTGTGTTCCTACCCTGTAACAGTACAGCACACACAAGTAGCCTAATCCTTAACATATGTGATGATGTTCATGCAAGGAAAGCATTGTTTAGTATTATTTCTTAGTAAAAAGTACACAACTGTTCACACCTTGAGATCTGACCCAACATTTTCAGAAAGAAATCCTGCACTGTGAGACATCAGGACATTATGCTTGAGGACATTATGCAAAGTGGAACAAGCCAGGCACAGAAAAACAAACATCTCCTGCTTATACTGAGTGTGACATATCTACAATAAGTGTACTCAAGGAAGCAGAGCATAGAATAGCCATCTCCAAAGGCCAGGGAAAGTGGAGAGTACGGAGTTTCAATTGGGGCAAATAAATAAGTTCCAGGCATCTGTACCCATTATCCATAGATAACAATATTGTATGGCATACTTACAATATTTTAAGAGAGATTGCATGTTAAGTGTTATCAAAATAAAACAAATGAAAAAGTAATAACAGAACTATTTCCTGAGCACTGGACACTGCACTGAGGACTTTGTAAGTACTTCCTTATATCTTTCCCAAATAGGATGTCCCGCAGACTATACTAGCATTTTGCATGGTGAAAAAAATTGAAGTGATGCAAAGGTCATTATAGCACAGTAAACTCATGTACAACACTAAGGCCAAGATTCTATTTATGACTTTAAGCCCAGGATCTCTCTCATAACCACTATTTACATGAACACATAATTTAATTTTAATATAGATCTCCTTGGAGAAAAAAAGGTGTTTAAGGGATAGGGATAGGGTATACTTTAGAGATAGCAAATAATCTCGAACTTTATTTGAAAGTCTAAGAAAAAGACATCAAGAATCATATATAATATATATATATATATATATATATATATATATATATATGCATATATATGTGTGTGTGTATGTGTGTGTGTGTGTGTGTGTGTGTGTGTATGTATGTGTGTATGTGTGTATTTTAGACTAGAAAATGATGGTATGTTCATTGGTGACACATTCATTATGGCTTGCTCTTAGGGTTGTCTCAACCCCCATTTCCAATAGTGAAGGCATGTTTTCTTTGAGCCTTTAACCTTTCCTGGCTGGGTTGCCTTGTGACCAATGGCTCTTGTAGGGCAGCTAGGTAAAGGTCATTGGTCAAACCCTAAGTATAGAAAACACACCCTAGGGCTCTCCCTCCTCAATAACCAAACTGGTTTTACCAGCTGAGAGGGCTAATTGCCTAGTCCTTTTGAAATGAGGACCTAGCACTTCAGGAAGCTAATAAAAAACGAGGAGGACACAGGCCAATGGCTACCAGATCTGGCTCACATCAAAATCACAAGAATGGGGCAGGACACACCAGATGCCTGTGTCCTAACCTGTGCTTTAAATCAGATTCAGGTTAGGAGATTCCAGGAGTCTGTCTTTTGTTTCCAAGTTTCCCAAGTTACTTTTATGCACACCCAGGTATAAGAATGACAGGAAGAGCCTCCCCTCTGTGTATTACCCAAGTGGCCAGAGTTCTCTGGGTTGGGAAGGCATCCAAGGAGACTCAGTGTACATCAGCTATAAATCTGCAAGAGGCCAGTAGCTTCTGCTGCCTGTTTCTAGAAACATCTCGGGGAAAATCTAAACAATCATATAAAAGTCCAGGCCTGCTGGAAACCCTGATGGGCCCTCGAGAACACCTGAGGGAAAAGAAGCCCATGTAAGAAGAACTTTCCAAGAGAGTTTGTCCTCTCCCCAAATGCCATGCACATGAGCAAAGCCACTTGGGACAAGCTTGTCACCAGGTAAATTCCCTCGCTAGAGATACCACTTCCTAGCTGTGTTATAGAGGCAAAAGAATAGAACAAAGGAATCCTCTGATTTCCCAGTCCTAACAATCAGGACACACACACACACACATACACACTACACACACACACACCAACACACACACACCACCACACACACGCACACCATCCCCACAACCACACACAGACACACTACACACCACACAGCACACATATAGACACATACATACCACACAGCACCCCCCCACACAACACACACACCACACCACACCACACACACAGACACACTACACACCACACACACAACACACACACACACCACACAGCACACACCACACCAACCACACCACACCACAGACACATACACACCACAGCACACAATAGACACATACACACCACACAGCACCCACCCACCCACACACACCACACAGCACACACCCACACCACCACAACACACTACATACACACACACCACACACACCACACACACACACACTACATACACACACCACACCACACACACAGACACACTACACACCACACAGCACACATATAGACACATACACACCACACAGCACCCCCACACACACACACACACACTACACACCACACAGCACACAGACACAGACACACTACACACCACACATACAGACACATACACACCACACAGCACCCACAACACACACACACACACACACACACACACACCACACAGCACACACACACACACACCACACAGCACACCACACACACACACACACACACACACACACACACACACACACGCACATGCTGCCATGCCTTGGTTAATCTTTCTCTGCTATACAGCATTATAACACATAGCTGGAAGTGTCCAAATGAACATCCCTGAAGTGGATTATTATTTTCCAACAAAAAAATCTTTCCGACAAAGGTTAGTCATACTTCCCAAATGCAGAATTTCCTGAAATTAATCACCATTCAATGTGAAAATAATAATGGTTTATACTCTCAGTTTCCAGGAATGTCAACCTGGGTCCCTGCAATGCCCCCGTTGGCATATATAACATATATCTCTTTCTTTGTCTTCCAGGCAGGGAACATGGGTGAGCCTTTCAGGGAAAGCTCTACCTACTTAAGTATACCTACTTAAAAAGAGCTATTCCTATTTCAAAGGCTTTTAATTGAAATGATATCAAAATAAAGGAAAGTCCTTAAAAGCCCAAAATAGTAAATTCACAATGACTCAGCCAGGTAGAGAGAACATTCATTTAAAGCATTGCTAAACAGTTTCCAGGATCATTGTGTCCTACAAAAATGTGATAGGGAATGAATGACTTATCAGAGAATACATGATAAAACTTGCCTGTCACCCCTCAGCCTTCTCTAAACGGGTCACCCAGATGTTCTAACTACAGATCCAGAAGCTAAAATCCCCAGTTGTTCTGTCCAGCCAAAGCCAGATCTGCAGATGTAAAGAGGAAGTGCCAAGGCAAGGTCCCTGGTAAGATTACGGGCTGTTAATAAGAAAAGACAGAAGCCAGAGTTTTGATGTACAGCTCGACAAGCAGAGGTTAAGAGGAGAGGCAGGGCAGGCTCATTTGCAAACTTGGTCCGGTTTCATTAAGTGTGAGCAGAGACAGCCTGTCTCAGTCCAGCAGAGAAGGAACTCATTATCCACGTAGGGAGCAAGAGATAAGAATCTTTTAATAATTGCTGGGAATTTTTTATTACTATGTGGAATGCCAATTTAGGTCTCTCCTCATGGACTGGATACAAACAGCCTCCTTGGGAGTAAAGGCTGCTCCCCCATGGCTGTGGTCATTAAAGACAAAGAGCAGAGAGACTGATGTTTGCTCTGAGAATACAGGGGCTCAGGGGGCCCCTGCTGGCTGCAGGAGCCAAGTCTCTGCACAGCTACCTCAGAACTGGCCTCTAGAACTTTCCACAATTTCCATGAGGTCCTTCAGAGCAAGGCTCCCATGGCTTATCTTCCAAAGCTCTTGCCCTTTGCTTGCAGACCTCTCTGCCTCTTCCCCCCAGGTTTTTTTGGGAGTGTCTGCAAGAGATTTGTCTGGTGTTTTCTTTAATGTTTACACTTTGTGAATCAGATTTAAATAAATACCTTCCACCATTCTTTGAGAGATACAAGGACACTTCCAACTGGAAACAGATAACTCTTAAAAAGACAAAAGCACAGTAGAAACTGGGCTACTTTCGTAGACTTGGCCTGGGCACCCTGACCTGGCAGATTTAGCTCTTAGTTGGGAAGATTGCAACATCATCTTTGTTAGAGATGCTAACACATTGGACTAATTCAAACTATTTCTAAAATAGAAGGAAAAATTTTGATGTGATAGTATCTCGTGGGCAATAATTGGGAAGGGTGACATTCCCATGTAGGGTTTTCTTGTAGGAAAGGTGCATGGGTTCCTGTCCTGGACTCCTGGATCACAAGGAAGCTTCTACAGTAGCCTCTTTCCCTGGCTCTGAGGTCTCCTCCATTTTCTCTCTCCCTCCACTGTCCTTGTATCACTACACCTGCCTGGGAGATGTAAAGTGACAATGACTGGGTTTAAGTCAGGAACACTGAGGCATCTTCCGGGGCACCAGGCCCAGGGCCAGAGGCTCTGGGAACTATGAGTGTTGCTCTGTGCCTCCTCCTTGGCTGGGTTTCAGAGGGGCCTGAGAAAGCTCAGGGTGTTGTTCATTCCCTGGTGGAATCTGTACTGACAGCTGAAAGGCTTCAGAGGGTTTCTGATGCGTAGCTCACAGAAGCTCAAGGCAGCCATAACTGGGTGTGCTGTCCAGGGGCTTGACTTATCTATTTACTCCTGCACTTCTATGCTCACCCAAAGCATTAATCACCTTCCTCTTCATCATCATCTAAAAAGCATGGGATACTAGATAGTGGAGACAACAGAATGCTGTTGCTGTGGTACCCCCTAGGTTTACGTAATACATTGGCTGCTCTAGTCATGGAAGGATTGAGGGGCTCAGTCTGCTCACTTGTAACAGTGGATGGGTGTGGTACCTACCTGTCTAGAGTGCAGCAGACAGGAGCAGAGATGATCATGGACCTAGATACGTGTCCAGTGTGGTAAGTATGAAAAGGATGGAACTGGGTATAACAGTGGAGACACATTACAGGACAAATTCTGCCTCCATGCTTTCCTGCACCTCCAAGTCTCCTTAGGTAGTAAATGAGAATAATTACCTCTCTCTCTCTCTCTCTCTCTCTCTCTCTCTCTCTCTCTCTCTCTCTCTCTCTCTCTCTCTCTAAGCTGCTGAGAGAAAAGCCAATAGGAAAGCCACAAGGAGAGAGGAGGAAATAGCTCCAATCAACCAAACATAGAAGGGAGGGGACAGAATAAAAGTAACCAAAGGAAGAGCTCAGAGACCCATTTTATTGACTTTCTTCTATGATATTAAACATGACTTCTCTGTAGTGTAGGCCTGCCCCAGGCTGGCAGGCAAATCTTCTCACACAAAGAAACTAGTTCAAATGGATTTGCAATCTCCCCCACCCCTTGCAGGTATCTGCTGTTTCTCTTTCCTCAGTTGATATTCTGTAGATCTTGAAGTCTTCTCCAAAGAGACTTCCCTGGCTGACATCACCAGGGACATTGAAATGAGGAACCCCTGGAACCTGGAGAGCCTACTGGACAGCTTGTTAGGGGGCTGAGCTGGAAGCCTATTGTTTAATCTACTTCAGGTTTTGAATGATTGTTCTCTGGCTGCTGCTGATCGTTAGGAGGCTATTTGAAGACTCAGAGGAGGGGCCAGAATCGCACAATCAATCGGGGGTCAAGGGAGGAGACCTTGACGGACATACCCAACCACTGCTTCCTGTCATACTTTGCTTCCTAGTCCACAGTGATGTGAAAAGCCCCCATCCCATGCTTCTGTCATGAGAACCTGAGCTGATTCACCGTGCTACAGCAAAACCCTCTAAAGCTGTGACCCAAAATCTTTGATTCTCTCATTTGTCTGATGCTACTGCCCCAACTCTCGGGAACATCAAGAATGACAGAGAGCTGCTACAGGAGGAGGCTTGGCTCATGTCAGTAAACACTGAGGAGAGGTAGAAGGAAATTGTGGTGTGCCACTTGGTATGTTTGTCTCTTGGCTTCAAAAGATTTCATAGCAGCCTTGCCTTGGTACCTTGGTCTTCTCTACCTACAGATGCACTTCTCTCTCCTGCAGCTGCCAGCTGCATCCCCTGCCTCCTGTGTCAGGTACCCTCCCTTACATCACCCTGGCCTCTCTTTCCTTAGGCTTCCACTTCAATAGCACTTCTTCCAAGAAGGTGCCCAATGTCACCGTCCAAAATCAGGAAAGTCTCTTCTCATTCTCTCTCTCTCTCTCTCTTCTCTCTCTCTCTCTCTCTCTCTCTCTTCTTTCTCTCTGAGTAAATAATCTTGCACACAGTTATTTTAATTTTATAGATAAGTCTTGGTTGCATTTTTTATCTCTCCTTTATGAGTTATGTAACCTTAAAGCCCTACTCTTTGTCCCTAAGCACCAGGGCCTACAACAGGATCTGAATCACAGTTATGACTATGTTTGCTGAATGAATGCATAAGGGCCAAAGATATTTTGTTGAAAATAATGAGAACTTTTACTTGGAAATTTCCTCAGGAATAAGTGAACTGACCTTGGAATTTTGATAATGTCATTCAAATCAAAGCCAGGAAAACGGTAGAGTTCTATGATAGATACTGAGTAAGATTGCACCCCACACACATATACCTTGTCTTGACGTTGTAGAGTTTCTTAGAGGTTTAGATAATAAAAAATGTCCCCAAAGACTCATACATTGTCTGCTTGATGATCATGCTGTTGGGGGTTTATGGAGTAATGATGGGATATGATAAATCCATTGATTAGTTCATAGCTGGATTGACTATTGGGAGTGGGTCTAATTAGAGGAAAAATATCACTGACTTTAAATGATATATTTTGTTCCCAGCTCCTCTCACTCAGGCTGGTTCCTAGCTGCCATGAGGTGGACAGTCTCACTATGAACACCCCACCATCACGATCTTTATCCTAACCCCAGGACCAAAGCATTGGAGACAGCAAGCCATGAACTGAAACCTCGGAACCTAGGAACCAAAATAAATTCTTCCCCCTTTTAAGTTATTTCCTCAGATGTTTTGTCACCATGGTAGAAACCTGCCTAGCATGTGGGTAAGAAAAGAAACTGACTTAGATAGTGAGGTTGTAAAGAATGATTTAGAATTATAATCAAAACACTGTGTGAGTGACTGAAACCATCCTCACCCCATGCTTTAGACTACGACATCCCCATCCCCCAAAAGTCCATTGTAGGTTGTTGAAATCATTTATTCATAATCCCTCAGCTCATTGCAAGCCTGGCCCTCAGACCTGATCACTTATGAGCTTAGTAGGGTAACAGCTATCACTGTGAGCTACACAGTACAATTTCTTCAGAGACCGTTGGCGAGTCTGTGGAAGCTGGATGGAGTTGGCTTTCAATTTCTGTTCACAATTCATACATAAGTTTTCAAGACCTTCAGCAATTGGCTTAACCATTTTATGAAAGTCTCATTTTGGTGTTTGCAAAATAGGAATAAGATCTCTCCATTGTGGGATTTGTGCAAATGAATTAATGTTTGTTACACACTTAGTTCACAGTAAAGATTAAGAATGAACTTGTTTATGTGTTGGATCATTTTGGGCTTCAGTAATAACTCACTGTGTTGTGTGATACCCTCTGCTCATTTGCCTGAATCTATTCAGAACATTCTGCTATAACAGTATCAAATGTCCAGTGTTTTCTGTGATATAGCCAATGTCCTGAAATAAGATCCAGTCACATGAGAAGTTCTATATTATACAAAAAACACTGGAAGAGAGTTTGAAAAATCTGATGGAAAGCCAAGAAAATATCTGAGGTACTCAGAATGGCAAACACTTCCTTTCTGGTTAATCACACAGAAAGATTAAGAGCAATCTTGCCTATTGAACTGAAAGCTGATCCTGGAAATGAAAGAGAATGGACATATTCAAAGATACAGTTATGTACTTGGGACGGTATCATCTCATGCTACAGAGGATTCAGCCAGACTAGGGATGGAATGGTAACATTAAAGATAAGTCACATGGGCTTGATAGATGGAAAGACTTTATAATTTCTCACTTAATTCCTCTGGGAGCTTCTTGGAAAGACAACCAAACTTAGTGGGACTTGCCATGGTTCTGATGGACAATCATCCATCTTGGGAGGCCATAGAGATGCTGGCAATCTTCTTCCCATTGCAACAAGCCTTGGATGCAAGCAGCTTGAGCTGGCATATGCCAACAGTAGACAAAAATAATCCAGAGTTTATAGAGCCATCTTCCTGGAGACTACTGTCTCTAGAGTACCCTGCTTTCTAACTCATCCCATGGTTGTCAATTTCTCTGTAACATCACCCATGGCACCTCAGCAGCCAACAGTTACAAAAAATTGCTTCCCATTAAAAATTACCTTTTTTCCCCATTGAGCTCCTCCTGGAATTCCCAGCTGTCTATAGGTCTGCTAAGTCACGGGAGGATCTGAGGACTGCAAGGAGAAAGGACATGGTGGTGCTCCACAGCTTAGATGGCTTTGCATTTGGACCCAGGGCTTCCAGGCAGTCTGCCTGGTGGAACACACTCTACCTTGTATAAGTACCAGCAGACAGGGTCCATAGACTGACTCTCTAGTGATCCAGTAGTACTGGGTCCATGAGGGGAAGGCATAGCATTGTTCACAATGATGCATTTTTCCAGGGACCTGTCACCTTTACTTTCTCCCATATTTTCTCAATGCCAGTTCACTCCTCACCCTTTCTCCCCCTCATCTATTTCTCAGATGTCCCATGTTCCCAGACCATGTCACCTCCCCTGTCATCTTTTCTTCAAGATTTTTCATTCTCATTTCTGTTTCTTGATCTCAATCACCACAAGGACCTTAATGCTAATTTCATTCCAGTTTGGATATCTGAACAGAGACTCAAACATGGATACTGGAAACAGTGCCATTAACAGGAACTACAGAGCCCTGGATGCTAAAAGGGTGGAGGATTACTAAGCAGGGGCTAATTTAAAATTTAAATTATTTGCACACTCTGGGCCTTCACATATATCTTGGTATTGATCGCAGCTCTTTGGAAGCTATTTACGTTTTCAGCACACCTATAAGGCTGAGATTTATACTACATTTGGTGTTTAACTAGCCTCTTAATGCACCCTGTTGAGCCATAGTATTGGTGAGCATATTGTAAATTTCAGCCTCGGTGCTGAATTGATTTGCTTAGTGAAGTTGAATTTGGACCATTAAAATAAATAAATAAAATGAATAAGAGGGACTTCTAGGCCCTCATGTCATATTAAAATCAGCCAAAGGCATAGATACAACCTCCAGACTCACCGTTGAGTTCAGGGAGCTAGACTTAGGGCAATGAAGGGTTGCTTTCAACGTGGCCTCAGGTAGTAAACGTTGTAATATAGAATTAAGAGAAAGGTTGGGGCTCAGTACACATACACACTGATTTGAATTAAGAAGACATGAATTCACATCCTGACTTGACTTACTCTAGCTGGATCTTCGTGCTTCCGATTTCCAAGTGTATACCTCTGGCCAGAGAGTAGATAAATGTCTAGATGTTTTGTTTTGGGTTTGGGTTGGTTGGGTTGGGTTTTTGTTGTTGTTGTTGTTGTTGTTTTGTTTTGTTTTGTTCTGTTTTTGTTTTGATTTTTTTCTCACTCCAACTTAATTAGCCTGCCTGTGCTCAGTTGAATTCTGAGATAGACCTAGTCATTGGACTAGGGAGCTGTCATCCAGGGTTGAGATTTTTTGCTTTGTTGATCAAGTGGGATCATCATCCATTATTTGAATATTCTGGTGAACCCGTGTTCTCCGTGAACCTCAGGCTGCCAGGAACCAAGTCAATTAGAACATGTTCTGCAAACCACTGGCTGCACATTGAAAGTCCGTTGCACCTCCAGTAGGAAGCTACTTCTGAAATCAGCAGACAACTGACAGCCACTTCTGACCTCTTGAGCCTCTGAGCTGTTTCCTGTGAAGTTGGTACAGTACTACTGGCCACTTGTGGTGGCTATGTCCTGGGACCTGGAAGACAATAATCACCATTGTCAAGGATAGGATGGCAATTAAAGCTTTCTCTGAAAGAGAGTCTCATGCATAGAGACTAAGCAGGGCTTGGTAGCTCCAAACCTAGTTCTGTGATATGTAAAGATTAGTCTTCTTCCCTGACTTTTAATCCAGGGCAAACATGTTCTTTATTCTATGCAGGCAGCCTGGGACCATGATTAGTCATTTTAGAATCCCATATAGAGGACACAGTCCCCTCTTTAGAAGCCTTGAGGTAATGCTTCTATTAGAGCTACCTCTGAATCTGAATTCCTCCCTGGCTTGCCCTTCCTCTGTCTTTAACTTCTGAACACATAGATCCCATCAGAGAAGGTGCTATTCCTGAATATGTTACAGCTATGAGAAATGAAAAAATGAGAGAAAAAAAACATAACAGATGTTTATATCTGTAGATATCTTTCACACTCCCTGTATTTTTTCAGGGGAAAGACATTTACTAAACATTCTCTCAAAAGTTGGTATTTGGAGGAGATGTTTCCCAAAGAAAGATACACTCTTATGTTCCCCCTCCAAAAGATATGCTATTATGTTCCAATTGATACCTTTCATCCGAAATGCTCAGTGCTGGAGGATAGTATTTGTAGGGGGCTTATAAATGTGAAATTAAAAAGTTTGGATATTATTCTGTATGATAGTGGTGGTGGTGATATATCTGTAAATGTGTGTGTGTGTGTGTGTGTATGTGTGTGTAAATAGTGTGATTATATTGATATGAAGAATAGATTGCATCTATGTGCACTTGAAGTTGTAGACATGGGCTGAAGGACAATTGTTGTATTTAAGAGGTGATAAGACAAGAAAACAATAGCAAATCTCAGAGATATTCTTAAGTGACATAGCTCAGACTCACTATGTCACTCTCAAATGTTTATAATGATTAAATTTTCTTCACATACACACAGGTGGGTTTGCACATGAGCAGTTATATTTCTTTACTTCTGACGTATCATTAATTAAAAAAAAAATCAAAACCCAAATCGCATTTCAGAACAATATGGTTCTTCAGTTTCCTTTAGAATACAAGTCTTCAAAGCCCTGAACACATATGAGAAACTCAAGGAAGTACTGGGTTTGCTGACCCCACAGATATATTGTTCAGGTCCTACACAATCCATCATGAGCCAACCCTCAGATGCCTCTTTTCTCCAGAATGTCGCAAAGCCCAGGGGAAGGCGCTGCCCACCTGTCTCTGAACTGCTTCTTTAATGGAGCGATCCCACTGCAGCACAGAGCTTCAAAGGAGCTCACTTACCTGGTACAAAACCTCATTTAAACAGACTCTGCTTTATGTGCTGTAACAAGAGCAGAGTGGAACTGGAGCCGAACTAGTTGAGCCCTAATTTATCAACATCTTAGGGAACAGCACGTTGGGGGTGAGGAGCTTAAATATGGACCAGAAGACCTCACTGGGCCTGGTAAGTTGGAGTTAAACTCTCAGAATATGCAAATAATTTCCAAAAAACTACGTCATGCTTGACCATAGCATCTAGTGGAGAGGCTCCATCCAGCTGCCAATCATTTCACTTCTCCCCTGGCACAATGACCTATCAGAGGCAACTGTCATCTCTTATGTCATGTATCACCTTGCTATTGTTTCTCATTTGTCCTTCCTCCTAGACTGTGGAGAGCACATACTATATTCACACCTGTGTCCTCTAGTAGAGTTAGAAAACTTCTCTGCCTCTTCCTCTGAGATGTCCGTGTATGTCTCATAATCCAATATGGGAGCAACCCCTGCTGCAGAATCATGAGCGCCTTTTATAGGACTAAAACTGCGCTACTTTAAAAAAAAAGTTTTAGGCTACATGCCAAGTCCAGTTGTCTTCAAAGGGATTAAATGAGTACTGTTGCCAGCCCACTATCTGCATACATTTTTGCCCATGCATCTAAACCTAGATGCCATCCCTAGCTAGTCAAAAACATCAGCTATTTCTGGGCCAGATTACAGAAAGCCTGTGATTGGTGCAAATGCAGCCATTCATTTGCACGTAGATCTGCTACAACTGGAATAAAGACCGCTCTCCCGACCCCAGCACTCCTTCCTGACTGTATAAGCAGGACACTTCCTATGTCATCCCATGGTGTTGCAGTAGTCTGCCTGTTCAAAGGCTTTCCTGCAGTGGTAGGAGGTAGGAAACGTGGAGGGAGGTGGAAACATTAGCAGGGCATTAGATATAGGTCTGGAGCCACAGCTGTGATGGTGGAAATTACAGATGTGAAGAAAGCTCAATTGAAGAGTAACGGAACAGAGGGTGGGGGCAGAGGTGACAGAGACAAAGAAGTCATCAAAGGACTAGAGATAAAAAACTGACCAACATGGCTTTGGGATACAGAGAACTGCCAAGCTTTAAGGGCCTTAAGAGAAGTGACATTGGCTGCTGTTACAGGCTGAAGATCCTGATAGCCTAGGTCTATTATGACAGCTGGGGATACCAGCAGCCACTGACTGCTGTTGCTTGCTGCTCTCTGCTATCTGCTGCCACAGTCCATTACAGCTGGAAGTTGAGAATTACAAGAGCTGCCAAGTGCCAGTGTCGCTGGTGATTAAAGTCTAGAGCAATAAGCCTCCATAAGTCTTTGGCCTCTGAAGCCTGGAACACTAGGTCTCTTAGCTCTTAGGTATGCTAGAGAATCTTGAATGTGGTGCTGCCAACATTCTAAGAGCTCGTCTTCATCTACCCACAATTCCTATCGGGATACAACGGCAAGCCCCCATGCCAGCTGATTGCTAACAAACTTACTCCGATATTCTTTCTTTTAGCTACTGGTTTGCCCACTTAATCAGCAAGTATTTGCTGAATTATCTCCAGTCTTAGATGCTGGTGTGCAACAGATAAGGCTCTGTGGAGCTCATATTTTTGATATAGGGGAAGAAAGAAGTATAGTATCAAATCTCAATGGTGTATATAAGGAAATGAAGAACATGGGAGAATTGGAGCATTATTTTATAACTTGGTAGTCACAGGGAGACATCAGAGATAAAATGACATTGAATATGGAGTTAGTTAAAATTAAAGAAGGATATTTTCAGAGATTGGAAAACTGGCTTAAGAAAGTACAACAGCAAGCATAGAGGCCCTGAATTATGAATGGATGACATACTCCAGCAAGACACCACTTTCATCTCTCATTCCTATACTTGGTACAATGGACCACATTTCTGTAGCTTTTCATTTGTCTTTCCCCCTAGACTATAGGCCCTGAGGATGAGGTACCATGCTGTGTCCATACTAGCATCACGGGGACCTACTACTGCTCCTGAGATGTAACTGCTTATTTAATAGATACCTTGTGAATAAAAGAATAATTGCTCTCTGAAGAATATCCCTAGTAATGAAATGAAAGAGAATGGCATTATGGTTTCACAAATGAGTAATCTGGGGGAAAAGGGAGTTTCCAAAAAGCTTTGACAGCTAATGAAGACGGAGTGTAATCTAGATTCTGACTTAACAATTTTTAAGGCCACAGACAAGGATACCACCATCATAAGCCTGACTACAGAATAACAAAAAAATCCTTCTGGAAGCTTGGAGCAAAATATCTTGAAATAGTAGTTTGTGCATGCCGTGTTGACTAGGCACACCTGCATACATGTTCCATAATCCTTGGAGAGTCAAACATTGCCTCTGTGATATTCAAATGTCCTACAACCAAGTAAAGGGTGTATGAACAGATGTTAGCAGGAATGTGTCTTGGCCAGATTCTCTACAATAAATGGATGATGAAAAAAATTGGGAGATACCAAATACAACTGGTGAGACTAGAAGAGAGAAGGGCACACCACGCAAAGAATAGAGTCAGGCAACATGCCCATGGGAAGGAGAATGAAGAGATTCTCTGCCAGTAGCCTAAAGGTCACACTTAGCCAGAGCTCTCACCAACAGGGTTTTCAGTAGGTCATAAACGAAGAATGAGGGAATGGGACAGATACTTTTGAGAAGACGGGAACCTGGGCAGAAGTGGGAGGGGCATGGAAAGCAGGTCCTGCTGATTTCACAGTGCGCAGGTGCAGGCACACACAGCCACAGGGTACTAAGCAGTCTGGTGGGAGGCCTGGGTCCCTGGCCCTGGTTGGTTTATCGTGGGCTTGGATGTTTGCCTTGGCAGCTCTGGAGCATTGGCCTCAGCCTCAGCATCATTCCCCAGTGGCCAGGCAGCTGGGCCAGCACACCTGAAAGTCATTAGCTTGGGGTCCCATTTTGTTCTCACATTTCCAAGCAGTGACCCATAGCCACATGTGACCAGGCAGGCACTTTATCATTTTGCTTTCCCCAGCCCAGCCCACCCTTTTGGCTTCTACAGTCCCTGCCCAAGGCCAACCAATCCCTCCAAACCCTAACCAAACAAGCATGCTTTGTCTTTAATGAATATTTATAAGAGTTGACTATTGTTTTCACGAAATATATGTCAGTCTTTATTTTTTAAGTTGTATTTATGCAGACTCTGAGGCTCAAGGTGCTTAAAACATGTGTCCAGAGTCTCACAATAAATAAAGACCAGATTCTAAGTAGAAGCTGAGACTAGTCTGCTATCAACAGGTTGTTGAAGCTTGTGTAATACATGAGTGCCCATCCCACGTCTTCCAGGCACCCGTCCTTGCTGGTCTCACCTGTGACATCCCATAAAGTTCAAGTGTCCGTGTGTGAATCCAGTGGTCAGTCTGTCTATCCATTAGTTACCAAAACTTAATTTTCTCCTCAGTATATTTGATGGAGACAATTGATTCCTTGTTATTTTCTTTTTTTTTGAAAAGTGCTCTTTTATATGTCCTTTTCTAGAACTCTATTTCAGTAGCTTATGACTCTATTTGTCTAAAGTGATGTTTCTCAAGCTTGGACATTTTCTATACCTATTTCTGGGATAGTTGTCACAAGGCTGGTGCATGAGAGAAGTTCCTGGTGTCTAGACAACAGAGGTCAAGTGTTATGGTAGAACTCTGCAATGTATTAGACCCATTATCACAATAAAAGCCATTGTACTCAAAGTGTGGAAGGTGCCAAAATAAAGGGCTATAAAAGCAATCAACAAGTATATAGGAGTACTTCCCCCTAGAATTTCATGTTTCCAAAAATAATACATGACAATATGGTATTTATATTAATTATAATAAATTATATTTAAGTATACATTATACTTTAATTTTAAAATGTATGATTATGTTATTGAATTATAAAGTATATATTAAAATTGTAATGTTTTTATATTTTGTGCTCTGTATTATAGATTACTGGGCCAACTCTTTGGTAATGACTGTATAACATCTCACTTAAACTCCACACTTGGTGAATGGATTGGGGAACACTATACCATGGACAGTAGCAAATGTTATTTATCTGAGATTATTTTTAATTGGGGAAAGCCAGTTAATTATGTATACCATTGTCTTAGTTAGGATTTTACTGCTGTGAACAGACACCATGACCAAGGCAACTCTTATAAGGACAACATTTAATTGGGGCTAGCTTACAGGTTCAGAGATTCAATCCATTGTCATCAAAGTGGCAGCACGGCAGTGCCCAGGCAGACATTAGGCTGGAAGAGATAGGGATTCCACCTCTTGTTCCAAAGGCAGTTAGAGGACTGGTTTCAAGGCAGCTCAGAGGAGGGTCTTAAAGACCGCACCCATAGTGACACACCTACTCCAAAAAGGCCACATCTATTCCAACAAGGTCATACCTACTCCAACAAGGCTACACCTAACACTGCAACTCCCAGGGCCAAACATGTACAAACCATCACAACCATTAAAAACTTTATGAAGATGATAGTGTATTCTCTCATTTAATGTTTACAACAATTTACAATACTCTGAGGTAGCATGCTATCCTAGTATTAGGAAGTTGAGTCCAGGCATAGCATCCTGAATGTTCCTGATCTCCTCTAACATTAGGAAACCAAGGCACAAAATAGTAAAAACAGCCTTTGTAAGATGTAGGGACAAGGATTCAGGATTGTATAACCATACTCTGGAGTATCATCTGAGCAGTCAGTTCATGGAACATATTACTGAGAACCAACCGCAGCCTACTCCTGACTTTGTTTGACTTTGAAGAATGGGCATATACATTCATTGCATCATATTCAATATCACCTCACAACTTTCTATATTTAAAAGTTATAAATTCAGTATGAAGCAGTATCTTTTACAAAAGTACATAACTTAGAAATAAATCACGATAAGTGAACGTGCTATGGCATTCTTAAAATCTCTTAAGTGAGAATTGGTTGGGGAGACCAGTGTTGCATATTTCAATTTGATATTCCACAATTTAAAAATTTCAAATAAAAGCAGCTATTGTTCATCTGGCTCCTTACAGGTCACTTTTTCAGGGCAGCCTTTCTTAATTAGCATTTTACATCACTAAGTCTACTGCATCCCCAGAGCACAGCCCAGTGCCTCCTTCTTTCCTTGTTTTCTTCCTACCACAAATGCCTCAAGATTGTATGTTCTTTATGGTTTCACTTCAATGTCCCAACATGTAGACCAGCATGTGGTATACAATACAATCTCAGGGAAAATTTTGTTGAAT
The DNA here is from genome assembly GCA_021653895.1 of Mastomys natalensis. NCBI lineage: Eukaryota > Metazoa > Chordata > Mammalia > Rodentia > Muridae > Mastomys > Mastomys natalensis. Next base: position 472,544 of record JAJTUV010000039.1, on the reverse strand, counting down.
GAATAATAAAAGTCAGAGGCTTCCTCAAGAGCAGAAAGCAATACCATTGCTCACAAATGAGTCAGTACTAGATACATACTTATGAGAAATGGAAAGCATGGTAGAAAAATTTGTTAAAATGTTTTTCTAGTGACAAAAACAGGAAAACACATACTGCATACCTAAAATAATTGAATTAAGTGGCCAAAATTGATATGTGTTTGTTTGTTTTCTATTTTGACAATCATAGATCTTTCAACAGTTTCAAACATAGTTTTGGGAATGTACTTGGGACCCAGATGGAAACCAGCCTGTGTACTAAAGAAATGCATAGATAATGGGCTCTGCTCTGCCAGTGCCACACCAAGCCAAAGACCATGCTTATTAAAGACAAGACAAGCCTCTTGTTTGTCTCTGGCTTTAGGAAGGTTCACAGAGGCGAAAGTTCAAAATGTTCTCTTAGAACGGAACATGACATAGGTTCCTGATTCATCCTACCTAGTGTTGGAGAAGTGCACAACAAACATAGGGTTGCCAAATATAGCAGTCTAAAATATGTCCTTCCAGTGAAAGTTGAATTTCAGAAGAATGACAAACACTTTTCAGCATAAACATACACACACATACATATATACATACATACCATTGATCTGAAATTCAGATCTTTCTGGACATCTGTATTGTACTGTATTGTAGCTGGCATCCCCTGGGCAGGAGCTGAGGCCAAAGGACAGAGTTGCCTGGTTACCCTCAGGGACTCTGCCACCAGAGTGCTGAGAATGCAAGGATGGAAGATCAGGACAGGAAGCTGTCTCTAGGACACGGTAAGTCAACAAGTCAGGGCACAGGCAGTCCTCCCTTCCGCTCCAGAGGAGCTGTGTTTGAAGACTAGACACCCCCATTCCTGGCATCCATCTTAAACTAGGGGTGGTTTTTATTTTGCTTCTCTGTTTCCTCATGTACCCAGTTTTTGCTCCCTTGTCACTTTTGTTGTGGCAACAGTGACAGTTGTCCTTGAGTCTGGCTGACTTAGAGCACACATGAGACATCTCTGTATCTGTCTCTCTCTGTCTCTCTGTCTTTCTCTGTCTCTCTCTCTCTGTCTCTCTGTCTCTCTCTCTCTCTCTGTGTGTGTGTGTGTGTGTGTGTATGTGTGTGTATCTGTCTGTCTCTCTGTCTCTTTCTTTCTCTCTGTGTGTTTCTGTGAGTATGTGTCTGTGAGTGTGTGTGTGTGTGTGTGAGTTTATGTGTGTGTGTCTCTGTCTTTTGGTCTGTCTGTCTCTCTGGGTGCATGTGTGCATGTATTTGTGAATATTCAAAAGAGGACACATATGGAGGGCAGATATAACCCGGGGTATTATTGTTCAGTTGCCCATCTTGCTTTTTGACACAGTGTATCTGATTGGCCAGGGCTTATTGATTTGGATCAGCTTGTTGTTGCTGGCTGACCAGTGAGCTGCAGGGATTTGCCTATCACCACCTTCCCTGCCCTGGGATGATAAGCTTGTGCCATAATGCTTGACATCTTTGTGTTCTGGGGAGCAAGCTCAGTTCCTCATGCTTGCAAGATAAGCGCTTTATTGATTGGGACACTTTTACCAATGAAAGCCTAAGCTGGCAAGATGGCTCAGTGAGCAAGGTGCTTACTGTGCCTGCCTGATGGCATAAGTTCAAACCCCAGAACCCACATGAAGGTGGAAGACAAGAACCAACTCCCTAAAGGTGTCCTCTGACCTCCACATATTCATGGTGACATATACGCGTTTATACATAAATCATACACAAACACACACACATGAACACAGAATAATAATAATTAATAATGATGATAATAACATTAATACATTTTTTAAAATAAGAAGATCCCCAGGTCCCATGTAACAAGTATGTCTAGAATTGTATCTATAAAATCTCTTGGGAAACTCTGATCGTTAGCTATTTGAGAGACACAGTTGTTTCAGACCTATACCAGTATAAATATGCAGCATATGGTAGAATTTGGTTTCACAGGACCATCATCAAGGCTGGAGTGAAAACTGACCCACCCATGAATCATAGATATTGAGAAATAGGGCTCACAATACCATTGAGGGAAGGATGGACACCATGCCAAGTACAGAGTTGACACAGCAGCAGCTTAGCACGAACAGAGGTAAGCGGGAGCACTTCTGAGATAAAGACAAAGGTAATGAGAAGTTTAAAGATAGGCCAGCCTGGTTGCTGGTGACAATCTCCCATATCTCTCCAAGGACAAGAAATGGAGAATATAACAGTTAAGATATCCCCATGAAGGAGAAACAACAACAGAAGGTATGTTCAAGAAGAAATGCAATGTAGGGAATTAGCTTCAGTGTCTAAGAAGAACTGAAAGTGATGGAGAAATGAGGAAATCCAGAGTTTAGAAATTGTAGAAAATGATTGCCACATCTTGGGTCAGAGCAACCGAGAAGTGCATGGCTTTGCAGGATCCCCAGAATCCCTAAGAACACTGTTAGTGCACACACAAACACACACACTGACCCTAAGGTTTTTCCTTTCTTTTCATCTCTCATCAATTCCTCTAGTTTCACATGTATAGCCCAAACTTGACAGTCAATGGACTCTGGAACACAGTAGATGGAAAAAAGAAAGAACCAGAATGTATCTGAGTACAGTGTCAAATGATAGATTTGAGTGGTTTGTGATAGAATGTAGAGGAGAGATAATGATAGTGTTACTATTGCACAAAGGAGTATTATTCTAGCATGAGGCTCACAGAAACCTAGTGTGTGAGGTTGGGGAGATGGCTCAGTCTGTAAAGTACTTACCATTTAAGTTTAAGTATAGGACTTAAGCTTAACCCCTAGCACCCATGTAAAACCCAGGTGTGACATCAACTTCATAGGTACATACATCTCTGAGCCACTTCTGGGTGAAAATAGGTGATTCATTGTAAAAATAATTAGGCTACTAGTTTTACCAGGGCTGGTGTATCTAGATCTGTTACTGGTACATGAGCCTGGTATATAATAGAGGGTTCTGGTATCATAGAAGGCATTCAAAACATTCATCTGAGAAGAATTTAATGAGGGACTAGCTGCAGAGTTACCTACTGATGAGGCATGCAGGGGCAATATTATAGAGAGCTGAAGAAGTAAGATGGGAATGTCCAGTGAGTATCCTCAGAGATGGCCACCTAAGGGCTAGTGTCAGGACGGAAGTGATGTAGAGTAAGACCATGAACATTCCATTTCTAGTTCTGTTTCTGCATTCGTATCTTGGGCCAGCATCTCTCTGTGTCTGAGCTCAACCAGAAATAAGAGATCCTGAGCCACAAAGTTCTCTGGCTCAGTTTTAAGTGACACAGTCTAGAAAAAGAAAGCAAGGCAAATAAAGAAAAGCCTCACAGGGAGTTAGGATTGGAAGTGATAATGAACAATAGTAAGTATCACAGACGCAAAGGGTCTCAACCTTTCATGGAATCAAGAAGGCAGCTGGGGGCAGTGTTACTGGAGGTAAGAGAGTAGAGTGTTGATAACTCTATCTTCAGAGCATGACATTGTACTACAGAGTATCCAGATACCTCTCCTCAGTTTCATACATCTGACTTCCATGGCATCTTGGAGGTGAGTCTCCTGCCTTTCCCCGACTCTCACTACCCCCAGAGTTTCCAATCTTGCAACTGGAATTGCTACCTTCTACTTCCTGCCTTTTGCTAATAGGCCATCAGCTTTTTATTGACAGGTGATGTTTCCACACATGTGTTTGAGAGATTAGCCCTACCCGGCATGGCTATTGCATTATTGATTTCCTAACAGTATGACTATTATCCAAGACCTGTACAAGACTGGGCCTGTCAACAAAATTTCACAGAGCGAGAAGGGGTTCACAAGGCTCCATCACTGAAGATTTATAGTCAGCGAATGGCTGCTTGAGCTATAGAGTTTCTTCAGTGGTGTAACCATGGCTGAGTTGCCTCTGGTCCTATAAATAATCTGTCACAGATGCTCCAATAAGGAACCATAAATAAACAGAATGGTTTATGAGAACGACAGGCAGTTATAAGGGGAATGAGTTGGGATGGGGAAGGGGATCAGGAGAGGACGAGAGAGGGTGAAAGTAGGAATATGATCAAAATAGGTTAAATAATTAAATTTCATTAAAATAATGAATAAAAGTCATTATTGTTTACAATTAATATGCACTATAAACAAAAATGTGAAAAGAACAAGATAGTAACTTATTCTCCAGTTATATAGCCAGAATCCTAAACCACTGGCTAGTGCTGAGTCACACCCCACTGGTTAATGCTGAGTCACACCTCACTGGTTAATGCTGAGTCACACCTCACTGGTTAATGCTGAGTCACACCTCATTGGCTTAATGCTGAACCATACTTCTTTGACTAGAGTCACTGGAAGACCTTCCCCTTTCAGAACTAAGACAAAGATCTGAGCAATCTCAAATGAAGGACCCATCCCTGAGGCAGTCCAGGCCACAGTCAGGCTATGCCAGCTCATGACCACTGAGTATTAAGTTCATAGGATTTTTTTTTATATTTGTCAGACACAGTTGTTAATAGAAATGCAGTAAGTAAACTCTAAATTAAAGAAGTTGCATTTAAATTGTAATAATATTGCTGGTACCTATGAGATTATGCATGCCTACTGGGTCTACAATAGATGATATGTTATTATTGTGCATAAATTTAATACACCCACATTCAGTGTCTTCATACAGATAGGTTGAAATTGGCTATGGCAGGAACATTTATACCATGGAAATGGGCATACGGTAAGAAAAATCAATATTAGTTGTTGTTTCTAGAGTGTCAATTATTGCATTGTTACCAGAACAACACAAGACTCTCCTACTCTCTCATCAAATCTCAGCCAAGTTTTGAGCAATAAAGAAAAAATAATAGTGACTAGTATACTCCTGTGCCTTTATTTCTTTGTTAGGTAGATTCACTCAAGAGAAAGGTGAATGTGGCTAAACCGCATTGTTTTCTTTTATGCTTGACTGACAAAAGCGCTCTTTTTTCATGAAAAGTATTTAACTAATCCAGGTGGAGTAAATTTGATGCCTTGAAATAGGAAGATGAGAGGGAGAGGGGCTGAGGGGGCAGGAAGTAGAAGTAGGAGTATACAATTCCTAAAGATGGGACACCGAGAATACTGTGTGTGTGTGTGTGTGTGTTGTGTGTATGTGTAGGGGGGATGCTATTTACAAACATTCTACTAAGGGAAAACCATATAGAGAAGGAAGAAAGCTGGGGAAAATTATAGCATCTATCTCAGAAACAGAGAGCAGCATGATGACGTAATCGAAAGCAACTGATGACATTCATTCATTTGTGAGCTCCCTAGTGTTCTCCCGTTGTGTCCCGACAACATGCTAAGGAAATGAAGGCAATCCTGTCCTCAAGGCCTCCAGTGCATGAAGGAGAGAAGCACATTAAATAATTGGCCTTTAATTTCACTATTGTGTTGATGAGCTTCCTGCAGGAATGCTTGCATCAATTAAGCTAAGCCAGGATGATCAAACAGCATTTAGGGACCAAATAATACTTGTGTTTTGTTCTCTGTTCTTGCTTCCCTTCCACAGCTACTATCAGAGCCTCCTCAGAGTTCTTAGATTGTTTCCCTTCGTTTCGCTCAGAATACAGAAAGTGTCTGGTAGTCTTTGCTTTGTAGCATTTGTGAAAAGCTGCTGAAGGGTGCTCTATGCTCTTCCAAGAAGACAGAAGTGATGGACATGACACCCTTGGGAGCCTTCACCCACCAGATGATGTGACGCAGTGGCAAATCCTTGCCTGTTGAGGTGTCCCCAGTAGAAATGAACTCCAGTGACTTGGGACTTGCTAGCGCACATGCTCTGCTGGTGTTCCCATTTTTCTTACATCTATATTTTCCTACAGATATTCTCTGCAACCCTTACACACATCCTTTAACACTAATTGAAATAGGGGGTACAAAAAAAAATAAAACAAAACCAAAATGAAACCAAGAGAATTCCTCTCTTGAACTTTTCTCTACCCCCAGACACTTCTAGCTCCCCAACACTGACCAGGAATGTGGCTACATATACACAAAACAGACTGCTAGGAAGAGATGGAACACTTAATATATTGTCTAGACCAGGGCATTCTAAAAGGTGAAAGGGGAACCGTTAGAAGTACACCCTAAACAAAGCAGATGCAAACTGTATTCACAGGTAGTCTTCACAGAGAAAGGCTAACTCTGCCAGGCAGAAGTCAAGGGCAGAGTCCCTGGTGGGTATCCAGTCTGAGGCTCAGGCTCAGGAGCAAGTAACTCTCTGTCATATTCATGGGGTTCTTGGTCTCACAGACAACAACAAATCAGACCCAAGGTGCGCCAGGAGGGAGGGATGCATCTACCCAAGAGTCCTCACAGGAATGCATAGTTTACAAGAGAAAGAGACACACAGTTTGCTCAAGTCTGTCTGTCACCCATCTCCTTCTGGTGGCTGCAGTATTCTGGAGAGGCAAGAAGCACCTACTGAATGGAGATCGCATCCCAAGGAGAAACGTTTGACTCTGAGAGCCTTACCCAAATGACTGCTGACATTGGAAGCATAGGCACTTCAGTGCATTTCCTGTGTGCTGAAGATGCTCTGGGGGAACTGGGGGCAGGCAGGGGGATTCCCAGGGAGGGAAGTTTCCATGCAAGCCCTTGCTGCTGAGAGAGGTCTGGTTTCAGGCCTGCTTTGCTAATTTCCTAGGCAATTTTTTTTTTTGCTTCTCCCCCAAAACATTTAAACTTAAATAGCTATATAAGTTCAAATGCTCTTTTATAGACTGAAATAAACAGCTTTTATAGCCTGAAAACAGCAGACTTAGAGATCAACCGCTCACCACTGAAGCAGGCATCTTTAAGCCAAAGAAATAGAAGCATTCTCTTCCTTATTGGTGGCTATATTTTTCCCCAAACTAATGGGAGGCAATATATAAATTAGCTGCCATCTAAGTTGTCAGGGGAAGATGTTAATGCAGCCTCCAGGCATTTTGCTGCAAGGCTGCCCCCGTCTGGCTCCCACCACAATTCACAGATGGTGATTCCTACAGAAAACATGTAGGCTTATGGAAGAGCCTCAGAGAGTTTGAGGGCAAAGCAAGTTCAGGATCCTGGTTGGCAGGCAGATTTTCTCCATCTTCTGGTCAGCCACCATTCCTGGCTTCTCACCTGATGTATGCCCTATAATTTTGTTTAAAGTAAAATAAGGCCATCCTTGATTTCTAAAGTAGGCACCAGGAGCCCAACAGCATTCCAGTCAGGAGAAGAAGAGCCCAGAACTATTAGTGCTCTTTTGCTGGAGGTGAACTTTCTACTCCAGGGCAGAACAATTCTTTGCCTTAAGGTTTTCTTCCTCTTGGGCCTAGGAAGCCAGTGGAACAGTCACTACTAACTATGGGATAGAGCCTAGTACTGGACACACACACACACACACACACACTGGAAGACAGCCCTAATGACCTCATCTTAACTAATGACATCAGCCATGACTGTGTTTCCAAACATTATCATATTCTGAGGTACAGGGATTTGGGTTTGAACATATAACTTAATCCATAATAACGTTCAATAACATTTTCCGAGAGCCTAACCTTGCTCCAGTAAATGGCCCTGTGCATTGACAGTACTAAGTGAACTCAGAGAGTTTATAAAAAGAACAACTCAAATAGGGGAGATAAAGCCATGGGGGATACAGGAGAGTTATTAGAGGGAAGGGAATGGGGATGGATTTGATGGAAACATTTATGTGCTTGTATGAATTCTCAATAATAACAAATAACTGAAAGATCACTAGAGGCATCTTAGAGCCTAGATAACACAGGCTATGACTAAGATGTCACTGAGCTGATTCATAAATTACAAACAGAGGAAACTTCTTTCTCAGATATTTCCCATACTGGTCCACTGCCAGGCATGTGTTTCTCTGTATCTTTACTGTATGTGTACTGTTCTTTAGTTTCCAGTGTCTTTCATTTACATCTCCCTTAAATGCATTAAATTCATGTTCCAAACTCACACATGTCAGAGAAATTCTGTTTAGCTCTCTTATCACCTTACCTGCCCCCCTCCAATAGACAGATCGAACCCCTTTATGCTCTGTAGGACTCCGTTAATACCTCGCTGGTCTCATTTATTCCCCTTTATGGCTGTATATTAAAACAGTAACCATGCTAAGGTATTGATGACAGGAAACAACTAGAGATGAGATATACAGATCTGAAAAGGTTTACTGTTTAACAGTTTTCTCTGAGATTGAAACCATCCATCATTCAGGGAAGCTCTTTAAGCAGGAAGATAAACAACTCAAAACAGCTTCAGAAAAATCCCTGAAACAGAGTAGACTCACCAAACCCTTCCCTGCCAGAGTAAACAATGAAGGCTAAGAGTCCCTCTCACACAAGGAAAGCTGCAAAGAAGACTCTGACACCAGCCCAGCTACCTGGAAGAATCAGAAAACAGCCAAGCTACTGGAGCTGCTCGAACTTCCTGGAAGAACTTTAGACCAGAGTCACTTGGAAAGGGCACGCTCCAACCTGTTGAACTGACAGCAGGCTGTGCAGTGTGCTCTGGGTTTCCTAGTTTTTTGTGAGCTGTCACCTGAGTGCTGGGGTGAGACTTGATGTAGCTGTTTTTTACTCATTTCTGCTTCCATAAGTAACCACTCACCTGTACTCCTTTAGGTAACCCCAATAAAACTCATGGTTGGACTTTGATGGCATCTGTACTTTGGTATGTTGAAGGAACTCTATCCAGGGTGAGCAGACAAATGTAGCAGCAACCCAAGAAAAGTTTTGTCATATAACAAGGCTGAAAAGCTAGCAAGCTCCATCTGAACGCTTAGCAAGACCTGAAGAGAGACAATAATCTGTGGGGGTCTGGTCTCCAGTTTGGAGTTCATCTCAAACCTCCCTAGAACTTGCTAGAACTGCTTAGGGAGGCACAACCCACTCAACCCTGAAAAGAGCAAAGCTCAGAAACTCCATACCAGTCCAAGGAAGATCTTGCAATATGTGTTCTTTCCCCTGGCTTCCAAATTACCAAGCTGCTCCCATCTGTCACTTTGTGGTGAATAAATTTAGAGGGATTCCTTGGAAAGACTAAATAGGCGCTTTGTAATTTTGAGCCAATGACCAGAGAGGTCTCTCTTTCCTTCTGCCCCTCAGTCTACTAGCAAAGGAAATTGAAGGACACAACCTTCTTTGGGAGAGTTAGGAAGACATGATCTTATCTAGGACAAAGTCATATTGTAATGTGTGTGTGTGTGTGTGTGTGTGTGTGTGTGTGTGTGTGTGACTGAATATGTGGCTGTGTGTCTACAGTGTGTGTGTATGTGTATATGTCTGTGGTAGTGTGTATGTATGCATATATATGTGTATGTATGTTTGAGTGTATGTGATGTGTGTGTGGTGTGTGTATGAGACTATTTCTGTATGTGGTATGTATGTGTATGTGTGTATGTGGTATGTGTGTGAGAGACACTGTGTATGTGTGTGCGGTGTATATATGTGGTGTATGTATATGAGGGGTGTGTGTGAGACTCTGTTTGTGTGTGTGGTGTGTGTGTGTGTGTGGTATATGTGTATATGTGGTATGTGTGCATGTAGCATGTGTTTATGTGTGTGAGACTGTGTCTATGTGTGTGACTGTGTCTGTGTATGTGTCAGTGGTGTGTGTGTATATGTGTATGTATGTAGTACATATGTATTTGGTATGTATATGTGTTTGTGTGTATGAGTGAGACACTGTGTTTGTGTGGTATGTGTGTGTATGTGTGTGTGTGTATATGTGTTGTGTATGCATGTGCATGCACACACATTTTCATATAACAGAGTTGTATGCCAGACCCTGGGAGTATCACCAGGGGATGGACAATGTGTATTTGTTGGGAATATGTTTCACAGGCTTTTTATTGATTTTTCTTCAACTTAGGTAGGCTGTATCGTAGCCTGTATGCACTTCATCACATTTTAAACTTGCACTCAGCAAAGGAGGTATCATGACTGTCCCACCCTGGTTGCCTGGGAGCAAACGGAGGATCAGAAATAAAACAACATGCTAAGGGAGAAGAATCGTCAAATTTCCATCAAAGCATCTTCAGGTCTAAGCCTAAATCCAGCAAGAATTCTGCATCCCTTCAGGACTGAGCACTTCAAATATTGTTTTTTCCATTCTATCACCTCTGGGAGGAGAAGGTGGGAACAATTGCTAGTGTTCACCAGGCATTAGTAAGTTGGCAGTGAGTGCTTCTCTACATGGACAGAAACATGAGCAGATGTTACTGCTCATCGCAATTGGCCCAACTCAGGCATGTTGTCTCAGTGTTCCACTGACTTTAGAATTGATCTCACCCTTACTTACTTAAATAGCATCCTATGAACACTCTGTATAGTGGCCTTACTTACCTTGGTGCTTGGGATACAGTAGTTTCTTGAGGAGTGTTGTTCATATTAGAAGACAGACAGCTAGCTGCAGAGTATCGCCACGCCCAAGGCTGAGATGGCAGATCTTAAACAGTCCATACTTTCCAGAAAAAGCAAGTGACAAGTATAGAGAACAGTACCCTAATTCTAACTGCCTGCCTCAATATTTCAGACTATTTCCTTTCAGAAACACAGCATTGTTTTCTGTAGTTCATCCATGGTTTGACATGTTGTCACCCAGCCCGAAAGCCTCCATGCTTTGTCCTGGTCCTGGCCCTGTGCTGTGTCCACTCAGCCCATTTTCCAAGCTTTTCTCTTTTTGCCCCTTCTCACTCCCCACACATGTGTCTCCTCCCTTTTCTGAGTCTAGTCACTAATAATGCTCAGTCCTGATGAAAAGCTCAGCTCTGTGGGAATCCATGGCAAAGGAATGTCAGCAGCTGCCAGTCCTGGGTCATGCCAGGGTCAGTGGCCTGGTCGCTTTCTGTGGTTTCTGTTGGCCCAGGTTTAAAGGTATTCGTCAGCGCCAGCTTTACCCCCATCCGTGCAGCCCTACACCTTTGATCCTTTGCAGGCCTCTGACCATAACCACATCCGAGGAGCTTATAACTTGTAAACTGCTGCATCTGCCTTCTTTGAATGCCCATGGTACTTTGGTTCTCTCTTCGATGGTGCAGTGAGAAGCAGCACATATTGCTAGCTAAGGTTCTTTGTCCATAAACCTCTGCCTGGCTAGCCTCTGCTCACACTTTATATCTCAGCAGACAGACAACTAATGCTGAGAGTCCCCCAGTCCAGACATAGAGCTTATTACAAGGTAAATTCTTAGATTTACTGTTACTCTGGCATATATAGCCTCAAGGCCATGTACAGTGTGTGTTTCCCCACCACTATCTCCCCAGTGGCTGTAGTGGATAGACCTATAACTGCGAGAGACATGAGTGCCTTCCCTTGGTGCCATGCTTTTATCTGTCAGGAAGGTGGCTCTTCATACTCTTCCAAGAACAGACAGACATGTGGTGTTTCACTTTTGTCTCCTACTGGAGGATGATTCCTCTTCTATATTGTTCCATCTGACACTTTAATTTCTGTGATTTCTCTATCTTCGATGACAATAGCTCTTGCTTTTAAGTGGCTATTTTATTACCCTAAGATGGGTTGTTGATTGTGATGACCAAAGAAGATTGACTGAGAGTAGAATTCTCGAGATCATTATTTTTGAAGAATAATCTATGTATGGGTTGAGTGAGTAATTTTATATACCAAAGCATCTAATAAATACATGAGAAATCACTTCTCAAATAAGGATTCGATGTTTGTAAAGCCGTTAAGAAACATTACTTTTTCAGGGTTTGGTGATGTCTGTCTTTAGAGCCTCTGTTTATTGTGTCTTCTTTCTCTGCTCTGTATTTTATGATATACCTATGCTTCCTGCATGTCTCGCTGTAATTTTACATACCCATATCTTAAGATAGATACAGAGACATAACATGCATATGATGTAAATATAGCTAAGTGTAGACATCAGGTCTCATAAGCTTACAATGAAAAACAAAAACAAAAAAACCTTTAATTCTAATCAGATCTAATGGCACACAGTTGTAGTCCCGGTTGCTATAGAGGCCAAGGCAGTAAGATCACTTGGGTTCAGAAGTTCAAGGCTAGCCTGGAACATTATACATTATATTTTTGTATCTCCTATAAGGAGAAGGAGGGAGGGAAGAAGGAAGGAAGGAAGGAAGGAAGGAAGGAAGGAAGGAAGGAAGGAAGGAAGGAAGGAAGGAAGGAAGGAAGGAAAAAGCAAAAGAGGAATGGATGGATGGAGGGAGACAGAAAGGAGAAAAATAAAAGAAAACTAAAATTTGCTTAAATGTTAAGTGAGTTCAATAATTCACACAAGCCCAGAGCTGAAAATTTTGCACCTCAGAGAGTACAAGGGCTTAAATGTTCCTACGGCACTCATGTTTACCTACTGCATGTGTCTTGCTTCTTGCTAACAGAGGATAACTGTTTTTAAAGTTCTCTATGTCTAATGAAGTTTACCAAAAACAACTGAGGTTTGCATCTTTCCTCCTTCACATTTCGTTGAGGTCCCTGAAGTGTAGGAGGCTGCTTTTATTCTGTGAAGAAATGGAACTGGACCTTCTGCTTGGAAGCTACTATGCTGATTGGGTTAAATGCTAGCCCACAGGTAATCACTGTGGCCAAGTAGAATAGAATGGTTGTACTAAGCCAGTGAGAGACTCTTATTGCCCATCCATCTTATCTTGAGAGCACAGCAAAGACATGGCAGGGATGAATTCCTCCATTGGAAAACAACAGTATTTGGTACCAGGAGTAAAATTAAGAGATATCCTTGCTATGGAGTGGCAGTAGAATCACATCTGTTCATTGTTAGGGCTACATAGTCTGGCACCTGCCATCTACTAAGAGAGATGAGGATTCACAGAAGGATATGGAAGGACTACTGTGGGGAAGATCCCTCAGTCCTCTACCATTATATTAATTTTCTAGGAGATATTCAAAAGAATGTCTGTTTATCTAAGATTGCTAGGCACCCAACCAAAGAAATCCATCCTACCAAATCCATCTTGGTGAACCAATGAGGTTTGGGGGATTATTTAGAGAAGCACCAGGGAACCTGGCAGCTGTACCACATTAATTCCTACCTCTAGTATGGTGGACTCAGGAAAAGTTGCAGCATTGAAAAGTCCCACACCCGGGAAATTATTTATGTCTTAAATAACCTTAGGGTAGAAAAGAGTCTTATGAGGAATTCATGAGCCTCGTGGGATTCCCCATTCACAAGGCAGTGTTTATAGGTCTGATTTCATGAGGGTGTCTTGCTGATCACAACTTCTCTGTGTGGTGGCAATGGTCATGGCTAATCCAGAGAGAACAGCTACACCTGCTGACTGTACACCAGAATGAGATTAATATTTGTAAAGTCTTCTGGAATGACCTCAAAGATGAAGGTACTATGAAGATGTAAAGAGTACATGTATACTTGGGACTTTCCTGGATCTTAAAAGGTGTCTCTTTTCCTGGAATAAGGATGGGCGAGTATTAGAGGGATGTTGCTAAATCATAAGGACTAAGGCCATCTGATAGCAAGGTAGGCCAGTAAGAAGGCTGAGCTCAGGATGAAAGGCTGAAAGTGGGAGGAGGAGAGGGGATGAGGGGAGCACATGTGACAGCCAGATGCATCACTGTTCAAAGAGGCCCTGTTGTTTTATAAGAGTTGATTCTTAACTGTACATCAGAGAGGAATCACTACACAGAAAAATAAATAATTTAGCTACTTATCTTTCACCATAAAAAGATAATACGGTAAAATGGCTTACATTTTAAAATGTGAAAATATTTTTTTTTAAATCCTCCTGGCTTAGGAAAAAATACCATAAAATGTTACATAAAAACGAATGTCATAATAGTTAAAACAGTGGTAAAAGCATTTAAATTTAAAATCAACAAAGAACTGAGATAATATTAAAGGAGTAAAATTTTAGCCAAATGTATAAAATACAAATATTTTCAGTGTATAAAAGGGTCCTATAAGTGACCTAGAAGGGGGGTATAAACAGACAAAGAACAGAAATATAAATAATCTCTTGTAATAAGATAAATACATATCATTCTCTATCTAATTGAGGAGAGTAATAAATATTTGTTATTTTAGTGTATGTTATATGATATACCATCCGAGCATGGATAGTCTTCTTAAATGACAGTTTCACAAAATGCTATCAAAATTTTCAAAATATTTGCAATGTAAACAAATAGACTTTATTTAAAATATGTAGTAAAATATGAAAACTTAAATGTACATACAAATATGTTAGTGGGAACTATTATGGTAGGAAAGCATTGCTATAGAAAAATGGCACCATGCTTAGTAACAGGCAAAATTAAGTAAACAATAACTGTTCAGTTTATTATTTCACTATTGTTTAGTGAATTAAAACTCATGCTGTGGAAAGATAGATAGACAGATAGATAGATAGATAGATAGATAGATAAGAAACTTCTAGACATTCCCAAAGCTTTATGTGTTCTGTAATGCCTAACCTGTAGAAATTAATGCACACATGTACCTCATGTGCATTCAAGACAAAAGAGCTGAAGCTACCATATGCAAAAGCCAGAATATCATAGTTAGTGTGGAGTAGTAAAATTGTAGAATTTCTTCCCATTTTTCACTATGCGCATTTATCTTTTGTTTTTCTTTTCCTTTCTTAGTAAAATGTTGGACATGGTACATATAATGAAAATACATTATTTCCACTTACATGCTGAATGTAGTTAATTGTTTAATTGAAATATACTAAATATGATGGTTGGTCAGGTATAGAACTCTGGACGGAAGAGATAGGAAGCAGAGATGAAGAAACAACAATGGAAAAAGTAAGTCAGGATCTGGAAGATGAAGCCAATTCTGACTAGCTTTGTAGGAGCATGGTGCACACACAAGGTTAGTCTAGGGTTATACATCAACACAATCATAAGAAATATTGAGTGGGTGGGCAAATGAAGTCAGAATTGGATAGCAGCCCATTGATAGACAGAGACTCGCTTTCTACAAAAGGTTGAAATAATTCTTTCCCTTTTTATAGATCAATATATAGTCTAAATAGACAGCATGTAGTTGTCCTCAGTATTGAAGACTTTCTCAGAAGTGGTTAATGAGAGTTTTCACAGAGTAGGTCTTTTCAGTAGAAGAGGGACTCTGGAAAAACTGAAGCTCACTTATTTTTCTCTGCAGGCTCTCAAATAGTTTTTTCACTCCAAGCTATGTGGAGTTTATTCTGCATATGATTATTCATATGAACAAGAAAACAGGTACCATGCACTTGTATGATAAATATTTCATAGCCATTAAAAGTCAGAATGTGTATTGAATAAGCATATTTTGGCTAGTGACCTCTGAATTTGTATTTTCTTTGTTTTTTTTTTTTTTTTTTTTTTTTTTTTTTTTTTTTTTGGTTTCTCTGTGTAGCTTGGCTGTCCTGGAACTCACTCTGTAGACCAGGCTGGCCTCGAACTCAGAAATCCGCCTGCCTCTGCCTCCCAAGTGCTGGGATTAAAGGCGTGCGCCACCACCGCCCGGCTGAATTTGTATTTTCACCACTGTTATTTCATATCTTATATCTAATCACAGACACAAAAAGACTAGGAGATGGTGACACAGGAGGAAAAAGACAAACAAAACAGAAACAAGCTGCCCTGTGTGAACTACAACCAAAAATGAGGTGGCATTTAAAAGAAAATTTAATTACATCCTTTAACTCACCAGTCATCTGTTGGGCACACCTTCTATGTTAAAGTACAGGACAATAGAAGGTGAAGCAGAATGTGAGATTCACATATCTAACACCAAGGAGCTCAGAAGATGTGGGTTCCAGCTTCCACATTTGCTCCAATAATCTGACATTTCTATCTAAGGAGTATATTCTGTATCACAAATTCACAAATTATTGTGTCTGCTTAGCTCCGGAAAGTGAAGCTTCACCTTGCCAGGAGAGAGAGGAACACCCATGGCCAGAGGCATCCCTGATTATCCCCTGAAGTGGAAATTTTTGGTTTAACAACTCAGCTGTGCCACATGATGTTTTTCTGGGAGGTGTCACATGATGTTTTCTGGAAGTTGTCTTGTGAGAGGGCATGTGATGTTTTGCTGAAAACAGACATTTGAGAGGGTGAGTCATGTTTAGGAAGAATATAAATGGAACCCCACAAACAGTGAGAGGATGCTCTTACATTGCTATGCTGTGCAACACTTCACTTCTTCACTGGTCTTTGCTAGTCTTTACTGGTCTTCACTTCACAGAGAGAAATGTGCCAAAGAACTTCTGGTGGTATTCTAGCTTATTCTGGCCTCTTCCACTGACCCATGCCCATTCATCAGAGCCTTGCCATTTCTGCTGGATGGTCTCACTGTTACTGAGACCATCTCACTGTTACTGTTACTGTTGTGTTTGGTGTTTGCTATTGAATTGGATTGCCAGTATACTGACAACAAAGAATTTAATCACTCTAAAGAACTACTGCTAATCAAGTCCACAACTCCCATTTCCTATTAGCTTTTTCTATCCCCTACCTCTGGGCTAGAAGGTAAGTTGAAATATTAAGAACTCTAAATAAAGTAGGTTTTGAAAAAATCAAAGCCTACATTCCTCTTCCAAGATGGGAACTTGTTTTTCAGAAGGAAACCTTCCTCCTGAGAGATTGAGATCTTAGAAGCCTGAGATCCTAGTGTCTCACTGCCTGTTCTACTTTTCCTACAGCATGTGACCAAGTCTCTTTTCAACCAAGATAAGGAACTAACAGAAGACCAAACTAATGATTCTACTAAATTCTAATATGGCATGCCAATGAGCTTGTTGGAGTTACTTACAGGAGCCAGGATGATTCACAAGGCTAACAGCCCACCCAATCTGGCTGATGAGTAAAGGAAGCTTCATCCTATATCTCTCTGCAAGAATTGCAAGCAGTTCAACAGGCAAGAGTGTCTTCTCCCCTACAGCTATTTATTACTTCCACCATTTTGAAAAGTAGCCTAGTAAATCTTGTTAGTTTTAGGAACTTCCTGGGACTTGCAAATTATATGCTTTCTGAGTTATATGAACCTTCCTCTTCTCTTCTGAATGATCTGGTGTGCTGTAAAAATTGTACTGAGGGCTGTATATGCTAAACTGACCAAAGACCACACTGTGACATAACAACCCCCATTCTGCAAGAGCAAAGATTGTTCTTTAAAAATGAGTCACAAACCACAATAGTAACACCTAAAGGTCTATCAGTGGGACAGGTAAAGCATTACATTATATAATAGTGTACTATATAGGGTTACTATTGTTGTGATGAAACATTATGACCAAAAGCAAATTGGGAGGAAAGAAGGTTTATTTGACTTATACATTCACATCATAGTCTGTCTCTGAAGAAAGCCAAGGCAGGAACCCTGAGGCAGGATCTAATGCAGAGGCTATAAAACTGTATTGCTTACTGGTTTGTGCCTCATGGCTTGCTCAGCTTGCTTTCTATAGAACCCAGGACCACCAGCCCAGGGGTGATACCACATACAATGGACCAGACCATCCCCTATCAATCACTAGTTAAGAAAACGCTCTACGACTTGCCTATAGCCCAATCTTAGAGAGGTATTTTCTCAGTTCAGGATACCTCCTCTCAGATGACTATATTTTATGTAGAGTTGACACAAAACTATTCCGCACAACTAGCAAGATAAGTACAGCACAAAGTCAAGACACTGAATGAGTTTCTCACTATGGAGCTTCAGGACAGGAAAGGCAAGTGTAAGTTAAAACTCAGAGTCCCTTGTGTGGATCCAGGGGTTGGTCAAGGATGATTTTTGTCTCTTATTTTAACTGTTCCTAACAAACATATGTGGCAATACAGTTAATAGAACAGTGTCTGGGAAGCTGGAAAGTTTAAAGGGAAATTATGAATCCACTGTGATTTCAAACATTTGTTTTGGTTTTGTGTGTGTGTGTGTGTGTGTGTGTGTGTGTGTGTGTTTTGTTTTTGTTTGTTTTTTTTCCCCTTGGTTCCAAAAGGGTTTATTTTCATGGCAGGTGGTGGATGGATCTGGATGTAGACCCCCCCCCCTAAACTCAGGGCAGACCTGAGTTAAATAGGGAGGGAGAAAGGGGGAGGTTCTGGGGAAGGTTTAATTGGCTCTGCCCTCTGGCCTTCATTAGTATATAAATCTCTCTAGAGCCTGAGGCCTATACTCACACCCTCTACCTGTGCACTTTGGGAGGGGCTGTAATGGTCTACGTGACTGAACAAGGTAGGTCCATGGAGATTAGACTGCTTGTCAGGACCCTGGGTTCTGGGGACGTGGCCAAACTCCTGCCATTTCTCCCTTGGAGTCTCGGGGTTCCAGGCCCATGCCCAGCCAAGAATCAAGATACCCTTACGCAGTCCCACATCTCCTCCCCTTTACTTTTTTTAAAAAGGGGGGTCACTGTGTCATCTGTGGTGAAAATTTTGGATGAGGAAGTCAAAAGAAAGCACTATTTAGGCCAGAGGGGTTAGCACAATTAAGTCACAGGGTAAGGGGGATTGAGGGTGGGGGTTGGGAAGGCAAAGGATCACTGAATCAATTGAATACAGGTGATACAGTTTGAAGGTAATAGCATCTGACTAATCTAGATGGACATTAAGTTTTCCTCACTAACATGTAACTTTAGCTATTTGACTTTGGCAAAAGAGTTCATCTGTAGCTGGAAGGTCTGGATCTGTCTTCTGTAGGATTTAGCATGTGTCTCTGGATCTCAGCATTGTCTCTGGAGTCTTTAGTCAGGTGGTGTCACTGAAAGAAGACAGATTGGCCTCCTAGGCAGGTTCCAGGAGGTAGCATTGTCTCTGTTGGACTTGTGGGAGCACCTATAAGATAATCACAACAGGGAAGCAGCACCCTGGCAGCGGGATGTCTGCAAAGGGTGTGTGGTAAGCATTAGGCTACTTGGGAGCAAGCATGTCATGCTGTGCTGCTGAGATCCTAAGAAAGCAAAGGTGTTTGAGGAAATTTAGTCTTAGAAGGCACCTTTGAGTAATAAAAAACGAAAAAAATTTAGGTTGAAAAGCACAAACACTGTAGTTTTGGGTGTTCTTGTTAGGGAGGAGAGGAAACATTTAAATAAAAACAAGAAAATTCTTGGTTGAAAAGCATGAACGTTGTTGTAGGTCTTCGGTTCTGTGGAGAGGTTCTTGGCAGGCACCATGGGGGGGGGGGTTACTCTTGGAGCTGGCTTTGCCCACATCCTCTACCACCTGTAGGGAACAATGTAGGCTTGTGCATGGGCACTCGTGGGCATGAGTCTCTGTTGAGTTGTGGGTCCATGTATTTGCCACAACGCAGTAGGCTGGGATTGTAGTTCAGCATGGCAGGAATGCACGAGATCTTGGCTGAGTTTATTCCGTGCAACACCAGGCAAGTGTGGTGGGGCCCCACCCAGCATGGGGAATTCTCACTCAGTCTGGTTCTACAGGGGTGCAGAGCTCTTGGATTGGGGATCCCCAGGCCAGAAGTTAGCTGGGGACGGACTGGTCTCAAGCCTTGGGCTCTCAGATCACTGAGAGGCCACAGAAGGTAAGATTGGGGACATGTGGGTGTGTGATCAGCCAACCCACAGCTGAGAGAAAAGAGGGGGGAGAGGGATTGGGGATCCCCCGCACCTAGAGGAGGCCAGGGACTGACTGGTCTCAAGTCCTTGGGCTTTCAGACTACTGAGAGGCCGTGGAAGGACTGAGACTGGGAGCATGTGGGCATGTGACTGGCCAACCCACAGCCAGCTGAGAGAAACAAGAAAGGGAGGGAAGAAAGAGGCCCCGGCAGCAACCTGCGGGAGAGATTTGGTTACTGTACTCGCTTAGCAGACTCAGTGGCCTGGCTAGCTTGCTTGAAGATGTGGTTGCCCCGTGGCTAGATCACAGAGAAGTCTTCCAGGTGAGAGATTAAGCAGCTGCAGCTACGCTACAGCAGCAGTGGCGTTGAAGGCCTTTTCCGCAGCTCCCCTACAGCAGACCCCCTTAGCTGGATGGAACCACAGCTCAGCATGGGAGAAGCACAGAATCTTCACTGAGTCGATTCCTCACAGCGCTGGAGGAATTCCCGCCCGGCATAGGGAATTATCACTCAGTCTTGGGTTCCTCAAGGCGGGACAGAGCTCTCAGGTGGACAGGGTGTGGGGGTCGATGTCTCTATTTGGAGCCCCCAGATGCCACTGGGTTGGGAGGTTACAGCAAAACAGAGAATGGGACACGCAAGCTCGGCTGGCAGCTTGTGTGCCAAGACAGAGACAGAGAGAGCCCTGGCATCAAGCCTTGTGGAAAATGTTCGCCTCTTATACTTGCTTGGCTGAGAGATGGCTGTTCGGCTAGCTTGTTTAGTGTCTGTAGCTTTGTGGCTGTTTGAGGCTCCACGTTGGTTGTGCCAAATGTGGGAAAAGGGGGACACAGTGGAGGAGTCCTGGAGGCTTCCAGGTGGCGGGTCCCACATACAGGAGAAAGGTCTGGAGTTCCAAAGGCTGGAAGCTTTGGCGACAGCAGGCCCCAATGATACGAGGAAGTCCTTGGTTCCAAAAGGGGTTATTTTCATGGTGGGTGGTGGATGGATCTGGATGTACCCCCTCCACTTTTTTTTTTTTTTGTAGTAAAGGTCTAAGGTCAGGAAACACACTGTTTAGAATCCAAAACTAACACATGAGCTTCAGGACCCAACATGTGTAGGAAGACTAGCAGTAAGGAAACAATCAGTGCAGATAAACCTGCAAGCCTTGGATTTACCAGCCACGGCCTTTTTAAAAATAAAGTGGGTGCCCGAGAGACCATGCTAAAGAAAGGTCTTGACACAAAACGTATGGGTCAATGGGCCAAACTAAATGTGACTGAGTGATTAAGCAGAAACTGTTCTATTTAGTTCCTACCTTAAATTCTACATTCATGGAGGTTGAATTAATGAGATTTTACCATGCAGAACTCTGAACTCACAGAACAGATAAATCAGTAGAGGTTTAATCTGTGGTTCAGAAATCACTCAGGGCTTCATTTCAGAACCTTCCTTTGTACCTCCATTTAGAATAAGATTTAATTTGCCAGGGCAGCTGCAGTACAGGGGGAGGAAGGCAGGACTTGATTTTCTGGCAGACTTGCCATTTATGGACTGTGAGATCTGGGAGGAATAATACCTCCCTCACAGGTGTTAATGTTAGCACTGAAGTGGATGATGCGTGTGCGGGCTCCGGGAAACCATAGTGCAGTAACAAATGTGCAAGCTTGGCTTTCCAGGCCATGGCAGCCTCAGGAGGTAAAACAGGTCAAATGTAAGTGTTGCCAGCTCGCCCATCTGAGTGATGGAATGTCTAACTCTACATACACATCTCCTCAGGCATCCTGGGGTTATGTCCCAAGGTGTTCTTACAAACTTGGATGTCTCTACCACTCCAAAGCATTCTGAGTGCTCCTTGCTTCTGTTTTTACTGTTACTACTAGAGCCTTCTGTTCAATGTGAAGATAGGGATACACATACAATCTTGTCAAATTACAAAACTTGCCTGTCTATGAGGCTACGCATATGTCTTTCTGCTAAGCAAACAGCATACCAAAAGGTGAAAATGTCCCTGCTTTGGTTGTCTTTGACTCCATAACAGATCATCCCACAAACTGCTGCTTCAATGATTTTGTTCATACATCTATCGATCAAATAGGTTGGCCACTGTTATGTAGCTAGAGCTTCCAATCCTATATTGCCTTTTGATTAGAGTTCAGCTGACCTCTTCAGACAGATCAGCTTTCTCCTGAGACCCTGGATTAACTAGGACATGGGGAGCTCATGCTGATGGCAGACATGAGAGAGCAAACAGAAACAGGTGAAGGTTCCTGAGCCCCATCTCTGAATCAGCTCACTATGCCTTCCACCCACAGGCCATTGGATAATTCAGATCAAGATGTCAACTCTAAAGTCAAAGTTCAAGTTTATGTCGTGCATCGTTGAGCATCTGTAGATGATGAAGGGCAGAAGAAAGAGTGTCATTTTTTTAAGTATGAAGAATAAGCATCATTTTTTTACATGTTGATTCTCTCTTGTCCTCATGACAAGATTCCTAATTCCAGCTTCCATAACAGTTTTGCCAAACAGGTTCCTATAGTCCTGCTTATGTGTGATGTGCCATAGATTCCCTGTAAATCAACAGAATATGGTTAGAGCTAATTCCCAGCTGAGAAGGTCCTGTGTTCTCAGCCTATAGGACTGGCCCCAACCATGACATCCTTTTCTGACTGCCAAGGCACGATGAGGAGGCTGCCAATACTTTGGATTCAGGAGTTTGAATTACAGAACTGTGTGCTCATTCTAGAATAAAGGGGGCCTCACTGGTACAATCTTGCTACATAAACCAGAAACTGAGAAAATATCAATCTGAGCTCCACCATAAGTCTAATTGTAAAAAACTCTAATAAAAGAACCTTTATTGGGCTAAGGTGTTAGCTTTTTCAAGCACACTCCTACATGAAGACTTGGGTTCAAATCTCAGCATCCATGTACAAAGCCAGATACAGTGGCTTGTGCTGTAATCCCAGCAAAGAGCAAGATAAATCAGAGGATGCCTCTGGCTTCCTGGATAACCAGCCTAAACTAATGGGCAAAACAAGTCCCAGGTCTCAGGGAGAGACTGTATTAATAATAATAATAATAAATAATAATAACAAGAAGAAGAAGAGGAAGAAGAAGAGGAAGAGGAAGAGGAAGAAGGGAAGAAGAAACATGGATAGCTCCTGAGGAATGAAATCTAAGTTTGACCCCCAACCTTCCTTCATGCATTCATGCATGCATACATGTTTGCATGCATGAAATAAATAAATATCAACACTTTTATATATGAGGGGAATGTCAGGATTGGGTTAGGATGGGAGTTTGGTGATACTAAGGTATAAATGTATGTACATACATACATACATACATACATACATGTAGGGAAGCAGTTAGAATCAGGCACCCAGAGGTAATTAATGTTAAAACAGTCACACATTTATGTAAATGATATTTCTAAATGCACTAGATATAACTCCTAGATCCCTTTTCTCAAAACTTTAATGACATTCAGAGAGTATTATATACTAAGAAAATAACATATTTCTTACTATATTACAAAAATGGAGAAACACTTCTCTAACTTGTTACCATTCCAATGTAAACAAATTCCAATGTAACAAATGTAAACATTCCAACTGGAAAAATAAAAAACATCTTAAAATAAGTGAAAAGAATAAGCAAACGGTGACCCCCTGGGAGTCTCTCCCCTCCTCTTTGTCCCTTAGCCCTCCCACTCTCATTAAGTTATAAGGCAGGCTTGCTGTGGGACAAGCATTACATTACAAAGGGCAGAGCTGTCAGGAACATCAGGAAGCTGTGGAAGGCTGAGCCAAAGGATGTTTCCAGGGAGTTCAGAGCATAAACCTTGTTACGAATCCATATCAGAGGTGACAATGGTTCATGTGAAATCATGTGTTTAACAGAAAGCTATTGACTTAAGCATCTTCTAGGCACTCTTGCTGCTTTGTTTTGGATATCTTCACCTTGGAGAGTCCAGTCAAGTTCACCTGTCCCAGAGCACGTGAAGCATCTCACTGGTGGGAACTGTCACCTCATAGAGGAGAGTCATGATTTTTTAGGAAGGAATGTTCCCATTGGATGTTGACAATATGACAATATGCCTAGTGGCGTGAGATGTTGGCAATATGCTGAAGTGCCTCCTTCCAGAATAAATCAGACACCTCATCTAAATGTTGAGCTTTATCAGAGATTATACTGAGCTGGTTCTTATCACAAAACTCTCAATGAGAAAATCTCTAAGACACTTCAGCCTGTAGAACCCAAGTGCTAATTGGTTTGCAATTCCCCTTATTAGTGTGTCATCTACCTGGACAGCTTAGCAACTGGCTGGAAGCCCAGACCCTACCCAGCCACATTCACAGCCCCCACAATTTGGAAGAGTAACAGCAGCGACAATTCTACACCTTGTCCACATGTGGGCATGCCCACCCCCCACATACACACCTCGCTAAGATGTAACAACTCTAACAGATTCTCACAGTTGCTAACAAT
Organism: Mastomys natalensis; assembly: GCA_021653895.1. NCBI lineage: Eukaryota > Metazoa > Chordata > Mammalia > Rodentia > Muridae > Mastomys > Mastomys natalensis. Next base: position 448,500 of record JAJTUV010000039.1, on the reverse strand, counting down.
CTCATTAGGCTGTTTGCGTGAGAAGGAAAGAAGATTGGTTATAATTTTGCAGTAACTCTTTGTGAACAGATTCTAGAGCTGCTCAGATTGGCTTGAAGTTATATAAAGCCTGAAGGTACCAGGGAGGGGTATCAAGAAGACTGGAGGCTTCTAAATATTATCTACACAGTAGATATGAGATGCTAAATGAAGGCTGTTGAACATTGTCTTCCTTCTGTTTTCAAATACTCTCTAGACAGTTGGGACATGTCATTTAGAAAATGTGATAAGACAGTGGTTTTTTTATGATGTCAGATAATTACATGTGGAGCCAGTGAGATAGCTGAAGCATTAGATGTTTGCCACCAAGCCTGATGAGCTGAGTTTGGTTCCCAGCACCCAAATGATAGGAGAACAAACTTCCATAAATTCACACATGCTCACTCATACACACACATGCATAAATAAATAAATAAATAAATTTAAGAAAAAGAAAATAGTTACATGTACAACTGATGTTGTTGCGAATTATTATTTTTTCATAATTTTAATGTAAACAAACAGAATACTACTCATCTTCATACCACATATATGAAAATAGCTCAAAGTCCATTATAATGTTAATAGAAATAAAGTAACAAGTCCTGTAACATTTTCACTATTAGTATCAAGTCCTGCCATGCTTAACCTTCCTGAAACTAGCCTGCCATTTGCAATCTGAATGTGACACTGATGCCCTACATCGTGACAGAATCTTCTATCTGGGAAGCTTACACTTGAGGCCAATTAGTTCCTATGCTCCCCTGTGATGCATTGGAAGTCCTTTGAACTGTGGGGAAAGCTTTCTTCATGCAAATGGACTGAAGAAACTATTTGATCTTCATTTGGAATGAACAATTCATATACTCAATAAGATTTCTCATTTCTTTAGGGATGGAAAGGTAGCTCAGGAGGTAAAAGCACTTCTATTCTTGCAGAGGACCAGAGTTCACATTCCAGCACTCATGGTAGGTGGCTCACAAACACCTGTAACTCCAGCTCCAAGTGATCTCATACCCTCTTCTGGCGGCCACAGGCATCCACACATAAATGTGCATACACACAGAGCCATGCACATACATACCCATAAATAAAAATAACATTTAAAAAGAAATATGAAACCTTCCTTTTACTTTATTCTTCTTTTCATTAAAAAGCCATGCAAATGTGGGAAAATAAAATGTAAAATAAGTATAGTGGTTTGTGTTCCGAATATATTTTTATCACTACTGTTTCTATTGTCAAAACAATAGATACACTGTTGGCCAAATAATTAACAACTTTTTGAAAATATGGAATTGACCTGCTTCCCTTTTTCTTTTTCCAAAAGAAGATTTCTTTGTTCTGTGTACAAATTGGCCCCAGTGATCTTCTAGATAAACCTAGAAATTAGGGTAATAACATTGGTTACAAACATCATAGTTCCTTCAAACTACCAATATATTGAGACTTATAAATAAGTAAATCTAGAGAATAAAGCAGTTTCTATTGAGGTGTTCTTCCATGTATATTAAAATAGAATTTAGACATCTTGGGGGAAACTAGGAGATTGGCTTAAATAACAAATGAGCAAAATAAGACACTTGGTTATAAAATGTAAGAGGGTGTCAAGAGATAGATGATTGATATAAAATGCTAGACATCATCAATTCAGAAATAAAAATTAATGTAAAACTCCACATGGAGCAAACTATCAAAAGCTTAAGGAAATGTGACTGACTGGTTATTGAATCTGGAATAAATGGACAAAAATATGCCTCAACAACATGATTGGTTATTTTTTTTATTGTTGTTTGCTTTTGGTAGTAGTTATTTTTTTTGTAGAATATTAAAGTAGTTGAGACAATACTAAAATTGATCTGTAAATATATTGAAATTGATATTATTTCCAGATTTATATCCTCTTTATATCAAAATAGAATGGTGACCATTTCATTTCAGTTGAAGTTGGTTAACATTTTTGGTTGCTCTTAGATGAATGGAAATTGTCAACTTGATGATTGTAAATGAAACAAGAAATCAATTAGATTTTGAAAGTATTGTTGACGTATTTATGTTGACGTCAAAACACATGTCATCTTCTCTGCCTCAGTCTTCAAGAAGATCTGGCCCAGCCACATCCCGAGCAAGGGAGATGAAGACTAGAAAAGTAAGCCGTGGCCAGAACACAACCAACGGTAAATATTAGCTGCTTTTACTGTTATCAGTTTCTTCTTATGTGCTCTTCTGGACTAGTCTGGCAAGCACAATTCTGAGGAACTGATGAAGTGGATAGAGCAAGCTAGACAAAGGTACAGATTTCAGAAGTCTCTGAGGGACATTCCTAGCCCATGTGTTGGGAGTTCACTCAGTGCAACTGCACAGTGACTTCAGGAATAATGACTCTCCTTCTTCCTCTCTCACATCCATGTAGGAATAAAATACAAATCTGGTAGGGAAAAGAGTTGAGTGGGGATGGACTGGTATTGCAGAAGGGCTTGAATTAGGATCCAAAGACTTTCCAAACTTTACAACTGTAGGCTTAGCCTTGTGAAAATGGACATATTAAAACTTACTTTTAGTGATGTTTTCGCAATTAAATGCTCTGCTTTTTTACAGAGTGGCAGAGGCCATTCTCAGTACATACTATGCCAAAAATAAACATTTATTAATGGAAAAAGAGGGAAGGAAAGAATGTTTATTGTTTTCTATTACTGCAGAACAAATTATAACAGACTTTAATGCCCTCCAACAAGACCTACTTATTACATAGTCCTGAGAGTTGGAAGCTCATATGGGCTGCACTGGTTTCTCTTCTCGGCATCTCTCAAAGCTGGAAATGAGAGATGAGCTTATTTCAAAGATGCTAGAAAAAACTTTCTTCCACGTGCTCATTCAAGCTTCTGGAAGAATCCAGTTCTTTGTGGCAATAAAACTGAGGTCTCCTGTTCTCATCAAATATCTGACAAGGACCACAGAGTTTCTCATTTTTCATCATATCTTCGGAGCTGGCATCAAACCTTGATGGTGAGGCCAGGCCTGGTGTAAATCCCTGTAATCCCATCTGCTCATGAATCTAGGATAAGGGAAGGACAAGTTCAAGTCCTGATTAAGCTACATAGTGAATTCAAGGTCAGCTTTGGCATTTCAGTAAAAACCTTCCTCAAAACAAAATACGAAAACAAACATATCCTAGTAGGGAATTCTCTCTTCCTGCTTCATTCCTGTTTTGTTACCAGCTGGAAACAATTGTCTGATTTTAAAGGAGCTCACATAATTAGATTAGGCCGACTTAGATAATCTTTCTATTTTAAAGCCAAACATATGCTGTGTGATTTTCCCTGGGGAGATGCGAACAAACATCTATTCACCCCAGTCTGAACATTGGTGACTGACCTAAGAAGTATGTACCAAAGTCTAGCTTAGGAAACCAGTGAGTTGACTGAGGTTATTATCAGGAGTATGGATGATTCAAAGGCAGTTGCAAGTACTTCCCATACAGTCCAGCAGTTAGGATTCCCTTTTGCAAGGGCACCTCCTACATAACCCAAAAGCCCATACCACTATGGGAAATAACTAAAGAAAATTGTATCCCTGAAGCTTCCTTGCATGACTTGCAGTGGCCCAGCTAGTCAGAAAGTTCTCCACAGCAATTGTTACTTCAAGGGTAGGGACAAGGCCTGGTGAATCTTGTAAGTTTTAGGAGCTTTCCTGAGACTTGTGAGCTTCCTGTGTCTCGTAAATTTAATTTATTTCTGGTTGCTAATGAGACTTACTCCAGAAGAGAATGTTTCAGATTAGGGGCAATAACCATATAATGGCATGACATCTATGTAACATGATTGCCTCTATTTATAAAGTGATATTTCTTGGCTTATAGGCATTATAGTGTGGAAACTTAGTGGCCATTGTTAAAATTCTGTCCACTGCAAGATATAAAGACCAAAGAAGGAAATAATACACCATCAAAGAGCCACCTGTGATCTCTTCTTTTTCATTTAGCTCTCATTAAAACATCCTCTCTTAGAGAAGAACTACGACCATTGAAGTGTGTTTATAAAGTCTTAATGTTAGTAGTTCTAATCCATAACCCCAACTATTTGTTTGTAAATAAGAGAAAACATGCTTGAATATGAAAATCAGACAGTAAGGTTTGATTTCTTTCATGGAAATTGATACCTTGTTTGCCAGCTTACCCAACACAATGATTTACCTACCCTCTTACTCCTATATTTCCATCCTGTATTTCCTCAACCTTTCAGTATCTCAAGCCCTAAAATTTTATATGCAATGATATATAAGATACCCTGAGTCCTTCTAACAAAATAAGAAGAAACATGCTGGGTAAACACTACCAACTTTGACCTTGCAAGAAGACCTCTGGGGATTTTGTTTCATTTGTTTGTTTATGGCACTGGGCGTTGAACCATGGGCCTAACGCATACTAAATAAATATTCTTCCACTAACATGCAATCCAGAAAAATAGAGGCAATCTTCTATCTGTTGATCCCTAAGCTGTACCCTTTTTAGTTTCTTTCTGAGGCGTTAGGGATTGAACTCAGAGCCTTGTGAAGGCCAGGCAACTGTTCTATCAATCAAGATTCAACCCCACCAAATTACCTTAATGGATATAAACTTCTAATGCTTTTGGAGAGTCATCCTTTAGGATATACTCTATTATCTGGTTTTTCAGTTTAGAAGCTAGAGTTCTTATGCCTAACTACTAGACAACTAGTAGTTGAGGAGTTTCCCAAGTTATGCTGAATTGTCTGAGGGAAGGGGATCAAGTGCATGTTTATTGTACCACCTATCTTTTGTAAAAGATGTGATTCTAAGAAAGCTGTCTGTGAACGTTCTAGGTATAGACTCAATTCTACAACACTGTGATGTCATAATACAATGGTCTCTTACCTATAAGATAAGAGCAGAAGGGATTCAAAATTCCCAAACAGTTGCCTCCTGCCAAAGGCATCCTGTGAGACATCGTTCTCTTATTTAGATCACTTAATAAAGCATGCACAAAATTAACTTTAATATGAAACTTAGGTCATTTAAATTTTTTTTTACTCTTTTAGTATCTGTTTTATCTTTCTTTCTTAATGGGAATTGCTTTTGAGAGGTTCTAATTTCTATTGGAGAGCCAAAAGGAAGACCGTTTCTTTTCCCACTATTAATTCAGAATAGACAGGGAAACAGTATGACTCCAGCTTGTTAACTCAGGAGTTCTGGCTGTCCTTGGGTGAGGGCCAGTGGCCCAGGAAAGAAGCCAGATGGGGTCAGAGACCTCAAGCTGACAGATGTGGCAGCAGAGGGTTCCAGGAAGAAGGATCAGAGGCTGGCCGAAAGACAGCCACTTGCCCAGATGCAAAACCCCAGGAGAGTGAAGGTGAAGGAGGGCCTGGCAGTGTTTGGCTGAGTCACAGGGGAAACTGATCAGCAGCTAGGGTCAAGCTGAGGACAAGGAAACACTACTCAAGCATCTCCGAGAACAGAGAGGAAGGATGAAGAAGGAGGCATCTGCAGGACCCTGTGGCTTTATGAGTGCATTGATGTGGTGCTTTTATCTAACTCTTCTTGTAATCCTAACACATATGTCTAAAGTTGACAGCACATTCCCATCCTGACAGCCAAAGGAAAGAAAATCAGCATGAATATTGCCTCCTCTGCCTATGGGTTATCCTCTGAGGGATGTGAAGAAGCATAGAGAGTAAAAAGGACTCTGTAAAGATGGTCCACCCTTCTTCACCTATGCCATTGTGATTCAAAGTTTTATCTGGGATAGTTGCTGACCCAGAAGCACAGGGTGGAGGCAGCTGTGAGTCAGTCCTCAGTTGCTGGGAGCTGACACCTTCTCACTGGCGATGAGGGTGGGAGGTTGTGGAAGGCTTGATGCAAAAGCTTTTTACCCTGTTTATGAAAGGAATTTGGGCCATACTTTCTGAATTCTGATGACTTTTGCACAACATCTTTCCCTGTGCTAATTTTTAAAGACCTATTTAAATTGCACTCCACTTACTGTATACTGAACAGCACATTCTAGGATGTCTGTATGTTCTCTTCTTTAGAACCATGTCCTCATGTCTAATATCTTAATGATCACACTAAGTAAGTAACTAAGTGAAACACTAACCCCTAAATGATGTCTTCTTTGAACAAGACTGACCTAGACAATGAGGACATCAATGGAAAAGATACATCAGAATTACAGCTAATAAATAGAGTGTGTGAGATGGAATGAAAACTCCAGCCACTGGCAACCACATGAAGATTGTTTTAGGCAAGGGTCATCAATGAATGTCGAAAGGGGTGGGTAAAAGTACAGAGACAAACAAGACATAAGCATGGTCACAAAGCATCTCCCTAATGTTAATTGCAAGAGGGAAAATAGTTGCTTCACAGCGCAGAAGCTTGGCAGACACCAATTGGATGCAGCAATTAAAGCCAACATCACAGGAGAGAAATGGGATAAACCAGCACCATGTGCCTCACGATGCGACCCACTGAGTAGGACACAGCATCCTTTTGTGGTCTGCCTGCCAAGAGTAGCTAGTCTGAACTTAATTATGAGAAAAAAAATCCAGACGAACCCAAATTAAGAAACATTCTGCTAAATAGCTGGCCGCTACTCCTCAACTGTGTCAGGATTACCAAAGAAAAAGAAGGGAAGAGGTCTGAGCCAGATCTGAGGAGAACAAAGGGATGTGGATTAGAAGAGCATGGTTAGATATGTGATCCTAGGTTAGATCTTACACCTCATCCTTTAGTATTGTGTCACAACACATGAGCTCTGAATAAGGACTGAATTACAGATATGAATTTTGCCACCTTGAACACTGGACTGTGATAGTCTAACCAAGATACCAAAGGCTGGGAAGAAGGCACAGCTATATCGTCTCCAAAGTACCTGAGGAATGGTATCTGAGGTTGTCCTCTACCTCCACACAGACATGCATATTCATGATCACCCACACACACATGATCACACATATACATACACACATAATGAAAATACATGAAGAGATGTGATATGTTCAATCTGTATTTATTAGAATGGAGTAAGTGTGTGTTATAGATACATACACAGACAAATACATGCGAGATGATAGGTGTTAGACTCAGTTCTGTAAGTAGGAAAGTATTTAAGAGCAAAGAAGATTAGATAAAGCTTTTCAAAGGAAAGAGAATCACTATTTAGGTGTTTTCTATTTTAGAAGACATGAAAATTAAGGTAATCAAGTTTACTGCATTGTTTACATTGAAGATTGGGATTCTAAAGTAAAATTAGTTGTTCTATGTTGATATAAGAATGCCTTTCTTCATAAGTTACTCTATTTGATCACTTATACATATTCCTAATCTATTAACATGCTGTGATACTGTTCTGTCATAAGAAACACACACACACAAAGAGAAAGGAGGGATGGAGGGAGAGAGACAGAGACAGAGAGACAGAGAGAGATAGATCAGTTTGCTGTTATATTTTCTTCCCTACAGAGACACACACAACATCTATCCCCAACTTAGAAGAACCTAAAGATAAAATAAAGTAGGATTTCACCAAAGTTCACTGCAGGAGAACCAATGAGTTTATTCAGCTTATAGAGATGGATGGCGAGTTGTTTATAGAGACTTGAGTGGCCCTAAAGCACCCACACTTAAAGGTCTTCATCCAAGGCAGCATAGACAGTACCCATCTGTTAACCTTTCCCAACTCATATACACTGCCATCTCCAGACAGCCCTGGGGCCATGTGCTATTAAGACAGGATCACACACAAGTTACTGAGGAGAGGCTCGAATCTCAGGTGTGGATCTAATGACTCTTCTACCCTTTCCTTCTCTAGTAGATATCAACAATTGGTAGGACCAGTCTGGATGGTCTCTTGCAAGAAGACACAACTAATTGGATGAAAAAGGTGGCTGTTTCACCTGGAGTGTATCAATCTACAGCAAACGTATCTGTCCCCAGTCCCTTGAAGACAATTCCTAAATGCTAGGGGTGATATTACATGGCACTTAACTTGTGACCTTTAACCTCATTTACAGTGTGCTGGTTAGTTTTTGTCATCTTGGCATAAGCTAGGGTCATCTAAAAAGAGAAAAGCTCAATTGAGAAAATGTTGCCATCAGATTGGCCTGTAGACAAGTCTGTAGGCCGTTTTCTTGATTGATGGCTGATCTGGGAGGGCCTGGCCCACTGTGGAATGTGCTATCTCTGCACAAGTGGTCCTTGGTGGTATAAGAAAGCAGGTTAAGCAAGCCACATAGAGCAGGACAATGAGCACCATGGCCTCTGCTTCAGTCTTTGACTTCTGGTTTCTGTCTTGAGTTCTTGCCCTGACTTCTCTTTATGATGGAGTAGAAACTATAAGCTGAAGTAAACCCCTCTCCTCCTGTTTGTATTACATCAGCAGAAAGAAAACTGGGACATGCAGATAATCTAAATCCCTGGAGATTTCCAAGGTGGTAGGAGCACTTTCTGTTCTGATGGGATGACTCCTTA